>WTXI01000008.1:0-600000 GCA_022376515.1 Lactifluus volemus | reverse complement strand
ACAAGCACGACAACCAGGAGACTCTCAACTCCTTCAGTTTGTTCCCCGGTCGGCACTTGATGGTGACTTCCCAAAGTCATTCATCAGTGATTACGTCCACTGGCTCGACCTGGCCACCGGAGAGCTCGAGTTCCGTCCGGCTGAATCTCCATGGATACCTGAACCTTCCAATTGGCTACTCCACATCTCCATGGATCCCAACAAGTCCCATGTCATGCTTCGTAAAATCTCCGGAGATAACTGTGCCTTCATATCACTCATCGATATTCGCTCACCTACCTTCCAAATGATATCCCGCCCACTTTCCGCTCTGGAAACCCAGGAACACATTATCATTGTGCGCACCCCCAAACAGTAGAGGCTTCTCTGCCCAGACTCCGCCTCTCATTCTTCATTAACGACAAGTCAGAGATCGAGTGTCAAAGCATACCCGGCTACATCATCGATAAACACCAATCGTCCGGTACTATGTTTGGGCTCACCAACCAACTTGTCTTATGCCCTACCAGCGACTCTTTTGAGCTGCCGCGACGAGTCATTATTCCGCAAGGCGACGTCTCTTTTACTTTGGACGGGGACTTTGCAAAAGTTTCCATAAGCGCAGGGACGGAACAACTTGTCCACTGGTACGAGTATACGATCGACACCGATTTGGGGCGGCTGTCAGGGAATGTAAGCCTGGGGAGCAAACTATACCAATGCTATTTGCACGCGATTACCAGCCACTGCTTGCCGGACCCATTACTTGGTCAAACTGGGACAGAGGAAGCGGTTTATATGTTGCGAACTGCGGCTTTCAAATCATTTCAAAGACTTGGCAACTATGAAGCAAAAATCCTGACTTTGATAAGCAAATTGACGCCGCGAAGATATTATTATCCACCACACTTGGAATCAATGGCGACGGTGGAGTGGAGTCAACTTTCCACATTCTCGCAACATCACGACTTTCACCCGGATGTATGCTCCATTTTTAATCACGCGCAAGCACTGGAGGTCCTCTACGACTACCCGATCACCTTCGACATTCCAGGGCGGACCAAACCTTTACTGAACCGCGCAGCCATTCGCAACTGGGTATACTACCCACATGACTTGCAAAGCTCAGCCCACTCGCTTTCATCAAGTCTGGGCGATATAGTCTACAGGTCAAGGGACGTTGACAATGGGGGAAGCGATGGGCATGCCGCCTACCAAATATCCTGGGCGGCTTGGAACGGTCAACCTTTACTTTCTCGTAAAGGCTGAAACTATGGGACGCAATGCAATCGTGGAATCAATAGGCCCAGCTAGCTTGGGAATTTCTTTACGATATAGCCGATACTGGCTTTACTTCAATATTGCCCAAGATTGGATAGAGATATACAACCTCTGTCTGGAACGACGAGTCACAACCGCAAGACGCGAAGATCACTCTGGCGTTCACCCTTGCGGCGGCTAGCTTCAACCAACCTGAATATAGGAAGATCCTTCCTCTGATTCTGATCTTCGCAACGGACGTCCGTTTTCAACATCTTAAGCTCCCTGCCGAACCCCAGTATACACTTTCGGATGGCATTCGTCCAGGTTACGATCGCTTGGTAACATTAATATCCGAAGCAGCCAATCCAATAAACAGGACCCCTGCGTCAACAATGGCAATGCAAGCCGTTAGCAAAAAGAAAGCAAAAAAGCAGCGGAGAGGTGAATATTGCAGGGTTGTTAATGAAAAGGCGTCAGCGGCAGCTCGCACAATAGTTGAACGTGGCCAGAGAAACAGATTCCCAGTCTTCCCCACGATTGGTTTGATGCATCTAGGTGCAAAGCCCATGTCGAACCATATTTCCAATCAATTGTCAGGAATTCTTAAAGACCACATCGAAGGTCTACAGACCGTCTTGAACCACTACAGTACTACGCTGCTGGTGCCACTGGTCCGCCTTACACGTTTTCTCCCCAGTTCAACGTCAAGCCTTCCGAAGGAGTTTCTACCTCGATTCGGTCTTTGCTTGTGTTTCTTCGCGACATCACAACGCAACCCCCTTTCATTCCTGTATCTGAGTCTTCCACCATGACGACAGTGACCAGAAGCATCCCCCCAACTACTATAGAAGATGGCCTCGGAGACCTGATTCAGGAGTTTCGGAGTTCTCAGAAGCGACTATTGCGGCTTTATGGAGACGACTTAAGCAAGAGTCACAGCGAGCTCCTGCAGAAGGAGGACCTTTCAGCCACGGAACGCGTCCGAGTCATTCCTTCATACAAAGTTCTACGTCACCACCGCGATGCCTGTCGCGAAAGGAAGGACGGGATGTTTTCCGAACTCTCAATGACTCTCAAGTCGAACCAGAGGGTAGACGAGGTTCTCAGTATGGCAGGTCTCTGGCCTCGAATAACACCGCGATTGGTTCTACGCCAATTGTCAAGGGATCACGCCAGTACACTCACTGAGCAATGCAAGGACGTCATTATCAGATATGCTGCAGCATTCCTTAAATATCAGCAATCCCAGCGCCTGCTCGAACTTGGGTCAAGACACCAAGATGACGCATTTTTCCGGGAAGCCGAAACTATTTGCGAGGAGGTGGCAGCGGTGTGTTCCTGTGAGTGGTTGTTGATACAGGTCAGTGGGTGTTTTGTGAAACATGTAGGGGCTAACAGATAGCTTGGGTAGATCGACGCAAACATTTTGGCCCGCCCACTACAATTAGCCATTGCCCGTGAAATGATTTCACCTACCTCCAAACGCAGCACATCACTTCAGCTCAACATGGGGGAAGGAAAGTCCTCGGTAATTGTACCCCTGGTCTCATCAACGCTGGCCAACGGCTCTTGCCTGGTCAGAGTCGTGACTCTGAAGCCGTTGTCAAATCAAATGTTGGAGCTGCTTATCGGCCGGCTTTCGGGTCTCGCAAGCAGACCCATCTTCTATATGCCATTCTCCCGAAATTTGAAAATCAACACTTCCGTGGTCCAAAAAATTGGCGCTCTTTACAAGCAATGTGTTGCTGATGGCGGTATTCTCGTGACCCAGCCGGAACATATCCTTTCACAGAAACTCATGTGCATCGATACACTCTTGGAATCGCATAGCGATCACGAGGACTTACTGGCGATGATCTTCGCCGAACCTGATGACAGTATTTCGCAAGAGCTCAAGGCCCTACAGGATTGGCTCGCCGAAGGATCACGTGATATACTGGACGAGAGCGATGAGATACTCCATGTGCGATATCAGCTGGTCTATACTGCGGGAGAGCAAATGCCGGTTGAAGATCATCCTAATCGTTGGTCCACAACGCAGCAGGCATTCAGCCGATTACAAGTTCATGCAAGACAGATACATGCTTGTTTCCCCAAGTTGTTCGAACTTGATGAGACCCAGAGAGGTTTCCCTCTCACGCGAATCCTGGATCACGAGGTTTCCCGAAATATATCTTCACTCATCGTCGACGACGCACTCAAGGGCGCTCTATCCTCCCTTCCCTAGCCGTCCTCTCACCACAAATCCGAGAGGCAACCCGCTCATTCATCGTCCAGAGGGATGTGCCGAAAGAAGTTCATGACGCCGTTCGGTCGCACTGTGCTGGAACGACCTTGTGGAACGGAATTCTCTTACTCCGTGGTCTCCTTGTCGATGGCGAAGGAATTCTCGGTTACGTCCTAAAGGAACGTCGTTGGAGAGTAGACTATGGTCTCGATCCGAGCAGAACATTGTTGGCTGTTCCATATCGCGCAAAGGTATGTTCTAACTAAGAGTGGCTGCGTACATTTATTAAGAATAAATATAGGACGTACCGAGCTTGAGAGCCGAGTTCGGTCATCCAGACGTCGCCATCGCGCTGACTTGTCTCAGTTATTATTATGGAGGCTTAAACAAGGAACAAATTTTGCTGTGCTTTGACCTTCTGGCCAAGCTCGACAATCCAGAGGTGGAATATGACCACTGGGTGGAATCTGGCACAGATACCCTAAACCGCTCTGCCAGCTAATGGGGTGAACACCAAGGACAATACTCAAATCGATGAACATCTCGTCCCATTATTCTCAAGGAATAAAACAGTGATAGACTTCTATTTGTCACAGTTGTCTTCCCGCGAGCAGCCAAAGAATTCCAATTCAAGCTTTCCTCTTCGGCCTGGGATCTGGTCGAAGACAAGAAGAATGTGACGACAGGATTCAGTGGTACCAATGATAATCGATATCTCTTACCGACATCAATAACTCAAGAAGATCCTGTCTCGCAGCTGAGCACGAATGCACTGGTTTTGCAATATCTCCTTCGACCAGAAAACAATCACTATGAATGTACGGAAGGAGAAAATGGCGAGCGCGAGTCCGCAGAAGGATTCTTGAAACGTCTCATCGGACAATCTCCTGAAATACGAGTTCTTCTCGACGTCGGAGCACAGATGCTGGAGCTGCAGAATGAGGACCTGGCACGATATTGGCTGTCTCTTCGACCTGACGTTTCAGCAGCAGTCTTTTTCAACGACTCGGATCACTCACAGTTCTCACCCGGGATGGATCCATCGAGCCATTTATTTCGTCACCTTTCAGTCGTCAACTAGATAGGTGCATAGTTTACCTTGATGACGCGCACACTCGGGGAACGGATCTGAAGCTCCCTCGGGAAAGCCGGGCTGGGGTCACTCTTGGGCCAAAGGTTACGAAGGATCGGCTTCTACAAGGTGAGTATACATTGGTTGATCTACAGGACCATGACTGAGGAGGAGTCAGGATGTATGCGAATGCGGCAACTAGGGAAGGGACAATCTGTAATGTTCTTTGCACCTGGGGAGGTTGACCGCCGGATCCGCAGCCTTATTCCAAGTGATCAAGGGAATTGTCGTCGGATCGAAGTCATAGATATCATTCGCTGGACCATGCACGAGACTTGTGAAGACATCCGTCACCACCTTCCGCACTGGGCTCAACAAGGCGTTGACCACCACCACCGCTTTTTGGCATACAAACGACATGGATCAACTGGTGACCTGAATTCTCTGAGGTCCAGTTGGTTGCAGCCCGAATGTAAGACCCTGGAACAAATGTACGACCCGATTTCAGTCGGACAAACGCTGAAGCTAGTTCGGAAATGAGCCGCATTCCCGCCTTACATGACCGGATGGAACTTCTCGGAGTGATCGGTCTGTTCGATGTTAGGATGGCAGAGGAACAGGAACGGGAGGTCAACCACGAGATGGAGAGGGAACGTCACTTGCAGCTCCCGCCGAAGGTTTATCCATCACAACATATCATCCACGACGATATCCGCTCTTTCGTTATGACGGGCCAACTTCCCGAGACTCTGAATCACATTCTTCCGCTCTTCTCCCCTATTGGGATCGACGGGGCTCTGAATTCGACGATGGAATGGTCCCCATCTCCACTCGCGACAGAAGATTTTGCTGTCACCACTGCCATGTCAGACCCTATGCGCTTGACAGACTATCTTCGTCCTGTCAATTGGATCTTATCGAGCGGAACGGGAAGAAACAGTGCCGTCATTGTGATCAGCCCTTATGAAGCGAATGAGCTACTTCCTATCATTCGCAAGAGCAAACAAGTTCGGTTGCACATATATGTGCCCAGAGTCTGCGCTTCGATGCGCTCCTTCTCGGACCTAGCGTTCTATCCCATCCCAGGGACTCTGGGGCAAGAATGGTCGGCCCCTGCGCACATTCGAACGGAATTGAATCTATTTGCAGGGCAGCTCTACTTCGATAGTAGAGAAGAATATAAGAAGGTATGCGTACTGCTTGCGCTACACATGGCACATCCGGGTGCAGAGAGGATAGAAGTAGACGGGTTTGTGCTTCCGGCGTACCGGACTGGGGAACGTTCGCCATTCGATAGCAGCAAGATAGGTTATTCAAGCAGCTGATTGGGCTGCGAAGGAAAGGCGCGGGATACGGTGGGACGGACCTTGGACGTGTTTTAGATGCTCGTCCCTTGAGTAGCGAGATTGAGCTAGGAAAGGCGAAAATGATGGGGGGGCTGTCATGACTACGGTTTGATAGCGCAAGGAATATACATGTAGTGCCCGGTGCCTCAACGCATTATCCCGAGGATGCTTTTCTCTCAAAATGAAATTTGAATCTTCTTTTGGTCGTAGAGCTAGATCGGCGTCTTGAACCTATTCGAGTTGACTCCCAGTTGTCGTTGCTGCCTCCCTAGGCCTCTCGAATTTTTGGGAATGGGGACTGACATTTTCGACACAACGATCCATAACAATCTACTACCACCTGCGGGCTTCACCCAAAGTCACGATTTGGCTTGTCGTTAATTCATCAAATCAATTCCACGAATAAAATGACAGATACGCCCAAAGTGTTTTGTTCCGGCTTTTCCGAGTCATTTGTAACCACCACTGGCAGCGGTTCAACCAGATGCGTGTCATTTCAACACCCTGGTAACATGTATAACCTAAAAAGAAGAATTTTGGGTCAGTGCCCGTCAGGGGCACATTGAATGAAAGGAGGAAAAATGACAGGCGTGAGAAACAAGAAGTCACCGGATGGCACAGGCTTGGCCACCCATATTTCGTTTAGCAGTTTCTAGAGCTCCTCCACACAGCAGTAATCACCCACCTGCAGCACACATAACCCTCATACAGGATCCAACGCTCTAGCCTCGCCGTGATTTCAGCAGTCGCATAACCTTCGGCACAACGAACAGCTTCCATGTGAGCTGCCAAAAGGAGGATCGTTCGATTGACCTGACAGCATTGTCACGACTTGGCACCAGCCCATTAATGCTTACGCTTTGCGACAGTCCTGTGAGCACCTCTTGCCAAGTTGGTGTGGAAAAGAGAGGCTGGCCTGTCAGAAAGAGAGGACGTGGGAAGCGGTCCTTGAATTTCAAATTTGGACGGAACAATTGTCACGGTTTCGGACTTGTTACAGGCTTACAGCAATTTGTGCGTGTGTTTTATTCCCTCCGTTCAGACTGATGATCCTACAGGAACACAATCGTTCAAGAACAATGCGATGCTGCCTCGCCGAAAGGGAAGCTGCCAGCGTTAATACGGGCAGCTGTACGCCTTGGGACAGCCCTTAAACTTGAAGCTTACCTGTGAAACTCGAAGGTGGAAGACTTCGACTTTATGATCTGTGTGGGATCTGACATATGTGACAGCTTTGCCTTCAGGTGATTGATAGGGTCGCACGTTGGCAATTTGCTCGGGTGTAGTTTATGACCCTGATGGCCAGCGCTAGAAGCTGGTAGCACATGCGTCCGGTAAGATAACAGAGCGCCTCTTTAGATGGTATTTGATTGGCCTCCACCCGGGTTCAATTGAGTTGACGGAAATCGGCCAAAGTTTTTCAGTAGGTACTGCTGCAGGAAGGTGGATCAACCGTGATGCGCGTGATGGGTTATGGTATCCAAATTCATATTATGGATTGGTGCTGACACAGTCGCTCAGCAATGAAACAGACTCGCTTACGCTCAGTTCACTTTTTAATTATACCATATACGTTGAGTACATTGTTTACTGCCTATTTGGATCCTTGACCCTTGAACTGACTGTCATTATTATCTTTATCACATGGCACACCAAGTGTTTACTGACTCTGGCGACCAGGCACGTGTGCTGCAGCCTGCAGCCCTGCATATTCTCCATGTTCATCACTTGCTTGCTTTTCCGTTAATGTACGTGATCCACCCAGCCGTTTCTCTGGTTTCCTCAGGAGATGAAGACACCAGGAACGTGCAGTTAGCGTGCCTATCGCTTCCCCTGCGCGACTTCATCACTACCACTGCAACCGGACCAGAACTTCTTTGTTCCCTGTGGATGATCGGTCCTGTTCTGAGTCGTACTGCCTACCCCAACTGGGGTCGAGGGCAACTAACAACTTAGTCTAGCCTCTGCAGATTCGTAGAGCCCGAGTGTTTTAACGAATGCGCATCACCGCATTTTGTATTGTTACCAGTGGAAGTTGAACAGTTTGGCCATTCAATATTCGATATTCAATCCTTGGTGTCGGTAGATTCATGTGGCCCATCAGTCTCGCTTCTGATTAATATCTGATTGTTGTGGCTCAATCATCGTGTAAGCCTACCAATACTAAGGGCAAATACCATACTATGTATTGATCGTTTGTGTCTTGTTTGACTGTTTAGAAGTTGATCCACAGGAACTGTTGGCATGTCTGATCTCGGCAACTTACAATGATAACCTAGGACCGATACGCAGAATCGCTGCCAGCGAATGATACCTTTATCTTATGCAGAATCATCTGTTCCCACGAGTCACTGTGTATTTCCATTACAGTAGATCACGGTTCCCCGGCGTGAGGTGATGGTGGCCGTACACAATCCAGCCCCAAAGCCAAGGTTCGAAAGCCTAATTCGTATCCGAGTTGAGATGACCGTCAGATGCGCTGAGTTTACTACATGTACTATGCTTATCCCACTTTTGCAAAATGTTGCACAACGCTGATTGCCTCAACTAACTTTAGACTTACACCAGTATATAGCATAGCTTCTTGGCTCAAAGCTACTCAAATCAATTTCCTCATAAATGTGGTGTGAAATGAGACAATAGGTTTTCGACGAAGGGCTTGACGAAGGGGTACTGTACCATTTGCACCAGCTTGCTTGGCCAAATTGGTGACGACCAGGTCATGGCTGAATTTCAATAAATTTAATCTCCACTAGCATCCACGGGAGGTTCCGCAAAATCCGACAGTTGCCTCTTTTGGTTAACCATATCGGAGTTGAAATGTCTTGGCCAACATCGCCTCAGTCGCGTTTGGGGTCTCTTTGCCTCTGGGTAAGTGTTTTAAGGTACTAGAATGTTTTGTATCGGATGCTCGAAACAACCAATATTTTGGCTCTGTACTCTCTTGGAAAGGGAAATTTAACAAAATAAGTTCATGGCACCTATTTATCGGGTTACGTATATTCGATCTTTCAGCCACCAGCTAAAAGTGAAGGGATTGTGCTTATCGGGGCGATTTTGCAAAAGTGGGATAACCATATCATTGTTTGCGCATCACCGAGCACTGGCACTTCAAGAAGGCACTGACAGGGAATTTGAGCTTGAATTCGAGGTCTGTGAAATTGCTGGCCCGGGATGGAAGGCTCTCACTGGCATGTGAGCCCGGCCCGACCGGATGTTATCAAGAAGACAACGACTTTCTCCTGTACACGCAGGGCCGCCACCTTGAGCACTCAGCTGGCCGATACGTAGCATTACAGAGCTATCGTTGACACCCAACTCTCGCTTTCTGGGAGTCCCGTGAATGACCGAGTAAAATGGAAAATTAGGTCAACTACCCGGCGCGCGCCAATCACTAGTCATATCGCATGTTTGGAACGGATTGGGCACACACCGCGCGATTCTGATCGTCAGGTAATCGTGCCCTTCAAAAAGTGATTTTTTTTATTTCCCCTGATCCTGCCCCGATCGTCACAATTCAGGGCGAATTTGTCCGAGTGACCGTCTAAAGTTTACTGATGTCGACGTTTCCGAGGGCTCTCACGCATGATCGACCCTGTTTGTCTGATATTGGCCCTGAGGCTGGGCGAGTCGGCTAACTGAAACAAAAAACGCCTCGTAAACATAAGTACTGCGATTCCGTGATGGTTAGAAGCGCGAAGGTTTCCCCATACCTTTCCCCCCCCAAGACATTTCCTACATCCGCCGTACGAAGTAAAGCATCGGCATATGAGCATCCTCGCTTCTGTCGCCTCCCCTCTCCCGAGTCAGGGCGCTATCACAACGGCTGCATACATGCGTGTTGTATCGCTTGCCATTGCTGTTTATGAGTATGTTTCAAGTTTCGCTTCTCTCTAACTTTCATTGTAACTCATTCGTCACTAGTTATCTTCTCACCCTCCCTTCGGAATATCGTATGTATAAGACATCTGAAAGAAGGAGGTAGGAAGCTCGATACTGGGTCACTGAGATAAAAATCTTGACTGGACGTTGGATAGCCCGGGTCTGATACTATTTGTTTTGATTCGGCATGTCCTTCAACATTTTCATTGACGACACGCACTTACATGTTCTATAGGTACATAAGCATAATCGTGATTGTCGCCAGTAATGTGGGGTTTTTCTACCACGGCTTCACACCAAAGTCCTGCCGCCACTTCTTCTTTATCCTTCCTGTACTTAAAGGTCGCCCTCATTTCTCTCAACTATCTGATCACTCAATGTCGCATGGATTGTTCAGTTGTCCAAATGATGATATCACATGCAATCCTAGGTATCCGGTAAGTTTTGACTGCCCGGTAGCCCCTGCCTTGTCACCTGACAAGCCCCAGGACGTACAACATTTCTCAGCGCGATATACGGGTTGGCCGGACCATTGTAGTGGCGTATTTCTTTGCAGTGACTGTCAGTCATTTCCTTGATCTGAAGTCCTCGTTTTTAATATGTGAGCACAGTTTGAGTGGGTGGCTGCTGCGACGGGCCGGATTCGTGAGTTGAACACCCTCTACCCCCGCAATTATTCACTCATTGACTGTACAAATGTAGCTCAGATGACGGATGTATGTGTAACTATTTTCTCGCTTCAATGGCGTGTATTAAAGTGAAGCTTGCGTGGCTGCGCATCCTAATCAGGGAAAGTATGTATAGTTCCCCATCGCCACCTAGCTATTCCTGACAAAATTCTAGCTGCATGATTGCCAGCACTCATCCCACAGCGCCTCTCTCTACTGGTCTTTCGCCCTAGCAGCCATGCTATATGATTGTCTCACGCTTTCAATATCGACATACTGCCTCCTCAAGGTGAGAACCGGGAGCAGATCGTCTGCGTAAGCCATATTCCACTTTGAATACATGCTGTCGGCCCTGACCCTTTGTAGTGCTAAGCTTGTAAAGATGTACGTCGTCATCCCGGAGTAGTGGTAGTTGGAAGACTTACCCCACCCAAGGTGTTATACGATGGCTTGATATATATTATCGCACTCACAGGTATGTTCCTTCGTCGGGCTGTTGGCCCCAACTAACACCTTTTGTACAGCCGTGAACATCATGAACATCTTCTTGTATCGAGGTACCGATCATTCGATCCAGTCATCTGGGTAGCTTTTTTCCTTCCTCAGTCGTCACTATTGAGTCTCATTGTGTGGGTAGTGTATCCCTTGAATATTCCGTTACATGGATTATGAGTCAACGTATTATCGTCCATGTGCGCGGTACGTACCCACCCACACCAAGACGTAATCTTTTGACTCAGAGTCTTGTAGAGGCTAGAGCGGAACAACCATCGGTTGTCATGACACAGACCCCCATGCATCCTGCGATTCCAACTGCCTTGCAACTCTCCAAAGACACAAGGCACGGTCGGCCAATAGTCTCGCAAGACGATACTGTCAACACGGAGGCCAATGATGGGATTCGAGTGCTCGTCGAACAGGAAGTACTCGCGAACGACAAGCTAGGCGAAGACTCCATCGATAAAGAGATGTACAGTTCTTCGCAATCGACCTGGGACCGGGAATACGCTGTATAGCCTGCGTGTCTCATATCTGTACCATTATAAGTTTTGGCTGAAGGAGCTGGTGTCTATTTCCTACTTTTTGAGGGATTCTTGGTCGGACTATCATCATCACACCCATAGTTACAGTGTAACTTAATGTATCGGTGCACATTCTTTCTGATTTCCATATGGGTTCTTCCGGTACCCCCTTTGTCCGGACGGGAATGGTTGCTTGAAGCCACCCCATACACCAATTCAGTGTGCTATAGCTCTGGACAAGGGATGTGAAATAGTTTCATGTCACAGACCAACCTCATCTTAAGCTTGAAAGCGAGTCACCGTCACGAAATTGGGAAGGACCGCATTACAGTATGCCGCCAACGCAGGAAGTGCCAGTGGTCCTCAGTATTAAGTTTCGGGGGCATGAGAACCGTCCCTTTCTCTTCGGCGGAGAAGTCAAGAGTCAAATCTAGCGCCGCTCTTTCCTTATCAGTTCCGACACATATTTCCTCCCCGATGGGGCCAAGCCCTTGGTTCGTTTTTGCCATTCGCCGAAGCAGATGGCATCTCATCAGACGGAGAACCGGTTGCTGAAAGAACCTTTGTTGGGGCATCGTCGACGGTGACACGCGCCGCTTGCGGTTGTCGGCGTCATCATCGATGCATCATCGCCGGACGTGGGCTCGGAGTGATCGACGGCGCTTTAAAAGTTGCCCACTGTGCAACTTTTCCTCCCGTGCGCTCACTATCGGCTACGTCTACTACCAAGCGTAGATCGGTGAATGTAATCCCAGCACCGTTTTTTCATAATCGCTTCTTTCATTTCTGCATTAATATACCATATCTGTCCATATGCATACAGAAAGACGCCGGGGTTCAACATCATGGAACCTAAGTGCACTTACAAGGTCGTCATACTTGACAACAAGATAACATGATATACTCTACACAGGCCAAATGCAGGAGAAGGGAAACAGTTTTGTAGAAGAACGATGTTTGATCGAAAGTCATACTTCCTAGCGTCTGATGTCATGCGTGTCATGGTCCATCGCGATGATGCGTGCATACTGTGTAGGCTTGTGTCTTTCTCCGGTTCATATCATGATCTCGGCAAAAATTTTGAGAGTCGCTCAAAGAATGACAGATGTTTCTCAGTTCCCAAACTACTGTACCTGTCTTTAGCCGGCGAATTCTTTCGCAACCAGAGAAGATATCGCACCTCAGTTCTCGGCACATAATGACCGACATGCTCAGTTGCTAGACAGTACGTCGTCTTCTCTGGAGTGAGACCTATTCACATTACGACCCGGGCATATACAGTAAAACCGATATTGTCCCCGCGGGCTCGCGGCGATCTTCCGCCTTTTCTGAGCAGGCAAGCATAGAAGCTGCAGAAGGCCCCGCTTGAAGACCCCGCAGCCGGTTGTTGTAAAACTGAATCAAGTTACATGCCAATCAAACCATGTTCGTCAATTATTTATCCACATCGTCGTCAGTGGGTTGTAGAGCAAGTAGCAAGTTCAAATTTCGCGATGGGAGTTATGTCCGCGCGATGACTGAACTCACGTATCTTGTTCTTGGGAAACGGGCGTAGGTCGTTTTCCATGGTTGAAATAGATCCCAGAGAGCAGGTATTAACAAAACGGGAGACTGGTGATTCGAGTTCGAGTTTCACTATTGCCTTTTTCGATACATCCGGCGACTTTTGACACATGTTCTTCTCTCGTTTTCCCACGGACCGGGAAGAACGCTCCTTAACATTTGCTGCTCGACTATCTACGTGGAATATCAATGTATCAACACTCAACGCCTGAGTTGCGGGTTGCACTTAACTCATCGTCGATATACAGACGAGTTGAGGTGCACCAGCGATGACCTTATCTCTGACTTGCAGCATCATTCTATGAACATTTTTAAGAGGGTCAGCCTGAGAGGCTGCCCAGCCAGTAAGTTTCTCCTGTTCTAATTTCCATATGGTACGTGCTTAGTCACCGTCACTGATGGCCATCAGATTCAGAGTACAGGCGTTCTAACTTACATGCCAGTGCATTACTACGCCAAAAGGAACCCACGTGACTCCGGTGACCAGAAAAAAAGCGTCCTGCCTTAGGTTGGTGCTAGTACGCATGTGAACCTGTGCAAAGGGCTGGGCAGCCGAAGTACTACAATGAGACCTACAACGAGGGGTGGAAGTAAAGTATACAAAAAAGGTAAAACAACTGATCAACTTGAACGCATAAGTTTTATTTTAAGAGAACTAAATTATCATTTAATCCGGATCGTTGAGTGTTTCCTTCTGAAGTCTCTTAACTGGGGTCCTTTTTTCCAAGTCCGAGCAGAGCCTACCGTTCCGAAGAACTTCAACTTTCGGCATTATTGTTCAGGCTGTGCGTTTCCTTCGAATGCCGCATTCTCCAACTTACCTCCGACTCAACTCAGCCTCTAGGCCGTGCACGCCTTCATTTTGATGCCTTTCTGGATACAACTAGAGTAACACTGATCTCTGTGTTACCCCACTTAGCGCGCGTGTGCTTGTATATAATGTGCCTCTTTCATTGACCGTGAACACCCTACATCCCATTCCCTCCGTCATGGATCCCCAAGGAGAACGAAAAACCCTCCTGTCCGATGGTTACATAGCCTGGTCCTTCCAGAGCGAGTCTGCAATGCAGTATTTTTGCAGCCTGCTTGGAAGAGACACTCTCCCGCCCTTGAAGTCCATATCACTTCCGGGGAGGGAGGGCTTGTTCTTGGTCGTCGATTACATACCCCCTTCCAATATCCCACCACACATCTCAGACTGTAGTGGACAAGATTTTTGGATGCTCGACCGTACCGTTACCTCCAGTGGCCCGGTGGTACCTCAGATGATGCCGTCGCCGCCGAAACTTTCAGACGTCGGAGGGCACTCCGACTTGTCCGACTTGCAATTTCCCATCTTTTTTGAACATGTGGACGGGAAGCTAGGCCTTTCCCTCGAAGCAGCCGCAGCTGGTCAATGGGGGACCCTCTGCAATGCTCAGGGATATGCGCAACTTGGTGCTGGGTCGACCACGAATATCTGCATTGCGGTCAGTACGGTTTTTGGAAAGGCGATACATTGGGCGCTGAATTAGACAATAACTAACAGTGGCCAGGATACGAACGATTTACGCGTCGTGTCCGTGTCCGTGACGTCACCCTTACAGATGGCCCTATAACGGTTGCTACGTTCGCACACCACATTGGCCAAATTTTGAATGCCTTTCTCAAGGTCAGTTCTTTTTTGTTCCAGCCACGGGTATTTCATGCGCAGAGATTTATTTCCCGCTCTCTTTCTTATAAAGAATTGCAAACCGGATCCCGGGTGTACCTCTTCAGACGCCCAGTTGTGGCGCATTGGAGATGGAGGCATCCAGGGCAGCAACGTCATCATTATTGGCGCGGTTAATCCCTCCCCAATGACTTGGGTGCCTCTTTTACAACTCAATCGACAGCCATCGGCAGACTATGATAGGACTTGTGATGTCAAGAATCGAAGGATTGATTGGGATGCTATCTTCAAGCTCGCGACCTGAAGCTATCTACATAACACGTTTGTTACATTTTTACCTTCTTTCAGTGATTGGAGATTGCATGTCGCGACCTTCAGACTTCCGCCACTTGCAATCGTTGCAGAAATGTTTTTTTTTTTTGAACCTTTCGGTTTCGATCTGCAGGCATATGTATGTGGGTAACCCCGAAATCAAGTGGACGCTGGAAGGTCCAGTACCATACGTCTGTCTTTCCTGTGATTCGAAAAATGACACCCAGCGGCCACTCATGAGCGGACCGCTTCCCGGGAAACCACCCGATCATAGCAGGAAAAGATGGATCAACAAACCAGAAGTCGAGGGCGGAAGCATCTGGGCGACGTTCAGACGTCGGAGGGCACTCCGACTTGTCCGACTTGCAATTTCCCATCTTTTTTGAACATGTGGACGGGAAGCTAGGCCTTTCCCCTCGAAGCAGCCGCAGCTGGTCAATGGGGGACCCTCTGCAATATGCGCAACTTGGTGCTGGGGTCTACCACGAATATTTGCATTACGGTCAGCCTGGAGTACAGTTTTTGGAAAGGCGATACATTGGCTCTGAATTGGACGATATCTAAAAGTGGCCGGGATATAAACAATTGACGCGCAGTGTCCGTGTCCGTGACGTCAGGTCATGCACTCCAGCGTGTCGTGGTCCTGGCCGTAGTGCCTTCGGCTGGCTTCAGGCGAATGGCCCATGGCTGATGTCTGACCTCCTGTCGGCGCTGAGGAACCTGTCATCGATGAACTCCCGGGAGAGCAATTTGGAGACCTGGCGGTAGCGGTTCAGTTGGACGTCAGCATCGCAGGCCCTTCTGAAAAACTGCCCGACATACTTCGAGTCGTCTTCCGACGTAAGCAGCCCTCAGCCATGAAAAGATACGAGAAGAAGAGGGCCTCGGCCTTGGCTCCCCTGGTTGACTAAAGAATTGCAAAAAGGTTGATTTTACAACATCCTGTATTTACTTATTTGATCTAACATCGTCAATTTCTTTCGATCCTGTCTCACTCTGCTCACCACATCATAGACCTATTAATGAGTTGCACCACGTTAGTAATGGGGTAATAATGCACTGATGCGAACTCACCTTCCAACGCAACTAAGAATCTGTTAGCAGAAAAGCGACTCGTGGAAGTACGAGCAACTCTTGTAAAAACACGGGAACGCGGAGCAGAAGTAATGTGCTAGATGTCGGCAATACCGCTAAAACCGTGATTGGTACCGGTGCGTTGTTCAGGTGGTCAATCAATTGCTTTAAGGGAGGGGAATTGGGATCTTCCTCGACGTGAAAGGCCGTTACAACCGTTCGAGAAGTCACAGCAGCTGGTAAAGTTGATTTGATTGTGCCAGGATGAAGACAAAATGTGATTGGTAAATCCCATCCTTCACGTAGAACAAACGTGGAAGGAAATTGCTCTAGCTCGGAGTCGGGAATTATATCGTTGATGATGTCGTCACAGGTGAAAGGTTTTCCGATCTCCAGAAGCTTGGTAAAGGCTTCACACCAGTGCTGCGTGAAGGTTCGTCCCTCTACTCTTGAATTACTGATACCCTTGCGCGCAGTAGCAGCCACAAGCTCCACCCTCGAACCCTTGGCCTTCCCGCCCCGTCCTGCAATGGCAGCACAACAGGAATCCATCACGAGAAGTATATCCAACCCCGAACAATCCGAAGCCGTAACCTTCAGTTCGTCTTTAATAAGCGACATATTAATTTCTGGCCCATGGCCCAGCTCCTGACCAATTCGGGGGGTGATAATGAGGCTGTCGGGTGTACTACCGGCGATGGCGTGGCCCGCATAATGGAGGATGAAAAGCTGCCGACTTCCGGATTTCGATGCTGCTCGGTCGACGACTTCAGCTCCTAAACTAAAAACCCTATCGTCATCGGACAGGCTTCGCTGGTGTGTTTGTACGTTGTGGAGCTTCGAAATAGTCTGGATGAAAAGGGAGCTGTCTTCCGCACTACCGGTGTCGTCTGATTTCCAGTAAATGGAAAAGACGGAAACGTTATCGTAGAAGTCCGATACCGCGATTTGCATTCGCTGCATCGCTTCGTCAATCCTTGTCTCGACGATTTGTGCGCTCATTCTTTGCAAATCAATAATAGGAGGAAGATTGGAAAGTAAATAGCGGTCTATGGAATTTGACATTGTTCTGAGTGTGAAGTCTGGGTGGGAATGGGGCTCGTTACTGGTATTTTTGTATCGAGGCTATCGAGTTCCCACGCTGGGGCCGCTGGGGCTATGCCCTCACCGCAGCAGCATCATCCCCACTTTCTACTTTCCACCGTGTTTTTGACCCTTTATGTTTCGATATGTATGTGGGTAACCCCGAAATCAAGTGGATGCTGGAAGGCCAGAATGCGGTCATGACCAGATAACATATTATGTTCAGAGCTTGCTCCTTTACCCTACCGTCTGTCTTCCCTGTGATTCGAAAATTGATACCCAGCGGCACTCACGAGCGGACCGCTTTCCCTGGAAACCACCCGATCATACAGTAGGAAAAGATGGATCAACAAACCAGAAGTCGAGGGCGGAAGCATCTGCGCGTTGAGCGCGGTCACTTACCTAACCACTACGATCGACACAATTTCGCCGGAGCGCCGCCGGTGGTCCCCCAAAACTGGGACTAACAACTACAGTACGAGGCGAAGCCTCAGATCGCATTTCGCCTGAGCAGAGGCAAGCGAGGAGTCTAAAACGTACTGCACCCATGATCGGTTATAACCTATACCGATCTATGCCCGCGGCGAGAAGAATTCAACTTGCACACCTCTATAGAAGCACATATCAATACTGCATACTACTGCACACTGGCAGAGATAAGTATCATGTTCCATGGTGGATTAGCCTGCTGCAAGGCCTGCTGTGAAAAAATGTCATCGATCATAGAGGTTAGGTAAGTGACCGTGCTCAACGCGCAGATCATAAGATGGTAGGAGTTTGTGGGAGTGATCGAAACTCCCTTGTAGTACTTTTGCTTGCGGTTTGGCTTCAAGCGGATCATGCATCCCGCCAAGCAGGGGATACACCCCAATCCAATCCGACACAATCCCCCCCCCAAAGCATTTTCTCTGTGCCACCAGCGCACATCTGACCGTCGCGCCGGCGGTGGCATCTCCTCCCCGTGACCATACATCTTCGTTTCTAGGGGAAGATTCAGGTTGTGGTACCATAGCTGAGGCGTGCGATAGCTCACACATCGCCTCGTCCGGCTGGCGCGGGATGCATCGTACTCTGATATTTCTATCAACGGACAAGGCCTTTGCATAAATGTCCTTTTCGACCGATCCGACCCACCGGGAAACATCAAAACTTGAAAGCGGGCCTCTATCCTGGTGCCTCCAAGTCGGGAATACCATAATTTCCTGTCAGAACCGCGAGACCCGCTGTATGTGAGCTGGCCCAGATCACAGGGGGCATCGCACTCAGGAAGATGGCGAGGACGAGAGTGATTTCTCTCTACGGCGGATGTTCGTTCGATGTGGAGTCCGAAGTTGGGATTGACAGGCCCCCAGCTTCCCGCTGCCTATAATGCCATGTTGGTGGGGTCTGGAACTGTCTGCTCTAGGCGAAGGCCCTCATCTTTCCGTCCCAGTGCAAGTGCAATAAACCGATGAACACATATAGAACGTGTCAAGAGACGGTGTGTACGTCGCATTGTGCATCCACCGACTGAGGCCGCCCAGGCAGTCAAATCCTGGTCTTGCACCAGCCAGGAAACATCAAAATAAAGGCTTATCGGAAACTCTCGATAAACCATATATGAGACGATGATAGCACTTGTTCCGTAGTTAGAAGTCAGTTTTGAAGTTAGAATCCTAGGCAACATGATCCGATAAGATAGAAGCTAGACTTTGTGCGACTTTGTGTGTGCAACCGGCGTTACTCGGAAACATACCGCAACCACATGGCAGGGCACTTCACTGCAGCGGCTAATAGGCGCGAGGGACACACCCACGTTCTCCTCATCACAACTGGCAGCGTCGCGTCCATCAAAGCACCCCTCATAGTCGAGGAGTTCCTCAAGGTTCGTCCCATTACCAATCCCCTTAACATCTCATTCATCGTTTTCACAACCCCCCCCCCCACCACTGTGCCTGTCGCGTTCCAGTACAAGAACGTATCCGTACAGGTGGCCACGACGAAGCCATCGCTCACGTTTTTCCAGCCTGAGGATATCCGCAAGCAAGGTGTGCAAGTCTGGACGGATGACGACGAGTGGGATGTACGCAGAAACCCCCCCCCCCCCCCCCCCGTCCCCGGAAGCCCTTTTCCTTGCTTGTTGCGCCTTACTCTCTTCTTCGCGTAGCCAAACTACCGCATCGGAGACCCGATTTTGCACATCGAGCTTCGTCGTTGGGCAGACGTGGTCCTAATCGCACCCTGCTCCGCCAACACACTAGCCAAAATTGCCAATGGTGTGTGCGACAATCTCGTGGTGAGTTGAAACCACCTCTCCCAAAACCTCTTTATATATCTGTTCCTCCTGCCCTGTCTTTTTTTTTTTTTTGGTCTCTCTTTCTATCTTCCCAATAGAGCCCACGATTATCCCCAACGACCGGTTATTGTGGGTGGAGCTTCCCCCTCTCCTCCCTTTATTCCATTTCCTTTCACGCTCTCTGAACATTAAAATTAAAATTAAAATTAAAAAAAAAAGACGTCATTATTACGTGCGTTGGCTCCGACGACGCCGACGTATGTCTTCCCAGCCATGAACACGCTCATGTACGAGCATCCGCTGACCGCGCTGCACGTTCGAACTATACGTGAAGTGATCGGATACAACGTCGTCGGACCGATTTCGAAGAACCTCGCTTGCGGCGATTTGGGAATCGGCGCCATGGTCGAGTGGCGTGACATCGTTGCGGCTGTTGTCGAGAGGTTTCTCCTCGTCAGAGATTCGAACGAGGATGATGCGAGCACCCGGCCCAAAAGCTTGTCCAGCGCAGGGACGTACATATCCTAGACTATTGATCATTCTCGATTTCTGGTACTCAGCATCGCGTCCTGGGTAGAGGGGAGAATGGAAATGGGAAAAGTAACAGTCCATCTAACGGAGCTATATAAGACGACAAACAAAAGACACAGATTCGTAACCAGCAAATCGGGTCGTAAGCATAACAAGTCGTAACAGTGATGCCACAAACAAAACAGCCACGTTATCAACAGAGAGCATACACCGCCTAACAAAATCGTCTCTTTCAATGTAGATGCCATTGTGATGCCCTTACCTCAACCGCCTGGCTTTCCCAGCAAGGCGTATCCACTACCGGCTGGACCATGCAACTGTTGATTGGTTCGATAAGCACCAAAATTGACCAACTCTGTATGACAGTGTGGGTGCAGACCTTATTGTAGCATCGATGACACAGAGGATCTCCATCTCTTTCCGTGAGTCGGTTCGAATCGAGCGACGTGCCGCATTCTGAACAGCGAAGACATGCCTTGTGCCACGTCTTACCAACCGCCTTTACCTTTGTTTCCGTCGCGAGTGAGCGGGAACCGACAACCCCCCCCCCCTCAAAAAAAAAAAAAAAAAACTCACCTGTTCTGCAAAATACACGCTCTTGCCACAACGTGGGCACTGAGGTGTTCCACTGCCCCACTGCCGAGCCGGGCTTCCCCCTTCGAGGTAGAGCGTGATTCGCCGGTAAGGGCCGCACCGTATCGCGTGCCGGTCGAGTTTGAAACCAACGGTGCAACAACTTTGGGCGCCCCAGTGGCTCCGTTAACATTTAGTGAGGCCGAACGGCCGAGGAGAGCCGCAGGAACGCTAGAGGTCGGTGGTGACGTGGGCGGAGCCGCGCGTTCGGAAGTGACAGTGCCATTGAGTGGTACAGTTCGCGGGAGACCACCGTCGGAGCGTCCAGCGTGCGATGGGGTAAATTGCGAGTCGTTGCTCTCTTGATCGGCACCGTTATCGGTTCCGTCCGTCCGTTCTGAATCGGGGTTGAATGCTGCACGAGTAGGGCTCAGCACACGTGTGGGACGGAGGAGCGGTCCTGGGGAGCTTGTGGTGTCTCCGAAAATCCCTGCGTCTTTTCGAGCGAGGGGCGAAGGAGAGAAGAGAGGGGCGTTGCGACCTGATGTCTGGGGAGAAAGTAGTGGTGGGCTTGCAATCCGACGCTGGGGCGTGGAAGGAGATGCGCCGGCTGAACGGGGGGGTGACAGGGATAGATCCCCGGTATTGTGAGGAAGATTTGCCTGACGTAGATCCCGTGTTCCGAAGTTCTTGCTGTGACAGTTCTTACTGGGAAAGAAGTGAGAGGTTGCTATCATTTATGGGAATCCAGAAAGAGCGTACCAGTATGGCTGAGATTAGAACGGCATTGTTAGGAGATCAAGAAGTCGTCCGAAATGATACGATTCGCACCTCTTCGTCGTGTTCCAGTAACCGGAATGAGTCTAACCTTACACCGCAGGTCGTACACGTGAGACAAGGCTGGCACAGTCAGCACAGCTTGCAAGCCGAAACACTCGAGCAGGAACGTACTTTATGATACAACTACAAGAGAAGGATGGTTATAAACAAAGATATGAAGAGGAGGAAAGCAGACCTTTCTGCCAGGCCCCATCACCTATCGGTGCGTAGTTAGGTTAGCCACGAAGTCGGACGTAAGACACACCTGCTCAGCAGCATAAACAGCCTTTGAGCACCTAGGACATTTTGGTGTCCCTCCGAAAGGGTGCATGATAGCCTTTAAGAATGGTGGCACTGGACTGGGCGCTGTAGAGATAGACTTGCTTATATATAATCATTTGGGGATCATATACAAAGTAACTTGTACAGTTAGTACAAAGATATATTTCTATTATACATTCAGTAGTAATCAACTTGTGTAGCGTTGGACGTAAAGAAAGCTGAAGTCGTTTTTCCCGGATCGGATATGAGTCGGAGATTGAAATTGATCAGGCAACTTTGATTTTTCGCCACAGTCAGACTTTTCGCTCCGTCCTTTTCACATCCCCTCTACCCTCTCCTTTCCTATCCAAAAAAGTCATCCCAACGGCCCTCCATGTCTGACGATGAAACCCACAATCAGACTTTCGAGCAGGTAATCATCGTATCTTGCCCATTTTGCTTCGTTCGTCTCGTTCTCACTGCCGCGTTCCAGGCCAGTGCTGGGGCCTCCCTCACCTTCCCCATGCAATGCTCTGCTCTTCGCAAGAACGGTCACGTCGTCATCAAGGGTACGCATTAAAATTATCTCACTCGTGTCCTTAGTTGATTGAGCGTGATGGATGTCAGGCCGCCCCTGCAAGATAGTCGATATGTCCACTTCCAAGACTGGCAAGCATGGACATGCGAAGGTTCATCTCGTCGCCATCGATGTAAGTACTTTTCTTGTATCTGGACGCATATACTTCATGATGAGTCAGATCTTCACTGGTAAAAAATTGGTACGTCTGGGCGCTACTGTAGTACGTCACTCCTGATTGGGAATTTACAGGAAGATATATGTCCCTCTACGCACAACATGGATGTCCCTAATGTCCGACGTACTGAATACCAGCTCGTAAGTTGCCTTCTGTTTTCCGATCTATGTTGCTCAACTCCCACCCTCTTAAGGTCAACATCGACGATGGGTTCCTTAACCTGATGAGCCAAGACGGTGCCTCGAAGGATGATGTCAGGGTTCCAGAGGGTGAGCTGGGCGTTACGATTACGGCTGCATTCGAAGAGGGTAAAGATACCCTCGTCACCATCGTTTCCGCTATGGGCGAAGAGCAGGTAAGCTTCCCACGCGCGGATTGGCTCGAATGCGCGCGCTTATTAGCCTTCAGGCCATTTCGTTCAAAGAGGCCCCCAAGGGTTCCTAGTCCCCACTCTCTCTTACTCGTCGGTTATTTCTCGTCTCCGTCGGTATTTCTCGTCTTTCCCTAGTGCACCTGCATTTTACGCCCATCCATTTATCGTCCTTACGGATGTTACTCTGTTGTGCATGTACCTTTTCATGGCTTGATTCAGCATGTGTACTGCATCGTCCTCTCTTTCGGTGCTGCAATGAGTGGTTACATGAATTGAGAAGTTAGATTGTGTCTCGTGATTAGCTGTGAAAATATAGTTACGAAGAACATTCACGTCAGTCATCCACAGATCAGTGACACGGGAATATAACCCTTGCCTTGGCAAGTCATTTCACTATGTCTCGACAAGAAAGCAAGTTTGAAAGCGATGGAGTAGACAGGGATCACGAGTGCAAATCGAAAAGCCAGTGAAACACATTACGCCCCTACTCCCGCTCTACTCTCGCCCCTTGCTCGCCCTGGCACATTCGACATTGACAAACTCGTATGCACGCTCCCTTGCCTGGCGCGACGGGGCATCGCGAGAGGATCCCGGAAACTCTTCTGTTCGTGTTCCCACGTCGCGAAGAGACGTGCGTCTGGCAAAACGGGGCCCTTTTCCACCTCCTTGCCCTTGCCATTCGTCAGGCCGTTCGCGAGCAACAACTCTTTACCCTTTGCCATCGATGATGACGACGACGATTTCCCGTCGTTGGCAGCGGCGGGGGCGCCGGCGGCGGCAAAGGCGGTGCGATGGTGGTGGACTTGTCTGAATTCCAAGGAGCAGGTACGCCGGTGCCGTACGTGAGCTTTTCAGGTCCACGTTGGAGGACGGTGGGTGGGAAAGACGGGTGATGCGCGATAAGACGGCGCCCTGAAAAAAAAACGAACGGTATAGCGGGGAGAGAAAAGTTAGCGGACGTGAACAACTTTTTTTTTTTGTAGGCTGCACGCGCGCGTACGCAGCCGCCCTCTCAGGCAGGCAGGCAGGCAAGCCCAAGAGAACTCCAAAAAAAAGGAAGAAAAAAAAAGTGAACGAGGTAACGCACCGAAAGCGCTTCTCTGGCTAGTTCTGGTACTCGGGAAGTCTGGTTGCTCGCGAGTGGCACGATCCGCTCTTGCGTTCCTATGGGACGTGGTGCCGCACCTGGCAAGTTTGACCTTTTATCCTTATCGTCCTCCTTCTTTTCTTCCGATGTAGAAGAAGCAGAACAAAAAATAGGAACGGCGTAAGACGGGCCTACGGGCGCCATCGTAGGCGCATTGGGAGCGGTGGTGGCGTACAAACTATCCGCAGGTTCCCAGTGTGGGTTTTTCTGGGCTTGATTGAGCAAGACCATGGCTACGCGGTGGCGGGAGGGGTTCGCGACGTTTGAGCTCGCGGGAAGTGGATGCGTGAGTATGTGGTGGTAAGCACCGAGGAGCGAAGGTTGGATTTGGGGAATGGGGAGCTGAGACGGGGGAGGATCAACTCGTGCCCGCGACTCCCTCAGCGTAGATGGCAGGTGCCACTCGGGAGTTGACGCGAGGTTTGAAAGGGAGTAGGGTACAATGGTCGTATAATCGGCAGGATTGGCGGATGACACTCGTGCGAGGGATGCTGTCGGCTCAATCTTTGATGGAAGGAGTTGGGTGGAGGAGGTGGACGGCTCGCCGGGGGGGGAAGTGAGAGGGAGTCGGGGTCAGGGGTCGAGCGTTCGACGGGGAAAGGCGGTAGGAAGCTGGGTATGTGTGGTGGCGGTTTCCAACTGTCCGTTCGTGGCCGTTTTCGCGTAGGAGTCGTCGGATTAGATACGGGAGATAAAGGTAAGGGTGGGGTGGACAGAAGTTGTGGTGGAGTCAATGGCCGTCCTCCAGAGTCTTGGGAGATGGAAGGGAAAGTGACCTCGTTGTCTTTTCCTGCGACAGTGGCGTCCGCCATCGTGAAATCTTCGTCCTCCTCCTCTTGGTCCCCTTCTTCCTCTTCTTCTACATCCTCGAAGTAAAAATCGGGGAGTGGCGCCCAAAGTAACGGTATTGATTCACGCTGGATGGGTAGCCCACTTGCTAGTGATGCTGAGCATGACGGGCAGACGCGTTAATACAAAAAGATAAAACTATCACGTTCAACTGACCCCTTAACTCGCCCAGATCCTCTTGTCGCTTCGTGGAGTGGCCCGAATAACGCGCCAGCTCGTCGCCCTCCGTACCACAGTATTCGTGAAGCTCGTCCATGCTGACACCGAGTTCATCGAGAGCATGGACGGCGTCTCTAACGGTCATATTCACTCTTCCGGTGTGTTGAGCGTATTTGGAGCATGTTGTGGCCAATAAGATGAGGTAGCGTGAAAGGAGATCGGAAAGTACGAGAGAGGCCTGTGATGAGGACCGTGTAAAGCTATGAGCATGTAGTGTCTTGAGGACCACGGTTTCGAGTAATTTGTGTGCACCTGCGTCCATGTGCGAGATGTGAGTGAACAAGAGATCAAGCTCAGGCTCGTCTTGTCGTCGTTAGCACCGAGCTCACTGTTGTGGTGGTCAGGAGCAGCAATTGAAGCGCCGACCAAACAATCACGGCATTACCCGGTGGATCTATAGCACTAACTTGGAACTGTCGGCTATCGACTGCCTCTTCCCGCAGAATTTTGTCATTCGATGCTGCCTCGTTTCGTTTCTCTGCTAGACCTCTCTTTTCTACCTCCGTGCAACTTCTCATCAGACGGAACAAGGCACATTCCCCATGAGATGCGCTGCCAGAGACTTTGAATGGTCATAAGGACATTGGTACGAAGACAGGAGCTTGGATTCTGTCGTTGTCAACATGACCGCATCTGGTGGGCAAGGACAGCTAGGACGCTGTTGTACATGTTTCCCTTTTCTCCTCGATGAAGATGACTTGTCCTTCCCTGAGGGCGTGCCTACGCATCAAATTGCGATGAAGATGCACTATTATTTTCTTGCTTGTTGCAATCGTTGGTGGCAACATTACATCGAGAACTTCAATAGCGGTATGGCATAGAGTGGAAACGCGTAGGAAACTCTGCATTTCTACTTTTATATGAGCGCATTACAGTTACAAGGACAACTCGTGCCAAAAGCATGTTTCTCTGGTAACCGTCACATATTAGTATGGAATTTGCATGGGCCACACAAAACGCGACGCTCCAAACTCAGCGGCAAGGAACCTAGTCCTGACTAACTTGGCAACGGACCCGTGCTTCGCATGGCGGCAAGGTGACCGAAGCAAGAGATGTGGTGGACGGAAGGGTGATGAGCAAAGTTGATGGAAATAGCGCCGCGGACCTTTGCTCCGCTCGGTGCTGGGTGACTAGTCGAAATGAGACACAATTGGGGAGGCCGGCAACACGTAAGAGGGTGACGACATGGACGGAAGCAAAACCCAAGGCAGACATCAGAATTTATGAAGTGTAGTACGATGGTGGTGTAGGCTGGCCTGCGGTCGACATGCGCCCCAACATTGTTCGCGCTAGGGCTGTATCTTCTTGAGACAGTCCCAAAGGCAGCAAAGGAAGGCATCGACACGATGTTCAGTGCACTTGAACGCCCGCCGCCACTTCGCGCGCGCTCGAGGTGCGCGATGCGTATGTCCATACTTCTGGCACTCTTGGCTGCGTAGGGCATCTCAGCGAGTCTTACTTGCAGACTTGAATACATGCACAATGTGAAAAGTGTGGGCGTCAGTCGCCGAGTCAATTCGCTGTGCGCATCCTCGCTTAGATACTCTTCCTCCACTTTCTCCTGATTGTACTACAGTAGCTCCGCGTGGTCGGGATAGCAAGGCCAACCAGGAGATTGGAAAGATTGAAAGCATGTCCAGTGACTGGGTTCTCAAAAAGCCAGGGAACTGTGAAATTTATGGTACAGTGATTGGAAAGGAATAAAATAACATAGCATATACCGAACTGACTATTTAGATCGATTGTGAACATATACTGTAGCCCAATTTGATCCGTGCACGAAGTTAGTCAGATCTAGCCATGTTTCGTGTTTCCCTGCGATCCAGAAAGTGTTAGCTCTACGAAAGTATGGCCTGTGAACGTGGGGAATCCATAAAAGAAGCTCACTCTCAGGCTCTTCCCCACTTTCACTCCAGGCTCTTCCTCATACATCCAACCATCATCGTCAATCGGAAACCTATCCATAAAATGGATCTTCTCAACATCGTCTGTCCTAACCTTCTCCACACAAGCGGATCCAGTAATGCGGTCTGTTCCCTGTCCTGTTGCGACATCCCACATACGAATCGTGCAGTCTCCGGAGGCTGAGACGATGCGCTTCCCGTCCGGCGAGAATATAGCGGAGAAGACTTGTTCCATGTGTCCGGTAAATGGGCCCGCTACGACAGCTCCTGTTGCGGCATCCCACACGCGAATCGTGCGATCTCCCGAGGCCGAAACGATGTGCTGACCGTCCGGCGAGAACGCAACAGAGTTGACCCAGCTTGTGTGTTCAATAAATGATGCCACCAACTGTCCTGTTGTAGCATCCCACACGCGAATCGTGCAGTCGAACGAGGCCGAGGCGATGCGCTGCATGTCTGGTGAGAAAGCAACAAAGCAGACCTGATCGGTGTGCCCGGTAAAAGGACTCGCTATAGCTTCTCCTGTTGCAGCATTCCACACGCGAACTGTGCAATCTTCTGAAGACGAGGCGATGTGCCTTCCATCCGAGGAGAACGCAAGAGAAGAGACCTGATCGGTGTGTCCAGTAAATGGGCCCACTACCAGCTCTCCTGTCGCAACATCCCACACGCGTATCGTGCTGTCTCCTGAGGCCGAGGCAATGCGCTTCCCGTCCGGCGAGAATACAACGGAGTTGACCCAATCTGTGTGTCCAATAAATGGGCCCATTACAACCTCTCCTGTTGCAGCATCCCACACATAAATCTTGCAATCTCTCGAGCCCGAGGCGATGTGTTGTCCATCTGGGGAGAATACAACAGAAAGGGCCTGATCGGTGTGTTTAACAAACACGATGACCTCCGCTGTTGTGGCATCCCACACGCAACTTGTGTGATCATACGAGGCTGAGGCGATGCGCTGGCCGTCTGGAGAGAATGCAATGGAAAAGACCCCATCGATGTGTCCAGTAAACGGGCCTGTCACAACCTCTCCTGTCGTGGTACCCCATACACGAATCGTTTGGTCTTCTGAGCCCGAGGCGATGCGCTGTCCGTCCGGAGAGAATGCAACAGAAAGGACGTCATCAGTGTGTCCTGTAAACGGGCCCTCTACGACCTCTCCGGTTGCGGCGGCCCACACGCGAATCGTACAATCGTTTGAAGCCGAGGCGATGCGATGCCCATCGGGCGAGAAAACAAGAGAACAGACCTCGTCGGCGTGACCAGTGAATGGATTTGCTATGAGCCCCCCTGTTACGGCATCCCACACGCGAATCGTATAATCGTCTGAAGCCGAGGCGATGCGCTTCCCGTCCGGTGAGAACGCAACGAAGTTGACGACTTCGCTGTGTCCAGTCAACGGGCCCGCTACGAGTTCTCCCGTTGCAACATCCCACAAATTCATGTGATCTCCCGAAGACGAGGCAATGTGTTTCCCATCTGGGGAGAAGGCAACAGAAAAGACCTCATCGGTGTGTTCAGCAAATGGGGCCGAAACCACCTGTCCTGTCGCGGCGTCCCAAATGGCAATCGTCTGATCCTTAGAAGCCGAAGCGATATGCTGCCCGTCTGGCGAGAAGGCGACGGAAAGGACCGCACCGGTGTGTCCAGTAAACGGCCCCGCTAACACATCTCCTGTTGCAGCATCCCACATGCGAAGCGTGGAATCTTCCGAGGCAGATGCGATGCGCTTTCCGTCTGGCGAGAATGCAATGGAATTGACACAGTCTGTGTGTCCAGTAAATGGGCCCGCTACAAGCTCCCCTGTCGTGGCATCCCACACGCAAATTGTGTTATCTTGAGAGGCAGAGGCAATGTGTTGCCCATCTGGTGAGAATACAACACACTCAACTGGTTCATCGTGTCCCAGGATCGTCATTTCCAATGCTGGCCAATGAGACAACTGCCCGCGTTCCAACGATAATGTGTGAGGAAATAGGTGACCATAATGGCTGATGATGTGGGAGGAGCTTGGTGTGAAAGGTAGGGCCGAGATATAGATGTGTGGAGCGCTCGTTGACATCGCCATCCCAAAATATCGCACAAACGTGGACGCATCATTCACCAATTCCAACAAATTCACCACCTCCATTTCGGAAGGCTGTTATGATTTTACCCAATAATCAAGTCATTATATGTCGTATCGGATTATAGGATGTACCCACCTTTCGCTGGTCAGACCACAGCCATGTCATTAGAGACGACAATGCCGGTGATGCAAGGCTCAAACTGCTCTTGAGGCTAAGGACTTCCAACCAAAACAGAAACTTCGTCTCGAGCAGGGATCGAAGTTTGATGAAGAGATCACGTTCGAAAGCAATATGTTCCAAATGATCGTCCCAGAAAACGCAAGCATACGGGAGGGCAGGTGGAACGTGTTTAGTAATTCGAGATTCAAGGTCCGGGACATCGCTGTTCGCAAAATATGATGATTCGAGTTCACATATGTTGAACCTGAGCTCGTCCAGCATTAAGCCAAGACAGGAGTGTGCCAATTGACGGTGGGCCTCGCCAAGGTCCACATAGAACATATCACTCTTCTTGCTGGTTAGAAAATCGCGGAATGAGGTATGGAGAGGAATGATGGGACTGTCTGATCGGATGAAGTGACGTTGCTCAGCAGCGAGCCGAGGTGACGGAGCATTTCAACGACCGGACGATAATCTTCGGGATCGTCAATGGGAGCATGCCGTCGCAAGGTAATCAAGGAATTGAGGGAGAGTGGTTCAATCGCAGCAAAAAGTTGCCCCATGACGGACCGAAATAGAGCCTGTGCTTCATGCGGTTTGAAGTACCCTTCGAGAACTTCTTCGTACAGCTTGTCCAACGGGTCTTGTCCATTGCTATCCCGAGAGTGTCCCAACAAGCGCTGTACGCACTTTTTCTCGCTAAAGCCAAAACTAGCAGGAGGACTGTTTATAAACCCGGATGTAACGGTTGCCCATTGAAACAAGCCTTCGGCCGCCTTTGCTAGTTCGACGCCATGATCTTTAAACACGGCTGGGGGGAGCTCCTTCTCGAGATACGCGCAAATATCTTGCTCCGTTTTGGAAGCCAGTTTGGCGTCATCCATATGGAGCGTGTCGATAGATGGTGCTTTGGCGAACGCAGGTTCGATACCATGCTCTGGCCTCGAGGTGACAAGTACCCGGAATTCTGACGGCAGGTCGACCAGAGGAACGTATGTAATCCTATCTTGCCAATTGCATCTCCACTCTCATCCAATCCGTCGATCACAATAAGAATTGGACCAGGAAGTGTCAAGTTCTTGAGCGGTTCGAGAAGGAGGCATTCAAAAAGTGTGCGATAGTCTCGCGTACCCCGAAGGGACGATTTATCCTTGACCACCCTCCCGAGCGCGTGTTTGAATGCAGGATTTTGATCGGAGAGATCCCGAGCAAGTGTCGTGAACAGCTGGTAAGCCTCGTCTTTCGAACCCTCCTTTCGCAGAAAAGCGAAGTAAGAGCCGAGATACTTGTCGTCGAAGTAGCGCGCGACCTCATGTGCAATCGAAGACTTTCCCGTGCCTGCTTGGCCGAGGAGAACAAGCCCACGATTAGATGTCGGATTCTCGACCCACTTGACAATAAAATCCAAGAAGTCTTCTCGTGTCCCTGCCAGGCAGCGCTTCTCATCGCCGTATCGCCAGCCTCCCTTATAAGGCAATTCTCTGATTTTTGCGTCCAACTCTGAGCTCTTTGTCAGACCGAAGATCCGACGATCTTGTACTATAGGAAAGGAATTACTCACCAGCTTCTAGCACAGCAACCTCTGTAGTAACAGCAGCACGGACAATGAAGATGTCTCGTAGCCGGGAAGGTTGGTGCGGTACTGGTCGATTTTATCATCTGCTTGGCCACCGATATTCTTAATGGTCCGCTTTCCTGTAAATCACATATTTAAAATGAATGGTAGCGGAGAAGTCAGAAATACATACCGACTTGCACATCCTTCGCATATAATGTTATAAACTTGGCACATTCGGAGACACACTCCAGCATCTCCTCGAGGATTGTTACCTGCCTAGACTCCGGCTGGATGTTTCTTAAAGTGTCGGCCTCTTCTGCAAATTCGAATGTTTCACGTATCGCCTCAAATAGAATTTCGACATTATTGTCACGCTGAACTTGCTGTAGCAGAGTCTGGTGGTAAGTTGAAAAAAAAGTAAATATTCGATACACTCCGAGGAGGCAAGGAGACGCACCTCGGGTATCTTTGAGAGCAGACTCCAAGCTAAAGTGGCATAAGGGTTCAGCTGGAAGGAAATCATCTCAGCGAAGGATGAGCAAAAACGATGTTGTGCGTACTGCAGCGATTGGACTGACGGTGTCCATCACCCGCTTGATAATGTTAACAGCACGTTTCCAAGTTTCTGTCGTATTGATGGTATTGATAGCCTCCTCCGCATGACGGAGAGTATGACGTGAAATTTCTGTCTGGGATAAAGGAGATAGAGGAACACCAGCGTTACCCCGATCGGCCTCGGTAGGATTCGAGAGTTGGACTGCGGCAGTCAGAGAGGAACTCGCATTGGCAGCTGACACGGTGATCTTTAAGGAGAGTGTGGCCGACTCCGTGGAATTTCTGGCATCTCCATCACCACTGTTGAGAACGACGTCAAGTTCTACTGTAGTACTCTCAGCAAGATGCGGAGGTAAGATATCAAAAAACTGGACGAACTGGGTCGGGGTTCACAGGTTATCTCCTGCCTTCCAATAAGGATGTCTGTGTGCATAGTCTTTTTCGCATAAAGAGATACCATTATACGGGAAAGTGGTTTTACAGCCCTGCAGGAGACTCAGATGTTTGCAGGGATCGAAATATGAGTTTTCGTACAATCCATCGACGTTCTCGTTCCATTCCACGCGTTGGGCCACGCTCTGCACATATTGTGTTTGCCATGTTCTCTCCCCGTCTGTCACAGTGGCAAAAAATCGCCTGTCTTTCCCAAGGAGGGTCTTGAGGCGAGGGAGATTGTACGCTTCGAGGACTGGCAGGGGGGAAAGGAAAGGATTCAGTAGTCATCGGAGCGGAATCCAAAACATCCCTACCGGTTATCTGAAGTGGGTGGAATCCCAAGTTTTCAGAATCTAGGCTGCGTAGGGATCATCGGTGGGAGACATGGTGAGTTAGGGAAAAGATACTGCCAGGGCGCTTCACTTGCCAGTGGCAACAAAAAATGTTAACAAATTCAAGCATACAGTCGTGATGACCCTGAGGCTTGACCCTGCATTTATTAGCTTGAAGGGCTTTGCGCCCATCAACAGATTCAAGGAGATCACCGCTCAGCGCTGCACTGGCAGACGCTGTTACTGCGCTGTACATACCGCACACACTACACCTGCGTGAAGTGGCCTGACGAATCCCGAATCTCTCCAGTCTACCGCACACGAACCCGTCACTGGGATCAAAGCATCGCGGATGCGACCCTGTGCAGTTTTCTGCCTATCCATATGCTTACTTAACACGTCCGAGTCTTCGCAGGCTCGGCTCCTGCAGCGTGGGCCCCCAACCCACCATGCGGAGTAGCCCCTCCAAACCCCAATCCACGTCATCACCTTAGCGCGCAAGCGAGACCTCATTTCAACTGCCAGTGCAGTATGCTCACCCACTCCACCAACGTCATCTTTGGCACGAAAGCGAGCGGCGACGGCCCTCGCAAAAGTTTATAGAAGACTCACAGGCTTGTATGCGACTCTGACGAGACCCACCCGGAAGATCTTGAGGCCTCTGGGATCATCGATACAGGTTGCATATAAATTCATCGAGTCTCCAAATGAACATCATCCGAGTTTGGTTTGGATGCAAACAATTATCACGGCGTTGAAAAAATGTTAGCCACCAAAAAGTGCGTAAATTATCCAGGAATATCTAAGACTACGCCGCGCTAAAAGTACCCGCGACTGGGAGATGACCTCTAGCGCCCTCTCCGTGAACTGCTTTCGCTCACCCAAACATTGCGACGGACATCACCAAGCCTCTCACTGCCTCATCGATATGTGGGCCTGTTCCCGTCAAGCATATTGCGCAGTAGCTCCAGGAGATTTTCCGTGAAGTCCTCGGACAAGCGAAATCGGAGTCGAGGGGTCGGAAGTTCGGGAGTCGCATAGTGAGGTCAAAAACAACGTGAGGATAACCTGCTGCGTCCCGTGTCTCGACACATCTTCCAGCTGGAGGTGATAGTTTGGAAAGCATCAATGTATAGATCGTGCTGAGAAATTTCCAACGCAGACGTGGGTAGCACCTTCTCAAGGGTGACGAAGAAAAGTTTAACAGCAATCCCAAAGCACCGCCATCGCGTAAGTCTTGCCAACGAGCGAGTTGACTTTCCATTATGAGCCCGCGATTGTACCGATCTGCCTTCACCAGGGTTTTCAGGGATTCAAGTGTCTCATGGCGTTCTCTAGTACTCCGCGAGTCTGCAATTTTTTGGGATGAATAAAGCCACGAAGTTGCTCCCATGGCAATACAGCAAGGGCAGGTAGAGAAGTGAGCACTGCGATATGAAGAAAGAAATGAGACGATGCAAGAATGTCGGACTGGGTTGGCCGATTGTCAACGGGGATACAACCGCGGCGCGGAATACAGTACCGGTGATTGTTGAAGAAGGGATTGGCGGCATCGCCACGAACCTCATGTTTGTTTCAGTATCTTGACAGCGAAGACAGGACATGCCGCAAATCACGCGGCAAAATGACGGGCATAGCCTGAGAGCCCTAAAGTCAGGATCTTAATGAGATCTCCTATCTCAAGTGTCCCCAGTCTATTCGTACACGGTTGTAGCAGTCTCACAGCGAGACCAAATATACAGAGAATCCGAGTACAGATAACTGAGGGCGAGAAACGGGATTGCATGTAAGGAGTGCCAGATCGGCGTAACGTCGATTCAACGTCAGATGGTAGAGAAGAGGTCTCGGCAATTACTACAACATGCATATGTACCCACGCTTCACCTCCGAGTCTTCATAGCTTCATTATTTAGCCAGGACTCCTGAGTACTGAGTTTTGGCACTCGTCATGTGAGACTGGAGCCGATGTCATCTTCAATATTATTGTCCGAGTCCTCGACTCTGTTGAGGTCGGGATCGCGAACTTACCACTTTCAATTAGTAGGACTGTTTAGTACGTACTAGTAGGCTCGCTAGGACACTAGCGGCCTACTGTACCCGAACTCATGACTCGAAAACTGGTGACATATACGCGTACTAAACTAAGCAACTTGCTAAGCAATCGTAAACTACCCAAATCTACTATGACCTGAAAAACAGGTAACATAGTGTGTACGATGCTGCAAATAGCCCTTGACTAAATATGCCTTCTGAACGCTGCCAGCACCAAGAAAACTCGAGATTTATTAGAATTATTAATGTACAATGAATACCAGTGGAGCGGGCCGATGAGGAAAATCGCAACGTGACTAGCCTCAGGCTCACCCGCGCCTAGCCGATCCCAAGGAATCTAGTTTTCACGCTAGCGGGCAGCGAAGTGGCTAGCCGCAATGGACTGATCCACCATGACGGACCCGAATTTCCATCGCAAAGAACACATGCACCCTGGTCATACAACTCAGTTGGTAAAATCTCGAAACCTGATCGGTCAGTTGTTGAATCGATTGACGTTGCAAATTTCCCGTAGTCTGCGCGGTAGCTCAGTGCTTCTGATATCGGCATAATTCTTCTCCAGCGGCCAGGTATAAAAACTAGGGCCACCCCCTCCTTCTCTCACCAACGTTCATCACCCTTGAAGCGTTTTATCCTTTCACATCACTTCCTCTGAACACAATGAGGTTTATCAACACCATTTTGGCTCTCTCTTTTGCTGCTCTCGCTCTCGCTGCGCCGACTCCACAGAATGGACCGGTGGGCCACCCAGGCGAGAACGTAAAGGACTTACTCGATGGTATGTTCTGTTAGAACCCATGCCCGCCTTGTGCAAGCTTGACTGACCTAACATAGATCTTGGTACCATACTTGATGGTGTTCTGAAGGGACTTGAATGATGGTAGCACCTCCCTCTTGTATATCTTCAACTGCTCAGTTTATTGACTTCTACAGACCAGCCCATGAGGACCCACAAATCTACATTGTCCAAGCGTGATGATCGTGCATGGTGGACTTTATGTTACAAGGAGGCTGATATGTTAGTTCATTGCTTTTGCGTATCGGTTATATCAGGGATGTAAGGTCCACCCTTCATGTTGTCAACCTTTTGCTCTATGTGCCAGTGTGAATTTATTCTGTGACCTTTTCATCGTAAACGCCAAACGGACAACATAACTTTTGTGAGATGCCCTTGAAGTAAATGGCTGTTGTGAGCGTGTGGAATTTTGTACTGGTTTGTATGCTTTCTACGTCCACCACCGTAGCAGAATCAACATCCGCTGGCATTTCAGGAGCGCATTCGTCATCCCTGCCTGGAAAGATCTGGTGCATACCAGACTCGGTGCTACTATGTAGATCACAAATTCTTGTTCTTGGCGTCCGCGCCGTGCTCGCCTCTTGTTGCTGACTTTCAACTGTATCTGTCTGCTCTGGACGCAGATTCTCCCATATCACCGGAGCCAGGTCATAAATTCGATACAGCTGCAAGACAGATTGTTCCTTGTCCTTGGCTTCGATCATCAGATCTATCCATTGAACCTCGTTTTTTATTTCAGTATCTTGACAGCGAGGACAGGACATGCCGCAAATTGCGCGGGAAAATGACGGGCATAGAGCTCAAGTCAGGGTCTTGATGAGGTCTTCTATCTCAAGTGTCTCCGAGTATTCGTACACAGTTGTAGCAGTCTCACAGAGAGACCGGGATTGCATGTAAGGAGTGCCAGATCGGCGTAACGTCGATTCAACATAGATGGTAGAGAGAGACGGCAATTACTACAACATGCATATGTACCCACGCTTCACCCCTTCATTATTGAGCCAGGACTCCCGAGTTTTGGCACTCGTCATGTGAGACTGGAGCCGACGTCATCTTCAATATTATTATCCTCGACTCTGTTGAGGTCGGGATCGCGAACTTACCACTTTTAATTAGTAGGACTGTTTAGTACATAGGCTAGCCAGGACTCTAGCGTGGCATTTTGCGTTCTCCAGATGGATAGTCCCGACTTTAGTTCATTCGCTTGTCTGGTCATTAGGGCATATCATTCATTACTATTTACGTAGACCCTCAGTTCTGGTGCTGACAGCACGCGAGTGTACTGAGATTGCCTTGCTACTGAATTGTCCCTATACTATCAAGTGTATCGTCCGAGCCTGGTCCAGGCCAGAGCCCTGTGGACTCGGAGCAGCGAGAGCGAGAATAACGAAAGAGAGAGCCCAAGACGGTCACGGTCTTCATAAACATCATTGTGATCGCAGCAAGTTATATGGAAGGATGAGATAGCGCTTCAAGGGATGATGACGTTGGGAGAGAAGGAGGGCCCGGCGTTTTTACCTCAAACAGCTCGAGTTTGTGATAGTTGAGGCCTCTGGAGAAGAATTATGCCGATATCAGAAACACTGAACCACGCGCAAAGTACGGGAGATTCGCAACGACAATCGACTCGGTTCTGAACAACTGACCAATCAGGCTGTATTACATCATTGTAATCGTGCATGTATTCTTCGCGGATGGGATTTGGTGGAAATTCGGGTCCGTCACGGTGGATCAGTCCATAGCGGAGAATCAGTCTTCCAGTCCACTGTCAGTACTGTATAATGTCAACAAGCTACCCCACTTGGAAACTAGATTACTAGGAATGGCTAGGTCACTTTGCGATTTTCCTGATGGCCTGCTCGACACTGAATGCTACCTTGGAAAGGATCTCTTACCAATAATCCCAAATCATGAGCAAGACCCGACGAAGTCGATGTAGCACTCGGCGGTGTCAATAAGGTTGAAGCGTCGGTCTACGGCACCCTAACTCTACCGCCGGCAGACTCGATGAATCACGTGAACAATCAGAATCTTAGAATGGCCCGGGCTCGCTTACACTACAGGCCGTACTAACTTAGACGAAACAATGAACTACAGTACTGTACCCGGTTCCACGAAACAACGAACTACTGTACCTGAACGCATGACTCGAAAAACGGTGACATAAACGCATACTAAACTTGAATCAAGCAACTTGCTCAGCAACCATGAACTACCCAAATCTACTATGACCTGAAAAACACGTATTATAGTGAGCTTGTACCCTGCTGCAAATAGCCCTTGACTAAATATACCTTCTGAACGCTGCCTGCACCAAGAAAACTCGAAATTTATTAGAGCTATTCATGTACAATGAATGAACTAGTGTGGAGCGGCCGATGAGGAAAATTGCAACGTGACTAGCCTATCTTAGGTCAACCATGTTCTCGGATCCCCCAAACACGTTCTGACTGTAAGCCCACACTAGCATATTCCTTCTCTCTAACCTCATTCAATCTTTCTTTTTCCATCCGTGTCTGGGATAGTCGCGAGATGGCATATCGAAGTACAATACTTTCGTCATGTGCACCCGCGCCTAGCCGATCCTAGTAATCTAGTTTTCACGCTAGCGGGCAGCGAAGTGGCTAGCCGCAATGGACTGATCCACCATGACGGACCCGAATTTCCATCGCAAAGAACACATGCACGCTGGTAATACAACTCAGTTGGTAAAATCTCGAAACCTGATCGGTCAGTTGTTGAATCGATTGACGTTGCAAATCTCCCGTAGTCTGCGCGGTAGCTCAGTGCTTCTGATATCGGCATAATTCTTCTCCAGCGGCCAGGTATAAAAACTGGGGCCACCCCCTCCTTCTCTCACCAACGTTCATCACCCTTGAAGCGTTTTATCCTTTCACATCACTTCCTCTGAACACAATGAAGTTTATCAACACCATTTTGGCTCTTTCTTTTGCTGCTCTCGCTCTCGCTGCACCGACTCCACAGAATGGACCGGTGGGCCACCCAGGCGAGAACGTAAAGGACTTACTCGATGGTACGTTCTGTTAGAACCCATGCCCGCCTGGTGCAAGCTTGACTGACCTAACATAGATCTTGGTACCATACTTGATGGTGTTCTGAAGGGACTTGAATGACGGTAGCACCTCCCTCTTGTATATCTTCAACTGCTCAGTTTATTGACTTCTACAGACCAGCCCATGAGGATCCACAAATCTACATTGTCCAAGCGTGATGATCGTGCATGGTGGACTTTATGTTACAAGGAGGCTGATATGTTAGTTCATTGCTTTTGCGTATCGGTTATATCAGGGACGTAGGGTCCACCCTTCATGTTGTCGACTTTTTGCTCCATGTGCTAGTGAATTTATTCTGTGATCTTTTCATCGTAAACACCAAACGGACAAAACTTTTGCGAGATGTCTTTGACGTGAATGGCTGTTGTGAGCGTGTGGAATTTTGTACTAGTTTGCATGCTTTCTACGTCCACCACTGTAGCAGAATCAACATCCGCTGGCATTCCAGGAGCGCATTCGTCATCCCTGCCTGGAAAGACACGTTGCATACCAGACTCGGTGCTACTATGCGATAAGAGGTAGACCACAAATTCTTGTTCTTAGCCTTCATGTGCTCGCCTCTTGTTGGTGACTTCAAACTGTATCTGTCCGCTCTGGACGCAGATTCTCCTATATCACCGGAGAAACGTCATGCCAGTTTCAGTGTCGATTTCTGTCCTGAACAGCGAAGGACGAGCATACAGCAAATCGGGCGGTGGCTCGGTGATACGGTATAGGAGCACAAATAGGTATAAATCCCAAGTGCGTTGAAAATAAAAATACCGAAGCCCATCCCAAGGCGGCGTACATAGTACCAGACCCCCCGAGTCAATTCGACTCAGACGCCATGCATGGCCAGTTCACATGGAAAATAAAGGACGCACTGCGACAGAGAAGAAAAGAAACGGAAGCGGAACATCCGAACTACGATGGAATCACTTTCTAGACTCGCCCGCTTTGAAAAGAGAAAGGAACTTTATTTGACGCGGGGCGAGTTGGTTTCGAAATCGCAATATGTCCAAAGTGGGCGCGAATTCTCACGCTTCCAATCACCCCAAGCAGTAACAGGAGGACAAATTAATAACCTGTTGTGTATACGCTTTTATCTACAGGCGATTCACAAAAATACAAACAGCTTCAAGTCCTAGCTCATCAGGAACGCTGCCCATGCTGACTGACGCTTCTGTCATCGAAGTTAGTGCCTTGCGCCATGAGCTCTGCACACCCCATCTTCTCCAGCTTCTTGTCAAAGTCGCATTCTCGATAGCCCTTGACTATACGCTCAAGAAGGGAACTCGTTGAAATACCCGGTGTGCGACGTGTTGGAATAAATTTGCCTAATGACCTGTGAGAAGGGTTAAAACATGTGTATGAGGAAAAGACAGACCAATTGACTTGACAAAGGCGTAAACGTCCTCTTTCCCCGCACTCACATAGGGCTCCTCATCGTGCGCCACATAGTCGATGTTGTATTTTTCTATAAACGCAGTGTCCACAACCCATGGAGCGTCAGAAACAACTTCATCCACCCAACGGCAATGCCGAACAGATTCGCAACGTTCTGAATGACTCATAACACACTTGAACTTGAGTTGTTGTACTTGCTCGTCACTGCTCACGCCAACGAGGAGAAACACGTTCGGAAACGACAGCTTAGCTTGACGAAACTGCAGTGAGTGACTGAGACATGTCTGAGCATGACTCTTCGATAGGATAGAAGAAAGCCTACCCATAATGACAGAGATCATACACCCCTTGAAGTAAAAGTCAATCCCTCACGACAAGCACTCGAAATGGAATTGAGCAAGTACCATCTGCGTAGACCCGGACAGGCCGACCAACCGGAGGTTCGTTGATCCTGTACTTTCGGTGTGTTTCGCCGTTTATTCCACGACGTACGAAGGCCTGTATATCTTCTGCGGAAAGCACGGCGGGATTGAACGCCTGAGCCACCTCACGGATGGCGGGTTCGGGGGTAGGACTGATGGTGTTATACACGATGACACGCGCAGGTTCAATCTCTGCGTCGGAAGAAGAAGCGGTTGAGGGCTGTGGAATCACTACGCCAGTGGCAGGAAGGGCTTGAATGATAGGAGTGGGTGATGGAAGCGTAGAAGTTACAGCAGAATGGGACTGGACTGGAGAAGGATGGTCGCGATCGCGACCAACTGTGGTACTACTTTCAATGTCACCGTCGTAGGTCGGAGAGTCAACCCCATCGTCGGATAGCAAAGAAGGCGATAAAATATGCTTCAAACGAGACCGGGGTGGTGGGGATGTACGTGCACCTGGACCGCGATGTTGAGTGGTGGCACTTTGGCGCAATAACGAAGTGATAGAGAGAGAGGAAGTGCCATCATCAGGGTCATTATCCTCCTCTGAACTGAAGAGTGGTGAGCAGAACTGGGGAGAGAGTAGGTAAATGATAAAAGACGGACGCATCATAAGCGGGCGAGTCGATTTTGTGACCAGGATGCTTCCCAAATGAGCGTTTACTGTGAAGTACCCTTTTGTGATGAGTTGTCTCTGGGAGTTCCATTAAGTGAGAGTATACGTTTCTCGTCGGTCAACGTTCAACTAACAAGCGAGGTGAGGGTAGCAGTCCAATAGTTAAAGGCCGTGGGTCCGCAATTTGCCGTAGAATTATCTTATCTTATCTCTCTTCTTCATGACTTTTGATTGACTCGGGGACGTCTATCATATCCCAAACACCGCAGAGCGCATACAATCGGATCGTACGTACTCCTCCAGCCCTCCTAGATGAGTCTGGACCCGAATAGATAGACCCGCGTCGTAGCCGCTATCTCCATGGCATACGCGATCTGTACCCCTTCCGAGGGTCTTTACACAGTGGACGACAACAATACCACTACGGACTGTATGCTGATAGAAAATGGAATTATTCTTGCCACAGGAAGTCTCGGTATGCCCAGTGTTCCTCGCTAGTTTATTCCAGCCCACCAGTAGTTATTCAAGAACAGGTTCACGAGTTTTGGAGCGCATATAAACCGGATGTATCCTTGAAAGTGTTCCAGACACCACCAAGCTCTATCATAGTTCCAGGCTTGGCTGGTAAGAGGCTACAATTTATCTTCCCTGGTAAGGTAATCCTCAAGGCGAACCCGCGACGGCGCCCCACTGGCACACCACAGATGCCCATGGGCACATTCTCCAATGGGGCTATAAGGTGCAGCTCCCTCTCGAAGATTGCACATCTATCGATGGTATTCGATCAACAGAAATATTTGTTGCGTCTGATTCGAATTCGTAGACGTGCTTGTCAAGATCAAGCTGTACCTTCTCGGTCATCCAAATGTACTCGACGACCCTACTCGTTGGATCGTGGGAATGGGCTGGGATCAAAATAAATGGCCAGGCGGAGAGTTTCCCACTGCAGTGTGTGCATTCTCTTTACTGCATCGTTAGAACATTTTTTCACATTTGCCCGATGCGAAGGATGACCTCGACCAAGAACCTCTCCTGCGCGGGCGTCTAGTCCAACTCGCTCGCGTCGACGTGCATGCCTATTGGGTCTCCAATGCAATTCTCTCAAAACTCACGGATCTCCCGGACGTAGTTGATGGTGGGCTCATTGTGCGTCATGAGAATGGCAAACCAACAGGTTCGTAGTGCCCCTTGTTCGCCTCGTGCGCTCTCCGGCCGCCAAAAGACGGAGATTTTGTCTGACTTCTGTATAGGGGTGTTCGTCGACACAGCAATGGATCTGATCGACAACTTGAAGCCCCCACCGACTGAGGTCGAGACCTTCGAAAATTTCGAAATAACGATGCGCGATGCGCTACGTGTCGGATTGACCAGCATTCATGATGCTGCTTCTTTGCCAAGTGACATAGCATTCTACCGGCGGCATGTTCTTCTGCCAATTTTACTTCTAGCTTTGACATGCACTCACAGGCGCGCACAGGATGGCCGACGAAGGGCGTCTACCCGTGCGTCGAGCACTTTCTGGGTGCTCGAACTGATGGATTCACACCGCAATAGATCAACATCTACTTGATGGGCTTTGTCCCCTGTAACGACTATTGGGGCTCCCAAATACCTCGTCTTCTTGACTATGGTGTTCACAAACGACTCACTATTCGTAGTGTGAAGCTATTCGCGGATGGCGCTCTCGGTTCATGGGGTGCAGCGCTCATTGCTCCCTACACGGACAAGCCGGATACGCGGGGGCTTCTACGTACGCCACCCGAGATACTACGTGGAATGGCTGAACAATTTATGAGGATGGTCTCCAAGTGGTACGTATTTAGCGATACCTTGTTCCGAGGATCCACATGGTGTGTAGAACATTCATGCCATTGGTGACCGTGCGAACGAGCTTGTGCTTGACATTTCGAGGACATACTAAGCAAGCCGGGGGCGGATGTGAACCTCTGGCGCCCGCGTATAGAACACGCACAGATTTTCCAATCGAGCGACCTCGAACGTATAGGAAGGCTTGGAGGTAGTTTGTATTTCCTTGAAAACCGCTGCTACTGACTAGACATGGAGTATAGTTATTGCAAGCGTCCAGCCAACGCATGCGTGTGTTCCAGCTTTGATCTGCATTGTGATGGGATTGAAGTGTCCTGCAGAACAAGCGATATGAATTACGCTGAATCTCGCCTGGTCTCTTGGCCTTTCATTGTTCCTTTTGTGCATCTCTAACGCCGCAGCTATTTCCACAGGGTCCAGACCGCATCAAGGGCGCATATGCTTTCCAGACACTCTTACAGTACCTATCATTCTTCTCTCTCGGCTTCATACCGCTCTGCTGACGGATGGACGACCCTCTCTATTCTGCAGGGCCTCCCCATGGAAACATCTCCCTCTTGGCTCCGATTTTCCCGTCGAGGATATCAACCCTCTTCTAGGTTTTTACGCGGCTATCGCACGGCGCAGCCCTGAGGGCACGTCGCCGCATGGTCCAGGCGGCTGGTGAGTGCCCCTTGTCTTCTCGCATTCCATTCATTATATATAGAGCCCGGCGTTCGTTTGACGGCTCTCTTATCGCAATCCGCAGGTATCCCGCGGAGGCGCTGACGCGCACACAGGCCCTACGTGGCATGACGCGCGATGCCGCCTACGCGTCCTTTGTGGAGAACACGCGTGGACAGCTCGCGCCCGGCTTCGCAGCTGACTTTGTAGTGCTGGATCGCGATATCATGCGAGTTCCTCTGGAGGAGATATTGGGCACAAAAGTGCTTGCTACTGTCGTGGACGGACAGATCGTGTATGGGAGCATCTGAGAACGGTTAGGTGGCGCAAATGTGGGCGGCCATTGCTAACTTTCTCGCTCAGAATGAGCACCATACTCTTGACATGCTGGCGTTCGTTGCTGTTATTGTCTGCCCGAGACACGCGGAGATAGATTGAGTTACGCGTATGGAGGACATCTGTTGTACTACCTTCAAGACATGTACCGGTGTACTCGGGTGGCGAGATTATCCCGACAGTTTTGCATCCCTCCGAGTCCTGTATCTGAAACAAGTTACGGCGTCTCGAGATCTGATAGGGCGAAAGTATCCTTCAAGTTATGATAATGAACGCCATTCACAGGAGTACCTCACATGGCTATGATCAATCCAGTCTGTACACACAGGGCTCCGTCCATTTAGCCGTGCCGTCCGAATCACTGATAATGTTTGAGACGACGACCGATGAGAGTCTCTTCAAAATTTTTTTTGGGTCTTAAACGGACTCCACCCACCGTGACGGCAAGCTGTTCTTTGCATGTCATGGGTTCAAATTCAAATTCATATAGCCAGCTGGCGCTGACTACATACAGAATTCTAAGCGACGATATCGTAGTCTTTCCTCATTTACTCTAACTAGTCCTGCCGGCGTAGTACCTGATCAGATTTATGGTTCTGCACACACAACGTTTCATGACTAATGTGTCAGGGGGAAAATGATAAAGTGGGAGAGGGGTGGGGGAGGTGGACGGGGAAGAAAAAAAATGGTTTGTCTAAATGCCGGATTCCCCCAACTTGAACTTGAAGCCCGCAAAAGGCAGATTTTGGCCGTCTTGAAAAAAAAACAAAAAACATGGATGCAATGCAGCATATTTCTTTTCTTTTTTTTACCGAAAGCAAAAAAAAAAGCATTTTTTTGACAACAAGACCTATTAGTACTGTATCAAAAAGTTCCAACCAAAAAGTCTTACAACAGGGTACACCTTTTGCGCGCGCTACAGCAAAAAAAAAAACACAAACCCCGATAATGACGGAATTGATTGCGCAAGTTGTTCCCCCACCCCACTCCACCCCACCCCTCCCCCCAAAACCCGGACCTTGGGGCTGGGACCAGCTAGCTGGCGAGCGTGTTGTAAATCTTCTTCTTCCGCAAATTTGCGGGCGCTGGAGTCATCATCCATTGTACAGTAGCCGACCACTGGCATTACGAACGCGCGCGATCACAGGTGGTGGTCAGCCAGGCTCAGCCTTATGAAACCTAGGAAAGCCATCCAAATTTGGCTCTACACTTCCCCAACTTGGTTCGACAGGTGACCCACATATAGCCCCTCTCTCACGTAATCTATCGGGTCTGTTCGGCTCGATGGACGAGACCCCTCCAGGGGGTTTTCAAAAAGAGAAAAGGTGTCTAAATTTGTACATTCCAAGAACTAGGGAGCTATGACACATTGGAGGGCAAAACATGAATGGCAACAGAAAAAACCGAAAGTTACGATTGTTGGGTAAGGCGGAGCTTTATATTGGTGGAAGGGGGGGATTGAATTGGGGATTGGGATTGGGACGGGGATCTGAATGTCCGAGGGAAGTGATATACAGCAAAAAAAAATTGTGAGATCCGTGAGGGGGTGGGGGTGGGGGGGTAGCGATGGGGAAAGCAGATTATGTGCACAGGTATCAGCTTTTTTCAGAGGAAAGAGAAAAGGGGAAAGAGAGATTCATCATTCAAAACCTAAGGAAAAAAAGAGTCTCGAGAGTGTTTTCTCATGTCGCTCGCCGACGCATGGTACTAAACCGCTCTAATACCGACGACGCCACAACGCAAATTGTGCGAGGCGAATGAGGACGGTATAAAGCGGCAATATAACATGCACGACGCCAAGTAGACTAGCCGGTGCAATAAGACGTTGGGCAGGGATCAGCGTACGGATGTTTGATTCTGACACCTGTTCTAGCTCTGGCTCCGGCGGATCTACATGCAGTCAGCTGCTCTCGGCCTCAGCTTCTGCAGTATTCTCGGTGACTTTAACCCATGTGACGCTCGCATCGGGGGCGTCCGGGCTCTTGCCGTCGCTAGCCATGCCTGCATTGGCCTGTTCCGCGGGGGACTCGGGGGTATCCGGAGAGGTCGGCGCAGCATTCTCATCGTTGACAGGCTCTACTACCGAATCATCCACCGCCTTTGCCTTCTCTTTGTCTGATTCCGCCGCGTTGCTCTCCTCTTCTTCTGCCTCCTTTTCCTGAAATACGCACGCACGTTTAGCAATCCTGATGGCTTCGACATGCAATTCACGAGAGACATACCTCCTTCTCAAGCTCGCGCTCTTTGGCTTCGCGCTCCTTCTTGAGCTTTTCACGCAGCTCCCGCTCGGCTACAACCCAGGCCGGTGCACCCTCGGCTGCCGCCTCCGGTCGGGACTTGTTTTTCAGTAGGTCTACATGGCGACGCATTTGTCAGCAACCGTCACAATTCAGCACGCACCACATCGGAAACCAAACCCCCAAGCCGTTAAGTAAATTGTACCGTAAGGGAGTGATAGCTGACACAAGGATCAAGCCACATTCGAAAAAATTGAACACTCACAGCCTTGCAGCGCAGCGACGCTGAAACCCTCGTCCGGGATTGAGTCGGCAAACTGCTTGGCGAGCTGTGCCAAGCGAGCGGCGCTAAGTGGCGGTGCAACGTGAGCACAGGCAGCAACGTGTTCTTCGACCTCGGAGATTTCGCTCTTGGCACCTGCGCGTGAGCTGACACTTTCACTTCGACGACTGCGGCTGCCCGCAGGCGTTGGTGACGACAACGGAGAGACAGATCCGGAGCGCGAAGACACGGATGATAGGCCTGAGAGGGCTTCGGAGAAGAGGGAACTCAATTGGCTTGTTGCAGGAGAGCCTAGGGCAGGCATCTCGAGTGCCTCCAAATCGGTATCCGATTCGAGATTCAACGGTGCGTCGGCATCGGAGGAAGGGAAGAAGTTGCGGAAGAGGTGCTCAGCCTGATATTTCGAAGCATTCTTAAACTCGATCCATACGTCCATGCGACCAGGACGACAGAGGGCAGGGTCAAGTTGTTCGAGGTGGTTTGTCGTGCTGTAAGGGGTGAAAATCAGCCTGGTCCGATAGCGAGATATAAATTTCAGGCAACATACGCGAAGAGAATGCGCCCCTCGGCGGCAGCAACACCATCCAGGGCATTGAGGAGCCCGCTGAGGGTGAGGGTATTGACATCGGAGAGATTTTCCTTGTTCCTGTTCCTCCGGCTTCGGCTGCTAGAGCTACTCGTGGACTCATCCTCATTATCAGACTTGGCGTCAGCTTTCTTCTTATCCTTCTCCTTTTCCTTGTCCTTGGAACGCGAGACCGAGCGGGTAAAGGCAGCGTCGAGGTCCTCAAGTAGGACGATGCAGCGCGAGGGTACACGACCCATGAGGGTGGTGAGGGTCGAGTCATTTATCCAAGACGATGACAAAGAGACGACGTAGATATCGAGCATGAGTTCGCCAGCAAGGGCGTGAATGAGGGACGACTTGCCCGACCCTGGACGCCGTATAATAGATAGCCACGACGGAAGGGGATACCCCGGTCCGCGTACCACTAGAATTGAAGAATCAGCTCTCGGGTATCAGAGACGGACCTAGGACGGTTTATCCGTTACCGACCTTTTCGGACTTGAGGAAGTCCTTGGAGTCAGATACCAACATCTCCTTGACGCCCGGATTTAACACGATAGAAGAGAGGGGACGTTTATGCCTCGAGTCAGTGTAACGCCAAGATCCGTACGAGTCTGCAAAGTATATTTGAATACGATGGACGGCTTCAGCCTCATACTCCTTTTTCGCCTGAAGAACGAGCTGCTTGAGAATGGAATTGTTACGAGCCACGACGCTACAGTCGGCAAAAAAAAAAATTGAGCCTAGGATGACACCACGGAACGCCACGTGCATGGCGCGCGTACCTGATGGACAACATCTCATACCCGTTCGTCTTCCTCCCCCGTTTTACTCGCAGCCAATGTCCGCGGTAAAAGATGGTATGTGTCGTGTCGGCTGTCGGCTGGAACACGACCCGCATTCGTGTTTTTCCCGACGTCTCCTCTTCGATGCAATCCTCGTCGCCAAATGAACCATCCGACTCACGGTAGCCAAAGTAGCCTGGGGAAGAGAATTTGTGGTCGTCTCAAACTCCCGCGAGCGTTGCCATTCGGGTCTACGGGACAGCCACAGCATTAACCACTCATATGGATAATCTTCCTCGGAGAAATGCGCCGTTAAGAAGAACGCTGGTGGCGGTGTTCATTAACGGTCACAAGAGGGGAGGGGCGATGACTCACAGTTGACGAATGAAGACCTAGAGGAGATGGATTAATATGGAGAGAATAGAGAGATGTAGACGAGAACTGACCAGGCTGAACTGGAGATGCGTCTTGCCGTCTCAACGGTACCGCCAAGAACGACGAGCTTCATACCGTCGACGACAGAATTACTTGCCACGTTGCCGACTAGAGGCTGAACGAGACTCTTGAGTGCCTCCATTATTTTTAGAAGCGATAGAGAGAGAAAGAAAAAGGAGGGGAAAGAAGATGGGGGGTGGTAAGAGTATGATGGGGAGGGATAGGGTACTTATAAGGGAAAGGCTTTGGGGGATATTAGGATGGGCTGTGATGGGACAAGAAGAAACGCCAACCAATGGCGAGTGGACGAGTCAGAAAGAGTCAAAGGCGCAGAACCGATTGCCTTTTTATCCCCTTGGGCGCTTACTTACACACTCACTCGACCCGTTACCTAACTCCGAACTACATTTTTTTTATTTACATTACAGTATACACTCGACCGCTCTACCCACCTCCCAGATATAGCCCTTCAACAGCAACGTTCGCCTGCCAAGTTCCCAGTCTTCGGACAAACCTCAACATAGCCGGCACCGGTAAAACAAGTGGAAGCGAAACGGGAACGATGACGATGACCAGTAATGAGAGTAGTATCGTAATTCCCGGTTTGATTACGAGGAAGTAAAACAAGGCTTGATATGAGGTTGGATCGGTGAACTGTGACATGACGCATCACCCATTAGGACCTACACGTGTCTGCGCCGCAACGCTGGATAATGGTCCTAACTCACCATTGAAAACGAGTTGCGATAGAATGACCGTTCGCGTCGGGCTCCAAACCCCGCCTCGACTTCTTCCGGTGTCGGCATCCGCAAACGAGTAAATATAGGGTATACGTGGCCATCAAGGGGATATGCTAGTGGGCCGTGAAACGTTCTTTGCAGGGCAACCTGGGGGAGGGCGTACGGCGTGATAAGAAGCACTGAGCCATCCGCTTGGATTACGCAACGACCAATGACGCTCACCTCACCACGCGCTAATGCCCTCGCGCCAAGGAGGTCGAAAAAGCATAGCACGGCGCCTAGTGGCAGCGCGACCAGTAAGATAGTTCCCAACTGCGGCGCAGCGTACAATCGTCATTTGAGATCCTCCACCCAATCATAAATCGTGCTCACCAGGGTAAAAACGAATAGATAGATCCAAGCGAGAAGGGCATAGGGAAAGTTGAAGACCAAGAGGTGAAAGAGCGCGGACCAGTACACACGGCGACCCATCGGGCGAAAGTAGTGTCGCCACTTGGCACCCCAACCTCGCGGTGCTCTCCGCTGTGCAACCCCAGCGGAATGGGTTGGGTCATCATCGGGTGGAGTATCATCCGTGGGAGGACTCTGGTCCTCATCTTCAACATCCGAGTCGAGGTCCATGCGAAAAGCGGAAGCTACAGTTTGCGCGAGGCTTGGTGAGACGCTCGCCACGCTCGAGAGGGACATTGTGCGAGGGCGGCGAGTCGGGGAAGACACACCGAGCAAGGGAGTCGTTTCACCTGCATGAGCATACATGTGAGTATGTACCGAGCTGGGGATCGTAGCCTCTTCTGAATCCGCACTGCTGGCCTCTACCGTCATCCGTCTTCGTCTGTGCCGACGATCGCGAGAAGGATAAGGAGGGGGTGGATCCTGTGGGCTGTTTGGACTTTCGTCTGTCAAAATTACCACGGGCGGTTCGGGTGACATGACGTTGGGGTTTAATTGAAACGAGCTCGAGAGGGGTTAGATAAAAGAAAAACTGAAAGTGGGACGTGTGTTTGGAAAAAAGGAAACTGTACTCGTGAAAGAGAGAATGATGAGTTAATTCATCCGCTCAGATGCGTAATCCCTTTTTCGTTCAACGCTGAAAAGGCTATTTTATTCCACCCAATTCCTCGAACAGTGGGCTTTGGCTATCCCGATGACTCTTTCAATGGGAAATATCCCCAACATGTGGGATAGAGATCCCGAACGGATACACCGTAGGCGCACGCACACCGCAGATTAACTATACACAGCTTGTTGTTCCCCTCCGACCTCAGATTCCTCCGGATCTCAAGACTGAACTATTGGATGGTGCCTGTTATATTCCCGTCCGATCAACATGACCTGCATTCCTGACAGTCCCGCCGCGTATCCCAGAACACCCCTGTGCTCAAAGCTGTGCACTGATTTGTGGTATCGGGACAGGAAAAAATCAAGGCACCAGGCTGTTCAAAATCCGCTCAGCTCGATTCGGTTTGGCTTACCAAAAACCAGTTTTTTTGATCTGGAATGACCTCCTATTTCTAGAAGATGTGCACTGCACTCATATCGTGTGGAAGAAACACAGCAAGTCTACGTTCTTCCGGTTCTGTTCAGACCCCCGAAGTTCTCTCCCCATGAGTGGGACCCCGCCGATCGGGCTAGAGCAGGGAAGTCTGTCACAGACTTCCTTCCTTCCTTGTGCACTCGACATGACCGACGTCCACTATGCCAAGGAACCATGTCGTCGAAAGGGCCTGTCGCCGCAGTATCTGCATGGCGATCGACAAGTACCCAACGCCAACCAAGTCTTATCCCTTTGTGAAGCACAGGATAATGCTGAAGGACATACGCGCTCATCAAAGTTGATGACGACTAATGAACCTGGCGGAGGTCAAAATCACCAGGGCAAGCTAGCGAGGTTGAAAAGTAACCCCCTCGCCCGTTGGCAACGCCTCGATTTCTAAGGTATGACGAGCAGCGGCCTTCTTTGTATCTCGACCTCGACCGTTCGGCTTGGTCGTCCGTATATGCGTCAAGTAAATTGTCCAGCTTGCCAGCTGGTGAAGAGAACGATTGAACGCCAGCTCAAGAATGAGATTGCCGTAGATGATCATGATAAGCTTGCCCGTCTCACCTGTGGTGACCCATCTGTGGCAGACGCACGCACTGGCATTCTTTCCGAGAGGTCCGTCCTTTGGCCGTTGTCAAGATAGGAGTTCACGTCGTGTCTGTAGAGAGGTATGACTCTCCTCAACCTGAAGACAATCTTACTGATTCATGCCACAGACTCGGTGCTTTATGGGCAACTCTACCTCATCCACTGGTTCGGCGTGTCACCGGGCTTCGAGACACGGAGGTACCGCCTGAGGAAGGCATGGTATGAACAACTCCAGTTGGACATAATTAGACAGGTTATACTTATAGTCTGCGGGTTGTTCCTAAAGGCTAAAGGTATGGTAATGTTTGCGATACTGTACCGTAGTCTCGGAATGTCTCAAGACGATGTATGTAACCGTAGCCTAAGATGAACTGAATTGAAGCGGTGATAAGATCTTTCGGACCGAGACACTTTGAGCCTCGACCATGTGCGGCAGATTCGCATTAGCACTCCAAGTGAGCCCGCCCACTTTACGGACCATATACTTTATATATATATTCTCTCTCATTAGGCCGACGAGGTCGAGCAACTCGATGGTTACCCTGCACTTCGGGTCGATCAATGGGTACACAGAGACCGCTACGTCCCCCGCTACAATGTCGCCCCGCGGACCCATGCGCCCGTCATTCGGCGGCACAGCCAGACGGACCTGCGCTCGTGATGCACTCCATGAGATGGGGTCTCGTTCCTCATTGGAGTAAGGCCGAACCGCCAACTCTGAACACGATCAACGCGCGAGCAGAGAATCTCGAAGATGGCGGCGGCATGTGGGCCAGCGTCAAGGGAAGGAAACGTTGCGTCGTAGTCGCTCAGGGGTCCGTCTCCTCTCTCTCTCTTTTTAAATGGTGCGATGAAACTGCAGGTATTACGAATGGCTCAAGAAGGGCACCCAACGCGTCCCTCATTTTATGCGGCACAAAGATCAGCGGCTCATGTTGTTCGCTGGGCTGTACGACTCGGCGACTCTCGAAGGTGAGTTTTGAGCTTCTCCTTTCGCCAGATTTTTGTATCTTGACAACGCTAACTTGAAGCTTTGAGCTGTGCAGGCCAGTCAGAACCTCTTTGGACGTTCACAATCGTCACGACTGCGGCGAGTAGCGGTTTAGCATGGCTGCACGATCGTCAACCCGTCATCCTCACTTCTCAAGACGCCCTCGACCAATGGCTCGACACGTCCACCCAGACCTGGGACTCCAAACTGAACCGTCTGTTCGACCCGTACTGCGACCCAGACGCTCCCCTCGAATGGTGCACACCTATCCAATTGTTCCCAGAGCACACGTATCCTGAACTTAACTCACAGCTATGCCGTACCTAAAGAAGTTGGAAAGTGGGCGCCGAGTCCCCGACATTCATTGAGCCGGTGCAGAAGCGAAAGGACGGCATCGAGGCCATGTTCATGCGCCAATCCAAGGCGCAGAAGAGCGAACCCGAGCCACCTTCTTTATCCGTTGACATAGCTCCTCCGGAAAAGAGTGCCAAGAGGAAACGCGAGCGTTCTCCGGGAAAGTCACCTAAACCCGAGACCGTAGAAAACGTCGATACGGACAGTGACGTTGAGATCCTCCCCGATCCTTTGCAGTCGGTTCGTCTCTCTTCCGCCTCCTCAACAATAGTATATATATATACTTTTACTCATGCGCCTTTTTCCAGAGCCCTACGAGTCCATCAAAGGTGAAGAAAGAGAAAGGTGATGTTTCTCAGTCGAGTTCCCAAGAGCCGCAAGTGAGTCATACACCGCATCAGCATTCTTAATCTCGGCTGTTTCGTCTCAATTGGTGTATTTCAGCCTTCCTCTCCCAATCGACTTCAAGAAGAAACTCAAAGTGCGTCATCCAACCGTTTCTTTTTTTTGGAGTTCTGGGGTTCTCCTGCTGATGTTGTGAGTGGTCCATTATCTAACTAGACTACATCGCCTCGCAAGAAACAGGAAAAATCCGAGTCATCGTCCAACTCGACGCCCAAGATAACTTCGTTCTTTGCGAAAACCTAAAAATTAATTTCTCTCCTCCTCGGCTATCCTCCATCTGCTGTTTTGAATATTGCTGTTTCTGTTGACTGTACCACAGCATGTGCTGATCGCTAATCTTATCCATTTGTACTTTATGTTGCTTTCTATCCAGTACGTATATTACAAGCGAGGGAAAATAAAATCTAATCCAGACTGTATGTACGCGTCTCTTGCTATTCGAGTGTTGTGTGATAAACGACCCGCGGTCACGTGGATATGATGGCCTTGGCGCAAACGCCGCAAACCAAGTACGACAAGTACACGAGGATGGCGGACTTTGATAACGGCGCCACTACTCTTTGAACCGATGCCAGTATCCAGTCCGTGAAGGAGAATATGGATGGTGCTCTCGTATTCGTGCGTTCATACTTCTTGTTCCCATTAGTGCAGCACATCAATTGTGGTCCTCACCTATTACTCACAGGTTGGCTTGCTTTCCGCAGTCCTCACCGGGTTCATCATCACGGGCGTTCAGAACCGACAGTCCAACCTCGCAGAGCAGAGGGCGTACTATATGCAACAAGAACTCACGATGCTCACACGGATATCCCAACAAATGTCTGCCCTCGCCCCACCACCATCCCAAGTCACCACCGTTCCTCCCACTTCTCCACCACCACCGCCGCCGCCTTTTCCCGAGTTCAAAAACTCGTTGGTGTGGATGAACGTGTTTTGGTTCTCGGCGCTCGTCATCAGTCTTTCCGCCGCACTTCTTGCGGTTCTGGTCCAGCAATGGATTCGGAATCGCTTGCACGCTCCCCAGAAGTACAGCGGTTCTTTAAAGAGCGCCCGTATTCAACAGTATCGAGGCCAGTGACGACGCGAGAACGTGTAACAGGAAGATCAGATCGTGAGGATTGTCGTCAAGAGTTGGTGTAACAGTACTGGAGCATATCGGTAAGAGCCGGGCACTGCATGTCTTCCAATACCCGAGACCGCTTACCGCAGGCCGCACGAACAACTTTGCATAGAGTATAGAGACATCTAAATGTATGGGTTGAGATATATGAACGAGAAGGAATGGGAAATGGGACGTAATATACTGGATCTGAGGTGAGACGAAAAGGACAAAGAGGGAGAGAAGATATGTAAGATTAAGCCCGAAACGCGAAACTACAGAACAGATTTTACGTAGATTCAGGCGAAGGACGTCAGGGCTGCGGCGTTAGTAGTGACACGTCTTTCAACGAAAAAAAAAAGGACCGCAAATGTCTTCCATGCTACGCAACCTTAACGGCGGGGCCATGAACCGAATAGAACGCACCCTTCAGCTCAGACCAGAGTCCGGGAGATGGCAACCCTAACTGCTTCTCCCCCCCCTGGATGCCAATTCGGAACTCGGGGGCGCGTTGGTCACCCTGGGCCGGGGCCCGATCACCGGCCGACCATCCTTACCGATTGCATGTGCGGGGGGGAGCTAAACGACTTTCGCGTCGAGTGAAACGCGGCACCCGGTTTACGAAGGCATTGCGGGAGGAGATCATGTACTTTTGCACCAACGCGCGCGCCAGGGGTTTGATACTTTGTGGGATTTTTTCAATCAGTCAATGTGTCTGGGATCAGTAATCATTGTGTGGTGGGGTACAGACTCGCCAGAGTGAGGCTCGCAATCTTGCTTTTACCTTTTACCTTTTAAAGTCCTCGTTCTCCTTGCCCCACTCATATTTTCCTTTTGCGACGCGAATGGCACCACCCATGATTATTACAACCTTCTCTCCAAAAAGCCAAAGACCAAGCTGGGAAATTGCGACAAAGTCATCCTCATGTTCGATGGGTCGAGCCCTACCTACCCACACCCCGTCCCGTCCGTCCACACGGGATAGTACAGGCAGAAAGACATCAAGATGGATCTGTCGGAAAGTGCGTCTGACATTCCAAGACACACCCAGGCATGGGCGATGGAAAGGTAGCCAATCATGGCGGTTGAAGGAATATCTGCTGCGTCTTTGGACGCGGGAGGGGAGATCGCCATCACCCGGCGTCGTCGGGATCCTGGCAATGCGTTGAGACTGGGATGACATAGAAGCTGTGCAACTAAGAGGGTAAAGCAGCGGGACGCAAGGCGAATCCGTTACGAGCAGACTCCCAAGATGGAAGCATGGGCGCTGAGGCATGAGGCAGCGTGGTGACATCTTGGAGCTCGAGGCGGACGAGGTAGACAGGTTGGTCTAGAAGAGATGGGCGGCACTTTCGACAAGGTAATCCTCAGCTGAGTCCGAGTCCACCACACATCCTAGAACCACAAAACCGCTTTCGAAAACAAACAAAGGATAGATTTATGCTACAGCACGTGACAAACCGGGCCGAACTCCCTCACAGGCCTCAGCAACGACCGACAACTCCTAACTTGCATACTCCCTCCCTAACCACTTTCACGTTCTTTGGCTAGATGGATAAAACTTGGAACGACCTACTCTTTCCAGATGTGCAAAGCACTTCTCATATCCCTCTGCTGTATTTAAGCAAAAGAGAACTTGCGCATTCTTCCGAGTCCTGTTCTGCTCAGACCTCAAGCTTCTCTCCCCTTGAATGGGACCCAGACAGACTTCCTTCCTGTGTGCACCTAGCCCGGAATTTGCCACTCGACATGTATCAAGACCTACGTCGCGTTGTCACCAAGCACTATCCCAACCAAGCAGCCGGAAGCCAGTGCAGGGAATTTGGTGACGACTTAACGGCCGATATCTGTTTCAAATATTTTCGAAGAGACTGCCGAGGAAACAGTTTAGACATCAATCATAAGGCCGCTGTAGCTGATTTCTCCACCTCGTTACATCGTCTGGTCCGGACTATTTTTGGTGCACTGACAGGGGACATGATGGTGTTCTTACACAAAGTGGCTATGGATCGCCGTGCAGTGATAACCGATCACGCATACATACTTGGTGGTAGGATCGCAGTTATATGTGAAGATAAATCACCCACAGTCTTTGATCACTTTCTTGGACAACTTATGGAGCTACTTGAGGGCAGTCACTCACAGGCAGCAGGGCTGGATCTGTTCCCCGAGACCCTAAGCACTACATATGAGGGTTACCGTGCCATACTGGGCAAGGTCTGTATTTCTGCTTCTGTCTGACCTATTATCTGAGCTGTTTCTCCAGATATCCTATCACGCTACAAGCCTCCAACCCCGGGCACGCTGGGCCATAATTTTAGTGGGCTCCGATATATTATCATCCACATACAACACTCGTCACACAGGCCGACTTTCTTCTGTTCTCAAATAATGACATTTTGCTTGAGACCTGGTGATTCACAAGCACCTGATGCACAACCTCCCATCTGGAGCCTTCTGGTTTACATGCTGCTTACGGAGACCCTCGACAGGAGTGATGAGAATCTTAGGCAACAGCTCCACCTTCCTGTCCCTTTGGGAGCATGTCATCGCCATGCCTGGGGACACAGTCATGGTTGGACGCTCGAGGACATCAAAGTCATTTGGATATGCTAGCAGAGGTTGGACGCCTTTTCTTTTCTTTCACCAAGGTATCGACGGATCTCTCCACTGGCAGGCCCCAGGTGGCATGGATGTTCGATGTTTGATTTTCAGCCGATAACGCTCTTGCCCGTTGGCACGGCCCGATTTCCAATTGACAAGCGGCAGCCTTCTATACATCTCGACCGCTACCTTGGTTCGGCTTGGTCATCTGTATATGCATCAAGTGAATCACACATCGTTGTCAAGTTTGCCAAGGTGGCGAAGAAGAAGAAAGCCGAGCTTGAACGCCAGCTCAGGAAAGAGATTGCCGTATATGAAAAGCTTGTCCGTCTTACCCGATGGGTTGTCCCCATCTGTTATGGGGAATACAAGTGGTATGGTGGCCGAGCGCTCATTCTTTCTGAGGAGGGACCGTCTTTGGCAGATCTCGAGATGGAGTTCACGTCATTGGATCTTGTAGAGAGGTGTGATTCACACCAACTTAAAGAGAATTCGACTGACTTTAAGGTATAGAGTTGTCCTTTATGGACAGCTGTATTTGATCCACTGGGCGGGTGTCTGTCACAGGGACTTTCAACCACAGAACGTTTTGCGAAAAGGGTGGTGTCGCCTGAAGATCATTGACTTTGCGTTCTCGGACCTCAATCATACCTGTCCAGGGTGGGAGAGTTGTGGTGAACTGAGAAATTCGTGGTACGAAGAGCTGAGTTGGACAGATTGCCTTTCAAGAATGACACGCTGGGGAAAGTTAGGCTGATTGCCTTCATGGTCTGCGGGTTATCCTTTTATTTCTACATTCATTCTTTATTTCGCTAAAGGTATGGTGAATGTTGTGGTACCATATTCTTGGGATGCAGCTTTAAATGATTGAATGCGACGATTTTAAGATTTGTCGTATCGAGACGCTCGCTTACTCTAACACGAGGAGGGTTGATAGCAGATTCGCACGCCACTTGGGCTCCAAGTAAGCCCGCCCACCTCACAGACGATGCTGTTATACCATTTTTTTGACGTAAGTAACTATCAAGTTGCCACGTGCTGAGGCATTCGTCTGTCACGATGTCGGTGATGTCGGAGCGCCAATACGCATGACGCGGGTAAGGATGGCCATTCCACAGCGTTTCCTGCGAAACCTTAAGAACTTTACCTTGCCACAAGAGAAATATGAGCCAGACCTTGCAGAACTAATCAAGAGGACAGGTGTGCATGGGCTCATAGAGGGTCGGCTCCGAGTCGCATAATTGGGCCTGTGAGCCGCCGAACGACTGGATACCGACGACCCTATGGAAGGAGAAATAAAAAGGTCAGTCAGGCCCTATTGGGTGAAGATAAGCAGACGAGAACAAACCTATGGCGAATGGATGAAATACACCAGGCTAGCACGAATAGTCTTGAGTGAGCGCATGACGGCCTGCCGAGGTGGCGTGCCGTCACTGCCCGTCAGCACCCGAAGAAGTATCGTACCCTGTCAACTCGCCGTCGTACCTGGCGTGATCGTAAGTAGCCCCAGAGTTCTCAAGACTCTCAGCACAAGAAACAAGCTGATGTGGTGGTTTCCGTGCACGGACACCGCGTTGACGCGCGTTCAGCTGTCGCGATGGTGTGGTAGATCGCGGTGCGTGATATCGCGTGGGAGGTTCATGCTGAACTGAAATAGAAGCATGAGTGTCTCGTGCCGCCAGTATGAAGATGACGACACCGTCTTCTTGAGGATCGAAGTAGTGTCAGATCGCTTATGTCCTAGCGAGGCCGAGTCGATGAGGGTGATGTTGAATGCAACAGCGGAGAGAGAAAGAGGGAGGTATCAAAAGGCCGGGTAGCATTGTCGTAGTGAGACGGGAGGCAATGGAAAGGAGTGCCTTTTGTTCACAGAGGAGTGTGCGGAGGTCATTAGGGCGGGGCGGCGATTGGACGGGCCGTCACGAGATGCCCCATGTCGTACAACGAGAGGTAAAAATGACACTGATGGAGATATCGAGGTCAAGGATTAATTTAGAGACGCACATTCGTGCAAATGCTTCCTCAGGGCTGGCACATGTCAGTACGCGAAGAACAACAGAATATAGAGGGCAGAAATGACCGTGACGTAGTCTTCCCATGAACGAAATAAACTATCCAACTGGGAAAAGAGGCGATGCGTTTGGACTGGAGGGAATGAGATTGAGAGAGGCTTGTATGTGAGCAAGACAGCATCAAAAGGAATCGACTCGGAACAAAGAATGGCAGGATCCATCCAGATCGAGTATAGCGAAGAAGATACTGCCAGAGTTGTAGGTGAAAAAGCAATGTAATCTGTGGGCTTGTGGGATGCGCTATCATAGAGAGAAGACATCTCGGGGCCTGTCGGGCCAAAGTCCCGGAGCTGCTCGACTTGGTAACTTATAAGAATTTGGTTCGCGCGCCGCGTCAATTCAAGCCGTGATCCTACCTTCTTCGACAGCGACTGGACTACTTTTTAGGACACAAAATTGCGTTCTTTGGAAAAATGACGAGTGCTGGGATGTGGATGACAGGATGGAACTCATGGAATGAAGGCATCAGCACCAGTGGTTGAACATTGAACCGAATTTCACGGTCTTTTCTTGTACAATGCAATCGCTCGGAGCCTCGATTTAGAACAAGAAGTGGAATGAGATCACTAATGACCTTTGATGATCTAGCGTCTCATCTTCAAGTTTCCATTTCGCATGCATGTCAGTGCCGGCTGTCGATGTGAAGAGTGGGTCAAAGCTGGGCCGCCACGATGCATTTGTGTTCTTCAGAAAGAGTGTAGAGAAGGCATCATACATCATCACATCCTAGCATCGCATCATGATCCTACTAGTTGCTATGAATCCCAGCTTCTCACAATATATAACCTTGTTGCCTTTGCCTCGGAATAATCTTCACCTTGTTTCTCGTGTCACAGTCGACCTCTAGTTCTTTCAAGTTGTCCAGATGTCTCGTTTTAATACCTGGAATGACCTACTGTTTCCGGATGCGCCTGAGAACCGCTTCATACCTCTGCTGCCTATAGATGACTCGTCGAATCCACGTCCCCCCCCCATTCTTCCGCTCCTCATACGGCAAGCTTCTCTTCCCATATGTGGGACGCTGACAGGTTCCCTTCCCGTATCCATCTCGCCACCACTTTGCCGCTCAACATGAGTCCAGATCTACATTGCATTATTACTGAGCAATATCCCGATCGAGCAGCGGGAAGCCAGTGGAGGGATCCCTTTGCCGACGAGGACACGACTCCTAACAGCGCTTTCAATGACTTTCGAGCTCAGTGCCAAGGAACTGATTTACACCTGCATTATGAGGCAGCCATAACTGACCTCTCCAGCACATCGTTCTGCTTAATCCAGGTTATTTTTGGTGCCTTAGTAGCACCAAAAACAATCTGGACCAAACAGAATAAAGAGCTGGAGAGGTCAGTTACAGCTGCCTCATGATTAGGGTGGTTAGTAACAGGAAGCATGGTGACTCTCATACACCAACTAGCCACAGATTCAAGTCACCATCCAGTGGTGACTGATAATGTGTACACTCTTGGAAGGAGGGTCATAATTCTATGTGAAAACAAGCCACCTACAGCATTTGACCATTTTATTGGCCAACTTATGGAGCTGTTCCGGAGCAGTAGCCTACAACAAGCTTGGGCCACTCTCCTGGTGGGCAATCCCAGTCTTTTATGGGGAACTTGAGTGGCGTGGGTGGATACGCTCTGATTATTTCCAACGAGGGATGACCGCTGGCTGAATTCACATCATTGGGTGTTGTAGAAAGGTGAGTGACCCCAGGCAGTGAACACGAAGCACAATTCTAACCAACTTTCATGCCACAGGCTCACCCTCTTTTGGGCAGCTCTATCTCATCTACTGGATGGGGGTGTCCCACCGGGACTTTGAACCCCGGAACGTATTGCGTAAGAGGTGGTGCAATTTTGAAGTCACCAATTTCGCATTATCAAACACAGCTCACAACTGCCCCGGCTGGGGCAGTTGTCAAGAGCTAAGAACCGCGTGGTATGGACCGCTCGAATTGGGTAGCCTGCCTTTCAAGAGCACGATGCTCGCGGGTGGGGCTGGTTGCCCTTGCAGCCTTTGGCTGGTTTCTTTTAATTTTGAATTCATTAACTATTTTACTTACTACGGTAGTAATTCTCCAACCCCACACAAATTTAGTTGATTGCGGTGATCATATTGTACCATGAGCCTATCGAACCCATCGGAGGGAGTCATCTTATTGGTGAAAGTCGGCTTGGCTCACTCGACACATGTAACGGGTAGAACCACAACGCACAGATCATGAGTGGGACATTCATCATGCGCGCCAAGTTATCACTTGCATCACTCACCCCCAGCTGACTGACTGCCGCACGCGAGACTCGATTTTGCAGAATATTGACGGTAAACGTACAAGATGAGTGGTGACAGAGATGAGATGTGAGAGTGAAGAGAGAGGAGAGAAAAAAGAGAGAAAAGGGTAATGATTAAAGGACAACGAACGAAATGAGAAGGGAAGGCAGAGAGACATGGGAAGTTCAAAAGCCTGAACGCACACAAGAAACGAAAAAGGACAGAACAGCGACATGTTACTCCAAAAAAAACAACGCGAGCGAGCGAGCGACGATCAGCACGAGGCAGCGCCACAACGAGTTATAGGGCCATTATTGCAGTAATTGGGAGGGGAGGTGTGGGGGTTCTAAGACGTGTGCCAATACTGCCTTCCCTGCTGCGCGGCAGCGGGCCCATAAGCAGAATAGAACGTTCCTTCCGAGGTGGCTTGCGGATACCCGAGGTGAGCCTGGGGCCCACCCTGACCCTGCTGACCCTGACCCGGTCCTGCCGCCTGTGCTTGCGCTCCGGGGCCCTGCGCGAACCGCCCCGCCGCAGCGGCGGCGGCGGCGGCTGCTCCATAAAACGTGCCCGCCTGCGCGGGCGCTCCACCGCGGCCTTGTGGGCCTCCCGTGCCGACACCACCGACGTCTTTGGCACCACCACCCTGGACGTACGGTTTGAAGGCCGTCTCGGGAGACGCGTTGGTCCCAGCCCCGCGCGAGCCAAGACCTTGTTGGTGTTGATGTTGGTGCTGGTGAGCGTAGAGCGGCTTGCCGTAGTCCGCGCCAGGCAAGACGCCGACACCGACACCGCCGAGGCTTCCGCTCAATTGATGTGAGTGGCTGTGTGCGTGCGGGTGGTAACCCAGTTGGGGTTCGTCGTAGCCTTGTTGGTGTTGCTGGCCATACAGGCCCTGACCCTGGCCTTGGCCGTATGACTGTGGTTGCTTGCCTGGCGGGCCCTGAGGGCTCGGTGCCGAACCGGGTGGGAAGACAGGGAATTTGACGAATGGTTGCGGGACAGAGTACGCATAGTTATACGGGGTGCCGTAGTATTGGTTTTGTGGATACGGTGGGTAGTAACCCATGGGAGGCGGGTAGCCCTGCCCGCCTTGCTGCGCACCACCTGGGGGAGGTGCGGGTCCACCTTGCTGTTGCTGCTGAGGTTGCTGCTGCTGCTGCTGCTGTTGTTGTTGTTGTTGCTGCTGCTGCTGCTGGAGCCCAGGTAAGCCCTTGGCTTCGTCGTGCAGCCCGCTGCGTGCGCCGAACCCGCCAGTCTGCTGTTGGCCATATGAGTCATAGAAGTTCTAAAAGCAGAGCTCCAGATCCTCCCCATGCGTCAAATACAACGTGAAAGTGACTCACCCGTTGTTGATTATCGCCATAACCATACTCGGCTCCAGCGAAGGCGCCAAGTTGTGAAACCGGGCCTTGCTGTCCCAGCTGACCAAACGCCCCGTATGGGCTGTCCTGGGTTTGAGTGGTAGGTGGCGTTCCTGCACCAGCGTGGAAATAGGGACCTTGTGCCTCTGGTTGGCGATAGAAAGATGAGGGTACTTGTTGTTGGGGAAGGGGTGACTGATGTTGCGCTTGCGCAGGGTCTAGATGAGTTGGAAGCCCATGCTGGGCATATTGGTGTTGCAACGACTGGTGGGGGGTCTGTTGGTGATTGCTGAGGGAAGACGGCGACACTTGCTGCTGCTGTTGGGGAGGTTGCGGTTGCGGTTGTTGCGGTTGTTGCGATTGGTGAGTATAGCCTGTCATCGGGGAAGAGACCTGTGGCGGAGCTGAAGGCGTCGCAAGCGTGGGCTGCGACACAGAGGTAGGGAGATGTGAGGTTGTAGGTTGTGACGAGGCCTGGGTCTGGGCTTGCTGAGGAATTGGTTGTGGTTGACTTTGTTGGGTGAAGCTCGGTGCAGAATTGAGCGATGTGACAGAGGCAGAGGTAACAGGAGCTTCTGGTTGAGGGTGTGAGAGTGCTGGGGGTGGTTGCTGGGGCTCGTGTGCTACGGGGGTTTCGCTTGGTGGCTTCGCGACCGGTTCGAGCGCAGGAGGTGCTACTGGCTCACTAGAAAAATGCGCATAGGTTTACTCCGTGGTTGCCAGGTACTAGAGGTCACTTACGGGTTGGTGTCGATAATCTCGTCGCCGCCAATACTAAGGCTACCAAACTGCATACCGACCTTCTCAAGACCAGATCCAAAATTATTCGGAAGTGTGACGGCCTGGTCTGTTTTAAAGCGCGCGCTATGCCTATGTGCTGCACTGCTTGGTCTTGCCTGTACAGGCGAGACATGCTTCGGGATTGCATCACTAAGGCTGCCAACGGGCTCCTTGGGCTGAGGTGCGGGTAGTGACACGGGGATGGGCTCCGACACCGACTCGGGTACTAGAACCGGAGATTGTTCAGGTGGGGCAGGCATTACCTCGTCATGGACCCTGGTTTCTTCAGCAGGAGCTGTGTCCCAATGTTCCGCAGAGGGGGCAGAGGATTTTGATGGTGGTTCATCCTCCCAGGGCGGGTTTTGGCCGGTAGTGGGTTCTTCCCAGCCCGTCGTCTGAGTCTCGATGGTAGGCTCTGTTTCTTGTGCGTATGTAGGGGGAGGGGTAGGTTCGCGAGGGGGTTCGAGGGGTGCAGGGGGTACGGGAGGTTGAGGGACGGGTTGGGGAGTGGCGGATGCGGCAGGAGTAGGAGGCTTTTCGGGGGCGCTATAAAAAAAAAGGGTGAATATATAACGGGAAGAGAAAGTGAAGAGATACACACCGGGCAATTTGGGCCCATGAGAGCTTGGAGGTGGCGGGAGTTTTGACAACGGGTCGAGTTGCGGGAATGGGCTGTGACTTGACGATAGGAGAAGCGGATGCGGAGCCATTAGTATTTGAGGCTGCACCCCAGGTGGACTCTGTGTTGGTACCCCATCCGGAAGTATAGGAAGTTCCGGCTTGGGGCTCGGAGGTGGAAGCCCAAACAGTATTGGAATCAGGAGTAGAGGCTGGGGCTGATTCTCCCCAGGAGTCAGAGGGAGGAGCGTCGCCGTTGGTAGGGGGAGATGCGGGGGTGGCGCCAGAGGTGTGGGTGCGGTGTGAGTCGCGGTGACCTGCACCTGCACGAGCATTTGGAGCGCGACCTCCAGCGGCACCACCACGTCCAGGGCCACCACGACCACCACGACCACCTCTGCCTCCGCGAGACTCGCCTCTTTCTCTCGTAGGGGCAGAATCCTTTGTCTGACCTTGATGAGCTAAGGGTTTCTTGTCCTTTTTGCGAGTGACTGCGCCCCACTGTTCAGCATGGCCTAACGTAGAGAAATGAGCCAAAATGAGAAAAAAAGAACAAGGGGGCGTGGACGACGACCCTCTGTGATACGCGTAGCAGCGACTGAAGAGTCACCGCCTGCTTCTATCAAGGTAGAAAGGAGATCTTGGGAGAATGTTAAGAGAGTTCATTTGAAAGAGTAAAGAGTTGACGGACCGTCGATAGACCAAGAGGGGAAAAATTCTTGTAATTGAATGACCTGAGAGCGATACTGGTCAGGTATTTTTGTCTGTTGATGAGGTCTGGACGACATGGGTAGGAGGTTGAAAGGTCAAAAATCTAAGTCAAAAAATAATTTGGTGACCAAATCGGAGTTCTGATTTTTAATTTAAATTAATAAAATAAAATAAAATAAACCTGGATGTATGCACTCACTCACATTACTCACATGAACACCTCTGCAGTCACTCGCTCTTCAATCACCGTTCAAGCAAAACGTGCTCGTCCACCAAATCTCGCTTTGTCTCCTCCGACAAAGAGATCGAATACTGTTCCATCAGTCCTCGAACTCGAAACACCCATCGACGAAATTGTACACTCACCCATCTATGCTACTCCCATATCAGCCGCTTTCTCTCCAGATTCAGACCTTCATGTAAAGTCTCCAGATGACATCTCCAATCAACTCGCTGTACTCGAACAACTTCGTCGCAGCGTTCAGAAAAATCTTCGTCTTCGTCCCATTGCTGTAACACCTTCCCCTCCTCGCTCTCCTACTCGCCCCCTTTCATCTGCATCAAATTGGTCAGATTACCGCTCTTCCAGCCCTGCCTCCTCTATCGCGTCCCCCAGCATATACTATACCCCTATATCTGACCCAAAGTCTACCCCTCTCAGTGCCCACTATATCGGCCCTCCCAATGATCCACCCCGTAGTCCTGCTCGCTCCATCGACCCTGCCTCTCTTGTCAACCGCCTCGACAATCTCACCCGCCACCCCCTCCTCATCGACACCCGCCCCGCCGCCGCTTTCCTCACCTCCCACATAAAATCCAGCGTCAATTTTGCCATTCCCTCTCTCATTCTCAAGCGTTCTCGTAAACCTGGCGCCGCCGGTTTTGGATCAATCGATGCCCTTCGTCAGTTCATCACCACTGACCCTTGCAGAAATGCCTGGGATGCTCTCATGGCCCCGGGAGGTTCATGGGATGGTGACGTGATCGTCTATGACGAGGAAATGAATCCACAAGACAAGATGAATGCTCAGGTCATCGCTTGGGCCCTCTTGCCTGTCATTTCTCCCTCCTTGTTCGCGGCAGGGCGGACTATCTAGAGGGTGGCATGCTTGCTGCTCGTGCTCACCCTGCATTGCACAGATTTGTCATTTCATCTGATAATACATCCTCCCCCCACATGTTGGATTCGGTCCAAGAAGAGCAACATCCCGTTCTTCCTCAACTCCCCCGCCACCGAAGCTCGCATCCCTTTCCAAGCCAAAGAAAGGCGCGGGCCTCTTCCAACTCGATACCGCCACCGCTGCACGTTCCAAGACTCTTCCAGAGATCGAGCTCAGCGCAGGTTCATCCCCCGTCCAGATGCTCGCCAATGCTTTGCCAGGCAATAACACCGACACCAATTCCTGGAACATCACCGATGCCACACCTTCCCCGCCTCCCTCTGATTCCGTCTTTCCACTTCCGCCACCACGCCGATCGTCCCTGACCGCACTTCGCAAAATTGATACAAAATCTGCCGAACGCCTTGGCCCACCCAAACTTCAGGTACGCACCTTGCGCTCCGCCACTCTCGCTGCTCCTCCTTCCTCCACATCCTGGCCCAACGGAGCCGGCGGTAACAGCTCTCCACGCGCACACTCGCCGTCCCACCTCACACTCGCCTACTCAAACCACACACCCCCCGCCTCCGCCAGGTACGGCGAGTTCCTCTTCCACCGCCCTCGCCCAATGTGCCTTCCTCCCCTGTCACGCCTATTCCTCCAAGTCCATGCACCGCACGTCCAGACTACTCTGCTCCACCCTCGACGGAAGAGGCACATCCAACATTCACCGTCTCGACAATTCTCCCCCACTTTCTTTATCTGGGGCCTGAGATCACGTCTGAAGATCACGCACGCGAGCTCGAGGGCCTAGGTGTGCGCAGGATTTTAAACATGTCTATCGAGTGCGACGATGATCATGGCCTCGGATTACGCCAACGGTTCGAGCGGTATGTGAAGATCCCGATGCGTGACACGGTCGAAGAGGAAAACATTGTCCAAGGTGTACGAGAAGCTTGCGAGGTCCTAGGTACGTTCTCTCATCCCACCCTCGTCGACAGATGTCTTGACCTTATCGCAGACGATGCAAGCTTACATTCCGCGCCAACGTACGTTCACTGTAAAGCTGGCAAATCGCGCTCGGTGACCGCCGTGATGGCTTACCTTATCCACGCCAACCACTGGACGCTATCGCGAGCCTACACTTTCGTCCTGGAACGGCGGAAGGGTATCTCGCCCAACATCGGGTTCGTGTCGGAGCTCATGAATTTCGAGGAGGCCGAACTCGGCAGCAAATCCGTCGGCGTCGTCAAGCATCCACAATCTGCTGGTGGTGCCAGTGGTGCTGGTTCGGGTAGTGCTGGCGCTGGAAGCGACAGTGCCGACCTCGACGGTGATCGCATCGGCATCAGTGGGCGACGGCCGTCGCACATGCGCGAAAGTCTACCTCCGACTTGGGGTGGAGGCAGCGGCAGCGGCGGCACCAGCGGCACCAGCACGTCACTACCTAGCGTTCCGCGCTGCGTGGCGGGGGCCGTCGGACAAGAGACGGAAGTGAAGGACGCCAACGGGCGGTACCGACATGCGCGGAGGGCTCCAGTAGACGAGACGACGCTTCAACCGATGCGACGCGTTAGCAAGGCTGGGCTTGAGAACACCACGTACATCGACCCATAAAAAGTGACGTGAGGAGCCTCCCCTCGGCTTGAAAGTAATTGTGCCCTCCCGAGCGCTGCCGTTTCTGTATGGTTTCAATTCACAGACATGCTACTTCGTGTTGTTTGATCTCTCGGGTCTGTTCCACTTACACACAGATTGATCAGTCACATGCTGTCCCTCTATGGGTGGTTCCTCCTTTTTCTTTATTTTTAGTTCTTGTACATACACTACGACATGCCTTTCTTTTGTGGCATTAGCAGTACCCACCAACCGCAGACTCTCTCACCAGGGAACGCTATGATTCCTTCTTTTCCTTTTTCCTTTACGCTCGTTTTGTTTCGACCATCGGTCTGTCTTGTGTCTCTCGTCCGTTTTATGTTTTTTTTTTATATTTTTCTCTTTTCGTTCTTTCGGTCAGTGGCCCATGCGACCAACCCACCCTCACACGAGTGAGTGCGTCTTCCCGGCCCCCCCTTTCCTCGCATCTGTACAGAAACCTGCATTGTTACAGTATTTTTAGAGCTCGGTTTGTAGCAGCTCTCATTGTCTTTCGCTTTTTTTATATCTGAAATCATTCACGATGTTTTTTTTTCCCTGTGGGACATCTGCTTAACACTTGAGTATCCCACCGTGCGATTCCGTGTGCTCCCACGCTGGCTAGCAAAGGTAGGTCTCGGCCGGCGCTCACCGGAAACGCCACGGTGTCAATACCCGTTCTACCTCTCGTCGGATATTACTGTAATTTTTTCTTTTTCCATTCATCCCTGGTGCCCGTAGTGATACATGGCACCCTTAGCTTTTTTAAATGACCGAGGTTGGTTGACATTCGCATCGCTACCATTGTGTGATGCCATCATGCTCAATTAGGCAGACAGTGGTCTCGGTTTACACCTCGCAACAGGTTAGATACGAAAAATACCGTCTTTTTCTTTGCCATAAGGATTGAGCTTTTGGTCTCACTTACGATAAGGTACGTATGGTGTTTCGTTTGATCTGCGGAACGTGTGGCGACAGTAGTTCGATTAGCGCGAGCATCGTTCTTGTTGTTCCTGATGCGTGCTGGCTTCCGACTCTCGGACAGTGGCCCCTTCGTAGTTTGCGATGCCCGTCCCGGCCACCACCAAGCCCGTCCGCAGAAAGGCACAACCACTTCGGAGTCAATTTGGACCTGGACGTCCGCGGGGATCATAGAGAGGGCAGACATAATCTAAGAAAACGCGCGAGCACGCGCTGAGATTTGGCTGGCGAAAGTAATAGAGTTAGCTTTGCAATGACCGCCACGAATGAGACTCGAAATCGCACCTGCAATGGAAAGTTGTTCGCTGGGAATGGAAAAGTTATTTTCAAGTAAGCCTGCTAACTCGATCGGTTGGTCGTCATCTACCGACGGGCTGTAGATCGTATAGGCAAGCCTCCTTCTTTCATGACGTGTCCTTTGGCGGGTCTAAGCTGAGCGTGCATGAAAGAATGTTCACCATATATCGTACCATGATCCTGCCCCGACGACCGAGTCACGAGGAGGGGGCCAACAACCATACAGGACGCCTGCGAAGAGCCTTGAGGGCGAAGTACAAGATGGAGACATTGGCAGTGGTAACGCGACATGCGCGGGATGAAATTTCGTCAAGAGTCAAGGACATTTTCTAATTTCCCATTATCCACGAGATGTTGATTCGCAGGTGAGGGGGAGGAGGGGGGCACCGGTGCATTTTTCCGTTTTGTGTTTGTTTGCCTTTTGGTAACTCCCGAATTTGCAAAGCCACCCGGCACATACCCAATTGGTCATACACTTCTCTGAGGCATTCGGAATGTGGGGAAGACGTGCAGATGGTGAGGACATCCTAGCACGCTTTTTTTTTCTGAATCCGAGAGAGCATTCGTGGTCGTCAACAACTTGAAAGCTTCGCTCGTCATATCGTAAGGCCAGCTGCGTAAGTGGCTTTACACGCCACATTCCTATTTTTACGCCTCGGGCTCGGTGTAGGGGCCACTTTGGAGAATATTAGTCACGCTTTTCTCTCGAATTCACCCGTGCGGCGTGCACCTTCGGGCCTATGTTCAGTATCTTCCGAAGTCCATTTCACCGTTCCGTACACTCCATTCCACATTTTGTCACATGAACGACCTGCACAACAATAGCAGGAATAAATGATGACATGATCTATGATGGTTTACGCGTGGTCATAATGGTCGCAGTTGCGGACAGAATAGGTCATATGTTCCCGCTCACGGCCTCCGAGTCATATGTTCCCTGTCCCATTGCATACAGTCAGACCCTTGTCCCCTAGTAGTAAACCTAGATGATAACAGTAATATTAAACTGACTGAAGCTGTTGTCGTTCTCAGTGTTGTTGTCCGGAGAGCTGCCAGTGTGGCCCGGGGTGTCACACCCTCTCATGGTGACTCGGTCTCGGAGTCCATTATACGCAATAGGCACGGCTGAACTTCAAATAATGCCAGCGTTGCAAACTGAATAAGTCCTTTTGTTGTAATCTTTCCCTATTGTTTGAACCTCATTCTGCTCCGTCGTTCTCACCTAGGCTAAAACGTATAAAATGAGACGCTAGCAGCTTGCAGACACATATTCAACCTTCTAAACATCAACATCCGCGAACGCTAACAAATCAATGGATTTATTCAACGTCAGCTCTACCATATTTCCCGACCCTGATCCCCATCACCAGCCTGATTGCCCCGTCGATGCCGACGAACCTACTAGCAATCCCGACGTTTGCGTCATCGTGTAATGGCATTTTTCCACAACGGGTTCTAAAAACACTCTGATCCTGACCAGGATGACTGGCAAGTAATGTTCCTTTACTTCTTATAATAACGCACAACTTATTCTTCACCTCGCACGTCGCAGCACCCGATTCATCCCGTTCTGTTGCAATTTGGTTCATTCGTTCCTCCATCTGTTTCCCTCCTTTAATGTTGTCAGGACAACACAAATGTCCTTTGACTTTTTGACTCTCTATCCACACACCTGTCATCTGCGTATATCTTGATTATAGTAGTGTGCGTTTTACCTCCTGTGCCAGTGGATGTATCATTATTATCTATAACATCTTCCGATAACAGAAATCATTTTAATGTTGGATGATATTGTTGACTATCGACCTCTATCGACAAACTCGCTCATTGCGGAGATGCTCATCCGATGCCCAGCCTCCTCCTCAGGCTGGTCCACGCCAACACGTGAATGTCACAGGAGCTAGACGCAGGCTGTAATGGTTGTCTTTTGCGGCGAGACACTTGGACAATGCTGCAATTAAATTAGTGGGATACTCCCTCCTACACTTTACATAGCACCCCAACTTGATTGGCGTAGTGAGAGAGGTATGTGTGTGAACTGTTGATGGATATTTGTAGCATGACAGGTCTCAGGGAAGGCATTACGCACCAGTATAAACGCACCTCCTTCAATTGCTACTTCCACTCACTTTGGCATTGGCCATCATTGGCCCACCGGGCCCAGCCATTTAAAATATACGTCATCACGAGTTGGCAGGAGATGCACGGGCCAAAAAAAAATACGTAAGGGCATTTGGAAGTGAGATGCTTTGGCAGTTGTGGGGTGAATTGTCGATGATATAAGCGAAACGAGTCACGAGCTGAAATAGGACACGGCACGAGGCATAGTAAGGAGACTGAGACTACTAAGGGAGACAAATTCACCACGAAGAGAGACACGGGGCACGTTAGGATCGTTGAAATGAAGAAAAACTGAGAAACTACACAAGACACGTAGCAGGAGATTCGGGCTTTGAGACTTTGAGAAGAAGTGAACACAGCACGCATCAAGGCACAGAGCCCAAAGCGTAAGGAGAGGTGTGTAGATGAGGTGGGATAGCGAAGCACGGGACTGAGAAGGTGAAAATGCTAGGAACTCGATCACGTGCCGCAGCTCCAGGTTGTCACTGGAATACTGAAGGTAGTGGAGCAAGGGCAAAGGGGTAGAAGCTGAAACCGAGGGGTCCATGGGTTATGAGATCTATGAGATTCCGTGTCCTGAAACGCTCCCACGCTAGCCATGGGACTCGGAGCAGTCAAGTTATTGTGGCACAGGGAGGACTGGGTCCCGACATACCGGAAGTCGGGGCGAGGATGCGCCACGATGTCAATACCCGTTCTACCTCTCGTCGGATATTACTGTAATTTCTGAGGTTGGTTAACAGGTTATAGATACGAGAGATATCGTCCTTTTTTCCAACAAGGATTGAGCCTTCGTCTCGCTTAAAATAGGGGATGTATGGCGTTTCGCTTGATCTGCGGGACGTGTGGCGACAGTAGTTCGATTAGCGCGCATCACTATCCTTGTTGTTGATGGGTGGTGGTAGGTGGCTTCCGACTCTCGGACAGTGGCCCTTCGCAGTTTATGCTCGCCCCGGCCACCAACAAGCCGTCTGCCGAAGGTACAGCCACTTCGGAGTCAATTTGGACCTGGACGTCCGCGCGGATCATTGAGAAGGCACACATCACGCGCCCTCGCGCTGAGATTTGGCTGGCGACGGTAATAGAAGTTAGCCTTGCAATGACCACCACGAATGTGACTTGAAATCGTACCCGCACTGGAAAATGGCTCGCTGGGAATGGAGTAGGAAAAACAAAGCTGATAGGACGAAAAGTTAGAGTTAAAGTGAGCCTGCAACTCGATCAATCTTTAACTACCGACGTGTGTAGATCGTATAGGCAAGCCCCCTTCTTTCCTGATGTGTCCTTGAGCGGGTCTAAGCATGTTCACAGTACCTCGTACCGTGGTCCTGCCCCGACGACCGAGTCACGAGGAGGAAGGAGCTAACAACCATACACGACGCTTGCGAAGAGCCTTGAGGGGCCAAGTACGAGATGGAGCCAGTGGCAACGAGACATGCGCGGGATGAAAATTCGTCAAGAGTCAACGACATCGTCCAATTTCCCATTATCCACAATTCGCGGGTGGGGCCCGTGGGGGGCGTCGATGAACCCAGTAACTTAACGCCTACGAGTGGGAGGATGATACGACAGTAGCTTCTGGTGCATTTTTCCGTTTTGTTTTGGCGCTTTTCGTTTTGTTTTTGTTTGGGTCTCATGTCAAGTCTAACCTTTAGTAACTCCCGAATTTGCAAAGCCACCGCATATACCCAATTACTCAGAGGCATTCGGAATGTAGGGAAGACGTGAAAATGGTGAGGACATCCTAACACGGGGTTTTTTTTTGAATCCAGAGAGCATTCGTGGTCAACAAAGCTTCGCTCGTCGTATTAGGGGAGTACCCCACAGTAGACAGAATTGACTGAAAAAATTGAGACTTAAATCCACCAAAAAACCGAATTTCACTCTCAATTTCATCTACTGTGTACTCCCCTATTGTAAGCACATTCCTATCATTTTTACACCTCGGGCTCGGTGTAGAGCCAGCCATACAAGCCCGAGCGAATAGATCAAGTTTTTACTTTGACATCTGTAGTATATGCTCAACTAACTAGAGGTCAGAGATGTATTCAAAGACACCCAGATTATCGTAGAATATTAGTCACTCTTTTCTCTCGGATTCACCCGTGCGGCGTGCACCTTCGGGCTTATGTTCAGTATCATACATTTCACCGTTCCGTACACTCCATTCCACGTTTTGTCACACGAACGACCTGCACGACAATAGCAGGAATAAATGATAACATGACCTATGATGGTTGACGCGTGGTTACAATGGTTGTTCGTCCTCCAGTCACACGTTCCGTTCATGGACCTCATCTATTCCCTGTCCCATTGCATACAGTCAGACCCTTGTCCCCTAGAACAGCAGCCTAGATGATGACAGTAATATTAAACTGACTGAAGCTGTTGTCGCTCTCAGTGTTATTATCCGGAGAGCTAGCTGTGCTGCCAGTGAGAGGGGGAATCCATCATATACAATAGGCTCCGCTGAACTCCAAATAATGCCAGCGCTGCAAACTGAACAAGTCCTTTTGTTGTGATGTTGTGACATCTTTCTCGATTGTTTTGAACCTCATCTGCTCCGTCGTTTTCACCTAGTAGGCTAATACACGCCCATGAATCGTCAACGTATAAAATGAGACGCTAGCAGCTTGCAGACACATATCCAACCTTTTAAACACCCACGAACGCTAACAGATCAATGGATTTATTCAACGTCAGCTCTACCATATTTCCCGACCCTGATCACCAGCCTGATTACCCCGTCGACGCCGACAGTCCTGGTAATAAGGACATTTGCCTCATTGTGTAATGATATCTTCCACAACACTCTGATTATGACCAGGATGACTGGCAAGTGATTTTATTTTACTTCCTATAATAATACACAACTTATTCATCACCCCGCACGTCGCAGCACCCGACTCATCCCGTTCTTTGTTGCATTTTTCGATCCTCCATTTGTTCCCCTCCATTAATTGTGTCAGGACAACACAATTTGACTTTTTGATTCTCTATCTACACACCTGTTATCTGCGTACATCTTGATTACAGTAATGTGTGTATTACCTCCTGTGCCAGTGCATGTATCATCATTGTCTATGACATCCTCTGATAACAGAAATCATTTTAATGTTGGATGATATCGACTGACGTTCGACCTCTATCGACAATCTCGCCCATTTGGGGAGATGCTCACCTGATGCCCGGCATCCTCCTCAGGCTGGTCCACGCCAACACGTGAATGTCACAGGAGCTAGACTGGCTTATATCGCAGTAATGTTCGTCTCTGCGGAGAGAGACTTGGCAACCACGGACAATACTACAACCAAATTAGTGGGATACTCCCTCCTAGACTTTATATAGCACCCCAACTTGATTTGCGTAGTGAGAGAGGTGTGTGTGAACAGTTGATGGATGTTTTTAACATGACAGGTCTCAGGGAAGGCATTACGCATCAGTATAAACGCACCTCCTTGTTACTTCCACTCACTTTGGTACATTGGCCATCTTTGGCCCACCGGGCCCGGTCAAGGGTAGCTATTTAAAATATACGTCATCACGAGTTGGCAGGATACGTAAAGGGCATTTGGAAGTGAAATGCTTTGGCAGTTGGGGGATGAAAACTTGAGGCTTTGAGCAGAATTGAACACAGCACGCAGCAAGGCACAGAGCCCAAAGCGTAAGGAGAGGTGCGTGGATGAGGTGGGATAGCGAAGCACAGGACTGAGAAGGTGAAAATGCTAGGAACTCGATGATGTGCCGCAACTCCAGGCTTGTTACGGCAGCACTGAAGGTGGCGGAGCAGGGGCAGAGGGTTGGGTGTGAAGAAAGCTGAAACCGAGGGGTCCATGGGTTATGAGATTCCGTGTCCTGAACCGCTCCCACGCTAGCCATGGGACCTCGGAGCAGTCAAGTTACAGTACAGTATTGTGGCACAGGGAGGACTGAGCCCCGGCACACGGGAACTCGGGGACCCGTTCTACCTCTCGTCGGATATTATTGTGATTTCTTCTTTTCCCTTTCGTCCCTGGTGCTCGTAGTATAATCACCACCTTTCATACCCCAGCCTTTTTTAAATGACAGAGGTTGGTTAAACATTCAAATCACTACCATTGTGTGATGTGATCACGCTCGATGAAGCTTACGGTGGTCTCGGTCGGTTACACATCGCAACAGGTTAGATACTGAAAATACCGTCCTTTTTCCACAAGAATTGAGCCTTCGTCTCGCTTCCAATAGGGTATGTATGGCGTTTCGTTTGATCTGCGGGGCGTGTGGCGACCGTAGTTCGATTAGCGCGCATCGTTGTTGTGCTGTTGTTGTTGTTAATGGGCTGTGGTGGGTGGCTTCCGACTCTCGGACAGTGGTCTTCGTAGTTTGCGATGCCCCCCTCAGCCACCACCAAGCCGTCTGCCGAAGGCACAACCACTTCGGAGTCAATTTTGACCAGGACGTCCGCGGGGATCATAGAGAGGGCACACATCATTTAAGAAAACGCCCCCGCGCGCTTATATTTGGCTGGCAAAGGAATAAATTAGATTTGCAATGACCGCAACGAATGAGACTCGAAATCCCACCCGTATTGGGGATTACTCGCTGGGGCTCATAGGACGAAAGTTAGAGTTAAAGTAAGCCTGCAACTCGATCTGTTGATCGTATAGGCAAGTCTCCTTTCCTGATGTGTCCTTGAGCGGGTCTAAGCTGGAGCGAGGCTTGGGTATGGGTGCATTAAAGCATGTTCACAGTATCTCGTACCGTGATCCTGCCCCGAAGACCGAGTCACAAGGAGGAGGGAGCCAATGACCATACAGGACGCCTGCGAAGAGCCTTGAGAGTCAAGTACAAGATGGAGACACTGGCAATGGTAACGCGACATGCGCGGGATGAAATTTCGTTAAGAGTCAAGAACATTTTCTAATTTCCCATTATCCAGGAGATGTTGATTCGCGGGTGGGGGGGGGGAGGGGGGGCGCCGATGAACCCAGAAACTTGCACTCAGAACGCCTACGAGTGGGAAGATGATACGACAGAAGCTTCTGGTGCATTTTTCCGGTATTTGTTTTTGTTTGGGTTATCATGTCAAGTCTAACCTTTTGGTAACTCCCGAATTCGCAAAGCCATACCCAATTACTCATATACCTCTCTGAGGCATTCGGAATGTGGGGAAGACGTGCAGATGGTGAAGACATAACACGCCTTTTTGTTGAATCCGAGAGAGCACTCGTAGTACGGGATTTACATTCGTGGTCAACAAAGCTTCGCTCGTCGTATTGTAAGGCCAGTTGGTGGCGCCACATTCCTATCTTTACGCCTCGGGCTCGGTGTCAAAAAAGCCTCATGTCCGAATAGATCAAGCTTTTACCTTGTAGTATATGCCCAACTAACTAGAGGTCAGAGATGTATTTAAAGACACCCAGATTATCGTAAAATGAGGGAGAATATTTGTCACTCTTTTCTCTCGAATTCACCCGCGCGGCGTGTAGCCGGTCCTTCGGGCGTATGCTCACTGCAGCATCATCCATTTCACCGTTCCGTACACCCCATTCCACGTTTTGTCACATGAACTACCTGCACAACAATAGCAGGAATAATGATGACATGACCTATGATGGTTTACGTGTGGTCACAACGCATGGTCGTTCGTCCTCCAGTTGTACTGGACAAAGAACAGGTCATACATTCCTCATGGACCTCATCTGTTCCCTGTCCATTGCATAGAGCCCGACCCTTGTCCCCTAGTACTGCAAACCTAGATGATGACAGTAATATTAAACTGACTGAAGCTGTTGTCGCTCTCAGTGTTATTGTCCGGAGACGGCGGAGAGCTGGCTGTGCTGCCAGTGAGAGGGGGAATCCATCATATACAATAGGCTCCACTGAACTCCGAATAATGCAGCGCTTCAAACTGAACAAGTCCTTTTGTTGTGATGTTGTGACATCTTTCTCTATTGTTTTGAACCTCATCTGCTCCGTCGTTTTCACCTAGGCTAATACTAGTACGCGCCCATGAATCGTCAACGTATAAAATGAGATGCTAGCAGCTTACAGACACATATTCAACCTTCTAAACACCCGCGAACGCTAACAAATCAATGGATTTATTCAACACATCTCTGCTATACTTCCCGACCTTATCCCGATCACCAGCCTGATTGCCCCGTCAACGCCGACAGTGGTGTAATCCGGACGCTGCTCCATCGTGTAATGATATCTTCCACAACACTCTGATTATGACCAGGATGACTGGCAAGTGATTTTATTTTACTTCCTATAATAACGCATAACTTATTCTTCACCCCGCACGTCGCAGCACCCGATTCACCCGTTCTTTGTTGTATTTTTCCGACTCGATCCTCCATCTGTTTCCCTCCTTTAATGGTGTCAGGACAACACAATTTGACTTTTGATTCTCTATCCACACACCTGTCATCTGCGTACATCTTGATTATAATAATGTGTGTATTACCTCCTGTGCCAGTGCATGTATCATCATTATCTATGTCATCTTCCGATGACAGAAATCATTCAAATGTTGGATGAGATCGACGACTTTCGACTCTATCGACAACTCGCCCATTGCGGAGATGCTCATCCGATGCCCGGCCTCTTCCTCATGCTGGTTCACGCCAACACGTGAATGTCACAGGAGCTAGACTGAATCGCAGGCTTATATCGCCGTAATGGTTGTCTCTGCGGAGAGTGACTTGACAACCACGGACAATACTGCAATCAAATTAGTGGGATACTCCCTCCTAGACTTTCTATAGCACCCCAACTTGATTTGCATAGTGAGAAGGCATTACGCATCAGTATAAATGCACCTCCTTGTTACTTCCACTCATTTTGGCCATCTTTGGCCCACCGGGCCCGGTCAAGGGTAGCCATTTAAAATATACGTCATCATGAGTTGGCAGGAGATGCATGGGCAAAAAAATACGTAAGGGCATTTGGAAGTGAGATGTTTTGGCAGTTGCGGATGAATTGCCGGTGATATAAGCGAAACGAGTCGCGGGCTGAAATAGGACACGGCACGAGGCATGGTAAGCAGTCTGAGGCTACAGATTCACCACGAAGGAGACACGGGGCACGTTAGGGTCATTGGAATGAGAAAAACTGAGAACCACACAAGACACGTAGCAGGGATTCGGGGAGACTTTGAGCTTTGAGAAGAATTGAACACAGCACGCAGCAAGCATAGAGCCCAAAGCGTAAGGAAAGGTGCGAGGTGGGATAGCGAAGCACAGGACTGAGAAGGTGAAATGTAGGAACTCGAGAGTGTCGCAATCCAGGTTGTTACGGCAGCACTGAAGGTAGCGGGCAGGGGCAGAGGTTGGGTGTGAAGAAAGCTGAAACCGAGGGGTCCATGGGTCATGCGGTTCCGTGTCCTAGAACCGCTCCCAAGCTGGCCATGGGGACTCGAAGCAGTCAAGTTATTGTGGCACAGGGAAGACTGGGCCCCGGCATACCGGAACTCTAAGGGTCGGGGCGAGGATGCGCCACGATATCAATTCCCGTTCTACCTCTCGTCGGATATTACTGTAATTTATTTTTTCCCTTCGTCCCTGGTACTCGTAGTATACACATCACCTTTCATACCCCAGCCTTTTTAAATGACAGAGGTTGGTTAACATTCAAATCTCTACCATTGTGTGATGTGATCACGCTCGATTAGGCTTACGGTGGTCTCGGTTACACCTCGCAACAGGTTAGATACGGAAAATACCGTCCTTTTTGCCACAAGAATTGAGCCTCCGTCTCGCTTACAATAGGGTATGTGTGGCGTTTCGTTGATCTGCAGGACGTGTAGCGACAGTAGTTCGATTAGCGCGCATCGTTATTGTTGTTGTTGATGGGCGGTAGTGGGTGGCTTCCGACTCTCGGACAGTGGCCTTCGTAGTTTGCGATGCCCCTTCAGCCACCACCAAGCCGTATGCCGAAGGTACAGCCACTTCGGAGTCAATTTGGACGACATCCATGGGTATCATAGAGAGGGCACCCATCCTCTAAGAAAACGCGCGCGCTGAGAGTTGGCTTGTGAAGGTGATAGAAGTTAGCCTTGCAATGACCACCGCGAATGCGAACTTGAAATCGCACCCGCACTGGAAATTAGTCGCTGGGAGTGGAGTAGGAGAAACAAAGCTCATAACACGAAAGTTGAAATTAAAGTTGAAGTAAGTTTGCCTGCAACTCGATCGGTTGATCGCCATTTACCGACGTGCTGTGATTCGTTAGGCATGTCCTTCTTTCATGACGTGTCCTTGGGCGGGTCTAAGCTGGAGCTAGGCTTGGGTACGGAGTGTGAGGGTGCATGAAAGAATGTTCAGAGTATCTCGTACCGCGATCCTGTTCCGATGACCGAGTCACGAGGAGGGAGCCACTAGCAACGACCACAGGACGCCTGTGAAGAGCCTTGAGGGCCAAGATGGAGGCAGCGGCAATGCGATATGCGCGGGATGAAATGTCGTCAAGGGTCAAGGAAGTTTACCATTTCCCAGTATCCAAAGGTGTTGATTCGGGGGTGGGGGGGATGGTAGGGGTGGGGCGTCGATGAACCCAGAACGCGTACAACTTTGCTGCATTTCTCCTCTTTGTTTGTGTCGCTTTTGGTTTTGATTTTGATTGGGTTTCATTCACTGGCAGTCTAATAACCTTTTGGTGCCTGTCAGGTGCAACGCCACCCGGCACATACTACTAGTACCCATATACGCTTTTCCAAGCATTCCGTCTTCCGAAGACGTGCATACGTCATCAAGAGTATGGTACGCATATGGTAGGACATCCTAACACGGTTTTTTTGAATCCGAGAGAGCATTCGTGGTACAGGATTTACATTCGTGTTCAACAAAGCTTCGCTCGTCTATCATGCATTTCACCATTTCGTACACTCTCCATTCCATGTTTTGTCACATGAACGACCTGTACAACAATAGCAGGAATAAATGATGACACGATCTATGTTTTAGGCATGGTCACAATGGTCGTTCGTGGACAGAACAGGTCATACGTTTCCGCTCATGGCCTCCGAGTCATCTGTTCCCTGTACCATTGCACACAGTCAGACCCTTGTCCCCTAGTACTGCAAACTTAGATGATAACAGTAATATTAAACTGACTGAAGCTGTTGTCGCTCTCAGTGTTTTTGTCCGGAGCTAGCTGGGTGTGGGACCGTGGCACGTGGGTGTCACTGGCACACCCTCTGTGGTGACTCGGTCTCCATTATACTACGCAACGGCACGGCTGAACTTCAAATAATGCCAGCGCTGCAAACTGAATAACCCTTTTGTTGTGATGTTGTGGCATCTTTCCCTATTGTTTTGAACCTCATTCTGCTCCGTCGTTTCCTCACCTAGGCTAAAACGTATAAAATGAGACGCTAGCAGCTTGCAGACACATATTCAACCTTCTAAACATCAACATCCGCGAACGCTAACAAATCAATGGATTTATTCAACGTCAGCTCTACCATATTTCCCGACCCTGATCCCCATCACCAGCATGATTGCCCCGTCGATGCCGACGAACCTACTAGCAATCCCGACGTTTGCGTCATCGTGTAATGACATTTTCACAACGGGGGATGACTGGCAAGTAATGTTCCTTACTTCCTATAATAACGCACAACTTATTCTTCACCTCGCACATCGCAGCACCCGATTCATCGCGTTCTGTTGCAATTTCGTTATTTCGTTCCTCCATCTGTTTCCCTCTTAATTTTGTCAGGACAACACAAATGTCCTTTGACCTTTTTTTTTGATTCTCTATCCACACACCTGTCATCTGCGTACATTTTGATTTAGTAGTGTGTGTATTACCTCCTGTGCCAGTGGATGTACCATCATTATTTATGACATCTTCCGATAACAGAAATTATTAAATGTTGGATGATATCGACTGACTGTCGACCTCTATCGGGAACTCGCCCATTGGGAGATGCTCACTCGATGCCCGGCCTACTCCTGGTTCACTCCACACGTGAACGTCACAGAAGCTAGACTGAAATCGACAGGCCTATATCGCTTTAAGCATTGTCTCTGCGGTGACTTGATAGCCACGGCAGTCAAATTATGGGATTCTCCCTCCTACACTTTCTATAGCACCACAACCTGATTTGCGCAGTGCAGGGAAGGCATTACGAATCAGTATAGATGCACCTCCTTGTTACTTCCACTCATTTTGTTACTTCCTTTTGGCCCACCGGCCTGGTCAAGGATAAAATATGCGTCATCACGAGTTGGCAAGAGATGCACGGGCGAGAAGTTACGTAAGGGCATTTGGAATAAGATGCTATGGCAGTTGAAGGGTGAATTGCGCTTGCAGAATGCAGTGATATAAGTGAAACGAGTCGCGAGCTGAAATAGACACGGCCCTAGGCACGGTAAGCAGTCGGAGGCTACTAGGGGAGACAGATTCACCACAGAGGGAGACACGGGGCACGTTAGGATCATCGAAATAACAAGACACGTGACGTAGCAGGGTATTTCGGGCTTTGAGAAGAAAAAACGCAGCACGCAGCAAGGCACCGAGCCCAAGACGTAAGGAATGGTGGTTGTTACGGCAGCGCTGAAGATAGCGGAACAAGGCAGAGGTTTGGTCGTGAAGGAAGCTTAAACCGAGGGGTCCATGGGTCATGCTCTCACGCTGGCCATTGGGACTCGGAGCACAGTAAGACTCGGCCCGGGCACACCGGAACTCGGGCGTATGTGCCTCGATCATGATGTCAATCCCGTACTACCTCTCGTCGGGTATTGATTTTTTCTTTTTCCTTTCGTTCCTGGTGCTCGTAGTATACACATCACTTTTCATACCCCAGCCATTTTTAAACGACAGAGGTTGGTTAACATTCAAATCGCATAGGGTATGGTGTTTCGTTTGACTCGGATCTGCGGAACGTGTTGCGACTCGGACAGTAGTTCGATTAGCGCGTATCGTATTGTTGTTGTTGATCCGTGGGTGGTGGTGGCTTCCGACTCTCGGACAGGGCACTCGGACATCTGCGGGATCATATAGAGGGCGCCCATGCCCATCGTCTAAGAAAACACACGCGCGCTGAAATTTGGCTGGTGAAGATGATAGAAAAGTTAGCTTTGCAATAACCACCACGAATGCGACTCGAAATCGCACCAGCACGGAAAATCTTTCGCTGGAATGGAGTAGGAAGCTCATAAGACGAAAGTTAAAGTGAGGCGTGGCATGAAAGAATGTTCACATTATCTCGTACCGTGATCCTGCCCCGACGACTGAGTCACGAGGGGGAGAGAGCCAAAGACCACACAGGACGCCTGCGAAGAGCCTTGAGGACCAAGTACAAGATGGAGACAGTGGTAATGTAACATGCGCGAGATGGAAACCCGTCAAGAGTCAAGGTGGTGTCGGGGGGGGGCTCGATCTGGTGAACAAAAAAAGTCTGACATGAGAGAACTATCATGAAAATGGCTTCTGTTGACCTTGATAACGATCCAAGGTGTGGAAAACGGAGTGGCAAGTGGCAGAGTGACAGCACAGCTGGCGACTCGTGGATCTGTGGAACGCTCACCTCACCCGCAGATCGAGCAGCCGTCGATGACTCTCGTTTTGCCATGATACGCCAGTTATAGTAGGCCTCATAAGTGCCTCATATCTTACTTGTTTGAGATCGTAATTAGTCTGTTACGTCAGTTACAGATATGTCGAATATGGGCGTCAGCTTTTGCCCCTTTCGTTTTTGCCCGCACTCTCATTTTTCTCAGCTCGCCCAATCATTTTCGACTCGGAGATTAAATACTAGGGAAATACTGACCTAGTCGTCGGCCACCTTGTTTGCATTGGCGCGATGAGATGCCCAAGTTTTCTAAGGTTGAAGCCAGAGTCACGTGAAGATTTGATGTACCTGCAACGATCGAAATCGCCCGAACAGGGAAATGCCGACATTGTCGTCGGCAACCTTGCTTGCCGAGAGGGAACAAAAAAGAACAAATTTTACAAATTTAGAGACTGTGTTGAAGTTGACGGGAGCGTAGTAATATACGTGTTATTGTACAGACCATGTATCCCGCTATCCTATTGTCTTGCCTATTGTTGATCCTTGTTCAAATTTGTGATTACGCTTTGTAATCTCATGTTTTCTGGGGGGGCTCCTGATCGGGCCTTCATTTATCTCGTTTCGCACGTCCCTCGCTTCAAGGTTGGGCCAATTAGTGATCATTGGACGTGCACACTGTGGAATTGCCAATCGGAAATTTCCAAAAGTGATTCAGAAGTTCCATTCATAGGAAAGTATTACATCGTTCCTGCAACGCTGGAATATAGGGATTGGGCGGTCGATTATTGCCCGCACCTGCATTTAACCTTGCGAAGCAAGGTACAGTAATGCAAGCAGCTCAGGTATCTCTTGCATCAGGATTGGCACAGGTTCCGGTGCGGTGCGGGTTCCGAGGGGCCTGCAGCATGGCGACAGCCATCTCAGCCATCGGCACGAGTATGCTCGGGGTGGTAGAGATGCGGGAGTGGAGGTGGAGAGAGAGCGCTCTCGTGCCTGTTGGAGGATGGTAGTGGCTTCTTCAACAACAATTTGGGGTGGTCATCATACGGATTTGGGAGGGAGGTGGAAGGTTGAGGTGTCACCGACTCAAACACCGACCGCTCCTCGACGACGGGAGACAGGTAAGGATTGCACGGCGGGAGATTTCCTGAGGCAGTAGGCTGTTGGAATGGTGATTCAGTAGATGCTCGTGGAGCCTGAACCCTGTTGCCTGACTCCACCAGGTGGGTGAGTTGATGATACACGTTGTACTGGATCACAGACATACGTACATGGGGTATTTGAGGCGCGTGGGAAGTGGGTTGTGTTTGAGTGTGCGTGTTGGTTGTCTCCACAGAGACAGAACCTCCTTGGTTCCCTTGCCGCGCAAGGAATAGTCGCGCAACCAGCACTCCAGATGATAGTAAGTTACCAATCAAGGTACGGATGAGCTGCCCATAATTGGGTCGACCCCTACGACTGCGAAAGCTTCTGTGCTTTTTGTTTGTGTCGCGTTTTTGTTTTGATTTTTTTGGGTATCATGTCAGGGCAAGCCGTACCTGACAGGGCGCTCGAATTCCCAAAGCCGCCGGCACACGTGGGACACAACTCATCTCAGTTTTTTGCACGGTGATACCGGAGATCTCGCACGAACAATGAAGAAATTTATGCTGGCGGGAGTCCAGTGGGACACAACTCATCTCAGTTGTTTGCACCCTATACGCTTCTCCAAGGCATCCCATAAGAAGACGTGCGCACGTTGTCGGAAGTGTGGTTACACATGTGGTGAGGACATCCTAACATGCCTTTTTTTTGAAGCTAAGAGAGCGTTCGTGGTTGACAACTCTTCACTCATCGTATCATGCACTTCAGTTACGTACACGGCGTTCCTTACGCCACCCCACGTTTTTTTTTCATATGAACGACCTGCACGATAAACGCAATAAACGATGACCTTATCTATAATGTTTTTAGGCATGGCCATTCGCCATTCAGTCATGGACAAAGAACAGGTGATTCGTTACCTTGTACGTTCCACTCACGGACATGAATATTTTGCATCTGTTCCCTGTCCCGTTATGATCCCCCCTGGTACCACAAACCTATGATAACAGTAATTTTAAACTGGCTGAAGCTATTGTCGCTCTCAGTGTTGTATGTCCTGAGAGCTAGCTGTGTGCCTAGGAACAGATCGGGCTCCCGCTGAATCTCAAACAGCGCTAATCGAACAAGTCCTTTTGTTGTGGTGTTGTGACATTTCTCTCTATTGTTTTGAACCTCATCTCCGTCGTTTTCACATAGGCTAATACGTGCCCATGAAATGCCAACGTATAAGATGAGACGCTAGCAGCTAGACACATATTCACAATTGCATATTCAACCGTCAAACACCTGCTGACGCTGACAAATCCGAGTCAATGGATTTGTTCAACGTCATCTCTGCTGTGTTATTTCCCGACCCTTATCCCGACCACCACCCTGATTACCCCGCCGACGCCGACGGTAATGCAGTAACGGCAATTGCCTCATCGTGTAATGGCATTTCACTCTGATCATCACCAGGATAACTGGCAAGTGGTTTTCCTTTACTTCCTACAAAACGCACAACTTATTCTTCACCGCACGTTGCAGCACCCGATTCATCACCGTTCTGTTGCATTTTCTTTATTTCGTTCCTCCTTTCGTTTTCCTCCTTTCGTTGTGTCAGGACAACACCAATGTCCTTTGACTTTTGATTCTCTATCTACCCACCTGTCATCTGCGTTCATCTTGATTGTAGCAATGTGTGTATTACCCCCTGTCCCAAGTAGATGTATCATCATTTTATATGACACTAATAGGACATCTTCCGATAACAGAAATTATTTGAATGGTGTCTGATGCCGATTGACTGGCCACCTCTACTGTATCAAGACCTTTATCGAAAACTCACCCATTGCGGAGATGCTCACCCGATGCCCGGACTCGGGACTACTACACTGTTGGACCTGGTACTGCGAGATGTTTGCCGAGTGGTGCCGATGTGACGCTTGCGTGGCTGACCGAAGGGAGGGTCCTGGCCGAAGGAGGGGTCCAATATAGGACAGCACCACTCCTGGTTCACGCCAACACGTGAGCGCCCAAAAGCTAGACCGAATTTGGCAAGCCTATAACGCTGTAATTGTTGTCTCAACGAAGATTTGGCGACTACGAACAAATTCTGCAGTCAAATTAGTGGTAAATCTCTCCTGGACATTCTATAGCACCCCAACTTGATTTTGTGTGAACTTTCGATGGATGACAGCATCGACATGTCCCTACTAGGAAGGCATTACGCATCAGTATAAACGCATCTCCCCTTGACTTTCCACCCATTTGGGTACTTTGGCCGTCTTTGGTCCACCGGGCCCGGTCAAGGGTAGCTAGCCATTTAAATTATCCGTCATCACGGGTTGGCAAGAGATGCACTGGCGAGAAAGATCCGAGGGCAGTGGGAAGTGAGATGCTTTGGCAGTTGTGGGGTGAATCGCCGGTGATATAAGCGAAACGAGTCGCGAGCTGAAAAAGGACACGGCATGAAGCACGGTAAGCAGTCTGAGACCACTGGGACGTTACACGTTAGGACCATTGAAGGAAAGACAAACTGCCAACCACAGACACGTAGCAGGGTGTCCGGGGCTTTGAGAAGAAGTAAATACAGCACGGAGCAAGGCACCAAGCCCAAAGTGTAAGGAGAGGTGCGTGGACGAGGTGGCATAGCGAAGCACGGGACTGAGAAGGTGAAAACGCTTGGAACTTGATGGATGTGCCGCAACTGTAAGTTTGTTATGGCAGCACTGAAGGTAGCGGAGCTTGGGCAGAGGGTTGGCTGCGAAGGAAGCTGAAACCGAGGGGTCCATCATGCTCTCACGCTGGCCTTTTAAAAAAAGCAGCGGCTATATCCCGCAACATCTGACTATGACAAAGATGCAATCCTTAGGGGTACACGTTAGATCAGGCGGCGGAGGGAATGTGGGCAGTGTATAACGTTGGGCTGGACGGAGGGTTGGCTTTTTGGGGTGGTGAAAGGGAGGTAGAGAGTGGATAGCTATCTACGAGCAGACTAAATACAACATCTGTGAACGGGAATCATCCCGGGTTCCAGGTTTGTCTCGGGGCCATGCAGGCACGCATCGTTTTGAGGAAGCGGGCCATGGCTGCGCCGCCCTGAGCTGTGACTAGGAGGATGGGGAGGGAGGAATCGCGGTCAATCTGGTGGAGGACTTCTTGGCACGCGTCGGAGTAGAGTGGGCAGTGCGAGACCACATAGTCTACAGTTTGAAGGGGCGCTCCGCAGGGGCAGGAGACGGGCTGGCCAGGCCAGGGTGAAAACGCGCTGCGAACGAGCCGATGAAGGCATGGCTGGTGGTGAGCGACCGTGAGCCTGACAAGCATAGAGAAGACAGCGCGGTCACAGCCTATCGAGGAGGTGTCCCAGTGGGACGTTCGGGGGGGGGGGGGGTTGGGCGATATAGATTTGGGAGAGGCGGTCACTATTCCGCCAGCGGGAGCCCCATTCCTCAATGAGGCCGTTTTTGGCGAGTTGGGGCTTGTGTGGGACTCACGATGGTTTGGTGGGAGGGGGCACGGGGCGATCGTGTCCGAGTGAGGTGGCCCACACGCGCGAAGCCAACCATTTGTTTGAATGAGAGGCAGAAGGGTTGGCCCAGGTGAGGCCCTCACGCTGGTCATTCCGAGTCGGACTCGGAGTAGAGGGCCAGGTAAGACTCGGCCCGGGCACACCGGAACTCGGGCAGGTCACGGTGTCAATATTCAATACCTGTTCCACCTCTCGTCGGATATTTTTCTTTTCCCTTTCGTCCCTGGTGCTCGTAGTATACACATCACCCCTTCATACCCCAGCTTGCAGAGGTTGGTTAACATCCGCATCGCTACCATAGTGTGATGTGATCATGCTCGATTAGGCTTACAGTGCCAGTGGTCTTCGCAACTGGTTATATACGAAAAACGTCATCTTTTTGGCCACGGGGATTGAGCCTTAGTCTCGCTTACAATAAGGTATGAATGGCGTTTCGTTTTATCTGCGGAACGTGTGGCGATAGTACTAGTAGTTCGATTAGCGCGAGCATCGCTATTGTTGTTCTTGATGCGTGCTGGCTTCCGACTCTCGGACTGTGGCCCTTCAGAGTTTGCGAAGCCCGCCCCGGCCACCACCAAGCCGTCTTCCGAAGGCACAGCCACTTCGGATTCAATTTAGACCAGGACGTCCGCGGGGATCATAAAGAGGGCACACATCGTCTAAGAAAACGCGCGAGCGCACTGAGATTTGGCTGGCGAAGGTAATAGAAGTTAGCTTTGCAATTACCACCACGAGTGAGACTCAAAATCGCATGGAAAATTACTCGCTGGGAGTGGAGTAGGAAGCTCGTAAGAGGAAAGTTATATTTGAAGTGAGACTGCAACTCGATCGATTGATCGTCATCTACCGACGTGCTGTAGATCGTATAGGCAAGTCCCCTTCTTTACCTGTTGTGTCCCTGAGCGGGTCTAAGCTGGAGCTAGGCTTGGGTATGGACTGTGAGGGTGCATGAAAGCACTTTCACAGTATCTCATACCGTGATCCTACCCCGACGGCTGAGTCACGAGGGGGAGAGAGCCAACGACCATACAGGATGCCTGGGAAGAGCCTTGAGGGTCAAGTACAAGATGGAGACAGTGGAAATGTGACGTGCGCGGGATGAAAAACCGTCAAGAGTCAAGAGGATGTCGAGATGGGACTTCCCGACCCGGGGGTAGGGGGACTCGATCTGGTGAACAAAAAAGTCTGACATGAGAAAATTGTGGCTTCTGTTGAGCTTGATAACGATCTAAAGTGTGGCAAACGGGCAGAGTGACAGCACGCCTGGCGATTTGTGGATCTGTGGAACACTCACCTAACCCGCGGATCGAGCAGCCGTCGACGACTCCGAGTCTCGTTTCGTCATATAAGAGCATCAGTTTTTGCCCTTTTCGTTTTTTCCTGCCTCGCATGCACTCTCGTTTTTCTCAGCTCGCCCAATCGTTTTTGCTCGTTTTCGACTTGGAGATTAAATATTAAATTCTCACTCCAAATATATACACGACATGATCAAACTTGGTCATGTAGTCTGCCCAATCAGTCTATGGTTCACAACACCACTTTCGTGCCATCATGCGCTAGAGCGCCCACCGCCTTGCCTGAGGCTGCTATGCACGAGTGGAGGTCGAGATGGTCCAGCCACGGGCTGGTCTGGGTCGAAAGCAAGGTCGACGGGCAGTGGCATGCCCACTGGCAGCTCTGAGGGTAGGGATGACTCGATGAGGGGCTCAGGCATCTCTTGCACCAGGACTGGCACAGGTTCCGGTGCGGGTTCCGAGAGGTCTTGCAGCATGGCAGTGGCCATCTCAGCCATCGGCGTGAGTATGCTCGGTATCGGTAGAGATGCGGGAGTGGAGCTGGAGAGAGAGCGTTCTCGTACCCTGTTGGAGGCTGGTAGTGGCTTCTTCTTCAACAATTTGGGGTGAGTCATCATACGGATTTAGGAGGAAGGTGGGAGATTTGGGGTATAGGCCGTAGGTCATTGACATGGTGATTCAGTAGACGCTCGTGAAGCCTGAACCCCATTACCTGACTCCAGCAGGTGGGTGGATCACAGCCGTACGCACATGGGGTGTAGGAGGCGCGTGGGAAGTGGATTGTGTTTGAGAGTGCGTGTTGGTTGTCTCCACATAGGGTTAAGACGGAGAACCTCCTTGGTCCCCTTGCGGCGCGAGGCATACGATGAGCTGCCCAAATTGGATCGTGGGACTTACCTACTGTGTTTGGAAGGAAGGGGAGAGTATCCAAAGGTGCGGGTGGGTACAGTACTATATTGATTAACCCAGAAACTCAGAACCCTGAAACTGCGGAACCTTCTGCGCCTTTTTTTTTCCTTTTTGTTTGTCGCGTTTTTGTTTTGTTTTGTTTTTTTTGGGTATCATGTCAGGGCAAGCCGTACCTGACAGGGCGGCGCTCGAATTCCCAAACCCACCGGCACGTACTCATACGCTTCTCCGAGACTTCCCATAAGGAAGACGTGCGCACGTCGTCGGAAGTGTGGTTACACATTGGTGAGGACATCCTAACATGCCTTTTTTTGAACCCAAGGAGCATTCGTGGTTGACGAATCTTCACTCGTCGTGTCATTTCACTGTTAGTACACGCCGTTCCTTGCCCCACTCCACTTTTTTTTCATATGAACGACCTGCACAATAATTCCAATAAACGATGACATTATCTATAATGTTTTTAGGCATGGATGGTCATTCGTCCTTCAGTCGTGGACAAAGAACAGGTGATTCGTTCCCTTGTACGTTCCACTCACGGACATGAATGTTTTGAACTCTCATCTGTTCCCTGTCCCGTTATGACGCCTCCTGCTACCACAAACCTATGATAACGGTAATATTAAACTGGCTGAAGCTGTTGTCGCCCTCAGTGTTGTTGTCCAGAGAGCTAGTTGTGCCTAGGAACAGATCGGGCTCCCACTGAATTTCAAACAATGCCAGCAGCGCTAATCGAACAAGTCCTTTTGTTGTGGTGTTGTGACATCTCTTTCTATTGTTTTGAACCTCATCTCCTCTGTCATTTTCACCTCGGCTAATACGCGCCATGAAATGTCAACGTATAAGATGAGACGCTAGCAGCGAGACACATATTCACAATGCATATCCACAATTGCATATGCAACCATCTAAACACCTGCTGACGCTGTCAAATCAATGGATTTGTTCAACGTCATCTCTGCTATATTTCCCGACCCTTATCCCGACCACCACCCTGATTACCCCGCCGACGCCGACGGTGTGGCGGTGGCAACCAATGCCTCATCGTGTAATGGCATTTCACTCTGATCATGACTGTCAAGTGATTTTCCTTTACTTCCTATAATAACGCACAACTTATTCTTCACCCGCACGTCGCAGCACCCGATTCATCACCGTTCTGTTGCATTTTCTTTATTTCGTTCCTCTTTTGATTGTGTCAGGACAAGACCAATGTCCTCTGACCTTTTGATTCTCTATCTACCCACTTGTCATCTGCGTTCATCTTGGTTGTAGTAATGTGTGTATTACCCCCTGTCCCAAGTAGATGTATCATCATTCTATATGACACTAATAGGATCATCTTCCGATAACAGAAATTATTCGAATGGTGTCTGATGTCGATTGACTGGCCACCTCTACTGTAACAAGACCTCTATCGAAAAGCTCGCCCATTGCGGAGATGCCCGGACTCGGGACTACTGCGAGATGCTTGCCGAGTAGTGTCAATGTGACGCTTATGTGGCTAACCGAATGAGGGTCCAATTCTGTATAGGTCAGTACTGTACTCAGGCTCCTGGTTCACGCCAACACGTGAGCGTCATAAGAGCTAGACCGAATTTGGCAAGCCTATAACGCTGTAATTGTTGTCTCTGCGAAGACTTGGCGACTACGGACAAATTCTGCAGTCAAATTAGTGGTACTCCTTCCTGGACTTTCTATAGCACCCCAACTTGATTTGTGTGAAAGTGTTGAACCACTTCAGGTGTGTGTGAACTGTCGATGGATGACAGCATCATTTGTAACACGACATGTCTCTACTAGGAAGGCATTACACATCAGTATAGACGCATCTCCTCGTCACTTTCCACTCATTTTGGTACTTTGGCCATCTTTGGCCCACCAGGCCCGGTCAAAGGTAACTATCCATTTAAATTATCCGTCATCACAAGTTGGCAGGAGATGCACGGGCGAGAAAGATCCGAGGGCAGTGGGAAGTGAGATGCTTTGGCAGTTGTGGGGTGAATCGCCGGTGATATAAGCGAAACGAGTCGCGAACTGAAATAGGACACGGCATGAAGCACGGTAAGCAGTCTGAGACCACTGGGAAACACGGGGCACGTTACACGTTAGGACCATTGAAAGAAAGAAAAGCTGCCAACCACAGACACGTAGCAGGATATCCGGGCTTTAAGAAGTAAACACAGCACGCAGAAAGGAACCGAGCCCAAGGCGTCAGGAGAGGTGTATGGACGAGGTGGCATAGCGAAGCACGGGACTGAGAAGGTGAAAACGCTTGGAACTTGATGACGTGCCGCGACTCCATGCTTGTTACGGCAGCACTGAAGGTAGTGGAGAAGGTGCAGAGGGTTGGATGTGAAAAACCGAGTGGGTCCATGGGTCATGCGATTCCGTGGTCCTAGAACCGCTGGCCTGAGGAGCAGCCAGGTTATAGTTGGCAGAGGTAAGACTCGGCCCGGGAACTCCGGAACGCGGCACCTTTTGTCGGATACGTATTATTCTGATTTTTTCATTTCCCTTTCGTCCCTGGTGCTCGTAGTACACACATCACCCTTTGTACCCCAGCCTCTTTTAAATGACAGAGGCTGGTTAGCAATCGGCTCACTACCATTGTTTGATGTCATCGTGCTCGATGATTTACAGACGCCTCTGTCACGGTTACACCTCGCAACAGGTTAGATACGAAAATACCGCCTTTCTTTTGCCACCAGGATTGAGCCTTCGTCTCGCTTACGATAGTGTATGCATGGCGTTTCATTTGATCTGCGGAAGGTGTGGCGACAGTAGTTCGATTAGCGCGCATCGTTATTGTTGTTATTGATAGGTGGTGGTGTGTGGCTTCCGACTTTCGGACAGTGGCCTTCGTAGGTTGCGATGCCCGCCTCGGCCACCAAGCCATATGCCGGGGTACAGCCACTTCGGAGTCAATATCGGGACATCTACGGGAATCATAGAGAACTTGAAGGCGCCCATCCTCTAAGAAAACGCGCGCGCGCGCTGAGATTTGGCTGGCGAAGATGATAGAAGTTAGCCTTGCAATGGCCCACGAATGCGACTCGAAATCGCACCCGCAATGGAAAACTATTCTCTGGGAATGGAGTAGGAATCTCATCAGAGGAAAGTTATATTTTAATTGAGCCTGCAACTCGATCGATTGATCGTCATTTATCGACGACTTGTAGATCGTATAGGCAAGTCCTTCTTTCCCCATGTGTCCTTGAGCGGATTTAAGCTTGAAGTTACTAGCTGTGAGGTCCTTTTATGTTCGCAGTATCTCGTACTGTGATCCTGCCTGGACGACGAGGAGGGAGCCAATGAACATACGGGACAACGCCTGCGAAGAGCCTTGAGGGCTAAGTACAAGATGGAGGCAGTGACAATGCGACATGCGCAGGATGGAAAATCAAGAACATTTTCTATTTTCCCAGTATCCAAAGGTGTTAATTCGCGGGTGGGGTGTTGATGAACCCAGAAACTCAGAACCCCTACGACTGGGAAGATGGTTCGACAGAAGCTTCTGCTGATTTTTTTTCTTTTGTTTGTGTCGCTTTTGTGTTGATTCTTTTTGGGTATCGTGTCAAGCCTAACTTTTTGGTAACTGACAGGGCGCTCGAATTTGCAAAGCCATCAGGCACATACTCATACGCTTCTCCGAGGCATACAGTACCGCAAGGAAGGACATCTTAACACGCTTGGACATCCTAATACGCTCCTTTTGAATCCAAGATAGCGTTTGTGGTATGGGATATACATTCGTGGTCAACAGAGCTTTGCTCGTCCGAGTCGTATCATGCACTTCACCCAAGACCTCACCGTTTCGTACACGTCGTTCCTTGCGCAGCTCCACGTTTTTTCATATGAACGACCTGCACAACAATTGCAAGAATAAAGTATGACACTATCTATAATGGTTCTAGGCATGGATGGTCACAAATGGTCATTCGTCCTCCAGTCGTGGACAAAGAACATGTGATACGTTCCGCTCACGGACATCAATGTTCTGAACTCTCATCTGTTCCCTATCCAGTTATGACGCCGTCTAGTGCAAACCTAGATGGTAACAGTAATATTAAACTGACTGAAGCTGTTGTCGCTCTCAGTGTTGTGGTCCGGAGAGCTAACTGTGCCTAGGAACGGATCGGGCTTCAAATAATGCCACTGGCAGCAGCGCTAACCAAACAGGTCCTTTTGTTACTGTGTTGTGACATCTCTCTCTATTGTTTTGAACCTCATCTGCTCCGTCGTTTTCACCTAGGCTTATACGTGCCCATGAAACGTCAACGTATAAAATGAGACGCTAGCAGCTAGCAGACACATATTCAACCTTCTAAACACCCGCTAACGCTAACAAACCAATGGATTTGTTCAACGTCGTCTCTGCTATCTTTCACGACCCTTATCCCGACCACCACCCTGATTACCCCACCGACGCCGACGATCCTGGCAGTGGTGGCAATTGCCTCATCGTGTAATGGCATTTCACTCTGATCATCACCAGGATGACTGGCAAGTGGTTTTCCTTTACTTCCTATAATAATGCACAACTTATTCTTCACCGCACGTCGCAGCACCCGATTCATCACCGTCCTGTTGCATTTTCGTTATTTCGTTCCTCCTTTCGTTTTCCTCCTTTGATTGTGTCAGGACAACACCAATGTCCTTTGACTTTTTGATTCTCTATTCACACACCTGTCATCTGCATACATCTTGATTGTAGTAATGTGTGTATTATCACCTGTGCCAGTGCATGTATCATCATTCTATTTGACACAATAGGATCGTCTTCCGATAACAGAATCTATTTAAATATTGTCTGTTGACTGGCCACCTCTATCGAGAAACTCACCCATTGCGGAGATGCTCACCCGATGCCCGAACTCCGAACTACTCCTGGTTCACGCCAACACGAGAGCTAGACCGAATTTGGCTGTAATTATTGTCTGTGCAGAGACTTGGTAATCACGGACAATACTGCAGTCAAATTAGTCCTAGACTTTCTATAGCACCCAAACTTGATTTGCGCAGTGAAAAACTCCAGGTGTGTATGAACCGTGAAGGATGACAGCACCATTTGTAACACGACATGTCTCGAGGAAGGGATTACATGGTATAGACATCTCCTTGCTACTTTCCACTCACTTTGGTACTTTGTCTTTGGCCCACCGGGCCCGGTCAAGGGCCGGATAGCCATTTAAAATATGCGCCATCACGAGTTGGCAAGAGATGCACGGGCGAGAAAGATACGGAAGGGCATTTTGAAGTGAGATGCTATGGCACTTGTGGGGTGAATTGCTGGTGATATAAGCGAAACGAGTCACGAGCTGAAATAGGACATGGCACTAGGCCGGTAAGTAGTCAGAGGCTACTAAGGGGAGACACGGGGCACATTAGAATCATCGAAATAAGGAAGAGAACCACACAAGACACATGATAGCAAGGTATCCGGCTTTGAGAAACGTAAAGCAGCACGCAACAAGGCACTGAGCCCAAGGGGTAAGGAGAGGTGGTTGTTACGGCAGAGCTGATGGTAGCGGAACAAGGGTAAAGGGTTGGCTGTGAAGGAAGCTGAAACCGAGGGGTGGATGGATCATGCTCCACGCTGGCCTTTTTTAAAAATAAAAAAAGTCAGCATTTATATCCCGCAACATGTGACTATGGCAAAGACGCAGTCCTATGGCACAGGATTGGATCGGGCGGGGATGGAATGAGGGGCAATATTTAACGTTGGGCTGGACGGAGGGTTGGGCTTTTTGGGGAGGCGAAGGGGAGGTAGAGAGTGGATAGCTATCGACGAGCAGACTGAATACAACATATGTGAACGGGGTCATTCCGTGTTCCAGGTTTGGCTCGGGGCCATGCAGGCACGCGTCGTTTCGAGGAAGCGGGCCATGGCTGCGCTCGCTGAGCTGTGCCTAGGAGGATGGGAGGGAGGAGTCGCGGTCGATCGGGCGTCGGAGTAGAGTGGGCAGTGCGAGACCACATGGTCTACAATTTGAAGGGGCGCTCCGCAGGGGCAGGAGACGGGCTGGCCAGGGTGAAAACGCGCTGCGAACGAGCCGATGAAGGCATGGCCGGTGATGAGCCTGACAAGATAGAGAAGACAGCGCTGTCACAGCCTTTCGAGCCTTGAATGACGGGGGATGTTCGGGGAGGGCGACGTAGATTTGGGAGAGGCGGTCACTATTCCGCCAGCGGGAGCCCCATTCCTCAATGAGGCCGTTTTTGGCGAGCTGGGGCTTGTGTGGGGCTCACGATGGTTTGGTGGGAGGGGGCACGGGGCGACCGTGCCTGAGTCTGTGAGGTGGCGCACACGCGCGAAGCCAACTAGAGACTTGTGGGGGGGGAGGATAGGGCTGGCCATTGGGACCCGGAGAAGGCACAGGTAACACTCGGCCCGGGCACCCGGAACTCGGGCGCCTCGGTGTCAAACAATACCCGCTGTATCGCTCATCGTGATTTTTTCTTTTCCCTGAGTCCCTGGTCTTCGTAGTATACACATCGCCCTTCACACCCCAGCCTTTTTTTAATGACAGAGGTTGGTTAACATTCGCATCGCTACCATTGTGTGATGTGATCGTGCTCGATTAGGCTTACAGTGGTCTCAGTGACACCTCGCAACTGGGAACATACGAAAAATATCATCTTTTTTTGCCACAAGGATTGAGTTTTGGTCTCGCTTACAATAAGTTTGATCTGCGGAATGTGTGGCGACAGTCGTTCGATTAGCGCGCATCGCTATTATTGTTGTTGATCCGTGGTGGTAAGTGGCTTCCGACGCTCGGATAGTGGCCTTCATAGTTTGCGATGCCCGCCTCGGCTACCACCAAGCCGTCAGCCGAAGGTACAGCCACTTCGGAGTCAATTTGGACCAGGAGATCCACGGGGATCATAGAGAAGGCACCCATCCTCTAAGAAAGCGCGCGCGCGCGCTGAGATTGGCTGGCGAAGGTGATAGAAGTTAGCCTTGCAATGACCACCACAAATGCGACTCGAAATGGCACCTGCGATGGAAACTTATACACTGGGAATGGAGCAGGGAACTCATAAGAGGAAAGTTATTGTTAAAGTAAGTGAGCCTGCAACTCGATCGGTTGATTGCCGACGTGCTGTAGATCGTATAGGCAAGTGCTTCTTTCATGATGTGTCCTTGAGCAAATCTAAGCTGGAGCTCGACTTGGGTATGGGCTGTGAGGGTGCATGAAAGAATGTTCACAGTATCTCGTACTGTGATCCTGCCCCAATAACCGGATCACGAGGGGGGGGAAACCAACGACATACAGGACGGCTGCGAAGAGCCTTGAGGGCCAAGTACAAGATGGAGGCAGCGGCAATGCGATATGCACGGGATGAAAAATCGTCAAGAGCCAAGGGACTTTTCAATTTTCCCAGTGGGCCGTATCCAAAGGTTGGGGGATGGTGGGGACCCGGGAAGGGGGGGGGGTGTTGATGAATCCAAAACTCAGAACGCCTACAACTGGGAAGATGGTCCGAGAAGCTTCCGTGCTTATTCTTTTTTGTTTGTGTCGCTTTTTGTTTTGATTTTTTTGGGTATCATGTCAAGTCTAACTTTTTGGTAACTGACAGCGTGCAGTGAGGGCGCTCGAATTCGCAAAGTCACCAGCAACATACCCATACGCTTCTCCGAGCCATACAGTACTGTAAGGAAGGACATCTTACACGCTTGGGACATCCTAATACCCTTTTTTTTTGAATCCGAGAGAGCATTTGTGGTATGTGATTTACATTTGGACGAGCGATATCATGCACTGGCACTTCACCCAAGACCTCACCGTTTCGTACACGCCGTTCCTTGCGCAGCTCCACGTTTTTTTCATATGAACTACCTTCACAATAATTACAAGGATAAAGGATCTCATTATCTATGATGGTTTTAGGCATGGATGGTCACAATGGTCATTCGTCCTCCAGTCGAGCAGTGGACAAAGTCATCAATGTTCTGAACTCTCATCTGTTCCCCTTGCTGTTCCCCGTCCCGTTATGACGCTGCCTAGTACTAGTACTGCAACCTAGATGATGACAGTGATGTTAAGCTGACTGAAGCTGTTGTCGCTCTCAGTGTTGCTGTCCGGAGAGCTAGCTGTGCCTAGGAACCGATCGGGCTCCCGCTGAACTTCAAATAAGGCCAGCAGCGCTCAGGCTAACTGAACAAGTCCTTTTGTTGGGGTGGTGTGACAACTTTTCTATTGTTTTGAACCTCATCTGCCAGTGCTCCGTCGTTTTCTCCTGGGCTCATACGCGCCCATGAAACGTCAACATATAAAATGAGACGTTAGCAGCTAGCAGACACACATTCAATCTTCTAAACACCCGCTAACACTAACAAACCAATGGATTTGTTCAACGTCATCTCTGCTATCTTTCACGACCCTTATCCCGACCACCAGCCTGATTACCCCGCCGACGCCGACGGTCCTGGCGGTGACGGCAATTGCCTCATCGTGTAATGGCATTTCACTCTGACCATCACCAGGATGACTGCAAGTGGTTTTCCTTTACTTCCTATAATAACGCACAACTTATTCTTCACCCCGCACGTCGCAGCACCCGATTAATCCCCCTTCTGTTGCATTTTCGTTATTTCGTTCCTCCTTTCGTTTTCCTCTTTTGATTGTCAGGACAACACCAATGTCCTTTGACTTTTTGATTCTCTATTCACACACCTGTCATCTGCCTACATGTTGATTGTAGTAATGTGTGTATTATCACCTGTGCCAGTGATGTATCATCCTTCTATTTGACACTAATAGGATCGTCTTCCGATAACAGAAATTATGTAAATGTTGGATGATGTTGACTGAGCATGCGGAGATATACAAGGAGTAATTCGGAGTCCGGAATCGGGGGTTCACGCCAACACGTAAACGTCACAAAGGTAGACCGAATTCGGCAAATCCATAACGCTGTCTCTGCGGAGACCTGATAGACAGGTATATGAGGTAAATGCGCTTATCAAGCGACCTGCTTGTATGTCATGTCGCCTAGTTGGCGACCACGGACAACACTGAAGTCAAATCAGTGGATACTGTACGGCGTCACTATGGGCAAACAACATACTTGCCTGAGATGCAACGCGGCGTCTGATCATACGGATCACATGATGGACGATAACAATCTCTCGAGTGAGCATCCGTCAGTCTCCTTGTGAAAACAAATTGAGTCATTAGTAAGTAATACGTACCTCGCGGTTACACGGAGGTCTCCATTCGACCCATGCGGCCAGTCTAGCCACCTCATCAACTTGTCTACGTGCTTCCGGCTTAGCTTCTCGGATGTTTGCTACTCTCTGACAACAATCTTAGACAGATGAGCGTCAACCGCCTGCAAATCTCGTGGGATGCACGCCTCCTGGGGTGTGAACATGCCGAGCAGGATGTGCGAGGTCTGCGTCGTTGCGCTGCCTCGCTCGCTTTGCGGATGCAGGCAGTCTTTCTGGGACATCTACAGTTGTAATGTACGGCGTGTGGATGACGAATAGCTGAGTGCGTGCACGGGCTGCTTCGCTACATCGGCGAACACTGCTTCTGGAGAGAGCAAAAACAGCAGATAATCGAGGCGCTCGGCGTAGCGCTCCGTTACGACTCACGCGCTGCCTCAGTTGACGCCGCTCTGACCACCTTGCTCACGCGCCAACACTGTTTTCAGCTCCGCAAGTACGCGCTCAGCATCTGTCGTGGACATTCCTTTCAAGGGGTGGTACGATCTATCCTTGCCCTAAATGTGATGAGACCCGTGAGGTCAAGGCGAACTCGTGTCTCCCCGGGCGGTCGCATGCCACCTTCCTGCACGGTTGGCTTCAAACATACCCGTAGTCCCGCTTGGAAGAGATCCGTGCCAGGTCGGTGGCGGTCCAGATCCCGGTGAATCTGGCGGATGCGGTGGAAAAAAAGTTATCCAGAGGGTCCCTGGTTCCATCGGGGGACGTCTGCGGCATGGAGAGCCTGTCATATTTTTCGGTAACAGGTCAAGGAGCGTGATGGTCTCTATGCCACTGGCATCCAGAATATCACAAAAATCATGATTTCGCCAGAATGGTCGGCCCAATGTGGCGGCCCATTAATAGCGGAGACCCATTCCGAACGAACCCATCTAGACGAAATGGCCGTCCCCAGTCGCACAAAGGTTTGATGCGCTCCGTCTCTGAGATGAACATATCTGATTGGGGTTTGCCCCAGGTGACAATGTCCTGAGAGTCTAAAGGGCCGTCCACCTCTTGGCTGCGCTTGAACCATAAGATACACAAGTCGAGGGGCACTTTTCGCTTGGAATGAAAGAACATAACATGCGCCACGGCAGAGAAGGTAGGCATGCCCGAAGTCGAAGGCAGGCCATTCGGGTACATCTTGGACTTGATCATTGGAACGTCCATGGTATCCTGCAGGGATGGTTTCAGGCACAACCTGACCATGCAAATATATAGAGTTAGCATATACCCAGTCCTAGGATTAAGACATAGCGCACCATTTCTACGAAGGGTATGCGGCCATCTTTGGAACAGCCCACTTACGCTGCTGAATATCATGTAGTGAGTGGAATTTGGATTTGGGGGCAGTTGCTACTCTGGAGGAGGTTGATTCGACATTGCCGTGCCCGAAAAGCGTCTGGAGTGGTCTGTCACCAGTTCTAAAGGGTTCAGATGCAGACGGAAGCGCAAAAGAATAGTTGTCGCTAATTGGAATTTACGAAGTACGGAAAGATACGAGGCGGATGCGACTTGATGGTAAGTTAGCAGACGTGCGATCCCATTAGTGTCGGGCCTTGTTGCATCACGTGGATCAAATTTCCCAACTAGGGAGGAGCCGGGACTCTCCTGCATTGAATGATCAAGGGAAAAACAAAGTTATCTATAAATTTAAAGTGAGCCTGCAACTCAATCGCCCGGGTGATAGTCATATACAGTGATAGCGAAGACACACCGAACTTAGGATGATGGACTCAGTGTTATAGATGATTACCAAAGAGGATCTCGCTTGGGTGCGGGCTGTGACTCAGGGTGCTTTCACGTTCGCAGTATCTCGTACCGTGGTCTTGCCGGCAGGGAGCCAATGAACATACAAGACTCGGACACCTGTGAGTCAAGGACATTTTCTATTTTTCCAGTATCCAAAGGCTGTAATTCACGGGGGGGGGGGGGCGGGGTATCGATGAACCCAGGTACTCAGAACGCCTACGACTGGGAAGATGGTCCGACAGAAGCTTTTGCCGTTTTTTTTTTTCCTTTTTGTTGTGTCACTTCTATTTTTTTTGGGTTATCATGTCCAAGCCAAGTCGGTCTGAAGTTTTTGGTAACTGATTGAAGCCGATCCGTCGCATACCTATACGCTTCTCCGAGACATTCCGTAAATAAGACGTTCACACTGGCACGTCGTCAGGAGTATGGTACGTGGCCAGGACATCCTAACACACTTTTTCTTTGAATCCAAGACAGCATTCGCGGCACGGGATTCACATTTCGTGGTCAACAAAGCTTCGCTCGTCCGAGTTGTGTCATGCACTTATCCGTTGCGTACACGCCATTCCACTTTTTTCATATGAACGACCTGCACAATAACAGCAAGAATAAAAAACAAGGGATAAGTTCCGCTCACGGACCTCAGTGTTTTGAACTCTCATCCGTTCCTTGTCCCGTTGTATTGAGAGTCAGTCAGACCCTTGTCTCAGATGATACGTTCGTAATCCCCGATCTCTGCTCCTTCAACTTCGTTGATCTCTCCCAGGTTACGACGTCCCCTAGTACTGCAAATCCAGATGATAACAATATCAAACCGACTGAGCTATTGTCGCTCTCAGTGTTGTTGTCCGGAGAGCCTGAGCTAGCTGTGCTGAGAGTGTATACTATCGGAACGGATCGGGCTCCCGCAGATCTTCGAATAATGCCAGCGGTGCTCACTGAACAAGTTCTCTTTTGTGGCCCGGGTGTTCTATTGTTTTGAATGAATCTCGTCTGTTCCATGTCTCCTAGGCTCCGCCCATGAAACGTCAACGTATAAAAGGAGATGCTACTAGCGGGTAGCAGACACGTATTCGACCTTCTAAACACCCGCTACTAACAAATCAATGGATTCATTCGACTTTACCTCCACTACCTCCACTATATTTCCCGTCTCTTACCCCGACTTCTACCCTGATCTCCCCGCCGACGCCGACGGCTGTGGCCCACCCAACAACTGCCTCATCGTGTAATGGTATTCCACAACGGGGTCGGAAAACACTCTGATCATGACCAGGATGACTGGCAAGTGGTTTCTTCTACTTCCTATGATAACGCACAACTTATTCTTCACCGCATGTCGCAGCACCCGATTCATCACCGTTCTGTTGCATTTTCGTTATTTCATTCCTCCTTTCGGTTTCCTCCTTTGTTGTGTCAGGACAACACAAATGTCCTTTGACCTTTTTTTTTTGATTATCTATCCACACACCTGTCCTCTGCGTACATCTTGATTGTAGCAATGTGTGTATTACCTCCTGTGCCAGTGGTAGATGTAGATGTATCATCATCCTCTATGACACTCATAGGGTCATCTTCCGATAACAGGAAATTTTAAATGTGATGTGACTGACTGGCCACCTCTATCGAAAAACTCGCCTATTGCGGACATGTTCAAGGAGTGGTTCGGAGTCCGGCCATAGGGGGTTCACGATCTGAGCACTGAGCAGCTAGACTCGAAATCAACGTGAGGCCAAAGCTAGAAACAAATCACTCAAAAAGGGATTGTTTGTTGAACGGGCATTCCGACAGTGATAGCAAACACGGAGATCAAGGGAAAATTCTCCGTGCTACTCCCGGGCCCGAGTCGCCTAACAAGAAAAAAGCAGTCAAGCGACTCTTTTGCCGACTCGGACTGGGTGCTCCGGCGTACGAGGGTATGAGACCCTAAGCTTCACAGTTTTGGTATACACCCGCGCTTGGCCAAGGCAACAGATATTCTCTGATGACGATGAGCTGGGAGCTCGTCTCTTCGTCATCGGCAGTAATCTGACAGTTTCCCCATGTCCTGTCCTCACCGGTTTGGTAGCAGCCAAGCATGCATGTACTCGAGTGTCGTCCTGTCAAGGTGGTTGGTTGTCAAATACGCATTTGTGCGACGTACACAGATAAACCGGGGATTCGGTCCAAGAAGAGGCGAAATGTGAGAACAAGGAGCCTTGAAGCATGAAGCATGAAGTTCGTTATAACTGCTGCACGGCCTGACTCGGATGGCTGGAAGCCAACCTTACACATTTTAAGGAGCGACTTCTCCTTAATTCTTGACGTACTCAAGCAGGGTTAGGGGGGGGGGGGGGGGCTGGTCGGGGACTTGCAGGGGTGTTCTTCAATTGAACGTGTAGTATCGGGAACGGCCTTGACAGCCGTCTCGAGATCAGCCAGCAGTCCAGGATTGTTAGGGTTGTTAAAAAGACACCAGGCATGACGGGCCGCTGGCAGAATGGATGATGAAAGGGGAGGAAAGGGAGAAAGTGTAGGACACGTCGCGGTTCCAAAGGCGGCAGCCACACAGCCTGCCGGATTCAGTCTAGTTCCTGATGTTCGCGTGTTGGCGTGAACCAGGAGGTTTGTGCACCGCAATGTATCTTACACCTTTCTCCATTCCGCGGCCCATCATGCTTGGTGTTTTTTAATGCAATACGTTGCTGGTCCGGAATCCAGAAGTCATGGGTTAGGTTGACTCTCTAGCCAAGCAGTATTGAAAGTGATTAGTCGGCTCATCAAGTAAGAGGGCAGCCTTTGAACAGCATTGCACGAGCAAGCGCGAGCTTCATTTTGTGGCTACCACCAGAGAGGGGCGCTAACCGAATTCGCAGACTTTCGTCGCTCTGCGTTGAAATCAACAGACATGAGAGCACCCCTGATAAACCTAGAAATGTCTTCACCTGTGCCCCCCTTTCAATTAATAAACCACCACCGAGTCCGGAAAGTTTGCAAAAAGTTCCTGGCAGTCACAAAAAAAAAAAGGCATACATGGGAAAAAGCAAGCTGAAAAAGGTAACCACGGCACCCAGGATTCCCGCGTGGTCCCCCACCGTGGTACTAACTAGGCGGCACTCTGGTTAACTGCGCAGATCGGACGGGATGCGGTGTTTTCAGAGTCCTATGGCCGTGGATATTATATACACACGAGCAAGGGTTTATATACACTTCTTTTGCCTCTCAGCCTGAGCCGTGCCCCCTTGACAAAATTGTCAATCGCTTGTGCTACCATTCATTGTTGGCTTTTGACTCGAGAAACGTGCAGAGCTCATCTGCACTGCAACGCAACGCCGCGCGTTAACAGCACGAACGTCACCAGTCTTTAGACGCAAAGTAGAATGGGTTAAAACATCTGGCAGGGATAGAAACGCGGAGCATTGTTCGAGAACAACGAGAGCGATTGCGGGCTATTTAATAAGTCAAAGGAATGCATTACGACCGATGAGTGAAAGAGAAGATACATTGCTAGCGCTAAGTACACCAAATTGCCACAGTGACGACAAATAGCGAACACTCCAAGCGGACTCGGAACATATGCTGTACGCCTCTTGACTCGACAAAAAATATAATAAGAGCACCAAGTGTCCTTGTCCAACCGATAAAGCCCTAGTGAATTTCCAGCTAATCCTTCAAACCACCCTCACAAATGTTGGTAGATTGTGGATGTACAACAGAAGCACATGCCTGACCAGAAAAAAATTGTCGTAAATCAACTGATCATCCGCGGTGGTCATGTATACATCACCTCAATGTCACGAACAACAGTCGGGTGTCGAATGGCACCATACTTTGCAGAAGCAACGACGGACCTGGAATCCTTGGGGTTTGACGGATCATTGTCAGCGAGAGGTGTCGTCGCAGGTGAGGGCATATTAGCCACTTTGGGATCCGAGACGTGCGATGATACCTTTATAACCCAAATGCCTGTGCAACGATAACGCCACTAGGTGAGGCAAGAAGACGCACATAAGTTTGCATGCTATTCGGGGTGGGTCCTCTACGGGGAACCATATTCTGCATCCGCTCAAGGGTTTGGTCAGCCCATCCACAATGACATAGACAGGATATATATCCTCACCTCATGTGACCCAGAGAGGCATGTCCATGGTCTCAAAGACCGTAGCATGACCCCCCACGTCATTCGAGAGGTGTCTTGAAGGTGGTTCAACTCATTTTCGAGGAGGTTGTACACCAGTTCGCTGACGTCTTGATCAGGTCTCTCACGAGGAGAAAGGACGAAGGCCCAATTTCGATCGATCTTTCCAGAACCGCCCGAGGGCAACACCTTGAAACGGGTCCCAAACTGGCGATTGTACACGGTGACCCAGAGGGCGCAGAGCGTGCAGACGTCGTGGGAGCTGGCGATACGAACGGCCGCAGGCTTGCGCGGGTCATACGTGTCGAACGAAGGGTCGAGGAAAGCTCGGTTACAGGACGCGATCAAGCGCAGTTCTGCATGAATTCGGGGACTAGAGAAGGGCTTCCATTCGCCCAAATTTGTGAGTCTCGTGCGGAGCGCCGATTCTGTCCAGCGCGCGTCGACCTCTCGCGCGACCTCCAAAGGGGTACGCAGAAGGAAGATGTCTTCGACCGAGTGGGGTTCTCCTCCCATGGTGGCCCAGACGTAAGGAAGAGCCTCCCTTTCCTGCAGCAACGCCGCTCTCATTACCAGTAAGCTTGTCGCGCCCATCAGATACTGCGCCACCCTATATAAGCGGCGTTCGAGGACGGCCATGGGTTCAGAATATCTGTTACCCAGAGCCAACCAGGATATGAAACGAGTGGATAGTAAGAACGTGGACATGTTTAGGATGTTAAGGAGACGATTATAATCATCGTTCGACGGCGAGTCGCGAAAAGGGCGGTTGGGGGCCACGGCTTTGGCAAGCGCGCTCAGGACCTTGACGAGGAGAGCAGGCAAGGGAATCTCGCCAAACTTTGCGTGTATGTCCGGGAGTAGATCTCTGGCCCTCCTTCGCAATTCATTATCGGACCACCTGTATCCGTGGACGAGGCGCCTGATGACAGGCAAACACTGCGCGATCGACTTTTTCAGCTTGGCCAGGCGCCGGTTCACCTTTCGGGAGGAGGATCCGACGGCGAACAAGAGGAGAGAGCGCACGGAGGTATCGGCAAGTGCGGCGAGCTCGAAGAAGCGGCGTGCCCTCTCCTCGTCAGCGGCGGTCTGTCGGCGGTTGGTGGCGAGAACGAATGTGAAATTGGACGCGTCGCGTTTGTCGAGCGCTACCGCGACCGTGTCGCCACGCGTCTGTCCCACGATGGATAGCGCGACGAGTTGGAGCATGAGAGATTCGTCATCTTGGACGGCGAGGCGCCCGCGGCGGCTTCCGTGTTCAGCAAGACGTCCAAAGCTCCGGTCGAGAAAGGAGGAACGGGAGGGGTCATCATGATTGGATCTCCTCTTCCTGAGCAACTGTAGGACTTGCAATTGTTCGCTCAACTGATTTTGATCTGGAAAACGGTTCGTCGTAAGCGTGCACACACACACGAGGATAGAGCAGTCAACTGGCACGCACTTTGAGCGAAAGAATGCGGGTACGACATTGCATCGCCGCTTCAAAGCGTCAAATAATTGGGTTAGTTCGTCGGAGTGGTAAGAGAGAGAAGACAGGGGAACGGCGTAGAAATGAAAGCATTGGTAAGTGTAACCTTTTCTGGGCGCACGCATCACACCCGAGCGTTGACTTTCGTCGGCAACTTCCACCTCATGTATCACACGTTGTACGATACTCTAGGTTGACTTTGCGCAAGAGCTACACGGGCGTGTGTGACAAAATGTGAATCTATTACTTGTACCAGTTCCAGTTAACAACGAATCACGTGTCCCCTCCATTCTGCGCCTCTACTAAACTGAGCTCTAGTGCCAATTCAAGTTCGAGATCCTCAACCCGTTCTCGGTTAGTTCCAGATGGTGGTAGCCTGATTAGTGTTGGAGTGGATGCTGTTGACCCCGTGCCCGGCAAGGGCTTGTTCCACGCGTTTGGTTTTCCAAAAGACGCACCATACCTAATATGGGTCTCTTTCGAACGGGTGGATCGAACGGATGCTTGCCCGAGCCAGGGTTGTGAATAAGAACGAGGCGGTGAACAAGGCGATGATGAGCTTCCTTGGGGTTGCACCGACCGCGAGTCGGAGAGGCTACCGGCCAACCCTCCCGCCTCCATTGGTTCAGGATGAAAACGGGGCAAGACTTGTAGCTTTGCGTTGGAAGTAGACGGAGATGCCAACGGTACAAAGCGTCCATGGGAACTTGAGCTGGACCCAGATGTTGAGGGGCGTAAGGGTGGGGGCGGGGAATAATAATCGGTGGAAGACGAAGACAGCGGAGATGAATGGTCAGAACCAACTTGTCGGCCTGAGCTCTCATCGCTGTAGTCGAACATCCCTTCTTCACGCACGTCCTTAGCACGGTTTTGAAGCCTCTGCAACTCTTCATCTCGGCTCAACATGAGGGCGTACTCCACAGCTTCTCGTTCACTTAGGCCAAGAGTATGAAGCTGCAATAACTGTTCGTGCTCGGCGTCTGATACACGCGGCGAGCAATGCGATTCCTCTTCGAAATATTCCTTGAACTCTGTTAGTTGGTCTCTCATTTCTACCTGTTCTGAAAGACATTCGAGTTATGACCTGCATGTCGAGGAGCCGCTTACAGACTTACTGAACCATTTTCCATGGGACTCGCGCCTCCCTTTGCCCTTGATTCTCAAGGGACCCTTGCCACCTGAGCCGAAATGGCCGGCCCTCCATGCCCATACCTTGCCGCCCACGCTAGCCATCAGGGCGTCCCTTGTGAGCTCGATCTGCCGTACGTCACAGTCGTCATTATTCATCGGTGCGGTGAACGATGCCATGGTTTCGAATGTGAGCAAGTCGAGGACCCTTATGGCGCAACGAGACGAGCCTGCAACCATGACGAAAGAGTTGATGGCCAGACTGGTTACATGGGCGTCTGTGAACAAGTCGATATGCCGGCTAGCTGGAAGCGGATCGCCTGAAAGGGAGGTGGTATCCCAATCATAGAGACTAACGAAGCCGAGCTGGGTGCCTGCGACGACAAAGCTTGGCTTTGCAGGATCATGGGAGAAAGCCGGTTGAATACACCGAATGATACCGAATGCAGCGCTTCCGAACGTCTCGACAACCACGTTCTTACTAAGCAAGTCCACGGAGGAGCGGTAAAAATGGTCCTGGTCCTGGTAGCAAGCAAGGATAGATAACCTCGTGGGAGATGACGCCTGGAATTGGAATGCTGAGATTGTCATGGGCTGTGGAATCAAGGTAGACTCGGCGTCTGGTCTTGAGAATGTGCGAGTTGAGATGCAGAGCTTTTGAACGTCTTGTAGAGGGACATCAATAGTGGTAGAAGCTGGTGGGTCAGACCAGACAAGACCCGAGAAGATGATGATGTCGCCGCTTCGACTTGCGGCCACCACGAGACCGTTTGGTAGATCTTCCAGAACCCTTAGGATTGCATCTGCTTCTAGTCCCAACAAATGCTTTTCGGAAGTCCAGGCGCAGCGAAAAGGCCCCACGGTCCAAACTTTGACTCGCCCATCCGAACCAGCGGTTACAAAGGCATTGCCATCGGCAGCCCAAGTCCCGTCTAGCACGGCATCCTCGTGTTCTTGTCGCACCTCGCTCGTGTTTACACTGGCAGGGCCTTGGCTTTTATTTATCGTATCGGGGTGAGACACGATCGATACGCTTCCGTCCCGTCTGCCCCAGAGCACTTTCGCGGTATATCCATCCGATGTGAGCGCACATGAACTGATATTAGGCGTGAAGTCAGCATTGGGATTTCCGTTCCTCAACGGTACGCCAGTTGCGTTCAGATAACCCTTTAAAACTTTGTTTTTGAAAGGGAGAGAGCGCGCGACAATGCCATACTCGATCGACGCACTGAGAAGTGCGTCATCTGACATGACATGAATGGCAGCTATCGAGGAAGGAAGGGGTTCATGTGATATCGCGGTGAATTTGGAGCGTGACCAGAGCCTGTGGACTGAGTATTAAGTCCCTCGATGCGGGTAAATGTAACACTTGGACACACCCTCTGATGGCGTGACGACGTAGGAATTCACGCCTCCAAGTTTTCTCAGTCAGCCTGAATGTCAGCGCTTTGACTTGGTTCACGTCGTTCTCGGGCGAGACGCCTAGGAATTGACAGAGAAAGGCTCGCCGCCAGGTGTTATCGTCTTGAACGTGCTGATAAAGTTTTCGGCTGGTCCTTTGGAGAGAGATGAGAGATTTCGGGTCAAGGAAAGAAGTGATGTGGGTGAGAGACTCGGAGGGGAGCAAGAGTAGATATGACGAGTGTTGGCCATATTGAGAAGATTGGGTAAATTCACGGGAAGTCTTGTTGATTTTACGAAGGATGTCTTTCTTGGAACTCCTGTTTGGGGCTTTGTGCATAAAATGTGAGGTGGTTGTATCAAATGTTGTTGCACGCAGAGGTCTACGTGCCCTTGATGGGTGTTGCAGTGGTAACAAGATTAAAGGGACCGAGCCGTATGACTAGTCACCAACCCGTGAGAACATCCCCGCTATTACCGACAACATCAATGGATATCAACTTTAGAAAAATCGACGTGGATGTTTATGATGAAGACGTTCTCTTCGAGACAGAACTATATGATCCTGACCCTCGCAGTCCCCAACAAGTCTTAGAGGACACGAAAGCAAAGGCTGCCTCAGTGAGGTCATCTCTCGCCAAGTGAGCCACTATCATCCTCGCGACCTGCAACACTCATCGGTTCTGGATTAGAGGTGACACTGTGGGTGCCCTTGTCACTATTCTTGACAACCCTCCTTATGGACCTAATGTCGAAGAAGCAAAGGTAAATGATCGATCGACAAACCTGAGTCTCTGACGAATGTTTTTCTTTTAGAATTTAACGCTGCAGACAGTCGTCACCGTCCTTAACAGCACAAAGGCGACAGATATACCCAACGTAGTCAGATCGCTTCCCCCAGACACACAGGATAGTTTGATGAAGTATTTATACAAGGGCATGGGTTTGCCAGGTTGGGGCGACGTCAGTGGGAGCGTCCTGCTGGGCTGGCATGAGAAGGTGTGCCAGATAGCGGATCTATTCATTCCACCTTTTCCCTAACCCAACTTCAGTTAACAGAAGTCGCGGGAACCGGTTGCATCGTTAGGGCTATGACGGACCGCAGATTGGTATGAATAACCAAAACAGTACACGCTAACGTGAATGAAGAATCGATTGTGAATGTATGTGCGTAATCTCATCGCCAACCATCATCTGCATGTCTGTGTGGGGTATTGCTGGGGCTGTCCTCCCGGATCCTTCACTCACCGCACGCATATGAATGCTTTTGATTCCCGGTGGTTGCGGCTCAGCCAACGCGTGGGGTCTCCACATGCCAGAATCAGGGTTTCCACGTGAAATCCTGCGTCAAAGGGCAGTGCGACTCGGAGAGGCGATCTGTCAATCTAGCCGAGCCGACACGTGTGGACGGTGGTCACGACCACGACCACGACCATGACCACGAACCCTTCTTTCCCCCCTAAACACACGCACGCCCAGAACCCTGTTTTTTTTTTCTCCTTCGAAGTGTCAAACTTTGATCCTGCCCAACAATGTGCTGTTGTTCCACACTTTTGCCGTGAGGCATTCCCCAGTTGTACATAAGGCTTGCGCTGGATGAGGGGTGGAAACTGACAATTATCCCACACAACAATTTTTGACGCCTGTCCACACCCGGTCCCCCTTACCTACTTACCCATGCTCGACGCATTCAAATCCAAAGAATTTGACCTCCAGCCCATCTTCGACTCTTGGAAGAACCCGCCTCGTTTTCTTGGCAACCCAAAGAAGGACCCACCGGTTGACACATGGCTCGGCCAGGTGAAAGAGGGCTGCCTCGAACGCAAGATTCCGAAGGATTACTGGCACAAAGTCGGCCAGCGCTTTCTTGGAGACAAGGCACGCAAACGCCTCGATGAGCTCCAGGATGTCCTACGCAACCTCCACGGTGGAAACTACAAGTGGGACTGGAAGAGGTTCAAGATCGCGATGAGAAACATGGGTTGTACGTTATTCCTCTCTTTCCGCCCCCTGCCCTTCTCCGTCTTTGTTTTGATCGAGCTTTTCCTCTCCTTTGATAGGGGACCTTGATGACAAGAAGACGGAATCCGTCGACGTCAAGTCCTCCGGTTCGTGGTGGATAATCGGACGAGACAAACATGAGGTTGTTTCGGAGGAACCGGCAGAATTGATGCCGAGCGATAAGAAGAGGCCCACGACCACGCGTAGGGCGACGGTCAGCGACGGCTCTATTCCTCCGACCGACAAGAATCAGGGTGAGAAGGCCGAGGGCGGCGGCGAAAGACCAGCGCCGAAACGAAGGGCCGCCACCTGGCTCGCTCGTTCATCTTCAAATGCTTCCTTGTCATCGACGGCTGCCTTGGACAGCGGAAAAGAGGTCGTCAAGGCCGAATCGACGAGCTCCTCGTCAAGCTTTTGGAAGCTGCATCTCCCTTCTTCATCATCTTCTACAAGCACATCCGCAGCCACGACCGTCATGGCCAACACGCCTCCTTCATCCGTCGTATCCATACCCACAACTTCCTCCGGTGAAGGTACGTTTTTAACATTATCATCCATCTTCACCATGGTCACGATCAACACCCTCCCCACTTCCCCATCTTCCCCCCATCCCATTTCATTTCACACCACACACACACACACACACACACGTTAATCTAGTCACCACAACGGTAGCACAAGCGCCATTATGGCTTCTAAACGCCTGCAACGCCCTCGATTTCCTGCACACCGAGCACCCAAAGGTGATGTCCACCCTCGCGGCCGTACTCCTCACCGTGGGTAGCATCCCGGCCTTACCGGGCGTCTCGGCCGCTGCCGGCGGTACCGTCCTCGCCTCGCACGCCGTACAAGCGGCCGGCGCGATTGCCGTCGGCGTCGGTAGTTGGCTCAAGGCCGCTCATGATTCCAAGACGTCGTCGACGGAAGCTCAACCCGTTGGTGCTCAGGCAACCACTTGAGCCCGTGCGTAGCGTTCGATGATTGAGGGGTGTTTGCGTTTGCCGCTCGTTTCACTTTTTTTTTTGTGCGGGTTGCGTATGTGGCCAGCGCTACGCTGTGTCGGCCTGGATCGACTATGCAACAGCTGCGAAGTTCTGGACCACCCTCGCCGCGTCTGGGTGCACCAGGGAGGAAGCTTTATTTATTTTCAACTGCGGAGCTTAAATGGGTAGTACAGTAGTTAGTTCTACGTTTTTTTTTTTTAATCGCTACTTTTAATGTAGGAATGCGGAGACCCCTTGGCTTTTAAAAAGTTACATTTCTGTTCGCCAAGTACGCCCTAAAGATAAAGCCAACATTTTGAAAAAAAGTACGATGAAGCGCCTGCCGCAAACGCTTAATTGTCCCGCTGATCTTGGAGAGAACGTCAAAAATGGAGTGGAAAGATGCCGTTCCGACGACGATAAAAGCAGAATGTAATGTGCGATCCGATCGGGGACTGTTCATTCATTCATGAAAAGTATATGCCAACTGTAGAGCAAAATCATCATGAGGTCATTAACATGCGGTTTCGCACGACCAACCACCCCACCCAACCCGCCGCGTCGGTCGGCAAAAGTCAAAAAGCCGTTTGCTATCCGGCGCTTTTCTGTTTGCTTTGTTTGTGTGATGTGTGTGAAAGAGAGATCGATGGGCAGTCCCAATCCGGCGGGACGGTGAAAAGAAAAAAAGAAAAAAAAAAGTCGATCTCCAAAAGCGGCCAAGTTGGGGTGTGTGTGTGTGTGATAACTGAAAGGACTGCGCATTCAGTAACCCGAACGTCGGGCCCTGCGGTTACCAATTTCCCCTGTGCGGCAAAAAAAGAAAACTTGGGAGTATTTGATAGATGAAGTCCTCCAGAGACAAAAGTCGGGAGAACTTCTCGATGAGGTAGGGCGAGGCTTATTCACAAGCCAAGAATCCGGATGATACAACAAAGATAAAACCGACGGACAGACGGACGGCTTGGCACGCGGCGTGGAGTTGGAGCACACATATTTCATATTTTTTTTGGGGGGGGGGAGGACTTGTCTCGACATACGTACAAACGCATGGAGTTTGTCAGAACGGTCTTGGGGACGCCAAAGTAATAGACGTCCCGCGGGCACTGGTGCTGCGGTTTCTGCGGCTGTCTGGCTTGGTTGTCACTGACGTAGATGTCGGTTCCTGAAATCTGATCCAAAGGAGGTAAAAAAAAAAACAGGCCAATCAAAATCAAAATTTAAAAAAAAACTTGGGAGTTGAGTTTGTCAACTCACTTGGGAAGGTTCGTTCCCGCTCGGCTAAAGATGACATGTTTTGGCCAAATTGACGGTTCGAGAGGAGCGTCTGAACCCCATCAATTAGACGTGGATCGGGAGGGTTGTGGGACACGGACTCAATGGATCGTACTTCATAGGCCCACATCAAGTTCTACGAGCTGGAGACTCAGGAAGTAGATGGTCATCTGCTACTGGTGGGTGACTCGACTTTTCTTTCAAAGTCATTTTTTTTGTTTGATGAGGGAGAAAAAAGCAGGCTGGGGTAGATGAGATACCAAATGAAGTAGCTAACACGACACTACAAGCCTGCCCCCGGCTTTTCCGAGTCACACACGCTCACATCGTCGCAAGTGCACATAGGGAAATCTCCATGTCATAAACAATACACTCGTGATGATTATGGCCGGACATCTCATCAACTTTCGGCTGATAAGGGTAGTCAGTGAAGCGTCGAATTCACCGCTTGATGGATAAGCCCGGAGTACGACGAGGATCTGGGCATGATATTACACGAGAAGGGTATTGGATGACTGTAAACTCGTCATGAGCATTCACTTACATGGATGGATGAAAAGATAACGCGTGCACGCACCGCACAAACCCCGATGTAAACTCGGCAGGGGGCACCATCTTCTCTCCGAATTCGTTACGCGAAACAGGTGCTTGGAACGCAGCAATGATGCACGCAGAAACCAACCACACGTTGTCATCCGCAAAGACCTTTCCTGGGCATTCCCTGTAGATTTGTGAATGAACCAACAACGTGTGGGGAGAGCACAACGATACGACAACTCACCTCCGCCCAAAGCCGAAAACAAAGTCCTTCGGATCCGTCTGCTCGATTTCTGATCCGTTCTCGTTCACGAACCGTTCCGGATTAAACGAGTCGGCTTCCGGGTACAATTGTTCGTCTCGGCTCATCGCCCTATGACCAAACGTGATGTAAGAATCATGATTGTTAAATATACACTGACCAGACGTTCGGAATGATCACGGTATCGGCAGGAATATCATAACCCCTGTACTGGTCATCGTTCATCGATCGATGAGGTATAGCTGCGTAACATTCAATAAGCCATCTCAAACTCGGGCCGCTGACATGTATGACGGACCGAGTGGAACGGGGCAGTGCCAACTTGACAAGTGATAAGCATAAGGACGGTATGCAGCGTGGGTAAGAGCCTTACCGATAGACTTCCTTTACTACACTTTCGACATAAGGAAGCGAGCTTCTATCTTGGAAGTCTGGAAGTCGGTCGGACCCTACCACGCGATCAATCTCCGCTTGTGCCCTCGCGAATACCTCAGGGTGTAATGTCATGGCCAAAAAGAATGCAGAAAGCGTTGCGGAAGTCTTAAAAGACATGAGGAATCAGCAAGGGCAATCTCACGTAGTAAGAAACAGCACCCACCGTATCTGCCGCAGCTGATTCAACGTGGGAGGAATGAGCGTCTAAAGAGCCTATGTTGGAAACAAATCACCTCCATACAGGGTTCCTGCGAGACCCTTGATATCCTTTTCGTCGTGAACAGGGGACTGTCCGGCGGAGAGATTTTCTGTGATGAGTGTCGATGTGAAGGAAGGTACGGCTGTACCTGCCGCCTTGACAAGAAATGTAGGAACAAGTGACCATGGGGGAATCATATCTCACCATTGTTTGCTGTACCATCTCGTATGGCGCATCGTGCATATTACGAACTTTGATTCTAGTCCGGAGAGCGTGTCGCTTGAAGCCTGCTCCTGGCATCCAAGTGGGTATGTGTTTAACTAGATGGAGGGGGTGTAATCAGCGAACCTTCTCACGATGGGGTCGCAAGTCCGACATACGAATGGGAAAGAAGTCAACGAGCATCGAGCCTGGACTACCACTCGTGACGGTATCCGTCCCTGCCTCTTCGGCCAAGCGTACGTACAACTCGTCAGTCGAACGGACCGTGTGTCCGTATGCGATCTTCATGATCGTCCCAGCAGCAAACCTGATTTTGGGTATTCGCAAAAGTACATGTACGAAGTGGGAGGTACCTTACCTGCGAATGTGTTGGAGAAAGGCATCCGGGGTTTCCAGGAGACCATGCAAAAGGGTATAAGTCTCGCTGTGTTGAATTTGGCGGAAAGAGGGTAGATCCTTGGTGAAATGGTCCAAGATCAGACGACGATGTTTTCGGAATCGAGGACCATAGGGTAGTTGGGGAAGGGATGAGTCCCAACCCATCCTAAAATGATATCAATGATGGCTTGAAACAGGGATGAGTTTGAGTAATCGGATCACATTTCGGTCAGAAGGACAAAACGGGGACGACAAGAATAGTTGACGCTGCGCTTTTCCATAAGATCCCGAGCGGCGTTCAAAGTGTTCAATATGATCATGGGGCGTCGAAAGACTTTGAAATAGACAACGTCGCCTGATTGACTGTTTTTCAGAACCAAGAAGTTGCGCGTGAAGAGGACCGATCGTACCGAATATCTTTCCCCACTCTGTGAAGCAAAGTTCCTGCTTACTCAACGACATCTGACGAATATTTCCTATGAATGGATCTGGCCTGGGGCCAGGGGGTAGCTTTAAGCGCCGATTAGTGGAAATCAACCTCGAAAGTAGCAAGATGCAAATCAGGATGACAAGGCAAGAGCTGAGAGAGACATCCCAGAGAGATTCAAAGGTTGACATACTTTCCGCGGAGAAAGTGGGTTACAAGTCGACTCGAGATTGAGGGTCATTTATAACAAATGACCGGGCAGCTCATTACCGTACTACCATGGATCTCTCAGATTGATGTCAGAGCCGGCAAGTATATTGGGACATCAGAAGCTCTTTCGGGCTCGGAGTTGTGCCTGGAATCCAAATGTTGAGGAATACCAATAGAGAAGCCGACTGGAGTGCCGAGCTGAGTCAAGACGGAGGGGGAGGCTGCCAATCGGGGGTTGCCAAAGTCCTGGGAAGAGGATTTTAGGGGAAAGATCGGGAAGAATTCACCATGTCACGTGTAGATTAGTTTTTCTCAGCACGTGTTTGAACGCGGGTAGTGAATTTGTACGTGAAGGTGAAAGGGGTGAAAAAGTGCCAATTTCACTTGAGTTGGAAATATATGACCGCCAACTCGGATTAAGAGCGTGACCGCTGAAGGGGGACGATGCCTCATTGAGCGCTTTGTTTGCCATCAATTGGCACAGCCGACTACTTAAGTAACCTTGCAAGGTGCGACTCTCCTCTCCTCTGCAACTACTACTACATGACAATTCACTCTAATTGTAGTCCTAGATACACCAAAGGAAAGTACTCATTCTTCTTCTCTTTTTTTTTCTTCTCGTCTACGTCATTTTCCACTTGTATACATTGTTGGGAGGGCATGCGAAGATTGTGCAGATTCGTCTAACAATGCCAATCTATGTTTGTGTCCTGACAACAGTGTGAACAAGCTGGCCCTCGCGCCATTTCTGCGCTTTGACTGCCATTCAAGGTGACGTCTGGGTACCTGAGCTACGCATGTTTGCGGCATCAGGTTTGTTGCACCATCTAGGCCCTTCTACCATCAGAGCCACCATCGGTATGTTGACCCAACACAACTAATCCGGAGGTGGCACCGATAGGTCACGGCCCCTATCCTACATGTTCTGGAAGTTTGTTGTCAAAGTTATAAAAAGACAAAGAGGAAGGTGTAGGCTTTTGACGGGATCAGATAACGGGGCCAGAGCCAGAGCCAGTGCCAGAGCCAGAGCCGTCAAAAGCGAAAGGGAGAAAGAAATCGGACAATTGCGTGCCCGACTTGCGGCGGACACAAACTCGTTGACATCGACCCACCAGTTACACCATTGTTCCCCTCTCAACTACCCACTTGCCGGCCCACCCGAACAACCGCTACAGCGCCCATTTTCGGATCAATAGTCGGACACGTCCTTCACTTGACCCTTTTACTACTTGTGGATCAAAACATCCCACATATATAACAATCTTCCCTCCGCCAGACGCCCTTTTTGCGCCCAAACCGTCCTAGGAATTTGACGCCGCCTCGAGCTTCACACTCACACCTAGTTACAGTGGAGTCTTACAATCCCAGATGAATTCTCCCATTCTCGTTTGGATGCTATACCTGAACCGTGAGGTCACATCAGAGGTCAGTCATTCTCCCCCACCACCTTTTTTTTTTTTTCTATAAAAAAAATTAAAATTAAAACGAGTAAAAAACTCACCGGACCGTTGTTCTAGGAATACGAAAAATGTTACGAGCTCATTCACAACACAGTCCCCCATGCGAAAAACATTCCCTCCAACCCTTCCTCTGGCGAATCATTGCGTTCGCTATACCCCCTGTCTTGGACCTCCGTGGAGAATTTTGACGTCTCTCAATTTTCCAGGCCAAATCATCGCCCAGATGATGCCACTCCTCATGATGAGGCACCGTCGAATACCTCGTGCCAGGTGGCGGGATCACAGCACGCACAATGGAAAACACTGGATAGAGCAGGTCGGTCTGGGCCATTTTTTTCTATTCATCTTCGACTTTCTAACGTTTCCCTCTCTCTGTTAAGATGCTGGATCACGTCAATCCCGAACACCACCTCCGGTCAATGATTGGATATCATCTCGCATGGGAGAACTCGCTTATTGGGATGGTCATGGTGCAGGGCAAGCAGCGCGAGGTGGTCAACATCGGCCTAGGTGTCAAGCAGGTCGCCGTCGAACCTCGCGATGCCACTGTCTCTACCTACGTTGAATCCCTATCCCACAAGGTATGTGGCACACGTTTTTTCTTCACCACGAGGCCACCTTGGGGGGAGGTGCCGGATTATTAAGGGGAATAACACCCCTCATTCCTTCCTAAACCCCCCCCCCTCTCCTCCCCTCTCCCACTTCCACCCATGGCCAAACTTTTGAAGTTGACTCATCCTTGTGGGGTTACTCCACACAGCTCACGGAACTCGAATTATCCTTCCTCGTTCCCAATCTGGGTGACGAAGTCGTCCTACGCCGGCTATGCATCCTTCTAGCGCTCAAATCGGCCTACATCAAGGCGATTGGACAACCGATCGGGTTCGACTGGTCCCGTCTCGAGTTCAACATTTCCGAGGAGACGTGCAGCGGAGACGGTCAGCCGCTCACCGGCTGGGAGTTTAGACTCTACAAGGCGCACCTCGGCGTCCAACGTCGCGGCATCCTCGTCGAGGAGAGCTACCAGTGTGTCACCGCCCACTTCCGCGGTACGCCCGACTCCAAGTTTGTCTGGCAAGACAACAATAAGGACCTCGAATCTTGGGTTCAGTTTATCAACATTGACCAAATGACAAACGTCATCCCCAAACTCACCGACTAAACACCCCCCTCGTCCTTCCTCTCTCCTCTCCCTTTTAATCCCGAGAAATGCTGCCGTTTACCCTCCCTTCATGACTTACGCCCTCCACCCCCCCTCCACCTCCTTCACGACGACGCGGTTCGCAAGACCTCACCATCTATTCTCCCGTGTTTGTGGCCCCCCTCCCCCACCTTTCTTTTTCTTTTTGACCCGTGGTTTTTGCTCGATATACCTCATTTCTTTTCAATACTCGTTTCTAAATAATGCTAATCGGCACGATCTTACACGTTGCGCGCTCCCCATACCGGCATCAATCCCGTGACACCTCCGCAACTGCAATAATCCCGGACGCACCTATGGAGGAGAGAGAGGCACGCACGCACGCACGGCGTGCTACACGGTACCCTTGTTCCGCGGTGACTATATATTAAGAGAGCATGACATGTGCAAGCAGGGGTGGTAGTAGTACTATTGGATGTATAGTTTTAAGCGCCTCGATACGTGTATACGCAGCATAACATGAGCATGTGCCAAACAAAAAAAAATTATGCCAATCCCAGGAAGAGAGGGAGAGTGTGGTCTAAATTATACTTTGAGTGTCGCCTCTCTCCTCCTGCGCAATGCACCCTCGTATGCCTTGCACACCCACTTGACGTATGCGATGCCACGAAGATCGCCTGCCGCTATTAGACGGTGATGCAGTACCTCGAGATCATCAAACGTCACGAGGGGTGGCACATGGTCGTCTTGCACGTCTAGGGGAGTGGTAAGCCGCACGAGTGGGCGGGCACCCTCGAGTGTTACGCGCATCTTGAGTACTGTGTCCGGTCGTTGGGTAACCAAAGGCGGTTCACGTATGATGGATGGTGGATAGCGTGCGACAAAATCACGTAGGCATGTGAGTGCCTCGTCTATACGGCCAGTCCTGTCACGCACAAAACGTATATATCAGAAGGACCGAAGGGGAGAAGAAGAAGCGAAAACGAATCGGGTAATTCGGGGGAGATAAGGAAATTTGATTAAAAGGGGGAATATATATTTTATTTTATCACTTACAGAGAAAGGAATCGGATCCGGGCCGAGAATGCGCGCTGAACGTGCCGTGCGGAGACGTGTCTTGTCGAATCATTCTCAAGATCGGTCCACTCACCCCACGCTTCTTCGGCGAATCGCGAGGCGATGAGGCGCTCAGGGCCGCGACGCGCGTGTGCGCAGCGTTCGAGCGCTTCGATGACCGTAAACGCGTCCTTCTTTAGGTCGTACTCCGCAAACGCCGTGCGGAACAACTCGTGTGCCCTTTCGAGTGATGCGTGCGCATAAAAGATTGAGAGGTATGCGTTGAGGAGACGCGAGGTGACGTGGACGTATGGGAGAGTTGGCAGGGACTTGCAACGGAAGTCGGTGGTGATATGCCAGAAATACGAGAGAAGAGTGCCATAGCTTCCCTGATCACATCAGAACAGCTCTGGGGCGGTAGATGGGCAAAGCTAGGTGCCAACGGTTCTTGGTCAACGGCAGATGACTCGACAAGTTCCGTCGGTGATGCGCCCGATATATCTCTGTCGACCTTTTCTTGGTCCGCCAGAGGGGCCATAGAACGCTTGAATGGAGGCTTATATGCGGCGTATGAATGAAAGACGTGCGTCATAATGCGTTGGTCGACGACGATCTCGGGGTCTTTTCGTGATGCCTCGACCATCCCGGCAAGTATCCAACGAACGCGGCCCAGGTCGCCAATGCGCTTTGCACCTTCAAGCAAGGCGATGTATGTTCGTGAATCGGGGTGGAATGCACCTCGTCCTAGTGCGTCACGATGTGAGTCAAGCATTTCCTTCGCTAGACGGAATGCCTCATTCACATATGTCTTTGAGCCTGAGCGGGCGCATGCGAGAATCGCGGCATTGTAAGCGCTAGGAGTGGGTGAGATTCCGCGATCAATAGTCATTTCGGTGAAAAGGTCCAGTGCGCGCTCGGGCTCGGCTGGGGTAGTGAATGCGCAAGCACGGATCATCTGGGAGAAAAGGTGGGCGTCGGCCTCTGGGTAGGCGACGTATCGCATGTGGGAGAAGAGATCCCAAGCTCGGGCGTGCGCAAGCGAGGAAGAGGCGCGAAAAAGGGCAGCGATGATTCGTGAATAGGCCGTCATGGGTGCCGGGTGGCCAGCATTTTCGTAAGCGTGGAGAAGCGAAATGGCACTCTCAGGAATCGTCCCAAGAGTGACGCTCTTTTCGTGGGTCTTAATGTGTAAATGGCGCTGGCGATCAGTGAGTGTGCCTAGGACAAGGGTTGAGAACAAGAAATGTTGATGCGTGAGACCGCACCTTTAACGAACGTTCGCATAAACTCCTCCAGACCTAATATATCTCCTCTCCTAGCAAACCAGGCCATGACATCATTCGCAAGATCTTCCACTACTACCATTCCTGATGCCTTTTGACATGTGAGTAAGTGATCCTTGCAGCATGCCCGTTATGACCAACCATCATGAATTCGAGAGCAGTTTTGGCCGAGTGTGGGTCGTCATGCGAAAGCTAGTGTTACATTGTTATAGTGGCTTTGGGGTATAGCGCGAGGCAGTACGCACACAAAGCCGTGTCAGAGATCTCCATTCCTGGATCGAGAGTAGTGATAGTGGTATCGGTGGTGAATCTTGCCCAGAGGCAGATGAAGGTACGTTTCGGGTGCTAATCAATTCCTGGACAATTGGTGCCAACAACCTCAACGCGAGGTGATGCGGGAGTGATGAGTCTCATGAACTTGTTGCTGCGTTTGACCGGGAGCGACTTTGGTTTGCTGTAGCAACAATGCAGAAAGGTCTCTGACGGATGGGAAGCGAGGGTGAAGGCGAGAGGCGAGATATGATTGCCTCGACGACAGTTTATCTTGCTCGTCTACGGACGACTGTTCTGACGAGCTAGTGTTGATCTCAGCTTCGTCGTTAGGCAAGGCAAGAAGGTCTTCGTAGAGGGCCACTAGCTCTTCCTCGCTATAAGTGACGTCGGATGCATTTTTTTCCTGGAGAAGGTATCAGCCCAAAGAACAGTCCACGGGTTCACATTTTCGCACCTCATTCTCAGAAGGGACTGCCAGTGCTTCCACGCGGCGGGATAGTTCACTGGTAAGACATGTTTCTGGAGAGGGAAATTTAATGAGGTCGAAACAGGCCGCCTTCGCCGAACACCATTGGAGAAACTTGTACGAGGGGTAGACGGCGACGAGGGGACGACGGGTGAATCAGGGTAGATTAAAGCTGCCTGTTGGAAGGACCTCTTGGCTATGAGAGGCCATTGGAAGAGCAAGGGCAGACGAGACATTCAAAGTTGCGCATGATTCAAATTTAAATTTATCATATAATAATAAGTTAGCTTAAATTATCGGATCCGAATCAGCCGGCTCCTTCGTTCGCCACCGTATAAATTCCCAGTCAATAGTCGCTCTATCCAACCCAGCTCTCTAGACTTTGCACAATGGTTAAAGCTGTCGTTCTCGGTGCTGCTGGTCAGTACCACCCCCTCTCCAATAATCACCCAACGTAAGATAACGCATCCGTCAGGTGGAATTGGCCAACCTTTGGCCCTTCTCCTCAAGGCAAATCCCTTGGTTACTGAGGTTACTAGCCCAACGTGACGTGGCATTGTAGACCTACTAAAATGTGAACCTTCCAGCTCGGCCTGTATGATATCGTCAACACGCCAGGTGTTGCCGCCGATCTCTCTCACATCGCCACTCCTGCCAAGGTCGAGGGCTACCTCCCTCCAGATGATGGTCTTGCCAAGGCTCTTAGCGGTGCCGACATTGTCGTCATCCCTGCTGGCGTGCCTCGAAAGCCAGGAGTGCGCACCATGCCCGGATTTGCGTAATCTGATACTGATCCATCGTTTTAGATGACCCGGTTGGTTCAATTTTTTTTATCCCTTTGATGTAGAGAGTAGCTCATGATATGAAAATATATAAAGTGATGACCTTTTCAAGGTGAGTGAAATGATAAGTTGATTGCATATCAAAAACTGACCATCACTAGATCAATGCCGGCATAGTTCATGATCTGGCCATCGGCATTGCTGTCACAGCACCCAAGGCATTCATCCTCGTGATCTCCAACCCTGTCAATTCTACCGTTCCCATAGTTGCTGAGGTCTTCAAAAAACGAGGCATCTTTGACCCCAGAAGGTATTTTGCTTATGCGAGCTTGGGAAGATTTTCGCTGATGTTGATCATGACAGGCTCTTCGGTGTAACGACGTTGGATGTTGTACGCGCCTCAACGTTCGTCGCAGAAATAATCGAAGATCGATCCAAGTCCCGGGACGTCATCGTTCCCGTCGTTGGTGGCCATTCTGGTGTTACTGTGCGTTGAGCCTTCTTCAGCCCGATATAGTCCACCTTGTTTATCCACGTATTGCAGATCGTCCCACTCCTTTCTCAGTCATCCCATCCGCTTCCTGCTTCGGTTGACACTGAAAGATTGGAGGCGCTCACCAAGCGCATCCAGTTTGGCGGTGATGAAGTCGTCAAGGCCAAAGACGGCACAGGGTCTGCCACACTCTCGATGGCATATGCCGGCGCAGAGTTCACCTCCAAGATCCTCAAGGCTCTCACGGGAGAAAAAGGGCTCATCGCTCCTAGCTATGTCCACCTCGAAGCAGACCGTGAAGGTGGTGCTACAGTGAAAAAGGAGATCGGCAGGGACCTAGACTATTTCTCAACGAACGTCGAGATTGGGGTAAGTTGGTTACAACGTTTTTTTGCTAAAATTTAGTAGCCGGCTCACCAATTTCACCCTCGGGATAGACCAAGGGCGTCGAGAGGATCATTCCTCTTGGAAACGTGACGGATCACGAGAAGCAGCTCATCTCTGCTGCTGTCCCCGAACTTGCGGCCAACATTGAGAAGGTTTGTTGCTCTCGGGCAGTTCTGAAGTGGAAGGCTAATTCGTGGTTGCTAGGGTGCCACTTTCCAAAAGACGCCTCCGGCCAAGGTATAGGGTTTTGGGGATATGAAATACAGCACGTGGTGAATGTTGTAGTACATTATGTACTGTACAGTATAGAGCAGGGGTGCCGTATGATGTTCGGCGATAGCAAAACAAATAAAAATAAATGTCGAGTCCATTGCCGTCATCATTACAGTACCGCTGGACGTACCCCCTTGAACCAGGTACCAGGTACCTCCTTTTTCGGAAGCGAGGTACGGTACTGTATTGTGTGGACAACAGCCGGACTTTTACTGCAAACTCTCTTTACTGGACTGTATCCCTTCCCTCGCCCGAAGGCCCTGGGCACATGGGTGAATGCGGCTGCGCCAGCTGGGAGCCTGGGAGCCTGGCAAGATTGTACACCAAGTTCTACGTTTTAACCTGATCAGGAAAATTCAAGATACTGTAGCAACAATCAGTGCTTCTCCTTCCAAATCTAGAGTCTCGCATCATAACAAGAATGATGGGCTTCTGGCAGCGTCTTAGGTCTTAGGTCCATATCAGGGTCGAGGTGATTTGTTACTCTGATCCCCCCCCAATCTACATCCTACGTCTTCATGAGACGGCTGGAGAGACGTGCCTATTCACTCAACAGTATCCAGTGGCGCCATGAGTTAAGCTTTCTCATTCACACTGACCGTTATCTGTAGGCGGCATAATTACAACGTCCTTGATATCGCTGTAACAACCACCGCCACCAATCGCCACCCGACTAAGTTACCATCACTTCCTCCACGGGTAGTTATGAGAGCACGTTCCATTTATTAAAGCGATTTCTGTGTAACCCCACCCTCCACCAAACCCGCTGCCCTGCAGAAACGCGTCATATCGCCTGGTGCTTTTTTTGGCGCGGTTCACTGTAGCCTGCAAATCTTGATGTCAAGCCCGAGTGGCGAGGACATTGCGGCGGCCGTAGCACGCGTCGCTCAATGCCTTTCGGATTGGCGGCTCAGTTCGGTGAGTACTATACTGCAAGCACGGGACTCTCGAAATGCACGCAAACATCCGAGTTGCTGACAACCCCCCCCTTTTTTTTTTGGTTTGTCGCTTTTGTAGGATATTGCAGGTACAGGATCCTTGCTAATCTCGTGGGATTCCACGATGCTGATTCTCTCTGTGTTGTGCGCGCGCACCCTCATCTGGTGTGATCAGTGGCGAGCGTGACTTTGAGTGTAAGTCTCACAGTTTTGCACGATGGTTTGTCTACTCGCGAGTGTAGCTAAGCCAATCCCGCCTTGGGTAGTTTTTTGACTGGCTGTTGACCAGCCAAAACGAGGTGTGCATCTCGGCTCACCTAGAGAATTTATTTTCCTGATGTCTTACCTCTGAGACAGTTTAATTTCCTCTGGCGCCGAGGCAGAATCACCTTTACCCACATCCTATTCGTATTGGCGCGATACCCATCATTGATAGCTGCCGTTTTAAGTTTACTTCCAGTGCGTTTCCAAGTTGCAGGCACCTAAAACCAAACTGATGATGATCTCGGCTAGCCGGGGCCTAGGATAGATGCGATCAAGGAAAGCCTACGTGCCATCACTATACTGACTGCAGAGCGTGAGTACGTCTACGCTGTGCTGCTGAAACTCGACCACTCAATCACCCAGTCATTATCATGATGAGGACGTGGGCTATGTGGGGAAGAAGCCGGTGGATGCTAGTATTTCTTGTTTCTTTCCTCGTGGTACGGAAGCGGCCCTTAATACTTCTTATATCTCAAATCAATTGGATGGTCGTAGGCCTGCATAGCACCAGGAGCCGCGCTCTTTTTTATTGATGTTTACACAACTGTCGGTAAGCTGTCTGGTTTTACCCTTCACATAGCGATTTGACGACTCGAATCGGCGGCTCTCAGAAAACCCGTCTGATATTCCGAAGATCAAGGGTATGAAGCAATGTGAAGTTCTAACAAGTGCCGTTGGGCATACGTGGATTCTTTCATATGTTACTGTAATGGCGTTCGAAACTGGTTCGTCTGAACATCTTGGTGTCCCTATTGCCGCAACTGACACCCAGCAGGCGTGTTGGTTTTGACGTTGTACAAAGCTGTACCGTTCCGTAAATGCAAGTCGACACAGATAACATCAAAGTTGCTGAATGCACTTTGGATAGATGGTACCTTGTTTTTTTTCAAGTTCTGATCAGTTTGTTGACGCGTCTTGCTTGGCCAGGACTCATCTACTTTGTGTTCATGATTCGTGAGCCTTTTACACAATCCTGCTGGCCTAATCACCGACTGCCTGTACTAGTTCTTGGAATGTTCAACATCGTACTGGTGCTGCAAGTCGACGTAAGTCCAACTTTGACCATGACAAGAACAGTCCCACTAACGAACGCTGCTCGAAGCATCCGCAAATACGGACAAGCGGTAATGAGTAAGTCCTGATGAGAACACCCCACATTTGTTCTAAAGAATTGTTTTGTATTAGGTTGCAGGCAGTGTTACACAGTGTTCTTTCTACGCGAATCGTGTTACATATTCAGACGGTGGTAAAAACAAGTGTTATTGTAATGTAAACACCTTGCTTGCAAGATTAAATGCGGGCGATATTCGACTGTGTACTATATATCCAACCCTTCCTTCGGTCACACCCATCATTCGGATACTTTGTTATATTTCACTCATTTCTGGCCCGCTTCTTGGCAGGTGTCATTAAATACATGTCTTTATGATATTTCAGGTGTTTGGGGGTGTAAAAGTGTAGTTTTTAATGAGAACGAAAAAGAGGTGAACTGTCACCACGCTTGCCGAGTTGCTGAGTCTGTGCATGGGAGACTCGGATGGTTGAGTCACGTGCTGTCTAATGTAGCCGAAGCTCTGCAGCTGTACAGCGAGGTAACTTACTAGTGGGCCATCACGGCAAGGGTCTGTCCATCACTTGGAGCCGTGACTGTCCGAATGATAGGTTGGATATAGTATATGTAGTAGTACTGTATTTCAACCATCAAAGGTTCAAGTTTGTGATAAGATACAGCTGAAGATGTTCATGTGACTAATACGCGTGAACGCGAGAAGGGGACACGGTCACATGATGTTCAAGAACATCCGAACTCGAACTCAAACTCGACATTTACAATAACCACGACGACGTCCCTTCTTCACCCTTTTATCTACACTAATCATGTGGGCTAAACTAAGCAATGCCCTCAAGCATCGTACTACCGTGGAGGACGTCCTGTCCTCAAGTCCAGACGTCATCCCAGATGCCCTCGAGCAGCACCCAAACTTAGCTGTATCTCACAACGACGATAACAGTGAGAACAGGCCCACAGAAGTCCCCTTTCCCGTACCCAGTCCTCCCGGGTCACCGTCAAGACATCGAGGCGGTATGTTCAGACGGATATCAAAAAGTGCCAAACACGACAGCGGCGAACCTTCGAAAGCTTCCTCTGGATTGAAATTACCGTTGCGCCTTCCCAAGAAGGCCAAGTCTTACATTAGCCTGCATACGAATGGTAAGTATATTCCCACCAGTCCTGGCTCCGCTGTTCACATGAGCATCACCAGCTTCAGTCTCTCAGCTTTCCATAAACACGATGCCAGATTCCGCAAGACTAACACCAACGGATCCTATGAGACCATCAATTGAAAGCGTGAGGCGACCCGACACTGCCATGGATGGCAGATGTGGCTCTGTGCGGTCCATTCTCCGTGACGGTAATACACCTGCAACGGGGCAGAGCGTCCGCTTCTTCTCTCGTGACGCCTACAAAGTCATGACACCCGACGGCTCCGCTACTAGCGAGCCGGATGACTTGTCACTCCCGAACGACCTGCATCTCAACGAGGCAAATCCCCAAGCGGAGCTCTCACCTTCGGGTACTCGCTTCCGCAACCGCATTCGTGTGCCGGTCCAAGACTTGTTCCTGCCTGCGCAGAGCACGCAGGGGTCGCCAAGTGCTGTTGCCCAGTCCCTCGGTTCGATGATATCAATACCCCCGCCAGAGGTTACCAACATCTTCGATATGTCACAACGAGACTTGCCACCTATCACCGCCAATTCCGCTGCGCCGCCTCTCCTCGATGATGCTGTTGAGATATTTGAAACCGACCAGTCCATGGATGACGAAACCCAGCACGTTCCTCGGCATCCTGCACCGTCTCCGACGGTCGTTCTACCACCCAAGGAGGCAAACCACACTGTTTACCATTCCATGGAGACCTCAAAGGCCCTCTCCCATGACCGTAGTCTCTCCTTCAGCTTTGGCCAGACCGTTTTCCACCCCATGCCCAAAGATCATTCTAACCCTGGCCCCCCTGGCAATGTACTCGCTGTCGAGCCTTCCCCAGGTCGTAACCGCGCGGTGAGCGAATCTATGTTCCAGACGCTGTCGAGGAGCAAGAATCCAGAATCGGACACCAATGATAGTCCTGCAACAGTTGTGCTATATTCAACGTCATCGGCGGAACGCGCAGCAAACATGTCTCCCCCACCTGCAGAGCCTGATCCGTTCCGTGCGAATGCGACAACGTTTTACACTCCGGGCACATTGCTCCCACCATCACCCCCCACCGCCGTCATCGGACACGCACGAAGGCCGTCCAAAGATGAAAATCATATTTGGTCACTTCGGACACAACTCGCGCTCCAGCAAGAACTTTGTGCGCAATATGAGATCGACCTTGGCGCGCGCGACGCGCTTGTCTCCGTCCTCATCCAACGAGCCGAGACTGCTGAGAAGGAGAGTGAGAAGCGTCGCGGAGTTGTCCGCGGGTGGAAAAAGAAGGTCCAAGAACTCGAGCGTCTGTGCCGGAATCTAGAGGAAGAGGTGGATCGAAGCCGTGAAGAGAGCTTGGAGCGAAGCGTCATGGATGAGGCGAGCGGTGAAGCCATGAGGCTGTTGCACAGGCAAATCGCAGGACTCGAACGGGAGAAGGGTGAGTTGGCCAGGAACAGTATGACCTTCATGGATCCCTCGGCGAAAGCCAAGGAGATGGAAGATGAGATCGCCAAGTTGCGGGAGGAGCTTCATCAGCGCGACGAGACCGAACGCGAGTTACAAGAGGATCTCCGCACCGCCCGAGAGCAGGTCGAGCTGCTGAACACCGTGGGAGCGCTAGATGACGAATCCCGCATCGCATACATTGCAACGGCCGGCGAGGAGCAAGAACGTCACCGACGCGCAGAAGCGGAATGGGAGAAAGAACGCAAGGCACTTTGCCAGGAGTCGGAAGAGGCGACGAAGGCTCTGGCGAAGAAAGACGAAGAGATGGTTGTCTTGCGTGACGAACTTGAGGCGCAGTGGAAGAATACCGAGCGGAACGGGGAGAGCATGGCACAACTCAAGGAAGAACGTAACGTTTTGCAAAGCGAGGTCGCCGCGCTCGAAGCAAAGATCGAAAGCATGGAGCTGGAATGGAACGACGCAGATAATCGCCGCTCCGAGGCAGAGAACACACTTCAGGAGCTATTTGTGGAAAAGGAGACCCTCGAGCAAGAGAAGGTTCAGGTAAGGGAACTTGGGTGGCTTTCTCTTTTGTCGGGAATTAACTCGAACGTGTATACAGCTTGGGGCTGAATTAGCCGAATTGCGTCAGCAGGCTGACGATCTCAGCTCACTTCGGCAAGAGCTCAAATGTGCCAACGACAGTGTCACACGCCTCGAACAGGACATTCGGCAGCGTGATGCCGAGCTTGAAGAGCTTGCCCATCGCGTCGTTGCTCGTGAGGATGAGGCCGAAGACGTGCGTGCAGAACTTGCGACGCTCAAGCGTGAGAAGGTGCACACGACCGATGAACACCGCCGGGTGGTTGCCGAACTCACCTCGCGCGCGGAGAGCGCACAAACAGAGTTGGGAGCTGCCGTCCAGAGGATGAACGACGCAGAATTCGCTGCAAATTCCCTGCGCGAGCGCGTAGAACCTCTCGAGGCCGAGTTGGAGAAGCTCAAGAAGCAGGTCCGCGACTTGCAGACGGAGAGCGCTAACAGGGAGGTCCAGGTCGCACAGATGGAGAAACAACGCGAGAGGGACCGCGACGATCTGCAGGGACTTAATATTGCGCTGGATTCGAAGCAGCAGGAACTCGAGCTGGTCAGTTTGGACCTTTTGTCCCTATATCCCCCCACCCGTGTCCCATGCTGACAGGTTGCAGATGAAGCGCAGGATGAGTGTCAAAGGTATAGCGGGCACAACACCTGCACCGAGTAAGGTCAACCATATTCGACGCGAGTCGACTACCTTATCCCCGCCAAACACGTCGCGCCCCGTATCCCGCCTCTCCGACGCTAGTAAAGACGCGCCCAAGGCTGGAAAGACTTCAGAGACACTGTCGACGGCGGCACGTGTCACGACTTTGGGCAAGAGCGTCCGGATCAATACGAACTCGACAACGCCGACGAGCACGGCGCCTAATAAGGTCCCGACACCGACGACTGTCAAGCCTGCGCGCGTAATCGATGGCTCGATGAAAGCCCCTCCACCCATCCGACCGCGCGCATCTCTCTCCACTGCGACGTCGCCCACTGGCTTATCTCACACGCGCGTGTCGTCTATTTCCTCCGCTGTCGGTCGCCCCGGGACCAAGTCACCGCCCGCGATTGCAAACACTCGGCGACCGATGTCGATGTCGGGCACCGAGCTGATGCGCCAGGCGAAACTCGCCACAGCAACTGCGTCTTCTTCGGACGTGGACCGATCGACGTCGCATCAAAGTTCGTCGGGCTCGGCCTCGGACGAAAAAGAAAACACGATGCGACCTTCGCCACGTGCACCCCCCGTGTCGATGTCGGGATCATTATCGGCTGCATCTAAGCGTAGATCGATGATTGCAGTCCCATCGTGATGATTTTTTTCTTGTCTCGCGCTACCTTTTTTTTTTTTTGGCATACCGGCTGTCGATATCAAGGCCGCTGGAGCCCAAGGACTTTTTTTTTGTTATTTTTGTTCATGTGCGGTTGATGCTGCTCTGATCTGAACTAATCTTCATCTCTCCGTGTATCGCCTTTTGGGCTATTTTCGCACTTAACTCCCTCTTCCCTCTATGCCTCCTTTACTCCAAACTCGACCTTGCATGACGAGCCGTACAGCTCAACCCCGTTCGCCTTCACCTCTTTCGTTAACCCCTCAAGTGTACAAACACCTCTGACCATGTACGACCTAGCCATCCTGATGTGTGCTCCGACTTTGGACTTCTACGGCCTCGTCGAGCACCGTTAATGAGTTATTTTCCGCAATCAAGAATATTTATGATGTCATAAAATGAATCGGAGCGTGATCCTTATGCTTTACTTACCGACGACCACCACTGCGGCATAGCATGGGAGTTAGGGCACGTGCCCGTTATTTGACGCGTTGACGTTTTACACAAATTTCACGTCTAAAGATGTGGCGATCATGTCCTTTTTTCCCTTCTGCCACCTGGGTACAAGGACGTCATACTTGTCCAACAAGAATACTCCATCATAGGTGATGCACAGCAGGGAACGAAGATAATGTCGTGGCATATGCCGTGCTGGCTTACGCGATGATACTCTCACCACCCATGGACCCTCGGTTTCAGCTCCTTTCACACTCAACCCTCTGCCCTTGCTCTGCTACCTTCAGCGCTGCAGTAACAAGCCTGGAGTTGCGGCACGTCATCAAGTTCTTAGCGTTTTCATCTTCTCAGTCCTGTGCTTCGCTACGCCACCTCGACCACACCTCTCCTTACGCCTTGGGGTGTGTGCCTTACTGCGTACTGCGTTTACTTCTGCTCAAAGCCCGAATACCCTGCTATGTACCTTGTGTGGCTCTCAGTTTTTCTTTATTTCAATGATCCTAACGTTCCCTGTGTCTCCCCTAGTAGTCTCAGACTGCTTAGTACCGTGCCTCGTGCCGTGTCTTATTGCACCTCGCGACTCATTTCGCTTATATCACCAAGGACATTTTACTCCACAACTGCTAAAACATCTCACTTCCAAATGCTCTTACGTATCTTTCTCGCGCGTATCTCCTTCCAACTCGTGATGATGCATATTTTAAATGGCTACACTTGCCCGGGCTCGGTGGGCCAAAGACGGCCAACGTACCAAAGTAGCAAGGAGATGCATCTAAACTAATGCATAATGCCTTGGGACATATCTTGTTCCAAACGATGCATCAACAGTTCACACACACCTGAAATGGTTTAACACTTTCATTGCGCAAATCAAGTTGGGGTGCTATAGAAGGTCTAGGAGGGAATATCCCACGAATTCAGCCTAGCTCTTATGACGTTCACGTGTTGGCGTGAACCAGGAGTAGTTCGGAGTCCGGGCATCAGGTGAGCATCTCCAATTGGCGAGTTCTTCGATAGAGGTGGCCAGTCTGTCGACATCATCCAACAATATTTTCTGTTAGCGAAAGATGATCCTATTAGTGTCATATAGAACGATGATACATCAACTGGCACAGGAGGCAATACACACATTACTACAATCGAGATGTATGTAGATGACAAATGTGTGAATACATAATCAAAAGGTCAAAGGACATTTGTGTTGTCCTGGTACAATCAAAGGAGGAATACAAATGGAGAACGAAATAATGAGAGTGCAACAGAACGGGGGATGAATCGGGTGCTGCGACGTAAAGGGGTGAAGAATAAGTTGTGGGTTATTATAGAAAGTAAAGGAAAGTCACTTGCCAGTCATCCTGGTCATGATCACAGCGTTTTGAGACCCCGTGGCGGAAAATACGACTACGCGATGAGGCAATTGCCGCCACTCCCATTACCATCGGTGTCGGTGGGGTGCTCAGGATGGAAGTCGGGGCCACTTGGAGGGGCGGAAAATATAGCAGAGATGGTGTTGAACGAATCCATTGATGTGTTAGCGTTAGAGGGTGTTTAGAAGGTTGAATATGTTTCTGCTAGCTGCTACGAGCATCTCCTTTTATCTGTTGACGTTTCGTGGGCGCGTACTAGTATCAGCCTAGGAGATCTACAGAGCAGATCTGAGGTTCTAAACAATAGCGAAAGATGTCACAACAACACAACAAAAGGACTTGGTCAGTTAACGCCGTGTGGCATTTTAAGTTATTTGAAGTTCAGCGGGAGCACGATCCGTTCCTACTAGGCACAGCCTGAGCTACCTCTCCGGACAACAACACTGAGAGCGATAACAGTGTCAGTCAGTTTAATATCACCTTTATCATCTAGGTTTGCAGTACTAGGGGACAATGGGTCTGACTCTACGCAACGCTGGGAACAGATGAGAGTTCAAAACGTTGATGTCCGTGAGACGTATGGCCTGTTCCGAGTCTTTGTCCACGACTGGATGACGAACGACCATTGTGACTACCAATTCCTAAAACCATCATAGATCATGTCGTAGTTTATTCCTGCTATTGTTGTGGAGGAGAAAAACGTGGGACGGCGTGTACGAAATGGTGAAGTGCATGATACAACGTGCAACTTGGAAGCTTTGTTGACCACGAACTGGCAACGTAAATCTCTTATCACGATTGCCCTCTTGGATTCAAAAAAAAAAAAGTTGTGTTAGAATGTCCTCGCCATATGCGTTACCATACGTGTGCACGCCTTCTTTACAGAATGCCTCGAAGAGGCGTATGCAGTGGGTATGGGTATGTGTCGGGTGGCGTTGCGAAGTCAAGCGCCCTATCGATTAGGAAAAAGTTAGACTGACTTGATACCCAAAAAAATGAAAACAAAAAGCGAAATAACAAAAGGAGAAAAGCAGCAGAAGCTTCTGTCGGAACATCTTCCCAGCCGTAGGGGTTTTGAGTATCTGGGTCCATCGACACCCCCCGCCCCCCCACCATCTCCCCCAGCCGCGAATTAACACCTTTAGATGAGAAAATAGAAAATATCCTTGACTCTTGACGATGTTTCATCCCCCGCATGTCGCATTGGCACTGTCTCCATTTTTTCTTGGCCCTCAAGGCTTTTCGCAGGCGTCCTGTATGTTCATTGGTTCCCTCCTCGTGACTCGGTCGTCCCTGCAGGATCACGGTACGAGATGCTGCGAACATAAGAGCACCTTCACAGTCAGTAATCCAAGAAAGCTCCAGCTTAATCCCGCTCATGGGCCACATCAGGAAAGAAGGACTTGCCTATACGATCTACAGTACGTCGGCAGATTAACCGAATCGAGTTGCGGGCTCACTTGCTTTCAATTTAATCTTCGGCTTAGAGCTTTGTTTTTTTCAATTCCCAGCGAACATTTTTCCAGTGCGGGTGCGATTTCGAGTCACATTTGTGGTCGTCATTGCAAAGCTAAATTATTCTATCACCTTCGCCAGCCGAATCTCAACGCGCCCTCGCGTTTTCTTAGAAGATGGGTGCCCTCTCTACAATGATCCGCACGGACGTCCTTGTCCAGATTGACTCCGAAGTGGCTGTGACTTCGGCATACGGCTTGGTGGTGGCCGAGGCGGGCATTGCAAACTACGAAGGCCACTCACTCTCCGACTCGGAGTCAGAAGCCACCCACCACCACCATCAACAACAACAATAACGATGCGCGCTAATCGAACTACTGTCGCCACACATTCGACAGATCAAACGAAACACCATATATACCCTCTAGTAAGCGAGACCAAGGCTCAGTCCTGGTGGCAAAAAAAAAAAGATGGGATTTCTTGTATCGAGAACTTTTGCCACGCTCAGTTTTAGAAAAATCAACTCGGAGCATGATGACATCACAATGGTAGCGATGCAAATGTTAACCAACCTCGTATTTTTAGATGGCTGGGGTAAGAAGGGTGTATCACTACGAGCACCAAGGACGAAAGGGAAAAGAAAAAAAAATTACAACGATAGGTAGCGCGGGTTATTGACAGGCGCCCAGTTCCGGTGTGCCCGGACCGGGTGCTACCCCGTGCAACCCTAACTTGGTTGCTCCGTGCCCGCATGACCATCTGTCCGCTTTCATGGCTAGTGTGGGAGCGGAATCGCATGACCCATTGACCCAGGGCTCGGTTTCAACTTTCTTCACACCCAACCCTCTGGCCTTACTCTGCTCCATTCTACGCTACCGTAACAAGCCTAGAGTTGCGGCACATCATCAAGTTCCAGCATTTTCGCCTTCTCAGTCCTGTGCTTCGCTATGCCACCTAGTCCACGCACCTCTCCTTACGCATTGGACTCTGTGCCTTGCTGCGTGCTGCGTTTACTTCTTCTCAAAGCCCGAATACCCTGCTACGTGTCTTATGTGGTTCGCAGTTTTCCTTTAATTGAAATTGAATAATCCCTTACGTACGTATCTTTCTCGCCCGTGCATCTCCTGCCAACTCGTGATCACGCATATTTTTAAATGGCTACCCTTGACCGGGCCCAGTGGGCCAAAGACGGCCAAAGTAGCAAAGTCTATACTGATGCGTAAACATGCCTTCATCAGGTGAGGTTCAAGACAATAGAGAAAGGTGTCACGACACCACAACAGATGGACTTGTTCAGTTAGCACCGCCGGCATCATTTGAAGTTCAGCAGCGGGGCCGGGAGCCCGATCCGTTCCTAGTAGGCACAGCTAGCTCTCCGGACAACAACACTGGGATAGGGAACAGATGAGGTCCGTGAGCGGAACGTACTAAGAGTTGGTATGACCTATTCTTTGTCCGCGACTGGAGGACGAATGACTATTGTGACAACCCATGCCTAAAACCATCGCAGATCATGTCATCATTTATTCCTGCTATCATCGTGCAGGTTGTTCGTGTAAAAAAAGTGGAACGGCGTTAACAAAACGGTGAAGTGCACTGGCATGATACGACGAGCCAAGCTTTGTTGACCACGAATGCTCTCTTAGATTCAAAGAAAAATGAGTGTTAGGATGTCCTCACCATGTGGGTAACCGTACTCCTGACGGTGTGTGCACGTCTTCCTTATGGAATGTCTCGGAGAAGCGTATGGGTAATCAGGTATGTGCCGGGTGGCGCTGCGAATTCGAGCGCCCTGTCAGTTACCCAAAACTTAGACTGACATGATACCCAAAAAAATCAAAACAATAGACGACATAAACAAAAAAAAAGCAGCATAAACTTCGGTCGGACCGTCTTCCCAGTCGTAGGCGTCCTGAGTTCAAGGTTCTGGGTTCGTTGACACCCCACTGCCCTCCACCATCCCCCCACCTGCGAATTAGCACCTTTTGATGCTGATAAAAGAGAAAATTTCCTTAGCTCTTGACAAAATTTCATCCCGCACATGTTGTATTGTCTCTTGTACTTGGCTCTCAAGGCTCCTCAGTTCACAGGCATCCTGGAGGTTCATTGGCACCCCCTCGTCGTAGTCCCGGCAGGATCACGGTACGAGATACTGCGAACGTAAAGGTATCCTCACAGCCAGTAACCCAAGCAAGCTCCAGCTTAGAGCCACATCGGGAAAGAAGGACTTGCCTATATGATCCACAGCACATTGGTAGATGACAACCAACCGATCGAGTTGCGGGCTCACTTGCGGCAACATCACGGTTCGGCTTAATGATGGTCATTGAAAAGCTAACTTTTCTATCATCACTTTCACCAGCCGAATCTCAGCGCGCCCTCGCGTCTTTTAGAGGACTCGGATGGGCGCCCTCTCTATGATCTCTGAGGACGGGTCCAGATGACTCCGAAGTGGCCGTGCTTTCGGCATACGGCTTGGTGGTGGCTGAGACGGGCATCGCAAACTACTCGAGGCCACTCTTCGAGAGTTGCAAGCCACCAACCATCACCATCAACGACAACAATAACGATGCGCGCTAATCGAACTCCTGTCGCCACACGTTCCTTGGATCAAATGAAACGCCATACATACCCTATTGTAAGCGAGATCGAGGCTCAATCCTTGTGGGAAAAAAAATACGGTATTTTTGTATCTAACCTGTTGCAAGGTATAACGGAGACCACTGCAAGCCTAATCGGGCATGACGGTATCACACAATGGTAGCGATGTGAATGTTAACCAACCTCGGTCGTTTAGAAAATGCCGGGGTACAAAATGTGATCTGTATCACTACGAGCACCAGGGACGAAAGAAAAAAGAAAAAAGATTACAGTAATATCCAACGAGGGTTATTGACAGCCAGGCACCAAGTTCCGGTGTGCCCGGGCTGAGTCCTACCGGGAGCGGTTCGAGGGGGGCAAGCGAGGGGGTCTATGGGTCATGCGATTCCGTGTCTCGGTTTCAGCTTCCTTCACACCCAACCCTCTGCCCTTTCTCCGCTACCTTCAGTGCTGCGGTAACAAGCCTGTAGTTGCAGCAGGTCATCAGGTTCCTGGCGTTTTCACCTTTTCAGCTCGAGTTCTGTGCTTCGCTATGCCACCTCATCCACGCACCTCTCCTTATGCCTTGGACTCAGTGCCTTGCTGTCACGGTATGCTGCTTTTACTTCATCTCAAAGCCCAAATACCCTGCCACGTGTCTTGTGTGGTTCTCAGCTTTCCTTTATTCCAATGATCCTGACGTGCCCCGTGTTTCCCTTTGTGGTGAATCTGTCTCCCCTAGTAGTCTCAGACTGCTTACTAGTACCGTGCCTCGTGCAGTGTCTTATTTCAGCCGGCGACTCGTTTCGCTTATGTCACCACATTATGCAAGGGCATTTTACCCCACAACTGCCAGAGCATCTCACTTTCAAATGCCATTACATATCTTTCTCGCCCGTGCATCTCCTACCAACTCGTGATGCCACATATTTTAAATGGCCACCCTTGACCGGGTCCGGTGGGTACCAACATGAGTGGAGAGTAGCAAGGAGATGCATATATACAGACGCGAAATGCCTTCATAGAAAATGATGATACATCCACTGGTACAGGAGGTAATCCACACACTACAATCAAGATGTACGCGATACAGGTGCGTGGATAGATAATCAAAAAGTTAAAGGACATTTGTGTTGTCTTGATAGAATCAAAGGAAGGAAACGCATGGAGAAACGAGCTAACGAAAATGCAACAGAACGGGGATGAATCGGGTGCAGCGACGCGCAGGGTGAAGAATAAGTTGTGTGCTATTATAGGAGGTAAAAGAAAATCACTTGCCAGCCTTGGTCACGATCAGAGTGTCTTTAGACCCCGTTGTGGAAAATGCCATTACACGATGAGGCATGTGGCGCCATCGCCAGGACCGTCGGTGTCGGTGGGGTAATCAGGCTGGTGGTCGGGATAAGGGTCGGGAAATATAGCAGAGATGACGTTGAAAAAATCCATTGATTTGTAGCGTTTAGCGGGTGTTTAGAAGGTTGAATATGTGTCTGCCAGTGCTAGCTGCTAGCCAGTGACTAGCGTCTCCTTTTATACGTTCACATTTCATGGCGCGTATCAGCCTAGGGGATTACAACGGAGCAGGTGAGGTTCAAGACAATAGAGAAAGGTTTCACAACAGCACAACAAAAGGGCTTGTTCAGTGAACACCGCCGGCATTCAAGTTCTTTGAAGTTCAGCGAGGCAGGGAGCCCCGATCCGTTCCTAGGCACAGCTAGCTCTCCGGACAACAACACTGAGAGCGACAACAGCTTCAGTCGGTTAATATTACTGTAACCATCTAGGTTTGCAGAAACTAGGATGCAAGGGTCTGACCCAATGCAATGGGTCGGGGAACAGATGAGGACCGTGAGCGGAACGTATGACCTGTCCTTTATCCAAGACTGGAGGACGAACGACCATTGTGACCCACCCATGCCTAAAATCATCATAGATCATGTTATCATTTATTCTTGCTATCATTGTGCAGGTCGTTCATGTGATGATGTGAAAAAATGTGAAACGGCGTGTACGAAATGATGAAGTGCATGATACGATGAGCCAAGCTTGAAGCTTTGTTGATCACGAATGTAAATCTCGTACTACGAATGCTCTCTTATATTCAAAGACAACCGAGTGTTAGGATGTCCTCACCATATGCGTAACAATACTCGCGACGATGTGTGCACGTCTTCCTTACAGAATGCCTCGGAGAAGCGTATGGGGAATTGGGTATTTGCCGGTGGCTTTGCGACTTGGGGCGTGCTTTCCGAGTCCGAATCACTGGCAGTCAGTACCAAAAAGTTAAACTGACATGATATCCAAAAAATATCAAAACAAAAAGCGATAACAGAAGTCTCTGTCAGTCCATCTTCCCAGCCGTAGGCGCTCTGAGTTCAGGTTTCTGGGTTCGTCGACACCAATCCCCCATCATCTCCCCCACCCGCGAATTACTAGCACTGGCACCTTTGGATACTGGGAGAATAGAAAGTGTCCTTGACTCTTGACAAAAATTAATCCCGCACATGTCGCATTATCACTGTCTCCAATTTGTACTTGGCCCTCAAGGCACTTCGCAGGCGTACCTGTATGTTCATTGGCTCCCTCGTCGTCCTGGCAGGGTCACGGTACTACCGCGAACGTAAAAACACCCACACCCCGGGCCAAGCAAGCTCCAGCTTAAACCCGTTCACGGCCACATCAGGAAAAAAGGACTTGCCTATATGATCTACAGCATGTCGGCAGATGACGATCAACCGATCGAGTTGCGGGCTCACTTGCAACTTTCGGCTTAGGCTTTGTTTTTCTAACTTCATTTTCAGCGAATAATTTTCCAGTGCGGGGTAAGATTTCGAGTCGCATTCGTGGTGGTCATTGCAAAGCTAACTTTTCTATCACCCTCACCAGCCGGATCTCAGCGCGCCCTCGCGTTTTCTTAGAGGACGGGTGCCCTCTCTATGATCCATGCGGACGGGTCCAGATTGACTCCGAAGTAGCTGTGCCTTCGGCATACGGCTTGATGGTGGTCGTGGCGGGCATCGAAAACTACTCGAGGCCATCTCCGAGAGTTGTAAGCCACCTACCACCACATTTAACGACAACAATAATGATGCGCGCTAATCGAACTACTGTCGCCACACGTTCCTTGGATCAGACGAAACGCCATACACACCTTATTGTAAGCGAGACCAAGGCTCAATCCTTGTGAGAAAAGAAGGTATTTTTCGTATCTAACCTGTTGCGAGGTATAGTCGAGACTCGAGACCACCGAGCATGATGAGATAGTACAATGGTAGCGATGCGATCACTGGCAAGCGAATGTTATCCAACCTCGGCCTTTTAAAAAGGCCGGGGAACGAAGGGCGATATCACTACGAGCACCAGGAGCGAAAGGGAAAAGAAAATTTACAGTAATATCCGACGAGAGGTAGAACGGGTATCGACCGTAACAAATGTAAACTTGTATCGTCTGCGCTAAGGTCAAGATATCTCAGTGACGGTTTGGGGTACGGATGTGCTATGGACTTCTATCAACTTCTACACCTGGAAATGTTATCCCAAGTCCCAGGTCTGTCTGGGAAGCCGGGTGGTTTTGAGGAAGCGGATCATCGCCTCACCTCTCTGGATGGTGCCAAGGAAGATAGGTAGCGAGGAGTCAGGATCGATCGATCGAAGGATTTCCCGGGGGCTTTTGTGTAGAATGGGTAGTCGGACTCCAGAGATAACGTGTTCGATACTCTGGATGGGATCGCCACAAGGACAGCTGGTGGGCAGGTCGGGTCGGAACTTCACTGTGTAGGAGCGGAGATGAGGAGAAAATTGTTCAGTCGCCGCCTTTGGAGCCTTGGAAGACTGATGGGTGTTTGCCTGCGGGTGGGGTGGGAGGGAGGAGTAGTATGCTACTATGCTTGAGCGGAGTGGTCGCTGTTCAGCCAACACGTTCCCCACGTTTTCGATGGCGGTGTTCTTGGCTTAATTTCTTTGATAATAACTGATGGCGTGCGGTTCGTGGTCACGGTGGTTGGGAGGGAAGGGGTGCAAAGCAATCGTGTTCAAGAGGTGTCGTGCTGGTGCGAAGCTGGCTAGCGATGGGGGTTAGCCTGGGTGTGGGCCAGGTTTTAGGATGTCATTGACGGCGCTGGCATCTGGATCATGCCATCTATCGTGGAGGAATAGGCGTTATAGGAGAAGAGAGCACATTGGGCGACGGCGGTGCACGGAGGAACTCACCATACCTGGCGGAGGCAGGGGGTGTGTGGTTTAAGTGGGCGAGAGTGAGGTGGGACGGCAAGTGTGCGCTTGGGAGCCGTTCCCGCCGCCTCCGCTGGACCAGGAGGTGGCGGAAGGAGGAGCAGCAAGAGTGGCGAAGCGCACCTGAAGCTTTGGTGGGCCAAGGCGTTCGGCGGGTTTTCTATCAATTTTGCGAAGTCCGGTCAGGGACGATCGGCGTGGTGGCGGAAGTAGAAAGACGGAAACGGAGGGAGGCGAAGAAGGTGTGGCATCGGTGATGTTCCAGGAACTGGTGTCGGTGTTATTGCCTGGAAAAGCGTTGGCGAGCATCTGGACGGGGGTTGAACCCGCGTTGAGCTCGATGTCTGGAAGAGTTTTTGAACGCGCGGCGGTGGGAGTATCGAGTTGGAAGAGGCCCGCGCCTTGCTTTGGCTTGGAAAGGGAGGTGAGCTCAGGCTTCGGCGGCGGGGAAGTCGAAGAAAGAAATGATGCTCTTCGTAGACCGAATCCGACATGTGGGGGAGAGCGTGTTATTATATGAAATGTTAAAGTTGTACAATGCAGGGTGAGCACGAACAGCAAGCATGCCATCCCCTAGATAGTCCGCCCTGCCGCGAACAAGGAGAGGAGAAAGAGGGCCCAAGCGGGGACCTGAGCATCCTGTCTTGTGGATTCATTTCCTCGTCATAGACGATCACGTCACCATCCTTGAACCTCCCGGGGCTATTAGAGCGTCCCAGACTTTTCTGCAAGGCTCAGGGACGATGAACTGACGAAGGGCATCGATTGAGCCGAAACCGGCGGCGGCGGGTTTGTGAGAATGAGAGAGATGGCAAAATTGTGCTGGATTATATGTGGGAAGCGAGGAAAGCGGCAGCGGGGCGGGTGTCGATGAGGTGGGGGCGAGCGAGATTGTCGAGGCGGGTGACAAGAGAAGTGGGGTTAATGGGGCGAGGAGGACTCATGCTGCGGGGTGAATCGTTGGGAGTCAGATATGGGGGTATAGTATATGTCGGGAGACGCGATTACTGGAAGCTAGAAGAGCGGCAATCTGACCAATTTGATGCAGAAAACGCTCGCTGAGTACACGTGGTCCGCCTTGCTCAAACATGTCACAAACGATGTATTTCAAGGCCGAAGTCAGATATTCCAGATGTGCCAACTTAGAACCGGTGCCGCCTTGGCGAACAGGTGATGAACGATAGTACTCATTCGAGATTGTCTGACGAAAAGGGTGCTAATATCCACGATTGCCGTTGTAGCCACCCACTGACAACCTGCCTAATATCTGAATTAGGGCTTCACTGAGCTTCACCAGTTGGAAGGTCGTTTCCAGTTGTTAGGCTCCATTTATAGTTTCACACTGGCATCCTAGTCTTCTTGCGCCGCAATATTTATTTCCCTTGTTACGTTGAGGGAATTGCATGGCCTCCCTCGCGAGGCGACGCTACGGTCAAACGCCCAAACATCTCGCCATTATAGTTGTTCGTTGTGCGTGCAGGCCGACGTGAGGTGAGGTGCTACAGGCGGCAGTTCGTGATCATGATGGCCATTAACAATGCTCATCGATCTCACCTTCGAACAGGCGGACGGTTAAACTGTTTCCCTCGAGAAACTGGACTGATCGATCCTATGCATCGAATTGGCTAGGCTGTGACATCAAGCCAAAGAAGCTCCGTACGCTTTTTTTTTTTTCGCTCGGCAATCGCGTCGGGGTTCGGAGTCATTTTTCTGAGCGCTGGGATGCATGGAACCTTCCTCAGAACGCTTGGAGCTGCATGAAATGGGTCCCGCATATTCAACGCTATGAAATGGGAATTCCAATTCAAGTAGTTGGTCTCCTCAGGAAGTTAAATGCTATTCTTGCGATCCACCCAGTGTCCTTACGATAATCCTTCAGTAATGACAAAGTGGGAAGGGTACGTAACCGGAACAGAAGCTTGTCCTTTTTTCTTACTGTATTCTTATGAAGAAGGGGGACCTGCCTGACCATCGAACCGGAGGAGACCAAAGTACTCTTCTTTTCCCGCCGGCGGCCCAACCCAAATATCCACGGCCCACGCCCACGACTGATTTACCTCCCAGACTGGGACTCTTTCACCTACTACTCAGTGAATGCAGCTGACCATGTGCGTTACCTAGGGATATATTTTGATCACAAGCTGGCATGGGACAAACACCTAGCGATCGTAACCTCACGAACAAAGAGTACTATCAAAGCCCTCCAACTGCTGGGAAACTCAATCCGGGATCTCGACCACGGCAACTGGCATTTGGCTTACAACGCCATTTGTCTCCCGGCCCTCACTTACGGCTCCCCGATTTGGTTTCGAGGCCAAAAACGTCACATCGCGACTCTGCAAGTAGTACAAAATACGGCGATCAGAGTCATCACGGGTGCCTTCCGCAGCACCCCCCGCGAGCCCCTCCACCAACTCACAGCAATCCTCCCAATGAAGATCCATCTCACCAAATTTTCAGCCCAAGCAGGGGTGCGCCTTCTCACCCTTCCTACCAACTCCCCCGTCCTCCAGCGGTTGGGCCGACCGTGGAGTAGGCCGGAAGGAAGTGGCATCCCTCTCCCCTACCCTGACCTAGCACGACCCCCGGACTCTTGTATCCGCTGTCTCAGCAGACTGGTCCCAGTAGAAAGCCGGAATCCGCCCAACCACGCGCACCCACCATGGAGACGCTGTGCACCACCCGGACGTCTCACGATTGTGCCAGACCAGTGCACTGGGGAAACCCGGAAAGCCCTGGCCGCGAGCACAATCAAGAACCACTACAAGCACGTCAACACCATCCTCATTTATTGCCGCGCACTAGGCCCCAATCCAAACCAGGAAGGCCCAGTCTGGACCGGTGCCTGTGTAGGCTTCAGACGAGGGGAGGAGGTAGGATCAAGGGCTCTGGTAGTAGGCCCCAAGGCCTCCGCAAGGGATGCCGCTTTCCAGGCGGTAGCTGAAGCAGCAGAGCTGGCCAGGGACCTCCTGACCCAGGAAACCTCCAACACGGTAAAAATCCTCACCGCAGATCACCACATCTTACGATTTTGTCAGGTTGTGGATTGCCACGACAACGCCGCAGCATGCCACACTATATGCGACTCTCTAACGGACACTCTCTCCACCTTCCCCGAGACATCAATCACACTCCAATGGTTCCCGGGCTCAGCCAGCTTCAACCCGGTCAAACGTTTACAAGAAATCGCAATCAGAGCGGCCCCTCTCCCTCCCCCGGATGACACGCCATCCACGATCAGCGCGCTCCGAGAGAAATCCCAGAGCGAAGCCCTCCTTGAATGGAAGCAAGACTGGTTGGAAAGCTCGCACCGGGGCCCAGTCTTCCGAGCTCTTCACCAACCACCTTCAGGACAACCCCCCGATTTTATGCTGGGAGCTGGGAAGGCAGCTCGCCCAGTTTTCTGCACTCTAATTCGCCTCCTCACTGAACATGCTTTCCCAGGGGAATACTCAGCTCGACACCGACCAAAAGCCCCCGATCCACATGGATGCGAATGCAGCCTCACCACGCTGCAGACCGCACACCACGTCCTCGCACGATGCCCTCGTTTCAGAGAGGCCCGAGAGTCGTTCCTCATCCCAGCGTCCCCAACGCTATCCATGGACATCCTTTTTGGGACAAAAGCAGGCGGAGAGGCTTTAGCTAAATTTATTGAGATGACCCAGGCCTGTGTAAGGCCCAGAAGAAGAGACCCCCCCCAGAAGATCACGGCTGAGCACGCTGCTCTCGCCTTCATATCCCCCCCACCCACCACCTACCCTTGCACCCAAACCACACCTTCCTATGTTAAAAGTTCATCTCACCACTCCCAGCCCACCAGATTATTTTTCTCAGTCGTTTAGATTGTAAACGTAGTCGTGTGCATCTTTGTCTTTTGTAGACTCTCAGCGCTATATAAATGCAGATCAAAAAAAAAAAAGAAGGGGGACCTGCCTGCCGCGAGTATGACTTGTAGATGACCTGAGGTGTGCCACGTGATGGGCCTGTCCTCAACATGCAGAAGACCGTGACGAAGATATGGGTAGAGGTTGCCTATTAGTTGAGGGGAGCTCGCTGCTCAAGAGTCAAAGGTTCCAGACCCTCACACCTCCCCAGTAGGTGTTCATGGTACTGCGGTTGGAGTATTACAATCCTAAAAGGTTACTGCAAACCAATGGGTCAATGACCAAGAAGGTGAGCGCAGATCGTGGGCGGGAGGGCGGGAACTCGAGGGGGTGTATGTGCTCTAGAACTGGTGATCGAACGAACTGAGAAGCCAGTAAGTCTCCTCTGCTCTAGCCTCCATATCTCATTACAAGACAATCGTCACGTCATAATTGATACGTGTCACTGGTAGTCCCGTGTTAATTACCGCCCCATGGCAGATATCATCGCACTTTGGAACATGCAGAAAACACGTGTTCCAGATGATTGGACGAAATGGCTGACAGTATCCATTGTCCTCGTGTCTGCGATGCATGCACCTCATATGCACACTCTAGTCTTCTTTTCAGACAAGAGTAATGAGTGGTAGGCTCGTCATGACGCTGAATCGGCCTGTGGCCAGAAAAACGTATTTGCCTACGTCACAGGGAACGTATCACTTGACAGCGAGCATACGCGTAGGTGTCATTCCAGGATAGTGACTTACTGCAATCCTTAAAATTCCGACAACGACTGAAGAGGATCATCTGCAAACCAAGTTACACCTAGACGCGATTCACTCCGAGTCACTCATGTGATGGCGATTGGGGGACTCGTCGAGAAACGAACTTGAACTAGCCGTGAAGGCAACGATACCCCGAATTTCCGGCAGATTTCCTCACCGCGCCTACGATATGTGAAGTTTTCGAGGGGCTTTAGAATGTGCCCTTCTTTCCAATTCCCGCGTTCTCTACTCCGACTCAGGAAGTCTCTTCCTAATTAGACGGGAGCTAGACCACACTTTTATTTTCAACCCATCTGATGCGACCAGAGTCTTGGAGTCAACAAAAGCGGAGCCGGGCTCTGCATTACTCCTTCCTCCATCTCGGTGCATATGCTCATATATAGTCCATTGACGACTCTCCAGCGCAGTTCCTCTGCCATGAATCCCCAAGGAGAAATCAAGTCTCTCTTTACCGACGGATACATAGCCTGGTCTTTTCAGAACGAGTTCGCAATGCAGCACTTTTGCAGCGTGCTCAGAAAAGACACACTCCCTCCCTTGAAGCCCATGTCACTCCCGGAAAGGGAGGGCCTCTTCTTGGCCGCCGATCACATATCTCCTCCCCATATCCCCCCACACATCTCAGACAGTAATGGCAGAGATTTTTGGGTGCTTGACCGTACTGTCGTGTCCAGAGGCCCTGTGGTACCCCAGATGATGCCAACTCCGCTGGCTGTCAGAGGGCGCCTGGACTTCTTAGACTTGCAGTTTCCCATCTTCTTCGAACGGGTGGACGGACAGTTGGGTCTTTCCCTCGAAGAAGCGGCAGCCGGTCAATGCGACACCCTCCTGAACGCGCAAGGATATGCGCACGTTGGCGCTTGGTTGACAACACATATCTGCATTACAGTCAGTACAACTTCTGTTCTGGACAGCCTATGCATGAGACTGAACTGGATGATAAATACAGTGGCTAGGGTATGAACGATTTGCGCGTCAACTTAAACTTCGTGTTCGTGACGACTCGGACCCTATAACGGTTGCTACTTTTGCACACCACATCGGACAATTTGTGGATACCTTTCTCACGGTCAGGTTCGTGTCCTCTGTGAAGACTTTCATGTGCTGATAGCAATTTCCTTTCTCCATCCTTTTCTGCAGGATTGCAAACCGGATCCCAGATGTACCTCCTTGGACGCCCAGTTGTGGCGCATTGGAGACGAGGGCATCCAGCGCGGCAATATCACGATCATTGGGGCGATCAATCCTTCCGCAACAACTTGGATGCCCATTTTGCAACTCAACGACAGGGTCTCCGATGTCAGGAATCGACGGATCGATTGGGATGCTATATTCGAGCTCGCGTTGTGAAGCTACCTTCACCAAGACTTTCCCACGTTTGTTCTGGGGCCTTTTGCTTGTCGGTAATGCAGTAGATTGGAATGATTCATAGAGTTTGCAAGATAGTACTAGTCAGTCAAGGGCGTTATGTTTGTAGGAAGAAGTAGAATTGAGGATCGAATATGGACTGAGTCGGTTCACGCGAATCACGCCTGCATGACGTGACTATCATGTGATGCATGTGATGCCTTTTTCTTTGCACGTGAACGTACACGTTAGTAAGCACGCTTATTTTTCAGATACCCGATTCGCCAATCCGAAGACGACCATAATCAGGAGTTCGCATCACAGGTAGAGACTATATTAGCGACACATGTCCAGCTGTGTGACACGCACACATCACAGTGTCTGTTAGGGCCAAGAGGATGAAACAAAGTTTCTCCTCTTTTATCCTGAACATTTTTGCGGTAGCTTGTGATGGTGCCAATCATGGTTTAGAAGATGATCACCCGTAACTGCTGGCTGCTGTAGAACACGTTTTGTATGCCCGGTAGGCAGGAGACGGCCAAGGTGTGCCAAAGGAGTGTAATGCATTACAGAGTGTATACAGTACATGTAATATCTTCCTTAACATCTTCATCAGTTCCGTCAAACGTATCATGGTCTGACCACAAAGGTGTTAATACCTACGATTCGTCCAACCTAGCATGTAAAAAAACTATAACTCCACATTCTTCCTGATTCCTGGATCTAGGCTTCACCAGTGATGAGGCTGTTTCCAGTAGTTAGGCCCCATGGAGAACGCTGGTGCACATTCTCCTTTTGTTCCCAATGCAGCATCACGGTCTCATTCCGACCCCTTTCACAGTATTTCCTTTTCCCTCGAGCTGGGAAGTGCGCACAAAGGCGGGATTGTTCAAAGAGACACACTTTCTCCCCAAAATTGAACATCCTTGGAGAAGCTCAGACCTCTCGGCTATAATGGCTGAGATGGTTGGGTCCGCCGTCTCCCCAGGAAGGAGGCCCTACACGACAGTGTAACTCAACTTCAAGTTCAATTACTCAAGGACGTGGAAACGAGATTGGTCGATTGTTTTATTCTCAAGTTGCAGCCCACCCAAAGTTCAATCTCGCCGCACACATTTCCTTCTCTGCTCATCTGGCGCCGGTGACCATGGGTCGCTGAGCTTGAGCATATGTGTACTGTAATACCTCTCTGGGTGGTCAGAACACTTGGAATTCATCCCTCCCCCACTCTAGGGCTGTAAAATAGAAGATCCCGCACATTCAACAGCGCTGTGATATGGTATTTCGAGTTAATGCCGCTACCAAGTTCTCCCTAGGAAGTTGGATACCATTTTTGCGCCACACTCGAAGTCCATACGACACAACCGTCAGTAATGACAAGTAATAGGATCGCTTACCCGCGTGTTTCCTGTACGTTTGTCTTTCGTTTTCCCAGGGTTGGTGAAAGACATGCAGCTTTTGGCTGCTATTCTTTCTTATAGAGAAAAAGGTTGGAAATAAATTTATAAAGAGACGCCCGGCCAAGAAGTTTTATCTGCTCTAGCTTTTACGTCTCACAAGACAGCTCGTCGTCACCACATGTTAACGTGTGTTAATCACCGTCGCTGGCGTCGCGTGTCAGAATATGAGAAGAAGATACTTATGCTGGATGAGATAGTTGACGGTACCGGCCCGGCGTTGTCCTTGCCAGTGAGCTGTGGGCAGAAAGATGCTGTTCAGTGTTACCCGTGAGTGCCATCGTCACTAGCTGGGCATACATGTAGGTGTCAGGCCAGGATAGTGACTTGGTCACAACCCTTAAAATGCCGACAACGAGGGATCATTTGCAAACCGAGCTACCCAAACGCGGTACGTCCGGCCTGAGGCCTCATGCGTCAAGGCAATTTGCTAATCCACGTGACAGGCGGTTGAAAACTGAACCAAATTGAGGTAGGTTTACCACTCCCGACCCTCATTGAGCCTGAGCCTACTATACCGTCCATCCATTCTGAAGAAGGTGAAGTCTCAAGGGGGCTTCAGAATGTGCCCTTCTTTCCAATTCCCGCGTTCTCTACTCCGACTCAGCAGAGTCTCTTCCTAATTAGACGGGAGCTAGACCACACTTTTATTTTCAACCCATTTGATGCGACCAGAGCCTTGGAGTCAACAAGACCGGAGCCGGGCTCTGCATTACTCCTTCCTCCATCTCGGTGCATATGCTCATATATAATACGTATCCTCGTATCTTTTCAAGTCCATTGACGACTCTCCAGCGCAGTTCCTCTGCCATGAATCCCCAAGGAGAAATCAAGTCTCTCCTTACCGACGGATACATAGCCTGGTCTTTTCAGAACGAGTCCGCAATGCAGCACTTTTGCAGCGTGCTCAGAAAAGACACACTCCCTCCCTTGAAGCCCATGTCACTCCCGGAAAGGGAGGGCCTCTTCTTGGCCGTCGATCACGGACCTCCTCCCAACATCCCACCACACATCTCAGACAGTAATGGAAGAGATTTTTGGGTGCTTGACCGTACTGTCGTGTCCAGAGGCCCTGTGGTACCCCAAATGATGCCGACTCCGCTGACAGTTTCAGATGTCAGTGGGCGGTCGGACTTATCAGACCTGCAGTTTCCCATCTTCTTTGAACATTTGGATGGACAGCTAGGCCTTTCTCTCGAAGCAGCGGCAGCCGGTCAATGCGAGACCCTCCGAAACGCGCATGAATATGCGCAACTTGGTGTTTGGTCGACTACGCATATCTGCATTGCAGTCAGTACAACTTCTGTTCTGACCAGCCTATGTATGAGGCTGAACTGGATGATAAATAAAGTGGCTAGGGTATGATCGATTTGCGCGTCAAGTTCGTGTTCGTGACGTCACTCCTACGCACGACCCTGTAACGGTTGCTACGTTTGCGCACCGCATCGGACAATTTGTGGATACCTTTCTCACAGTCAGGTCTTCGTGTTCGTTGCGAATCCTTTCATGTGCTGATAGTTATCTCTCTCCCTCATTTAAAGGACTGCAAGCCGGATCCTAAATGTACCTCCTTGGACGCCCAGTTGTGGCGCATTGGAGACGGGGGCGTGCAGCGCAGCAGTGTCATGATCATTGGGGCGGTTAATCCCTCTGCGATAAGCTGGATGCCAATTTTGCAACTCACTCGACAGCCGTCGGCAGATTACGACAGAATCTCCGATGTCAGGAATCGAAGGATCGATTGGGATGCTATTTTCAAGCTCGCATCGTGACGCTAGAATCTTCACCAAGACTTTTGACATAGGACTTTTGTTCAGAACAATCATCGACCCATAGGACTTATAATCTGTGTTGTTTCTTTAGTTTCGGCTTTGACCTCCTAGTATCAGTGACCTCGATATTCAGCGAGTTTCATTGGAGGACCTAGAACGTGTTCGTGCCTACCTTGTGTTCTGGATGGTGTAGCCGCGGCTTCCATAGTGGTAGTTTCATCATACATCTCTAAATGTGGAAAGTGCGTCATCGATGACTCACCCCAGGACGATTCGTACTGGTTTCTGGCTGAAGCCTCGGTTCTGAATTCGGGGCGACTCGGACTAGGTAAGAGTATGTCCTATCAGTTTCTGACTCTCAAAGAACAGTATCATTATCGGGGAAAGTTTATCAAGAGACAAGGGCGGGCTACCTAGCCAATCACCGCTTCTGGCGATCTGCTTCCTCTTCCATTCTGCAGAATATTGGGAGCGCAAGCAGATATAATGAACCGACTTAAGTTTAGCCTATCTCCAGGGTGTCAAGATAAGAGTCGCATGGCTGGATCATCACAGCTGCACAATGACTGCCCTCGTATTCTCGCGGAGTAGCCCCTAGAAGTCACCAAGGCTTAAAGGCACTGCGCGCGCGGCTTGTCGTGTGTAGAAAACGAGGGGCTTCTGAATGAACAGGAAATTTGCATTCTGTGTAGTGCCTTGCCAGTGCCTCTGCCGCCTATCTAACACACGCTACGCTTCCGGCCAAACAGACGTACTCCCAACTGTGGGATCAACCTCCAAATAGTAGCCCACAGCAGTGTCCCCCACTGGGAGATCGCTGCTGCGAAGGCCACTCATCATCTACGACCCGTGATAATTGGTTGATGGTCCATTCAGCACCGGCGATGAATCCGACTCCAGAGGTGGGCATTCACTGATAATTACCGACGTTTTACCTTTGTCCCAAATAGAGAAGGAAATGCCGTGCCATGCTATGTGATGCTCTTATCCCGGGACTTGGGTCTGGGGTCACAAGTATGCTGGTTTGGTCATCAGTCAGCTGAGGCGTCAGGTATCCAAAGGTACAAGTTAATTGTGTTTCGTCCTTGATATGGTTGGTAGCTTTCGGTTGAAGGTCACGGTATGGAATTAACATCTTCAGTTCTCGGATAGAGTAGTATTCACACCACTACATGCGAGCGCCATGTCGTCCACTGCACCACAATGTAACGTGCTCGTCCGAGTTGATCACTCACTCATGATCACAGATGCCCGAAAGCGTCGTTGCAGCAATCGGGTGTACCCAAAGCGGTGTATCAATGCTACTTCTGTACCCATTGTTTGAACCCGTTCTACTTTCTCTCGATAGCTACAGCCTGAGTACGCTGTTCGTGCATACCATGTGATCAAGGACTCCACATGTTGCGCTTGAATATGTTTAATTGTTGTGAAAGCTGCCAAAGTGAGGGGATGAGAGTGGTGCATATATACCCTTACTTCACTATGTATAATATCCATGGCCATAGGACTCTGAAAGCACCACATCCTGTCCAATCTGTGCAGTTAACCAGAGTGCTGCCTATTTAGTACCATGGTGGGGGACCATGCGGGAATCCTGGGTGCCATGGTTCTTTCCTTTTTGAATTTTCTTTTTCTCACTGGCATGCCAAAACAACAAGATCCTTTTTGGAAGATTGTGATTTTGTTATAAAATGAAAGGTTTGCTATTTGAGAGGGGCACGGACCGACATTGCTACCAATGTCCAACATGGGCTCTAGTTCAAAAACGACAAGGCAACCTCTTTTCCTTTTCCGGTCGAATCTGAAGAGTGGAAAAGTAGACCTACACGCGATTCTCCCGCTTGCTATGCTTGGCGAACTCAGCTGCATCTTCATGTGGCCCATTAATTGGGCCGCCAAGTGAGCGTGGGAATCCCTCAGGCTCTGAGGGCTTGCGATCACGGTCGTGCGAGCGGCTGCGCGAAGAGCCCCCGCGAAGACCGGGGGCAACGGGAGCGACGCCGGTCGGGTGACGTAGAACGTCGATGTGAACGAGAAGGCGAGGGTGAGCATGGGGAACGCGAACGTCGACGACGCTTTGGATACAGAAAGGAATGTGTGCGGTGTTATATGGCGTTGGTAGCCTATGAAGAACCTATAAGAAGGTGTGAGTGCACATCGCCATTGATTAGGCACTTGTCGAAAAAGAATCTTTGCCATTCGTGGGCGATGTATGGCTGTTAGATATACATCAGCGGACTGTGAGCTGTGTACAGTTTGTGTCTTGCGGGTTCGTGAATTGTTTGTCATACCGACACAGGGAATTCTAGACAGTGTGGGGGCAACACACCAGGCCCGCCGAGCGCGCAAACGTCAATAGGAGTGACCTCAGGTGGTCACAAAACATACCTGTTGGAGCGAGAAGTGTAACCTAAAAAGGTCACAAGACATACTCATTGAGGTGAGCGCAAATGTTTTTTTATGATTCGGGAGTCGGGACAGTCATAATGGCCGGGAAAGGCTTAACGGTGTTGCAGGCAAACTCGGAGCGATGTCAATTTGTCAAAATCTCATCTGTCATTCAAGTTTGCGGGTACTCTCTACACATTATCACATTCTTCAATGACATCTGTACGTGCCAGTATAATTATAACAGGAATTATCCCGTAGCTGATGTGGAGCCAGGTGCCACAAGGCGTGCTGACTGTGGGGGACACTTGTTGGGGGAGGGGTACTTGTTAGAAGGGGCGCCGCTTGTTGGAGGGGGAGCGCTTGTTGGAGGGGGAGTTCTTGTTGGAAGGGGAGCGCTTGTTGGAGGGGGAGCGCTTGTTGGAAGGGGAGCGCTTAGGGGGGGTTTTGTGGGGGGTGGGATGTTGGGCGCTATGGGGGTATGAGGCCGAAAATAGAAATGCCTGAACGTTGCCCACGAAATTCCTCATCACTAAGTGAGGCTCTCCCTGCTCTACCCATGATGGCGGTTGCCATCGATACTTCCATATCCTTCTCTCGCTCGAGTGTCCGGAGGCCCTGAGGTTCTTTGGAAAGTGTTACCTCAAACTCGTCCTTCACGAAGAAAGGTATTCGTTCACTTGGGACCTTGTCTGGATCCAGGTAAATGACCGTCGAAGTGCCATAGAGGAAGTTTGAGAAAACCCCTGGGGTTTGTTCTGTTTGCCGCCGTCGAGCGCCGAATATTGAATCCCAGAGGTTAGCTTTTGAGTTGGCTGAACTCTGCCAGAAAGAAATAAGCTTAATTTCCAATTTAATTGGAGCCGACTTCGTCATGAGAAATATTCCTGAAGGCGACATTGAACGTTCAAACGCCATGTTGTTGACTTTGGTAAAATCTTCGTTGTTTGGTTGATATACCCAAAAACCTCCATCGGCCAAAGGATGCTGGTCGTCCAGCAAATAAGTTGGTGCGGTAGTCAAATCATGAAATTGGATATCCCAACGCGCTGAGACCTTCTCTATATTCGCCCCCTTACCCATCGCAACACTGGCCGACAAAGTTGGGACATGCCCAACATTTACCCCAAAGTTGCCAGTTGTCGTCTTGTTCACGGCCTTCTTCTTGGTATCCCCGTCCATGAAAACGTTGCGAGGCGTGGGAAAAACGAGCTTGGGCGGGTAGCGAGAACAAGCGGTAACGTGTACCGTGGCGAACGACAGGCTGTAACCGGGGTCATCTTCGCCTTGGCAGGCGACCGCAACGGCAGTTGTCTCAACGCCAAGCTTTGTAGCTGGCCAGTCATGTTCCACGCATTCACCAACCTGTGTGACCGGGTGAATCCAAATCATCGCTGTAATAGATGAACATACCTTGATGACACCACTTGTTTTCGAGACAAGCGTATGGGAGACTACCCCTCCAACCTTAATCTTGAGTGTCGACATAAACTCAATGTCGGAAATATACGAGCTATTCAATTTGTCCCCACTGGCAACAGTTTTCTTTATCTTGTTGCCTCCACCGTGTTCATCACAATTCTCATTGGGGTCGTTGCGTCCGCCATAGTGATCCTCGGAATTCTCACTTCGATCATTGTCTGCATCTCCGTCACCACCCCCTGGCGGGATGTTGGGATCCTTTGACTCGTGACGACCATGGGTTCCTTCACCCCCTACGAGACTTGCAACTATGACATCAAAGCCGCCAAGTGACGAGATTTTGCAGAAGGTGGGGTCGGCGGGTAGGTCGACTATGACACGATAGGAATGTTCTCGCGTGTATACCACACCCGGAAAGGGGGAGAAAAATTTTCGAAATGCTGAGGAGACAATTTCCTCATTGAGGATAGGGACGTCGCCATCAAGGAAGACATATATTTCTTGAATGAGAAAACCTCGATGTTGTAGGAGGTCTGTATTAAACCCAGTTTGTATGACGTACTCCAATGGACCCTTGGAGGCAATTGACGAAAGAGCGGCCTGGAACACCGCTTGCATATCTAGTGCATGAATGTAGGCATTTGTCGCCGTGATACATGGTGGAGTCGGTGAACTGGTCTTGTCCTGTCCAAGCTCGGAAGTGGAATTGAGAACAATAGTTCTCGTCTTGGCACCGGTGGGGGAAATGCCAACAAAACATGGTCTAGAGCCCACTGGGATGTTCATACTGTGGGTGTGACGTCTGATTTTTGGCTGACTGGTTAAAGGGCGGCGGGAGAGAAAAAGGGGGATGTGTGGTATTGATACGTTCCCCTTTAGTGGCACGTGGCCGACGGGCCGCTTCTACCGACTGATTGGGAGCGGCGACAAAAAATGACATCATACCCACGTGATAAATTTTCTGGAGCTGTGCACCGGAGGAGCAACTCTGTTCTACCTTCTCGGAAACATCCGCGCACTTCTTTTCCCGTTTTCTAACAATGCCCCGCGAGGATTCGGAGGTAACTCGGAAAGCTGAGAGTCCCGCAACTGATGCCCGTGGTATTATTTCTCGCGCTCACCCTACAACACTGTGCGCGATAGTTTACTGTAGCTGCTCCAAACGCCGCGTCATGCGACGAGGGGTACTCAGTATGCAGCATTTGACATACTATACCCATTTTTGCTTCCCCCAACACATCCGCAACTCGGCCTTCTCTCATGTCAACCCGAGCGGCATCCTCCCATCTGTCAAGGGCTCGCCACACGACGCGTTCGCAGAGACGTGCTATTTGAAGGCCTAGAGCCTCCTGACAGATGCGACTCTCCCCCCTCGTGCTCCTCCTCTCATTTTTTAATCCTGAGCGCTTCCCTTGTGGGTCGTCGCTCGATCCAAGTTTGTTTGATGTGACGGAACTCAATATGGACATAGGCGCACTTCTGGCTACATCAAAGGTGTGCTGATTGCCAATGCGGCTTGGAGGACCCTTGTCTGCCTACTTAGCTGGTACGTTATGGCCGCGTGGGGCTCTATGGGTCCCCACACGCTGGGAGGAGGCGGAAATATGTACAGCGAATCACCCGCTGAGTAGGTCGGAAGCGTACACATTTTGTCTCACACTTGTAAAATGAAAGAACTTTGCCAAAAAAAAAAGGCTTGCTACTTGAGAGGGGTGCGGAAGACATCGTTTTTTCAATTCCAACAATGGGCTCTAGTTCAAAAACGACAAGACAATTTCCCTACTGAGATCCTCTCAAGCATTCCTCCAAGTGGGCTGAGCGTGAACCTTACTACCAGGTGGGTTGGGCAAGGACAGTTATATATTCCCGACCTTGATGTTCAGTTGCGTCACTGTGAGTGTGGGCAGCGTTGGGGCGTTTCCTTTGTTTTCCCCAAATGAAACTGAAAGTGCGCCCCCCCCCCCAAATTTGAACTGATCAGATGAGGTCCTTCTTGCGAAGCTGATCCCATGCCCCAAATATGTCATCATGAACCTTATGTCCTGCACGATGCCATTGCAAGCAAACTGGGGGGATCGCTAGCAAGATACCCTGCGGTGGCCCCCAAAGAAAGCTTAAAGGATGGATGCAAATATCTAAGGTGGTACGGTACTACATGGGAGTCACCAATGAAGTAAAATAATACACAGAGCAAACAAACAAAGCAGGGGTGGCAGTGAACATATATACGTATACAAATAACGGGTGCAAGAGGTGAGGCCTGTATATCGTTTTCTTTTTCAAAGCCTGCCCTCGATGAGTGGTGGCACATCCGTACGCCACGACAACGTTCCAGCGCCAAACGCAGCGTCTAGCGCCTCACGCACAGTCCTCACAAACACGAACTGAGTCCGCGTACGCACCTCCTTTGGTACATCGTGCTCGACGTCCTTTCTATTCGCCCACGGCAGAATTACCTTACTCGCGCCTGCTCGGTGTGATCCCAACACCTTCTCCTTGATACCCCCGACCGCAGAGACTCGTCCGCGCAGTGTGATCTAGACGAACAGTAATCAAAGAGCCATAACTTTGGCTAGTGGGAGGTTGCACACCTCTCCGGTCATTGCAGTGGTCGGCGGAACACATTTTCCAGTCAAGAGTGATACGATTGCGCAGATCTGGTCCCCCACCACCCTTCGGTTGAGCAACAGCTTTTGAAGAAAAAGGAAACGCGTACCATGGCAATACCGGCACTGGGACCGTCCTTCTTTTGTGCACCTGCGGGAAGATGCAAGTGTACGTCTACGGAGGCTTCTGGTATGCGGAGCGGGTCCTGTGCACGCTTATTGGTGATGCCGAGGTCATAGGCGTGCGTCTTGACCCAACTGAGCGCGAGCTCCGCGCTCTCCTTGATCACCTGAATAAATAAGTCGTCCGTCCCCAACATGTCAATCCTGTATCTACATCATAAGAAGGAAGGGACGTACATCACCAAGTGAACCGGTGAGCTTGAGTTGGCCACTTCCAGGGGTTGCGATACTCTCGACGGGCATAATCTCGCCCTCGCCCATTCCAGTTACGACGAGGCCCCAAACGACTCCACGCCTCGCCTCGCGCTCACGATCCTCGCCATCGTACCGTGACAAGCCTAGGATCTTTTCCAACTCGCCCATCTCGACGATTGGATTGTATCCGGCGTCAGCATCCTTCTTTCCATGCTTGACCAGCACGCCTGTGGTGTTGTCTGCCCTTGCTAGCGAGGAGCGCCGCAAAGCAGGTAATGAAGAGGGCGGCAAGCCACGCTCGTCAACGTGCGCCGCCCACTCAACCGCCTTGAAGCGTACGACGCTGCCAATGGCGCGTTCGAGCGCACGGACACCGGCTTCACGTGTATAGTGCGTGACTATATGGAGGAGAGCAGGTTCGGTGAGCTGAACGTGTGGTTCAGAGAGCCCATTTTGTGCGACCTGCTTCGGAAGGAGGAACCGTCGTGCGATGTGTAACTTCTCGTCGTGTGTGTAACCAGAGAGCTGAATCACCTCGCATCGGTCCAGGAGCGGCGGCGCAATCGTGTCGAGCGAATTGGCCGTGCAGATGAAGAGAACTTGAGAAAGGTCGATTGGAATGTTGATATAGTGATCCTACCGACCAGTCACGTCATCAACAATAACGAATATATCAGAGTTTGGGGCAAGGATATACATTGAAAGCAACATTCTGTTCCGGATCGAGCACCTCGAGCAACGCCGCAGAAGGATCACCGTGGTAGTTTGACTGACCAACCTTGTCGACCTCATCTCTGCCGTCAAAAGAGTTGTTGTCAAAAATCCAAGACTGGTAAACCAGTACTCACAGTAAGATAACTGGATCCATGCGACCGGCCTTGCGTAATGATTGTGCGAGTAAACCGGGACCGCTAGCAACATATGTACGGCGATGACCCCGGATCTCAGCTTCATCACGAACACCACCAAGCGCAATGCGATAGAACGGCCGGTCGAGTGCGCGAGCGATTGACTGACCCAATGACGTCTTTCCCGTGCCGGGAGGACCGACAAATCTGCTGACGTCATCGAATGATCGACGCTAAACAAGAAATATTGCCACGTACAGCAAAATCGGTGCTTTGATAGCTTTGTGCGATGCTCGCACCTCGGTTGAAGGAGGTGATGCGGGATTAGGCCGCATTTGCGGCGGTGGCATTTCACCCGCCTTGATAAGGGCTTTATAAGCGTTCTCTTTCTCCTTCTGATTATCGCCCGCACCTGCGTCCGCAGCAGGGTCCTCGCTGGTGTTCTTTAGCGCGACCTCGTGCACCTTGGCCTGTTCTGCTTCGGCCTCTTGCGCAATCAGGGCACGTAGACGGACGACAGCGAGGTACTCAATTGTCCTACGCTTGACTTTATCGAGCCCAAAGTGATCTGCATCGAGTTGCGCCTTGGCGTTAGCGAGAAAATCGGATCGCGTTACGGCAACGGAACCAGTAGACGAAGGGATCCACGGCAAGGAAGTGAGCCATTCAAGCTAGTAGGGCAATGTCTCAGAGGGTCAGGTGATATACAGCCGGGGGAAGAAATTTGCAAGAGACGCACGTAATTTCGCACGACACCATGTTCCGCGTTCTGAGGGGGAATTCGCTTGAGGCGGCGTGCCTCTGCGGAGGCGACGCGGCGCACTTCGCTGCCCGCGGGTAGAGCATCAATTCGGCGAATCAACGTCTCGAGCTCATCCTCATCTTCAACACCACTCGCAGTACCATGCAGGTCGACACTGCCTGGTTCGAGGCGCTGTAGCTCTGCATTGATTGCCGCAAGCTGCTGACGGAGGAAGAACGCCTTTTGCTGCTTTGAAAGTGATTCGTCTACGGCGGTGGCGATCTTTGAGCTGACTTCAGCGATGGAGAGTTGCTTCGTAAGCAGATTGGTTACGTGTTGAAGGCGTAATGAAGGGGATTCGGTAGAGAGGAGGACTAGACAAGGAAAGAAACGGGGTCAATGCATTAGCCACGGAGTTGTGAGCGGTGCCAAAACGGAAACATGTGAATCCACAGACTGGGGAGAAGGTCCGGGTAAACAGACGGATCTGGCGCTGACGGTGTAGCTTCCGAATGGCCAAAAGCGCGGTAGCAATGGACAGTTGCTTGGGAGACACGGGACACGGGTAAAGAAACCGAAAAATAACCCACCGAGCTTATCGGCATGCTCTGCGCCGACCGCAGATACAATGGCATCTGCAAGAGTAGCGACCTTGTGTATTTCCGTCTCTTCCACCAGTTGCGCGATGCGGGTCCAGCTCTCCCGTCTTTGCAAAGACTGCGAGTTGTCTCTCGCGAGACGCTCCAAGAGGCGAATGGCCACCGCCTTGAAATCCTGTGCCACATCAAAAGGTGGCGGCAACTCTGCATCGGGTGGGGGATGTATGACGTCTACGCGGGGAAGCGGGTGCGAGTCTGCAGAGGGGGAGGAGGTGCCGGGAATAGATAATTGAAGTTTGCTGGGATCAAGCAAAGAGACACGGGCAATGCCAGCGAGAGTGAGAAAGTAACGCTCATCGTCCGAGTGGGTGCCCGGACGGACGAAACGCTTGATGAGAGCGGTGACGCCCCACTTATTCACAGAGGTGTTCCCTTGGTGCTGAACGAGTGGCACGGCGGCGAGGAGGGGATTGTGTAGGGACGAGTCTATGAGACGGATGAGAGATTCAGCTTGCCTATTTGAAATTGGGAAAGTCAAGCGTGCGCCGGGGAGGAGTATGAGGGGATGGGGGAGGAAGACGAGGGGTAGAGTGGACCGCTGGGTTTTGTTAGACATGGCTGCTGCTAGAGAGGGTGAGATATATGCTATTTAACTCTCACAATTAATCACATGATCACACCTGTCTTTCAACACAGCAAATGATCATGAAGCTAATGAACCATGACGAAGGGAAAAAAAACCCCGCGAGGATTCGCCGAGGAAGAGGAACTCTCTTACTCTATCAAAGTTTTCACACTGATATCTGATGTATGATGCATCATCGATGTGAGGCCTACTTCCCTATACAGTGCTTCTCGGAGCAAATCACAAATATGTCAAGAATCACCTTCCTGTCGAGAAACAGAATGGATCAAGAAAAGAAGAGAGAAAAAGATATGTATATTGAGCCTGGAAGCACGGTCTGCACGAGGGCTGATATCGATCGATACAAGGTGGGATGGACACTCGAGGTGAAAAAAAGGAGAGTAAAGAGAAGGGAAAGGGCAACCAAAAAAAAAAAAAGAGACGGGTGAATTGAAACACCAGGGAGCAATTGAGAGGGGTGACCGTGGGCTAGTATACCTGTAATCTGGAAAACGAGGGGGAATTTGGTCTACTTAACGTACGAGCTTACTACTACTACTACTACTGCTACTACGACTATAACAACAGGACTGAATTTGAGCTTGACAAACTATGACGTGAGATCGCGATGCTGTTGAATTGTGCCTCCTTCAGATGGCCGGTGATTGTGATGTGAAAACTTGCGTAAGGAAAAAAAAAAGTGTGACCACGGCATTGGGAATATCGTTAACCAGAGAGAGCAAACAAAAAAAAAAAAGGATGGAGGAGAACGGGAGATTTGTGTGGTACAGAATACGCTCTGCCTCACGCTGTTGAGCGCTTGACCATCTACACAGTTTGTGGCCGGGGGGGCCGCAGTTGTTGAGGACACAAGAGAACTAGAATGTGAGAATAAAGAAGTGACGCACCTCGCGTGCCCACTTGATTGTCGTCTTGGTTTCTTTATCGTAGCCCTTTCGTGAGACCAAACTCGATGCGATCCATTCGGACAGAAGGAGCGGCTTGATTTCACCAGTCGGGAACGCGTCGGCAAGGTCCCCAATCACGCCAAACGCGAGCTTGTCGAGCGGCTCTCCGCTGTTGTCATCGGTAAGCACTTTTTGGGCAAGTTCGAGAATTGACGACGCGTGAGGGACCAATAGTTGGGCTACGAAAGTATATTAAAACATATAAAGGGCCTGGAAAAGAAGAGAAAACACACCCCGATCTGTCTTCTTGAAGCCCGTGATGATGCCAGTATGGGCCTCGAGGATGCCTTCACGCAGGTTTGCAATATAGTCGATCGACTCGTAGTCAAGCTACAAACCAAAAGTTTTCAGCAACTGCGATGCGGTACGTAACATCATCAAGGCCTACAGGGTTCGCTTGCAGTGCCGCAGCTTGCCTGAGCACCGTCATCGCAGTCTCTAGGTATGGCTCAAACTTGGGGCCGATCGCGAGTGCAATATCGCCAAAGCATGCCAGGATGGAGATCTTCACGTTCCGGTTCAGAACCTCACTCGACAAGTTCTCCAGCAGTACGGTCACAAACGCCTGCGCATATTGCTCTGTTTGATCGCCGAGAGCGCGCGTGACGTCACCAATGATGCCCACGGCGACGGTGCACAGTTGCGTGTCATCGTACGCTTTGAGTGCCGGATAAAGGAACGGCAGGAATGCGGGGATGTACGGCGCAAATTTAGCCTCTATAGCCGCAGAGAGCGACCCGACGACGAGGAAAGTATCTTCGAGAATCGTCGATGTCTTGCCGGCTGACTGGATGAGTTGCAGAACAAGGGTCATGATGCGATCAGCAAGAGGTTGAATGCCTGCGCCCAGTTTACGGATCACGCTCTACGGGGCAGATCAGGGGGTGAGAAAAAGGGAGGGTGGTACAAATGCCTACAACGGTGACGCTGCACAGGTTGCTTTGCAAGTCATTCCAGTTGTTGCGGTCATCGGCGCCCAGGATCTGGTTCTAATTGCCACAGCATGGGCTTTAAAAACGGCGCATCATATGTACCAAAGGAATACACCGCACCTGAACGTTAAGGAGGTGCTCCATACGATCCAGAATTTTCAACGTCGTGTTTGAGACAACCTGCAAGCAGTCTGGCGTCGCTTGCTGGACAAAGGACGTGATGGCTTCATACGCGGACGTGCGGTAATTCGATTCGTTACCAGCACTAACAAAGAGAGCGTGAGCATGCGGATGAAATGAAAGGAGAAATGATCACGCACGTCTCTGTGACTTGCAGCAGCGCACCAACGATACCCTCAAAGTACGGCGAAAGTGGGCCCCCGGTCTGCTCCTCATTTAAATCATACAGCTCGTACAACCCATCCGCAAGGTTCATCAAGGCCCAACAGCAATTCGCGATGATATGGGGGCTATCTTGCAAACCGGCTACGAGCGCGCTCACAAGTGCATGCAAATGCACGTCTGGCTTGATCGACGTGATAAGGTTCTCGCAGATGCGGCCGAGCGTCCAGGCAGTCGTATCCTTTACCTGTGGCTGCGGATCTGACATCATGTTGATCAAAAGTGGTAACGCCTGATTGACAAGCGGTGTGAGCACGCTCGGATCTGGGCCTACGAGAATCGAGCCAAAGGACATCACGGCAGCCTCGCGTTGGTGCCAGTTTTCTTGCTTGATGTTCCCTTCAATGAAGGGTATTATGGCGGGGACGATTGGGTCGTGCACTGCCTGAGCGAGGAAAGAAAGACATGTTCCCGCAGCCATAGAGACGTTCCATTCGCCTTCCTCAGCATCCTCGTCTTGACGGGTGAGGAGCTGAAGAAGCACTGGGACAACTTCTGGGAGTGCAATCTTGGCAAAGTACCTCGGTGCCTCAACATCACCTTCAAGGAGGCCCTAGGGAGCTGTGTGAGACGCGAATGACCGGAGATAAAAAATGAAACACCGTATGGCGCACCTCCTGAGCATCGAGATAATCACTCTCGAGGTTGGATTCCTCCTCAGCAACGGATGTCCAAAACTCGATGGCCTGCAGTGCGACAGCCTCTTCTTCCGATTTCATACCCATCACGGTTAGCTAAGTAAGACAAGAAGTCAGCCGGGAACGGATTGGAATCAAGTAAAATGACTTGCCCCGAAGAGTGCGCGCTCCATATAATAGGCCATCTTGCTGTAGTAGAGGGTCATGATCCGCACGAGGGATTCAAAGGCCGTTGCCTGCACCTGGACGGATGGGCTCTGGGTGGCCTCGCATACGACCTGCATGATGTAATTGCGCTCACCCTGACGAGTTGGGTTAGCCGCTTAGTTGACGTTAAAAATAGTGGAAAGGAAAGGACGCACCTCCCGCTCAAAATTTTCACGAATGAACGAGAGCGAATTGTAGAGGGCCTGCATGGCCGCCAGCTGCACGTCCGTCGAGGGTTCCTCCTTTCGTGCACCATGGACGACCGCAGTCAAAATCTCGTCGGCGCGTACGCTCAATACATCGGGGTCCTAAATTTAAGGGGTCAAAAAAAAAGCAGACCATCAATCCTTGTTCATGAAGAAGAAAAAAAAAGGACGCACCAGTGCCTCGCAGATAAAGCCGATAGCACTGAGCGTCGACTGCCGTAAGGGCACGCTTGTGCCCGTATTGACAAAGCGAAGGAGGATCTCGATTAGATCAGGCCATTGGCCCTGGGGAAGCTCTACGGTTGCGATAGCGGCGACACTTTGTGCAGCGACGGTGCCCGCCTTGACCTGCTCAGAGTGAAGCCCGCGAAGGACAAAATCTTTGATCTCGCTGCGGATCTTGACATCGAGGGCGAGCCAGCGGGTCGAGTACTCTGCCTGGCGGACATTGTCCTGTAGAAGTCATAAACGAAAAGAAAAACAAGTCAAAAGGAGGAGGGCATGAGATGGGATGGCGCGACGTACACGAGCAGTGAGTGCGTTCTTGAGTGCGAGACCAGCGGCGTTTCGGACGAACACGGGACTAGCTTCATTGGCGAGCTCTGAGGCGAGCGTGTGCATATAACCGGGCTGTGTGACACGACACGGGGAGAAAATCAATGGACGCAAAGAAGAAGAGAATGTTTGTGGCCGACGGCAGGGAGGGGGGGAAGGGGATTAAGAACGAGGACGCACATAGTTCTCGCGAGAAGCTAGCTCGAGTTTTTGTGCGGCATTTTCACGCGTAGCCTGATCTGGAGGGGAATGAGAGGATAAGAAATTGAGAAAATTGAAGAGATGATGAGGGAGGAAGCGCGACTGTCAAGTTATAAAGAGAGGAGTTTACCTGGTGATAGAGAGTTGGCGAGGAGCTCGCGTGCGTTCATGATCGTAAACTTAAGAGTTAATGGGAAGAGATAGAAGAGATGAGAAAGAAAGGAAAAAAGAGAAGAGTTGCAATGTCTTACAAAACAGAGCGAGCGAGAGAGTCTGTGGCAAGGGCCAAGCAAGGGAACGAATAGTCGTCCCTCCGGCGTGAATTCCCTTTTTTCTCATCTCACTCTATTCTCCCACAAATACTTCATGGCAGATCGTGTAGGTACGCTACCCTAAACTCGAATCGACCTCTCTCTCATCATATCTACCGTACAGGGCCGCGGCACAGCCCGAGGTTCACAGCGCGGTGGTCCTTTCGCATCGCGTGGGGGTCGCCACGGCGGGCCACAAGGTCCCCAACCGACCCTCGACAAGCCAAAGCGCGAGGCGATCCTCGACCTCTCCAAGTACGTCAACGCGCGTATCCGAGTCAAGTTTACCGGCGGGCGTGAAGGCATGTGTGTTCTTCATAAAAGAAAAACATCAAAAAAAAAACCATTGTTCATGTAAATCAGTGACCGGCGTGCTCAAAGGTTACGATCAACTGCTCAATCTCGTCTTGGATGAGGTGCAAGAGCAGGTGCAAGGTATATACATTCCTTTTTGACCTCCCTTGTGTTTCCCTCTGATCCTTGGTTCTTGCAGATCCAGAGCCACGCACGCGCACACTTGGCCTCGCCGTGCTTCGTGGGCCTACAATTACCCTGCTCAGTCCCGTCGATGGGCTGGAAGAGATTTCCAACCCTTTTGCCTTACAAGAATAAGCAAACGCACAATACTGTAATGCCACTGGGGCTACGTCTCGATTCAAATGAGGCCCCAATCATCCGGAAAAGATAAAAATTGACCACACACATCTTTCCCTCCCTTGCTTTTGCTTCTTGTTTCCCTCGCTGCAACCAAAAAGAGAGATTGTAATTCTATCGTAGTTGGTCATGCGCGCCTATCAATCTACTTGTTCGTGGATGCATATACAGTGGTATATACATAAGCATGGACGATTGGGCATGGCATTTGCAAGGCATTGAAATGCGTATTGGGTCTAGTCTTACTAGAGACCGTAGCACATCCCAACATTAATATGTGGATAAGACTCGACATGTGGCCGAGGCCGGGGAGGTTGAACAAAGAGGGGTTGGAGAGGATGGGGAGGGATTGTCTGGGAGATGGTAACAAAACCCGGGATGTCAGGTAAAATGAGACATCAGTGAGAAGACGGTATTGAGTCAATATAACACCGTTACGAAGGAACGAATGAAAAAGGGAAGGCTCTGGAGAGAATGCGGGGTTGATGCAAGGAATGCGTGGGTGTGTACATGTCATAATGTTATGATGAACTCGTCTGCGGCGGGATGCCCTTGTGACGATGACGGGGACGGCGGACTAGTGTGTATTACACGAGTAGGAGGAGGAAGAGAATGAGAATATGACAAAGTATTCTTCGGTGCCCAGATTCCAGCGTTGCAACGATTCTAAATGGTCGCGCGACACACATCTCTTAGAGAAGAGACTATGGAGGCAGCGACCCCTGTTGCATAGACTGGGGTACACCGTCTTCGCCTTTGTCTTGACCTTGCCCGCCATGAGAACGCGAAATAATATCTGGTGGTTCTTTTCCTTGCACATTCGTCCATCCCTTCGTTCCTGTCATCTTTCCACGTCGGCGGCGGCGGATGCTGCTCCCTCGTTCTCGTCTCCACCTTCCACCTCCCAGCTGACCAGATCCACACCCGCATCACACTGCGAGCTCAACGATGATGGCGCAGGCGACCCGCTTCCCGCAGAGCCCGAGTCGGGTGGGGAGGGAGACGCCGAACTGGTACTCTTCATGCACTCACCACCACCACCACCACCACCACCACGGGTCGTCGTCGTCGTCGTCGGGGTCGGGGAAGCGAACGTGCGTGGACCCGGTGATGGCGTTCGTGCGTGCACCGTCGTCATTGAATGTGAGTGTGCGTGACGAACACGAAAGTGCGAATGGGATGTCGGCGTAGCGGTCGGCGTCGGCGCCAACCGCGCACGAGCTGCGGCCGACGCCGCGGCTGCGGCAGCGGCGGCGTAAAAGCGCGGCGGATAACGTGGCGAAACCGGATACGCCATTATCGGCGGCGAGGGTGCGCTCTCGTAGTACACATACGGTTGCACTGGGGCGAGGGTGGAGGAGACGGCGAGGGAGGAAGTGGGGTCAATACTGCCATTGTCAGCGGTGGGAATGGCTTGTTGGGCCCAGCGGACAAAGGGCCCGGCGGGCCGGAGTGCGAACGACGGGGTGAATTCAAGCGCGGAGAAGTCGAGATGAGGTCGAGGTGGCGTGGGGAACGGCCGCGAAGACCTGAGAGTGAGTTAGGGAATGCTGGGTGATTATATGGCTCGCGCGTTGGGATAGTAGGCACCGCCGAGGGAGCTGTGTTCCCCTCATGCGATCGAGGCGAATATGGGGGTGCGCTATATGGGGACGCTTGTGGTGAAGAACTTGCAGGCGAGCAACTTGGGGATGGCTCTGATACACCATTGCTCCGGTCTTGCTCGTGCTCCGGGACTTCAGAAAGTGATAGCGACCTTATTGATTGGAGGTCGTCATCCGTGAGTATCTCACTATTATTCGATGACGAAGCGTAGCCGCAGTTCGGCTGTCGGGCATTCGTTGGCAATGTTGCAAGCACCAAACCCAGACCGAGTTGATTCTCGAATTGTGAACGATCCTCAGCGGAGGCAGATGGTGGCGGTGGCGAGGTCCATTTGGAGCGCTTCGGCGCCATATGGTCAGGCGTTGACGAGGACGGGCTTGGCGTGGAAACCTTTTCTGCTGGGGGCGGTTTCGGTGGCATCTCTGAGATGCCCTTGGGATCTGGTACGTCAATTTTTGTCAGACGCATAGGACTTGATTCAACCGTGTAGGGCGTCTGGGGAGGAAAGGGCGAAAGCCGTGGTGGCACAGAAGCCGAAGCTGGCGAAGTTGCTGAATTCAGGTCCTCCGTCCGTTCCTCGCAGAGTTGTGCGACGGCGCGGTCGGGGCGCGTAGTGAGAATTCTAGATGCCCGCATAAACTCCCCACGAATCTGGTGGTTCGGCGTTAGAGTATTGTCCGTAAAAAGAGCCCGACCTGGCGAGCTGCTTACTGTGTATAGACCGTCCCTGGTGACACAACGTGCCACGTTGAAATCAGTCTCGAAAGGATCCTTTCAGGGCAGCCGAATTAGCACCCTATAGCTACATGCTCCTAGAAAAATCGAATCCTTACTTCGATGCAAAAGCGATTTCGCTCCCTGAGGTCCTTGTAACGCGCAGGATCGAGCTGGAGGAAATACGTGTGATCAGAATGGAATTGCCGGATTCGGTGGAGAACAGAGTTACATCATTCTGCCAGCCTTTGCTTTCTTTCTTGAGCAAACCTGCCCGGATCGATGCGACGCCGGTATTGTATGAAAAGTCACGGGAATAAAATTTGAAAAAATCTATTAGTCTGAGAAAAGGGAGGACGAGTGCGTCATTCAGGAACCGGGGTCGTCACCGATGTGGCAAAGCAAGGAGACGCACAATTGACCAACGCTATCTGTATTTGCAGACTTCCATCGCTGCCTCAACAGTTCGACGTCATCGAAAAACCTTGAAAATCGTCAGCCCACTAGTACCCACAGGCTGCGTGCCTACAAGATACATACCAAGTATTGTACCCTCGGATATGAGTATCTTCCTGCGCGAGCGTCAGTCGATGGCGCCGGAATTATGAGGAAACGTGACATACATGTGAAATAGGCCGCAATGGTGGCATTTGTTGTAAGTTAGGGAGAACGGGTGGATTCTTGACATGGACGAGGAAATATATGACCAGGAGCACGTATCCATATGATGAGAGGGTCCCCTTGTATGGAGAGTTTATCTTTCTGTGGGGAGGCACGTAAGTACGTAATGGCTCAGACACAACAGGTGCGCGGGGGGATACCTTCTTTTACACCACACTTTGACTGTTCGGGCGCAAAGATGTCAATGATATGTTGGATGTGGGCAGTGCCAAACTCACGGAAGAGGACCAAGGTTCTTACGCGAGTGGGGTCGATCGTAGCATAACAATATAGTAATCGTGTGTTTTCCAGAGCCAGTCTGTTTTCAAACCCAATATCACACGCGATGCCAAGCGGAAGTGCAGGTGAGGGGTCAAGGGAGAGCTTGACTATAGGTATACGAGCATGAGGTAGTGGCTTGACGTGGAATTTTGTTTCTGGGTGCCGAGAAAGAATGGTTTGAAGATGGAGCAGAGTGTGGAGAGAAGGATGGTAACATACCCCGCTCGAGGAGGTCGCCGAGCATGGTTACAAGGTCCGTTGCGGAGAGACGCTCTTCGGCATCAATCAAGCAGCAGAGATCCATGTCTAGGCAGATGGTAGCATCGAGGTTGTGGTAAGGTGAAATGTGAGGATGCTCACCAGAATTGCGAAGACTGAAGCCATTGGCTGTGCTGCCAAAGGAGAAGAGACGACTTTGGGGTTCGATTGTGCGAATGAGGCGCTCGAGGAGCTTGCGGACATCCTCCTTGACAGCGAGCTCCTCCGTTGTGGGTAGAAGTTGTATGATACAATCGAAGAGACATTGGGAAAGGTCAGCGACAAAGCGTTGCCTGGATGCACGGGGTTGGGCAGGATGGGAATGGGGGTGTGAAACATGGCGAGGGGATTTGGAGGAATGCTGGGTTGCAACGGCCATGAGTGATAAGTAAGAAAGGGGAGGGATGAAGGGAGGGACTGGATTGAGGAGTGGTGTGCCGTACCGTGCCCCGTGATGCTCAAGAGCTAACTGTCGCACGTCTTTGAAAACAACCCCTCAATTGCTTTTTTCCAATTCTAATTCTAGCCTTTCTTTCCATCGCCCACGTCAACAGTCTTTGCACGTTTCACTCTCACAACAGTTACTAGATTCTCAATGATACGTAGTTTCTGCGAGTTTGTTGCGTCCCACTCGCCCGCCATCCCGCAGCCAGCGACCTCCCCACTTGGTTGCTCTTGTTACATCCCGTGGTCCTGATCTAATTGTTTTGTTCCACTAGAAAGCCCTTCAACGTCGCTTTTTAAAAACCCCTCCACACTTCGTGCCTCTACTTAACCCGATGTGAACAGAGCAAAAAGCGTGGTGGTCCGGTACGACGTAATCAGGTTGATTGGAGCAAGGTCATCTCTTGGCAAGAGACGCCCTGACCTGCTGACTTCTACGCGCTTGATTACAGTACCGAAACAGATTAGAGAATCTGCTCAAGTGCGATCACACCGCAAAGGGTATCACAGCCCTAGCCAATCATACAGCACCACCACGGTCAGGGGCACGTAGTGAGAACAACTCCGGGGTGATCCATCGCGGTACAGGGTTTAACTTTTGACGTCATTAATCGACTGGCACCTTTTGGCACTCCAAGATCCGTAATTCGTACTTCCAGGAGTGGAGAAATTTGGCGCCAGAACTGTGTTTGATGTTCAACATGCTCAGCGCCCCGCCCATTGATCAGGCGGTGAACCGGTTAAAGGTAACCATGCAGGTCACTCCTTACTGTACTTCTCTCGGTTTTCAATGACCCAGTGTCGGATACTAGACAATGATGCACGTGAGCGCTTCATTCATATCACACAATAAGTAGGCTCTGCCACCTTTGACTCACAAACAAATAAAGAACGAGAAGTAGAACAGGTAGGGAGAAAAATGTTTGGTGCCAAAAGCGAACCGCGTAATGGCACGTACCAAGGTTCCGCTTATCTGGAGGCTTCCTAGAAGTAGACCTCCATGTCAGCCGAGCCTAATAATCACCATGGCATCAGATCATTCATAGGTTCATCGGTTAGACCCCTACTATATCCTCCACATACCAGAAAAGCAAAGTCGAGTCCCAGTTGAGTCAAGGAGTAAGAAAGGAAATCGAAACGTACCGTGCCGTATCATATTTTGTGACTCGCGTCGGGAAGCCTGCCTGCAAAAAAAAGTGGGATTTCCAAACCACTTCAAAAGCCTGAGGTGGTCAGGGATTATAACGCTATACAGTTCGCTTGATGGCCAAAGTTGACCTTGTTTCCAAATCCGAGTTGCCGAAAGGCCTTTTTACGACTCGAATAAATTAACAAACAACTCGCTCACCACGCTGCTCATCCGAAAAGGTGAATCTCACCCTCAACAAGCGTCGTCCGTAAAGCGGAACTTCGCGGAACCCGGCCGTGCATTTCAGGAAACGCACGCACTCTGATCCGACTCCAATCCGGATTCCAAGTTGACCTAATGGGTCTAAGTTATGTGCATCAGTCAGCAGAGAAACCCCTGCATGAGGTGGACCTTCTCCCGTAACGCTAAGCCCTTGCAGCGATAGCAAAATAAAGGAGTAGATATTTTCAAAATTTCCTAGTCTTTTTCTAATTCTACCTGTTTTTCGCTTCCTTGTACATCCTCCCATAGCGTATACTCACCATCGTCCGCACCGCTTATGTCTGTGACAGGTCCCTGCGATCCAAATCCGTTTTAGCAGAAAGACTGAGAAATATTAAGGAGAGACATACGCGAATGCCGATGCGATGCACGCCTTGACATCCTTGTAGCTCACAACAAGCACGCTCTGTTCGTCACGCGAAACGAGCATGATGCGTTCGTCCGTCCCCGCATCAAGCTTGAAACCGACCATCACGATCAGCTTGGTTCAGATCCCGGAAAACATGACATTACCTTGTTCAGACACGAAAGCACATGGGAGAGACTAACGATAGGACGCCCGCGCTCGTCGACCTGGTGGAACACATAGTCGCGGAAGAGTTTGATGATGTATCGGTCACCTGTCTCGCTCCATCGAGGGTCCCGAGCGAACCTGCAGAATACCGGTCTCAGGTAACGGAAAGTGTTATGTGATAGTATGCGTACTCAGGCCGTTCGTTGATAAAACCAAACTTGGTGAGCAAGCGGACGAGGCGTGCATTCTCGAGCTCAGACATCAGCTCGCCCTCGAGATAGTCCATGCCGCTGGTAGTCGAGTCATCATGTCAGAATCAAAAACCATCATGACGACCATGTAATCATAAATTTACTTTTGTAGATCGTCCATTTCTGTGAGGAGCCTTGAGCCGATCATATCAAACAGTTGTCCGATATGCTTCAGCAACCGGACGGCGGTTAGATCCTAGTAGTCCCCGGTAGATGCGTATGAGGACGTTACCTTGTGTGCACCCGGCTTGGAAAGACAGAACAACGCGACATTCTTGAGGTCCGCACTGTAGTGCTGGGTCACGACGTCAAGCGACTTGCCAAAGTTATTCGTCGCAACAACATTATTGCAACAAAGTGCCATAATGAGCTTCCCAAACATCACCAGGTCTTCCTGGATCTGTTCTGCTGGTATGGGTACACCCGGAACTCGCGGCGGGGCGGCGGGACTATACGTAAGAACATCCGCGAGCCCGCATGAACTGATCCGTACGCGGTTCCGGCCCGTAACGATGACCTTGCTGACGTCAATCATTCGAACGGGCAAGCCCTGGTCATGTGCGGCTTTCATCGCGCCAGCTATTTGAATGATATAGCTCCAGAGCGTCCTCTCTGGCACGTGGGGTTGGGCCGCCTGCAATCGCCCTTGTACAAATGTCGGCGCACGAGGTTTAATGTGCGCGTCATAGAGCGTTTGCGCATTGGGGTGGTACGTATAGGCAACCACGAGCGCTGGGCAGGATTGAGAAAAGGAGACGGGAAGAGGAGCGAGAGACGGACAGTTATCACCGAAAGAACGGGTCGTGAATGCTTCGTGAACGGAGACGATGTTAGGGTGCCGGATAAGTCTCCACTGCTCGATTGATTGGAAAGCAGCTTGGTGCATAAGACGAAAATCTTTTTGTGGTGTACCTCGTTCTAGCGAGTCGATAGAGAAGATCGGCATGCGGACATACCTGACACTCGTCGCAAAACGTATCCATGGCCATCCTTGCCTGTCGCACGGTATACAGTGCTGTACCAATTACCAAACTTACGGCGCTCGCCCGACGTGCTCTCGAGAGGAACGAGAGTGTGGTAACCCTGCAGCTCATCCGGAAGATTGAGCCCAGGCGCAGGCGCAGTATGAATGATCTCCGAGCGCAAATGTAGATCAGTGCGCAGGGTCGGAGAGATGAAATATGATGGTGGTGGCGAGGGCAGAGGAAGGGAATACAAGTGATAATCGAGCTAAGAACGTAAATTCTGCGAGAGTCCAAAGGTAAGATCTCAAAAAACAGCGTACCGGCTGGCGAATGAAATTAGGCTGTGGTGGGAAATATTCCAAACTTTGTTCATACTCGGGCTGGAATTGCGGATAATACGACTTGCTGTACGAATTCACGTCGAGCTAAAAGGTATCACATCCATCTCAGACATGACTCTGCACACATGCCATACGCACGGCTTGCATCGGAGAAACCACACTGTCTGTCGCATACATGTTATACAAGCCATTATTTTCATTCGAGACATAATAGTTGGGATCGTAAGGGTCGTTTTCATCGTAGTCGGACGCGGGCGGTGAAGGGGACAACGTGCTTCTGATAGCCGGTCAGCGGGACCACCATCTAGTATTCGGACAAAGGCCAACATACGCCGGAGTCTGCGCCTGCGCACGAGAAAAAGTGGGAGAGGCAGGAGGGAGCGATGAGGATTTGGGAACGAATACAGGGGCGTTGACTGCCTGAGAGAGTTTCGCGGAAACGCTAGGCGTTTCGGGTTGAAGCCTGCAGAGATTTGATTTAGGTCTCGCGGCGAGTGCAATTGCACACCCCATAGAAAGGAGCTTGTGAAAAGTGCTCACATTGGTGCAGGAGCAGAAGGTGGAGTTGAGGGGCGCTAGTGCTTGTCGGGATTCAGTGCACAGGAGTAGTGATCTGGGCTCACCGGGGGATGAGAATAGATACAGCCTTTATCTTGAAATTTACATGAACTATGTTGCTCTCGATGAAGGAAGACACCCAGGAAGAAAGAAGATACACTCACCCATAGATGAGAATATTCCTACATTGTCGTTGCGTAGAATCTGTAAAAGGCGAGAGATGAGATTAAGACCAAGATGATGAGAAGGGCTTTAAGGATGCTTACCTTTCTTCGGGGATGATTTTGTAGAATCACTTGAGACCGCAGTGGGCGCAACAATCTTTATGGCGGCACTGGCTGACTGTGGCCTAGCGAAGAAGGCCATGGTCGCCTGTGGAAAGGAGACGGCGAGGTGTGGCTGGGTGTCGTCGAGTAAATGATTACACAGCACCAAGCACGCGGCAAATAGGCACCTACAACACTCACAATTGGCTTGACTCCCCCGCTTACAATGTCTAGTCTTGCCAGAGATGCTGCAGCTTTCAAATCTTCACTTCAGGGTGCAACTACGACCTCTTGGCACTCTAATCAACCATCCACATCTACCTCACAGCCCGCCACTCCTCCAGACAGCGATTCTGGCAAGAAAAAGAAGCGGCCAAAAGCGAGCATGTCTCGTTCTTGCCTCTGCTTTTCTCTAGTTGACCTTCGCACTTAAGCTATCGTCTATTCCCAACCTGCTGATACCGGAACAGGAACGGACGTGAACACTCAGCTGCTCTATGCGATCAATCATCTCAAGGTACGTCAGACCTTCCCAAGTCTCACAAAAAGGAAATGCCAAATCACTCCGGACAGGCAAACAATGGACCCATGCGCCTCGATGATCTGGCCATCAGGACCCAGACACCCCTCGATACCGATAAGGTTCTCTTTGAAAAGTTTAGGGCCCATGAACGAGTGGAGTTTGATCCCAAGACAAACCTATACTCATTCAAGGTGGGTCATCGTGCCGCAGCTCCTTGTTCCAGTGTTGACATCGGTCTCAGCACGATTATAGCTTTCGCAGCAAAGCGGCCTTGCTCACCGAAATTCAACGCGCGACGCGTCGTGGTGGTGGTATCTCTGTGCGCACACTCAAAGAGTCGTGGAAGGATGCACCTTCCGCAGTTGAAGAGCTCGAGAAGGAAGGCGAGGTATTCGTCACGCGCACGCTCAGGGATGGCCAGATGCGCATGGTATTTTGGAACGAGCTCAAAGCAGATCCCGCTGACCTCGCCGAGGAAGGTCCTGAGGCAGTTGCGAAGCGCGACGCCAGCAAGAACGGCACTGGGCTGAGTGTTGAGAAAGGTGCAGCTTCAGGGAGTAGCTGGTGGCCTCTTCTATGTTCTGATAAATGGTAGAATTCCACGACCTCTGGCACAATCTGAACGTACCGAACGATGTTGACCTGCTCAAGCAACTCCAATCCGGTATGTCGTCTCTCAAGATCAAAGCCCACCGTAGCTTCCGTTGACTTACCTTTACCATCTCAGGTGGTCTACAAGAGACGGCATCTGAGGCACCGGTAATAAAGGCGCCAGTGGGTAAGAAAAAGGGCAAAAAGTCGGCGACACGACAACGCACCGCCCGCCTGACAAACACTCATTTGAAGGATATGGGGATTGACTTTAGCAAAGATTATGTAGCACCCGGAAAATGAAAATGCACTGGCAGTTCGCATCCCTTTTCGTAGGTTCAACTCCGTCTAATCTACATTAGATTGTCAGTCAGAAGATCTGCATAGATTGTAATTATATATTAGTGAATTTCAGAATCTCCAAGCCTCAAATGTTTACTCTAAAACCAATCCACTTCGAACGTACACCATTATCCTCAGAGAGAGAGGATATCTATGCGGGGATATACTGTATATTGTTTTAATTCACTTCGTCAGGCCCAAAGTGAGTTCCAAATTTGGACCGACATTGTCCGACTCAGTGATGTCGGCATCCGCAGCATCATTCGTGCGACCTTCCCGGGCGCCGCGAGGCTGGCCTTTCAGGCTGAGGATAGGCTTAGTGCAAAACTGTCACCATGAAGTCGCATCTGCTTCGTATCTTTCCGTACTTCATATTAGCGACAACTGTTCTTGCGCTTCCGGAGCCCTTTAGTGCTGGCGACAGACCACTCCAGGCCGCTTTTCGGACATCGGCCTTGTCGGATCAACCTCCTCCAGAGTGGCAATCGCCTCCAAATCCAAATGCTACTCACCACCTGATATTCAGCAGCGTAAGTGGGCTGCTCCAAAGGTGGTCAAATACCCTTCGTAGAAATGGTGCGCTAGGTCTTTCTTTAATCCCAGGACTGGGTATATGCTAATTCTATATACTCGCACGGTCAGGTCACAATATTGTGCCTGCAACCATCCCTGCAGGAACAATTTTGTACCATGGACGCACCAATGACCAAGTCCCAGATGTACCCGAATGGCTTGCTTTCGACTTTGAGCATGCCTACCTGTTCTGCCGTCGCTCATGCTATGTGCTCTCACTCCAAGCGAAACGCGATCTTCGACTTGTGTATTTTGATGGTTCAAGCGCAGCCAAGATGGACGACGGACCTTTGGACTCTCAGGACATTGTCGCTTGGGGAAAACCCCAGCCAGACAAGTTCTTCTCAGAGAGGGAGCGCATCAAAGCTTTGTGCGACTGGGGACGACCATTTGGTCTAGATGGGTTCGTCCGGATGGAGTTCCATTTGTGCGTCTCCCGCTATTTAATGCGCCGCCACTGTTGGGGGCTAATCGTACCATCCTAGCGAAGTCATGATCTGTGATATTCTGGATGGCCTAGAGATCATCACCCTCCTCGACCTGTTACCGAAAAATACGACAGGCTCTCCACGCCGCAGACGTCCCCCAGTTCCACCAGGGGTCCCTCCGGATATTTTGCCACGTTTTCCACCGCAACTGCCAGATTCACCGGGGACTGGGCCGCCCCCGAACTGGCGCGGTTCTCTTCCAAGCGGGAGTACGGGTATGTTTGAAGCCAACCGCGCAGGAAGTTGGCATGACCGTGCGCCTGGGGAGACACGCGTTCGCCTTGACCTCACGGGTCTCATCACATTTTACGACCCGACCCTCTCAAGCCTCGTTGAAGCGCGCCAGGGCAAGGATAGATTGCACCACCGCTTGAAAGGGATTTCTACGAGAGATGCTGAGCGGGTACTTGCGGAGCTGAAAACAGTGTTGACGCGCGAGCAAGGTGGTCAGAGCGGCGTCGACTGGGGCAGCATCACGCGGGTCGTAACTGAGCGCTACGCTGAGCGCCTCGATTATCTGCAGTTCTCGCTCTCTCCAGAAGCAGGGTTCGCCGATACAGCGGAGCAAGCAGCCCGTGCACGTGCTCAGCTACTCGTCATGCTGGCCCCATACATTACAACTGTAGACGTCCCGGAGCGATTGCCTGCATCGGCCAACGCGAGCTGGGCAGCGCCGGTTGTACATCGCTGTGCAACGACGCAGACCTCGCACATCCCGCTCGGCATGCTCACACCGCAGGAGGCGCGGATTCACGCCGCAGTCGAGAATACGCTACACGAGATATGCAGGCGGTTGACGCTCATCTGGCTGGAATTTTTTGACGTCGAAAGAGCAGACGAGGCAACATCCGAGAAGGGTATAGAGGTGGGCCGGAAGCACGTAGACGAGCTGATGAGCTGGCTCGACTGGCCGGCGTGGGTCGAATGCAGACCTGCGTGCAACCGCGGGGTACGTATCACTTATTAGCAATTCCTCAATTATTTTTTTTTACAAAGGGACTGACGGATGCTCCTACGGGAGAACAGGAGACTTGTTATCTTCCATCATGGCCGTTCTTGGAAGGAGATGACCCGTATGATATGACGCCGCGGTGCATATCAAGCAAGGATGTCGTTCGCCCATAGTCATGCCGTACAGTGTCCCACTAATTTGGCTGCGGTCTGCAGTATTGTCCGTAAACACCAACTAGACGACATATGATAACAATCAAGTCGCTTGATCTATCGAGCCGTGGATTTACCCCATATACTTGTATATCAGGTCTCATTAGAGACAACAAGTACACTTAGAAGAAACAGTTTGCCGAGCCCAATCTAGCTCTTGTGACGCACCCATGTTGGCGTTAACCTCCGATTTCCCGACTCCGAACTGCTCCGTAGGCATCACCGCAATAGGCGAGTTTTTTGTTAGAGGTGTCCAGTCAGTCGACATCACCCAACATTTAAAAATTTCCTGCTATCGGAAGATGACTCTATTAGCATAGAGAATGATGATACATCTATTGGCACAGGAGATAACACACACATTAAGATGTACGCAGACGACAGGTGTTTGGATAGATGATTAAAGAGTCAAAGGACATTTGTGTTGTCCTGACACAATCAAAGGAGGAAGACAGATGGGGAATGAAATACAGTAGACTAGCTCATAATGCCTAAAGGCTTGTCCATACTCGAGCTCAAACTGACCCACAAACATGGTTTGCATTATAAGATTATGCATTATCAGGTTATGCATTATGAGCCAGTCTCCTGTAATGAAAATTAACAGAACTTAGAATGGGGGTTAATCAGGTGCTGTGACGTGCCGGGTGAAGATTACTTGCCAGTCCTGTTGGTCACGACCAGAGTGTTTTTAGACCCCCAATGTGGAAAATAAGACTATGCGATGAGGCATATTGTGACATTGACTGGCCCTTGCCCTTTGTCAGAGCTATCCGAGTCGATGGGGTGATCAGGCCGCTCGGGGTGAGGAACGGCAAATATAGCAGAGATGTCAATGTAGTCGAATAAATCCATTGATTTGTTAGCGGGAGTTTAGAAGGTTGAATATGTATGTGTCTGCTAGCTGCTAGCGTCTCCTTTTATATGTTGACGTTTCCATGGGCGCGTATTAGCCTAGGAGAAAGCAGCAGATGAGGTTCAAAACAACAAAACAATAGAGAAAGCTTAACACCACAACAAAAGGACTCGTTCGTTTAGTAGCACCGCGGTGCGAAGTTCGGCGGGAGCACGATCGGTCCCAAAAGTATATGACGGAGTCGCACTCCCGCTCCGAGTCTCCGGACAACAATACTGAGAGCGACAACAGCTTCAGACAATTTAATCTTACTCTTATCACGTAGGATTATAAGTCTTGGCAGTTCTCCCGTACCCCACGAACAGGGCCAATCCAGGCTCGGTCGTCACCGAGAAGCAGTGGAAGAAGATGGTCGCGCATCTGCTGGCAGCGGGTCAGGTCAGGGGAGCAAAGAAGAGGAGCGCCTGGGGGCTATTCGAATTGCGGAAACTCTGAGGAGCACGTTGCCTACTGCTGTAACTGCTGAAATGTATTCAAGGACATGCTACTTATCGGTCGCTCCTTTGCTTCACCCTCTTTGTCATTTATTCCCACGTAATCTTGCTTACCTTTTCTAACGAATGTCCTTTTTAGGAAGGGACAAATGAACTTCCTTTCAAGGTTCAAGGATCGCCCGAGACGAGCGACGAATACAAGGGAATGCCCTCTTTTGTGCGTCTCGCTTGATTCTTAAAGCTCACCGGAAGATGTTTTCTGATACCTACTCATTTGCTTTACCCCCCGTGGCGGGTCACAGCAGACAGCCCACTGTCCAGATCACAACTTCAGTCATTTGATCTCCGCATTCGAATAATCGCCATGGATCCAACTGAGAATCTGGTCTTCATCGTCTTTTGTTTCTTTGGCTTTTGGCTTTCTATCATTCCGCTCTACTGGCATCTTCAAGGTAAGCTGCAATTTACGAATGGTCCAAGTTTGAATATTAAGGTCCACTTCACAGCTTGGAACACAGGAACATGTGTGTATATGCTATGGACCTCCATCGGTTGTCTGATATGTTTCATCAACGCGATCCTATGGCGCGGAAACGTGATCGACAAGGCTCCGATCTACTGTGATATCGGTAAGGCTGATGCTTATTTCCCATACATCCGTTGACGAGACTCGCCAGTGACCCGTTTTCAAGCTGGGTTTAGCATTGGAATCCCGGCTTGCACACTTTGTATTTACCACCGCCTCTACAAGATTCTCGTTCGGCAAGCCGTAACGGTGACCCAGACTGAGAAACGTCGTACAGTTATTGTTGATCTACTCATTACCGTTGGTCTCCCAGTTTTGGCGATGGGACTCCGTAAGTGTGCCCAATGATCCTCCTGCTTGCATTTGTTTAAATAGAATGTGATGCAGAGTATATCGTGACCCCATATAGTTATGGGATTTACGAGGATTTCGGGTGCCAAGTACTGTCCTCTTACACCGTACCCGCTATACTTCTCTTCAACGCATGGCCCGTTGTGATCGGCTGTTTTTCTTTCGTCTACTGCTGTACGTATGCACTTTTAACATCGCCTTCTAGTCCTCCAGCTCATTTATCGGCAGTTATGATAATCTATCATTTCATCAAACACAAGTATCAGATGGCGGAAGTAATGTCGTCGCACCATGGCCACCATAGGAGTCGCTACATTCGCTTGATGCTGCTGGCCACTACCGAGATGATTATAACAGTTCCGTACTCCACATATTTGCTGGTCGACGCCCTCCAGACCGGTTTGATCAAGTTTAGTTGGTCCACTCTCCGCCACAATTATACCCACGTTCCTCAGTTCACAACCGTCGAATGGCAGAGTGATCCACTGGGCCGTGTCGCGCTGGAAATTGATAACTGGGCACTCGTTTATTGCGCCTTCGCTTTCTTTGGCTTCTTCGGTTTTTCGGATGAGGCGAGAGGTCATTACCGTCGTGTTTACTCGTCGATTACCCGTCGTGTCGGCTTCTCGAAGTCGTCTGGCACCTTGACTGGATCATCGCATGCGTACGTAGTTCAATCTGGGGCTCGTATGTTGGACTCACGTCTTTGCAGCATGTCGTCGAGCAAAACTGCCGGTGTCATGGCTTCCGTGGTTAAGCCAAGAACCCGACGCGATTCCATCCTTTCAGTCTCCGATCGACTTTCCATCCCCTCTATTTCTATCGCCAGCCTGAGCGATTTGAAGTCTGACTTCAAAATCGAGCAGGATTCACCTTTGGAGTCCACCGTGCCATCCTCTTCATCAAGCTTCGCGAACGGACCTCTGGACCAATTACCCCAACTCCCTGATGACATCAGGATAACGGTAGAACTAACATCTACCTACACTACTGATGGTGCCGACGCTGTCTGAACTTACCTCTGTTCTCGTTCTTTGGTTTGTTTTACGAACCTTTGCACAATCATTCGACTATAGTTGTATTTATTTCTGCTATCATACCCCTTGCACTTTTAGATGTAGCCCATTGGATTAGAGACGCATTCGAATCGAAACTGTTGCAACCAACTTGTAACCCCTTTGTGCTCATTTCGTATTTCTTGCTCAATTCTCCCACAATGACCATGTGGTTTAGTATACAGTATCTAGTACCATGTAAAACTGTACTCCATAATTTGAGTCCACCCAAGTTGGTTTGCATGGAAATTGCCCATTCCCCCATATAGAAATGAAAAACGGCCACGCAATGCCGTTTCGGAGTTTAAAATGTTACAAAAATGGTAAGCTTCGCAATCTCGCGATTCTACAGTACATCAAATTATGAAATTATTAAGAAGTCCGTGGCTCGGACTCATAAAGAACAAGAACATCACATGTGAGGACCATCTCCACTCGCTAGACGTGTTGGGAAAGAAGTACGCCAGTAACCCATGGGTGCTTGGGCTGCCGGTGATTCGCGGAGCATTAAACTCCTCCAGGAAGCATGTAGACTTCTATTGTATTCAGTATGAGACAATTTACACTGCGTGCGAAAAATCCAACCATGTTATTTCTTCACCATGGGTGTTGCTTCAATAGTTGGCGTTCCTGCGCCAACCGCATCTACAAACAGAAAATAAAAGTTCACTCTTCTGCCAATAAAGATAAGAAAGACGCGGGTGGGTAGCAAGCTCCGCCCGCGGTGCCCATCGTAAGCTACAGGCAAATGGGAAGAAAGATGGACATATGGATACAAGAAAATACGAAGGAATGTGACGTACGCCGCGTCCTCTCCCGAATTCCCCCAACTCGCATCCTATCCGAGGTGCATCCTCTGGCAATTTGCGCACATCCCGGTGGCGCGACCGACAGCTTGCACGAAGCTCATGCAGTCGCCAGTCTGCCGTCCCGCAGGCCAAATGTCGGTGGTTGCGGTGGCGCCCGCACGTCAGGTCGGCGCGGTGGTGGAGGCGGCGGCGGCGGCTTGCGTACATCAGTTTGCCTGCGTGGCAGTGGTGGTGGCAATTTCTTCGCAGGCCCACTGCTTGTGCTTGGTGCCGGTGCTGGTGCCGGTGCTTGCACCATTATCGCTGTTGCTGATGCCCCAATGGTTGTCTTTATTGCTCGCGCGCCGCTGTACAAGATTCGAACGTTCGTGGTCTGACTCATCTGCCGCGCTCTCTGCGAGGCTCTCTGAGTCGTAGCTATATCCGCCACTAAGCGACGCGCTCTCCCCTCCTCGTGGTCCACATCATGCGCCGTCGCGTGCTGATCACCAAATGGGTGAGACACGTCATCATCGTCCTCCGTGTCGGCCCTCTGGGCCTGATCTGTGTGGAAGGGGAGACCGGAGGAGGATCCGTCTTCGAATCCGAATCGGCTCGGGAAGAGGACTTTCTCTGGAGCGGCGGAGGCATTGGCACGGAGGGCCCCGTGTGGCGAGAGACGACGTGATGGGTTCTGTGTATACTGTTGGGAATAGCCCTTTCTGGTCGCCGAGTTGGCCCATCATCCAGCCATCGATGACCTCACCAATGACGACAATTTCGTCGCCATTGTGGAATGAGAGTTCGTCAGTGCTGCCACGGTAATCGTTCACTGCGCGCACGAGTTTTTGGCGCTCTAGCTCTCCACCACGTGCCCTGGAGCCCAAGGCAGGTATGCGCGGAGAAGCGATGCTCTGCTGCGATCTGGACCATTTTCCGAGAGAAAGGAGAGACGAGCTCTTTGAAGCCTGTACAGGGCTTCCGGCCATTCCTTCGGGGTCGCTAATGTCGCCGTCGTCTTCGCTATCGCGCAGAGACGCGAATTGCTCGCGGTCCTTCTTCGTATTGCTACGGCTCCACACGGACCAACCACCTTTCTTCTCCCGTGCCGCTTCCACTACGCTCCCTGTGGTGGTCTGGGAATCGGACCGTTTGCGGCTGCGCGTGGATCCAGCACGGGAGTGGACGGAACCTCTGCGGGAGCGTGGCTGCGGCGGCTCGTCTTTTTCGCTATAGCCACTGCCTGGTGAATGGGAGCGTGATCCCGGACCAGCTCTGAACTAGCACGGGACCGGACTTGGGCTTAGGGGAACCAGCCCTTTCGCGTGCAAACTCGTGAATTGGACCCACAGGCTTTCGTGGCTCCATCAGCGTTGCGAGCTGCTGTCTACCGATCGGCAGTCAGCACCGGATAATGACAGCAGGGGAAATGGCTTCACGCACTTCCCAGGCCAACTGTCTTTGACATCTCGCAGGATCTGTGCATATTGTTCTGCGTAGTTGAGCTCGCTGTCTAAGAATAAACCCAGCTCGCGTATCTGGTCGATCTCATTTTGCTGGATGGCATCCATGCGCGCCTGGACATCGGCTTCAGCCTCATCACTTTGAAAGAGGTTTGTCAGACCTGGCTTTCTGAGAGATGAAAGAGTACATACTACCGAGACTCCGACTTCTCGAGTTCTTCTTGCGCATCAAGTCGATCCTTTTCCTTGGCCTTCTTGTTGTTCTCTAAGCGCTCAACTTGTTTCATGGCGGCGTCCTTATTAAGCCTACATAGTGATTAGATCAGGCCAATTTCCGAACACAGGGGAATGCATTCAATCACACCTGCGAGTTTCAAGCTTCTTTCTTTCAGCCTCATAGTCTTTGACCTGGTCTAGGAAGCGTTGAAGAGCAATTATGAAAGAGCTAGCAAGGCTACGCCCCAGAGCTTCTTGGGCTGTCGCAACGTTACAAAATGCACGCCCAAAACTCACAAGAGCCTGTCCTGTTGTTGCATCCCGTTTGAGCATTAAGAAGCACCGATAAACAGTTGATAATGTACCAAACAGGGAGTCTTCGGCGAAATCCTCGCCATGATGGACCATAGTGATTCCGAACGCCTCCCGCGGAAGAAGCTTATCAGGTTCATCGAGGGAAACTGGGACCTTTTTCTTAGCTATTGACTTGTGATACTGTTCTGCAGCAAGCTGTAATCTTGGTGATGCAGTGCATAAGCCGTCAAGGTAAAGCTGGCAAAGAAGGATTCGAGTAACCGCACCGCTGTAGTCCCTCTTTACGTATATCGATCTCCTTCTCAAGTTCCTTAGCTTCTCCTGTGAGCGTAGCCTTGTCCTTGGCATTGATGACCTCGTCCGCCCACTGTAAACCAGTTTAGACGCCGCGTCAATGAGGACGAGGGAACGCACCTGACGTAACCTTCCAAGCTACAAGTCATGAGTTTTGAAGAATCAAAAATTATATATGAAATTCTGCTCACTCTCTTTGCGGCCATCGACATGGTCACTTGGGCAGTGGCCAGATAGAGCGTTAATTATTCTTTATTATTTTAAAGTTGGTTAAGGTTGAGGGACAGAAAAAGAGCGCGTTATTTGTTCGTATTTACATGCATTCATTGACTTGTGCCCCGCGGTGAATGGCAAACACAAACACGAGGCAAGCGCGAGGGGTTTAAGCACGACCACCACCACACTACCCAAGCAATTTCGGAGGCTATCATCTACTTTGGTTTTTTTATCTTTTTTTTTTCGGGCAAGTCCTTTTGATTTTGTCCGATCGTTAATGTTAACTATGTCATAGCATGCCCTCCATACTCTCCAGGCTTCTAGGACGTAAAAAAGCACAAGACCCTGAATTATCTCCAGACGAGCCCGGCGGTCCCACTTCCTTACTCGAGGGCAAATTCGAGGCCGTCTCTCCGACCGTCTCACCCTCTGCCGTCCTCTTCACAGATCCTAGCGCGGCACAGATTAGAGGGGACGACAAGCCCAAAGACAAGGAATCGCCTTTCTACCTCTTTCGCGCGAGATCGCGTCCATCCTCTGATTTACCAACGGGGGAGAAAGCCATTCCGGATGTTCCTCATCTCTCTCTTAATCTGCCGGTCACCAAAGACCGTGGTCGCGCTTTGAACGTACTCTTCGAAACCGATCCTGAGGCGTACGCCCTTTTGCAGGACACTGCTATTGGTGACAGGCGTCTCACACCCCACCAAGCGCTCTCTCTAGTTCGCACGTGCTCTCAAGTCATCGTCGAACGTGGTGCGTTTCCCTTTCTCGCATCCTCCTAACCTCTCACATCACACACCCACTCAGGTCTCGAGACTCTCGGTGTCATGCACCCACACTGGCACTCTGCGTCTTCGGAGGTGCAGCACAGACTGATCACCCACTACTTATTATCCTTAGCGTCCACCAGTCCCGATGCCACAACTGCTCCCACTTCCCCTGGAGCTCCTGCTGCATTCGAATCCGAACTTCATTATGCTCGTTCGCCACACGACGTCGCCGCCGTCCTTCGCTGGGGCTTGCGCCATCTAAGGCTCGACGGCGTCAGCTTTGGTAAGGAGTCTGGCGATTGGACCTGGTACAACACGTTCGCCGAGGCAGAACGCACAAATTCTTACCCACCCAATGCCTTCTCCAAACACCTTATCCCTCAGCTCCCCCCCATACACACAGAGCTGCTTCTTGCTACCCTTGATATTATTTCATCTCTCTCAGCACGGTGCGAGGCAAATGGTAGCTCAGGAAGCAAGTTATCCAAATTTTTTGGTTTATGGCTGCTCACTTCTGAGCACTCTACGGAGAGTCACGAATGGAGTGCCTTCTATGAGCGGTGGGAGCGTGCAGGGCGCATACTTGAACACTTGTTCCTGGCTCGAATACGGTTTGCACCTACAGTTGCAGCTATTTTATAACCCCTGATGACCACACGTTCACAGTGATGAAAGGTATAGGATGCCACGTCGGCTAATCGAGCTCGTGGAGCATTACCCTTATGACTCCGTCACCGATGCACCCAACGACAGCCTGTTACCGCGTCCACGGTTTTCGACACGCCAATATGACGCATTGTTCGTCCAGATGCACACAGAGTACAGTGGTGCCTTGAAACCCAAATCACATCCTCTTCGACTCATTGCAGATGCTCTTTGTGCTCAATCTGCGCCCGAATCAGCAACCGCCGATGATGCTGGACTTTGGGATTCAATCAAGAAGGCCTCCTTAGCCCTCGATACTCAGGAATGCACAAAACCTACTCCAATATTTTCTAATATTTTTTGTGATGAGACCATCCATCTACTTTCTCTCATTCCCTTGGATGCATCAGACAAGGACAAGTCCGCATCGAGTTTTGTGCTCCAATCGCCAATTTCCCCTAGCGGATCGCGTCCTTTCTCCCTTCTCGAGTCGCCACTCAAGCCAATTCAGACTGCGCATGTCCGTGCATCATCGTCATCAGGCCAGGCCCTCGGAGTACCTGGCCTCACCGCAAACCTGAACACCGCGCCAACAACCGCCTCCCCTGAGACACCTACCGACTGGCTGCAATTCTCGAACCAAGGGTTTGGCACCATGCCTAGCACACGCGACCTCGTTGCGAAACTGTGGGATGATGACGTCGAAGTGACTGTTCCTCCCATGTCTTTGTCGCGTAAATCTTCTCGTCGTGCCCGCTCTCGGGGCTCCTCTATCGACTCTCCGTCCACACAAACGCTTCCGCCTGTTGCGCCTGCGCCTCTCATCACGAAGACGACACTGATATCCAAGGTCAAGCTGGACGAGGCTTTCATTGACGTTTGGGCCGATTCCTTACTCGACCCGATTTCAAACCTTTGGCCACGATTTGTGCTCTGCCAGCTCAAGCCTCTCCCACCGACTGTCGCTTCGACAATCCCTACCCCCACATGGCTTATTATCGAGCAGCGCTTCGTGCACATCCCACCCGCGCCTCTCCCCAAAGAGGAGGCCGAGGTAACCGCTCCAACGTCTCGACCTCGTGCCTCGTCTCCCCGCCCCGAATCTTCACGTCTCAGCGCCGCCTTCTCCCTTGCGTCGAAGAAACGCTTCGGGTTCTTCACCGCGAACAGCAGTGACCCGAAGAGTCCGAAAGAGAAGGTAGCTCCGCTGCCTCAGGTAGGCGAATTCGGGGAAAGTGTAAAGGGCACGAGTGACGTGGCCGCAGAAGTGCAGAAGTCAGGGAGGAGGCGAGAACGCAGGGTGGCATGAACAAGGGTTTGGCGTCGATCGCTACAGCTGTTGGTACCACTGCGATCGCAGTTGCGACGGCCAGAGCCGCTCAAGAAGAGATCGTGCCGGCACCTGCGAAAGATGGTCTTCCTGTTGTAATTGAGACAGTACCATCCGAACCTCCCACGGTGAATACCGACGTAGCTGAGAAAGACTCACGTACACCTGCCAACATGGGCCAGAACGGCCTCGCTAGTCGGGAGGACGAGCAACGCAAACCTGAACCCGCCATTCAAGATTCCACTGACGCAGATGGTGCCACGATCCCACCTGCGACCAGCGAGTCCGTCACGACTGAGGCCAAGCCGCCGGTCAAAGAGGTTGAGGCAGATACCGAACAACCCGAACTTGCATCTGCTTCCGCGGCTGATCGACTTCGTCTCGCGGATGACACCAATGGGGGCTTAATCCCGCAGACAGAAGCCGCTCCCACCGAACTTGAGCCCACACTCGCTATCTCCGCCCCTGAGGTCCCGCCACTGGGGTCCGCGCCTGTTCCCGAGGAGCCATCGATTCCAGAACCCATTATCGAAGACGCACATACTTCTCAGGATTCTGAACCCACGCATGTGCTTGTAGAGGATGCACCTGTTGAGATAGTGCCCGCTCTTGTGGTTGAGGAGCTTGTGGTGCCAGCGCCCGAGGAGACTAATGCCTCACAGATGCCTGTAACTGCGTCCGTCTCTAACACCCCTGATCTTCCTGTTGAGGCCGAGGCCGCTGCGCAAGAACCGTTTACTGAAACGGTAGCTCCCGGTATTGAGGAGGCGCAATCTTTGAAGGAACTTCCTACCTCTACCTCCACTCCCATCGACGCGTCGGCGGCTGCAGAACCTATCCCCGTTTCCGAGAAGTCCGAAGCGCCACAGCCAGAGGATAACGTAGCAGCCACGTTGGCCAGCCCGGCTGCTGTTGTCGTGGAGGATTCTCCTGTCACGGAATCCGTTTCCGCTGGTGATGATGGAACCGCTCCCGTTTACAAGGGTGAGGCCGCAGCTTCTGCCGGTGCGGCTGAAGCTTCCGCTCTCCCTGAAGAATCATCACCACCAACTGTGGGTCTCATCATCGAAGACGATTCTCAGCCTGCTTCTCTTCCAGAGACACATGCGATCCCAGAAGAACCTGCCAATGTAGAGGCTGCGATACACGAATCAGGTACTGATCCCGTTCCAGTAAACCAGCCCGATGCCTCTTGCTCTCCCGCGATCCCTGCTACTCCTGAGACAGCAGATGTCGAACCTACTGTAGAGCCTATCGGATTTACACCTCCGTTGGACGAGACGAATCCTTCCTGGCAGGCCCAGGATGATGTCATCGAAGAGCGGCCTACAACCGAAGAAGTTGGCCCAGTAGTTAAGGAGCCTTTTTCTGTCGCTGAGCTGAGCAGCTGCAGACCTCGCTGAAGCATCTCCCGACGTTGCTGAACCACACCAGGCTTCTGCAGATGAATTACGCCCGCGGAGGTGCCCGCCACGTCACACGGAGACGAAGATACTGTTCTTGTCGAGCTGGCTGCAGCCGAGCGTACGACACTTGATATTCGTTGTTTGATCTTTTTCTAACAGCGTCTTCAGATACTCCGGTCGCTGAACCTTTATATGATGCCTCTTGCGGGTCATTGCCACCGACAAATTCCGGACCATTGGTAGAAGAGTTTCGAGAGTCCGAAAACGAAAACGAACCGGTGCACGCCACGGAATCAGAGGCTTCTGCCCTTGCTCATGACTCGACACCTCCGCATGCGAACGGCTCTGCCCACCTCATTGCGGACCATGCTACTACCGACGAGCCTGTCGTGACTGTGACATCGACTGGACAAGTTTCGGTTGCCGATCAACCCACTGAGGGATCCACTCTGAAGGCTGAGGCAGGCGTCGCAGAAGACTGGCAGGATGAGAATGTGCCCTCCGTTGAAGAATCTACAACACCCCCACCTGCGGAGTCTTCCCCTATCAGCGAGGAGCTCGTGCCTCCGACCCCTGCACCTGTTGCGGCTGTGGAGCCCGATTCCGCTACAGGGTTGGCCGCTGACGCCGACGTCGTCGCAGAGTCCCTGAAGAAGCTCTAACATCCGTCCCTGTCGCTGCAGTAGAGACCCCAGTACTGTCGGCTGAGGAATCTGCTCCGGATGATGCTGAGGTGGCCTCGCCTGCTCCCGTTGGAACCCAGATGCCTGTGACGGAGGATCCCGCCACAGCCTCTGAGATGTCCATGCGTGCTCCTTCTGATGCTCCAGCACCCGATGATCACACCCCCGACCCTGAGGAGGTTGTAGCTGCAGCTACCTCTCAAGTTCCGACGGAGACTCCTGCACCTATATCCGAAGACCTTTCCGCCACTGCCGGGCCAGCGACCACGCAAACCGTAGTACCTGACACGGAGGGACCACCTACCGAAGAACCGGCGGTGCCGTGGCAGAGGAAGCTTCCCCTGCTACCGAGAACCACTCGTTTGGGTTCGAAGGCACCGTTGAAGGGGAGCCAGTTGTTGTTGAAGAGGTGACCGCTGTTGTTGAAGAGGAGCCCACCGTTGTAGAGGAGCCCGCCATTGTTGAAGAGGAGGAGCCCGCTGCTGTTGTGGAAGAGGAGCCTAATGTTGTTGAAGAGGAGCCTGATGTTGTTGAAGAAGAGCCCGCTATTGTTGAAGAGAAACCTACAGTTGTTGAAGAGAAGCCTACAGTCGTTGAAGAGGACCCCGCTGTTGAAGTGGACCCCGCTGTTGAAGTGGACCCCGCTGTTGAAGTGGACCCCGCTGTTGAAGTGGACCCCGCTGTTGAAGTGGACCCCGCTGTTGAAGTGGAGCTTCCTGTATCGGAGCAAGTCGCGCAAGAGCCAGCAGCCAATCCAGGCGAAGAGGCTGGTGTACCTGAACCTGCAAGCGTACCCAATTCAGAGAACGTTACCGTTCCGGAAACAGAGACCCTAGTAGACCTCTGAGTGTCCTGTGGTAAGGGTGAAGTTTACTGTTTTGTCACATGTCTGACTAGTTCCTCAACGCCCGTTTTCAGCTTTTCCTTCTGTCCTTGACCTTTATGCAAACGAATCTTGTATTTGTACAGACCCATGTATACCCTCCCTCTCTATCCTTGGTGGTTGGACTCCACTACGATGAATCCACATTTTCGCGTAATTACACCCCTCACTATCTCGCCTCGCATAGTATGCTCCTATTCTTTCTTTCGACTCGTGTTTGTTTAGATTTGTGTAGCATTCGCACTCGCGTCCGCGTCCGTCTCTCATTTTTCTCTCTCCTTGTTTTTCTTTCCTATACCTCCTCTATGCAACGTGGAATCCTCGCTGATTGTTTCACATATTGATTGACAATTACACATGACTGCTTACCCTACACCCTCTCTCACTTTATTCCTTTCAAATTACACACATATCCATATTCTGCTCCCTATACTGTTCCCTTCGTTTCCCCTCCATATCCTAGTTTCGTCCCTGCGGAATTCATTGCCGTGTAGGCCGCGTGAGACAAACAGAGGCGTGATTTATTCTTCAGCTACACAGCGAGTCAGCCATAACAGGCACTCCATCCACGAGCGCAAAGGAATGTCCGAGATGTTTAAAAAGTGTTCGAGGTTCTATGATCATACAGATATAACATTTAGGATCTTCAGACTTCTTTAACAGTTTTCTTTCACATTTTGCTACTCTCGATGTTCCAGTATTCCTGCGCGTAATCTTGAATTGCGCGGTCAGAACTGAACTTGCCCATCTAGTTATCAAAGGATGAGATTCACTCATAGATGCAAGTGTATCAAACGAAGAACGTACCCTGGCTGTTGTCCGGATGCTCTTCTTGATCCACTCAGTGCGGTCCGTGTATGCCTCATCGACCATTTCCAGCGCGCGAATATCTGTATGGGTTATCGTTAGAATCTTGCGTTCATGATAACCGAAAAAATCTACAGGAGTCAAAATCGTCTGTCAGGATGTAGAAATCGCCCTGGCGAATGGTATTGAGTAAACTATCGTTGCGCCATGTCAATCACTTCTCGTGGGGACCCAATTCACAACACTCACGGCTCGTACACGCCGTCACCGCCGAATATCCCAGACGAGACGGTGTTGAGCACATGTGCAAGTGCAGGCGACTTTTTTTCGATTGGGATCGGATGGTAGGTATGTTGATACCGTAAATCTTCTACATCCGGCGTAAGATGCCCAAAGAAGACTGTTTAAAATCAACCCTCCGTATTTTGGAATCGAGAGGTGGATGAGAAGGACCCACAGACGTTATCCTCCCCAACTTCCTCCGCAATCTCAATATTTGCACCGTCGACAGTGCCGACGAGCAGTCCACCGTTAAGGCAAAACTTCATGTTAGATGTGCCAGATGCCTCTGTACCAGCTGTTGAGATATGTTGCGATATATCCGAGGCGGGGATAAGAATTTCCGCGAGAGAAACAGAATAGTCCGGGAGGAAAAAGAGAGAGAGGTACTGATTTGTGTCCGGATCCGTGTTGATCACTCGAGCGGCATTCACAATGAGTCGAATCGTCTGCAAATATATGTATAATACCTGCCGGGGGAATTTTCACTTATACTCACAAGTTTGGCGATATAGTCTTACAAAATGAAAAGTCAGCAGGGGCAACAAGGAATATAGGTAATGAACGCACATCCAGGCGCTGCTTTGCCGGCAAAGAGTACCACCTTCTTTACGACTTTCTTGCGCTGCTCGGGAGTCATATCCTTTATCAGCAAGTACCTCTGCGCGGGAATTGTGTAAAGATCCTGCATCCAGTCCACTGAAATGCTTGGTACATACGTGAATAACTCCAAGGATATTGAGTGTCTGGCGCTTATACTCGTGTAGTCGCTTGATCTGAACATCAAACAACGCGTGTGCGTCGACTTTGATGCCAAATTGACGCTCTACGAATAAAGCGAGGCGCTCCTTGTTTTGGTGCTTGACGGCTGCCCAACGTGTCTGGAACTCGGGGTCATCGACATGGGCGAGCAATCCCTGGAGCTTGTACAGGTCCTTAAGCCACACATTACGATCAATCTTGAGCGTATCCGTGATGAGGGAGGAAAGAGACGGGTTGCACTGCAATTAGAGAGTTGTCATTGTAGACTAATCTGGGCATGAAAACACCGAAGTACCTGATCGAGCCACCGGCGGGGTGTTACTAAAAACAACTCGATGAGTTGTTGGATAAATTCACGATGCATGTACGTACTTCCGTTTGTGACGTTACCGAATTTGCTTGGCCCGTAGAAATCAACGAAATCTGGGAAGAGATTCTGTTTTACCAGGGCAGAGTGCAGTTCGGCGACACCATTGACTTTTTTGCTGCCAACGACGGCGAGGTTGGCCATGCGGACCTGCTTGGGGAAGCCCTCTGTAAAATAGCACCGACGTCACCCATGATGGTAGCTTGACATGTCACGGAAGAGAAACCTTCTATGAGCGACAAGCGTGCAAGCCGGTCGCGGTCGCCAGGGAACTTCTTCTCAACAGCTAGCAACGAGTGAGTGTGAGTGCATGATAAATGATGATGTTTGCACACATTGAAGGTGGAGCCTTGAGTACGATCCGTGTTAGACAAGTCACTTTAAAAATCTTAGAGACATACATGTTCTTGGAAAATGTCAAAACAGAAATCTCAAGTAATGTGAGAGGGACTCACAATGTCAAAGATGATTTGCATGTGCCTTGGAAGAAGGTGCTCCATAAGCGGAACTGACCACTTCTCGAGAGCTTCCTGTACCACATATGTCAAAATTGGATTAAGCGAGATGACCCGGGGAGGCGAAACCCACAGGAAGTACTGTGTGATTGGTGAAGAAGAACGTGTTCGTAACAATCGTCCACGCGTTATCCCACGAGACTTCTTCATCATCGACAAGGATGCGCATGAGTTCGACGATAGCTAGCGTTGGATGGGTCTACAGTTGTCATCAGAGCGCTAAGGTTATCATATGTGTTGGATGCCCACGTCGTTGAGCTGAATGGCATTGTCTAGTCACGCATAGTCATCACTAACATAGATTCATGGTGGTCAATGTAAGAGGGCTTACATTCAGAAAACTCAGAGATGGGCTTGTCTAGATGTTTGAAGCGACGCATCATGTCTGCAAGACTCGCAGCAGTCCAGAAATACTGTTGCTTCAAGCGTAGCTCCTTCCCAACTGTTGCCTGTTAATCATCAATATGGCATCGAAGTTGGGATTCAACATACACGTTGTGTGATCATTTGGGTAAAGCACAGAAGTAATTGCAGCTGCTGAGTTGGAGGACTCTACCGCACGCTCATAATTGCCAGCTAAATGAAGGGGATCAGGACACCGTGAAAAGCGTGAGGGCGTCCACGAAAGTCAGCGAACCATTGAAACTCTGAAGATCGAAACCACGTTTCGGTTTGCTCTCCCAAAGACGAAGGTTGTTCGTGCTCCTGGTTCCATACCCGGGAATCATTACGTCGTACGCAACAGCGAGTACCTCCTGTCCGCCACTCCACGTGGCGCGGCCAGTACCCTCACCCCATCGTTGGGCGTTCCCGTAAAATCTGATCTCGTAAGTAACGTCGAGGCGCGGGAGTTCCCACGGGTTCTGATAATCGAGCCAGGGATCAGGCGCCTCAAGTTGCGTGCCGTCATCGGCCTTGATGAGTTGCTGAAAAATTCCGTACTTGTAACGGAGGCCATAGCCCCAAACAGGGAGCTCCTGCGTCGCAGATGAGTCAAGATAACAGGCGGCGAGACGACCGAGACCGCCGTTTCCGAGTGCGGCGTCTCGTTCTTGCACGAGCACGTCTTCGAGACTGAAGCCGAGGGAAGAGAGGGAAGAGGAATAGTTGTCTAGCAGACCGAGGTTGAGGAGCGCGTTGGATAGAGTTCGACCCATCAAGAACTCGAGAGAGAGATAGTAGGCGCGTTTAGGAGACTTGCGCGAATATTCGAGTTGAGTTGAGTTCCAGTTCACCTGGATTAAGGAAAGGTCAGCCCTCAACACGTCATATTCGCGTATAGTGCATGATACGACGGTCCAGATGAGATAACTGCGGAGCTGGAACGACCGTAATGCTAAGAAATAGAAGTGGTAATATGATTGCGTGTGGTGAATGTTAGACGTTGGCTATCGCGTATTAGGAGTAAAGGAGGAATTGCTAGCCGCAAAGCTTGAGAGACAACCAAAGAGATCAAAACTGACGATTAGGTTATCGCGAACAGATAGCGCTGCGGCTTGATAAGCGCCGAAGTCATCGATATTATAAGGCGCCCGAGCGAGCGATGTCTGGACATGGTGCACAATGGCCTTCGAGATGTCAGGTATGCCTACGGGGAGGACTCTGTCAGGGTCATTGGGGTGAGGAGAAAAGAAAAGAACTTGCCTGAATGAATGTCACACATGGCGGCTTTCCATGACTGCTCGTCACCCTTTGGCCACTTCTCCTGGCCCTTCTCGTCGAGATCAGGAAAATCACCTGTATCAAAGTGCGGTGGGTCAGAACGGTATCGCTCACAGGATCTGAAGGAGTGATTACCTGTGAGAGAGCGGACGTGTCTCCTCTTTGCACGTGGCGCAATGGCGGGTTTACCGATACTAGAAATGTCGATTGTGCCAGTGGAAGCCATTTGTGAAGAGAGGGAAAAGATAAGAAGGGGAAAGGGGCGGCTGGGAAGAAAAGATGGAGGGAGGGCTTATATGCGCTGTAGGAGTGACGTCAGTGCTCAGGTTCAGGCCCCGTTTGGAGGTTCGAGATTCGAGCTCTAATGTCCATCAACCCACGGGCTCGCTATCTGATCTTTCAATTGCATAAATTATTAAGATGCAAGAGCTATTTCCGCTCCCCCCTTCTCGAAACCTTGAACTGACTGCCCAAGTTGTCCTCGATATCTTGAGATACATCATCTCTTCGACTCGTTCGGGCTAACGCTGATCGTAGTTATGAACCGCGATTGGCCCGCACCTCCTCCCCTTGGATTCTAGCATCAGGATGTGCTCGGCTACGTTCAAACTTCTGCATAACGTTGGCTCAGTCGCCACGAATAACCCGAACAACCCGCGGACGAGATACATAAAACTCAATCAGGCTCCGAACTTCATTCTCGATTACTGTTCCTTTCCAGAGGCTCTCTTCTCCGACTCTCGCGCTGCCACGTAAATGGAGGACGTGATATCCTTTCCCAGCTGGATAATGACCAAGGTTGGCACTACGAGCCAAAGCCTAGCCACAGCATTTGCTGTCAACCAATAATGTCCAGTTAAGGAAATCATCTTTTTGCTCACCCATTAGGAATGATCCAATAAATGATCTATGTCTTCGTGTCATTATGGCCAATTGCACAGTAATTGCAATAGTATTCTTGGATCCAGTACAACATTGTCTTGGACAGTGTCATTGTGACGCTTGCAAACCCAACAACCGATGCGGCCGGATACTTGACTACGTGTGCAAGGTACAGATAGCACAAGTTTAGGGCAGTCTCTATCAGATTCATGAAAGCTGCATCAAGACAACGATGATAGTCAAGTTGGTACGTTGGGTGGCCATCACGAAAATAGCGAGAACTTGCATTGGGCATTGGTGAATCCATTGTTTTCTTGAAGTGCCTTGATGCCGTATATCTTTCTCCCACCACCCAAAAAGATATGGTTAACGTCCGCACTCGAGGATGCAAAGTCACACGTACATAATCTACCTCCTGGTAGAGTGCATATGGTGCCCAGATCCAGTGCAGGTCACCACCAACCATTGAGCGCGGTCTTTAGAATGACAACGATCAGATTTGGACTTGGCAGATATGGCCAAGCTGAACGATGCAGGCATACCTCATCAGACAGTAGAAAGCATCCCAAATAATAACAGGTGTCGTGAGTACAAACCAGGCGGAAATCCAGCTGTACGTGTTAGGTGCCATGATAGGATGGGGGTGACTAGTAAGTTACAGTCTTGTATCTCACGACTCTAGTGACGGTTGTCAACGTGTCAACATTGATAACCGCATCTGCGGTCTCGTGATTAATCGCGTATGAAATTCCCCGCAACCAGACGTGTGCGCCCGGCGCCCGCTGGTTTGTCTTCTGAGCAAACCTTGGAGGAGGATCATATGCCTTCGGGAAGTTGCTCCTTAAACCAGCTGTGTGTGCAGAGGGTACCCATCTACTGTATGCAGAAGCAACCGCCGCACACTATGATTTCTGAAAGGAGCATTCAGGTTAGCAATTTGATAGGCCTGGGATCCCAAGTGCAGACGAGTATCCCACGTAGATTGGCCCCGTGGTAGTGCCCGTGAGTCTCACCCACCAGATTCCCATAGGATGAATATGAAGGTGATGGTCCTTACAGTAGTCACGCCAATTCGTTTAATTCGGACCAGGAAGGCGGCGGCCGGCCAATCTACATCAATAGCGATTTAATAAACAGTCAGCGCGCATACTACATGATAGATTACTGTAAATACCACTGCGTCTTATTCCTTGATTTTTGGTACTCTCTACTTCCAGTACATTGAATTCAGATACCAACCCACTGGCGTTGGACATATGCAGATGATGGGTAGCTCGGGCCTAAAGTTGAGGCCGTTTCTGCGCTGAAGCAGGAGGAAGCGATGGTACAAACTTGCCAATAGGGGTTACAGATCTGATATTTGACAACGAGCCTCAGGCTGTAAAGTAGACTCGGAGGAGTAGAGGAGTGCCTGCTAACGAAAGTAAAATTTCCGATGATATGGAACACGCTACTTTGTTCTCTTGTCCGAGTCGGTGGAAGCGTCTACTCTCATAAACGAGGCGAAAGCAACATTTTGGAAGGATCGAGATAAGATCCACCGCCATCGGGTCCAATCCGTCCACTGTTCACCGTGCCACCAATAACAATGTCCGCCTCAGCTTCAGCGACACCAGCGGACATCGTACAACATGATGAAAAGAATAAGAACCCCCGGGGGATCCCAAAGGCTCTCTTTATTGTGCGGCCTTTAACTTTTCGGAGCGGGTTCCATCCGCAAACAAAACCCCTCCTATCCCGCGTTAGCTGATCTCTCATATCACATGCCCATCCCCAGAACGACGTAGAGGAGTACCTCGGCAGCCCCGACGTAGCCATAGAAGGGGTTCTCAGTGCGTTTCAGGATGCCCTAGCGTGCGTGTCTCCAAGCGCAAATACTTTTATTTTGTCTTCTAAAATCCGTTTGACACTCTTCCTCGTACTTAAAATACTCTTTCCTCGGCTGTTCTCATCTTCTTTCCCTTCGCGATGGCCTGCCCCCCCTAGGAAGTACCGCTATATGGACAGCAACCTGACGCAGCGCCGACGCGGCCTCGAAGAGAAGATCCCAGATATCAAAAAGACGCTGAACATGGTCGAGTTCTTGCGCGATCGCCGGGTACGTCCTGACGTTTTGTGGCTTTCACCAGACAAGTGTTCTGACACCCGTCTTCCGGTGACTGTCCCCGTATTCTAGGAAGGGAAACGAGCCGAGACAACATCGGACGCGGATGATACTGACGACCTCGACGACCTCGACAGCGCGAAACCTGCACCAGTTACAACCACCTTCGAGCTTGCTGACACGCTCTATGCGGAGGCCGAACTTGAGGAAACGGACACTGTATTCCTGTGGCTTGGGGTATGTTCCTTATATTTGTTGTCATACAGTCCAGATATTCTTACCTTCCACTCGTGTAGGCGAACGTTATGCTATCGTACAAGATACCGGCAGCGATAGCACTACTAAAATCCAAACTCGAAGCTGCAAATACCGGTCTGAACAACACAATCGATGATCTGGAGTTCATCCGCGAGCAAATGACGGTGATGGAGGTTAACACCGCGCGCGTTTACAACTGGGATGTTAAGCGAAGAAGAGAAAGAAGGGAGAAGGAACGATCAGCTGGAGAGGAGGGGATCGAGACATAATGCGCTACTATTGATAGCGGCATTCTTTTCTTAGTAGCTGTTCCACGGGAAAAGACTGAGGCAGATTTCTACGGTCTCATTCATGCATCAATGCATCAACCCTCTATCCATAGTTACTCTTGAGTTTTGCGAGACGGGCTCACAGTCGTGATACAGTAATGAATAGCAACTACACATCATCCTCTCCACCATCACGGTCTTCGTCTAGCACGAGTTTTCTCTTCTTCCCAGGCATGTCAGAACCGTCACCAAAACCGACACCAGCCTTTCTGCGCAACTCGTCGATATTCACGTCCCCCTCCTCCGCCCACTCTAACACGAGGTGGCGCCCGAGTAGGTGCGTGTGCCTGAGCGCATTAAATGCGTTCTCTGCCTCGTGCCGCGTGACGAACTCGAGGAAGGCAAAGCCGCGCGAGCGACGATCGAAGCGTTTGGGCAGGCGGACGGATTTGAGCTGACCATACGCACTGGGAGGAAAAATAGTCAGATTTGATTCCAAATGTTCAATGGAGGTCAGAGCGGCGTACCCAAAGAGTTGTTGGATGTCTTTCCACGTCGCCTCAAATGGCACGTTCTTAACCAGCATCTTCGTCGTCCTGGCCTTCTCTTTCTCCCCTTTCTTCTCTTCTTGCTCCTCAGCGCCACGTCCAGCAAACCTGACGCTGAGCATGTGTCCGTCGAGGATGTGTCCGTGCATGCCTTTGAGCGCTTTCTGTGCTGCCTCTGTGGTACGAAACTCAACGAAACCGAATCCCATGCTCAGGCGCGCACCCAGACGCTTGGGGTCCTGCTTCGTCTGCACACGAGCAAAGGCGAAGCCAGGGAGGTGGTGGAATGCCTGGGTGAAGCGCTGTGACGAAGTTGCGAATGCGAGGTTCTTCACGAAGAGCGTCTTGCCTCCCGTAATGTCGAGATTGGCACCATTCTCCGCGTCCGGGTTTTCGATGGCGATCGGCAAAATGCCGTTCACCACAGACGTCGAGGGTGTCGGCTGGAACATCCCAAGGGGGCCTTTCTCGAGATAGATGATAGAGTTGCCGAGTCTGCGATATGCGAGGGCGCGGAAGGCCTTGCGAGCCTCGTCCGCGTGCACAAACTCGATAACTGCCAGAGTTCCAGCAGGCGGGACGAGCACACGCTGCAACTCGCCATGAGCGGCAAACATTTCATTCAATTGCTCCGCTGTTGTCCCGTACGGAATGTTCTTGACCAAAATTATAGTCTCTGAGCGTCCGCGTTCGGAGAAGGCAGCGAGAACGACGCCGTGAGACTCCAGGTATGTCTTGGTCTCTTGAATGATATGCGTCTCAGCAAGGGCAAGCTTGACGGCGGCGTCGGATGACTCGGGGTCGAGAATGTCGGATTTCGGGATATTCATACGATCTGCCACAGAGGATAAGACGGCATCGCTCTATGAATCGAGCTCAGTAAGATAGTCATGCGACCAACAACGGCGTACCCACATTCATATATAACATGCTCCAATTGAACTCTTTCCCTGCGACCACCTTGCGCTTCTCTTTCCGTTGTTCTTTTAGTGTTTTAAGTTTGTTGCTGCTCTCTGCGCTCGCGTTGCTGTTCCGATCGATGGCACCAAGTATATGCAGTAACCGGCCCTGAAATGATTTTCCGTCCAGAGTCCTGAGCGCAGTTAAGGCATCTTGAGATTGCACATATGTGACAAATGCAAGACCTTTAGACTCTTTTGTAAGAGGGTCTATTGGGATATGTATCTGCAATAAGGTATTTCAGAATGGCATCCAAGGAGACTCGTGAAAGGTGATGGTGGTGTCAGTATCTACTATTTTTGGTATCCCAGCACATTCAACACTCCCCGAAGGGTCTGCTGTCCCTATGCAAGCTTCTCATCCCAGGAGAAATTGTGCCGCAAGTGGACGTAGTTACTCACCTGGGGACATTGACCATCAAAGATTCCCTGTAAGCAAGGGAGCGGCAAGAATAGGCCTTCCACACACCTGAAGAAAGATAGTCAGAAAAACAGTGATCTTGAAACGTTGCACGGAGCGTCAAACGTTGTGGGGAGAGGGCTATACACCCGTTTTTAGCCACATCTCCTCGTTATGAATCGACACCATCCAACCCAAACGGAGGGTCTCGCTCACCTGAGATACTAATCCGAATGACTGGAATAGGCCACGTAACTCTTCTTCGGTACAGGTGAACGTAAGGTTCCGAACAAATAACCTCCCAGTACTGAGTATTGTCTCCTCAGTTGGAAGTTGATCTCCGGAGATTTTCTCCTCCTGCTCCTCATCGTCTGACTGGTCGAAACAGACTTCTGGACTGGCAATGTCTTCAATTCCTCCCTTCATCCGTTGCTGCATCCATTCCATGTCTGTTAAATATCCCTGAGTCTTGATTTCGGGTAGGATTGGCAATGTCTGGGTCGCAGGAGTCTTGCCCTTCTTTGACGAGGATGAAAATGGATCTGCTTGGTCCACCCACGATACGGCTCTTTTTGGCTTGGATTGCATAACTTCCATGAACTCCTCAAATTTGGCATTTTCACGCTTGATCGTCGTCGCAGGAGACTCAGTGTCTACTGATTTCTTGCGAGTCGAAGTAGCACTCTGTTCGGCAGATGATGAAACCAGGTGCCGCCGCTTATTCGGCCGTGGTAGAGGTGCATCCTTGACACCCTGTAATAACACTAATAAGAAATTACAGACTGGGAGTGACGTGTAAGCCAGGAAGAACACTCACGTCGATGACTTCAACCCTCACCCGAGTCGAATCTATAAATGTTTTGTCATACCATGCCTTGGCATTCAACGCTTCTTTGTCCGTCTTGAACCCAATAAATCCGAATCGCCGAGCTGTGCCGTCCTGCTTGAGAGCGATCTTGACATCAGTGATGGTGCCCGCTGGACCGTTTGATTGAGAGAAGTGCTCCTTTAGAAGTGGGGGTGTGATATATGACGGTAGATTTTTGACAATGAGACGAGACATCCTAGATGATTAAAAACAAGAAAAAGAAAAGGAAAAGGGAAATCCGGCTGCGAAGGTGTGGGAAACTTTGAACGAGTCAGACGACGCGTGACCGTGTTAAAGGGCGCGCGCGTCCTTAGGATGACCTTCCTAGTCTCTCTCTCCCCACACTCCTATCATGCGTTCCTCGACTTCTTCCCACCAACTCTCGTATCGAGCAAAAGTGGGGACACGGTCTGGTGGATCTGAATGTCTTATGCTCAATTGCGAATTGATTTTGAATCTCTTGCATGCCCTCCTGGGCGTGGGTTCCTATGAAGCTGAGTCTTCGACTGTCGTGGGACAGAAGCGTCCCCGTTCAGGCTCGCACACTCACCGTCTAAAGCGGAGAACTCTCGACATAGAACAATCTGGAGCTTTTGAGAGCATTCCTATGCTCCATCATGAGTTCGACATGCAATACTTCAAGACATGTCCAGAGGACTACCCCCAGATTCAACTAATCTCCGATAAGACGCAGAGAGAGATGGCCTAGTTGCTTCCGAAGAAGCCCTTGTCATTTTTCTGAGGGAATTTTGTGCCAGTCCGACTGAGCCCGTAACCCTCGATTACTGTGACGTTCTCATCAACAATAGGGGAGAATACGGAGCCACCGTTGATGCAAAACCTTCTCGTCTTGAAGAGAAGTGGGAAGACTTCCGTAGTGTCTTTGTCGCCCCTCCGTTATATGCTGAGGGTATGGACACGGAGGACGGACATCTCTTCTCCTGGATTGGTGCTCTTACTCAGTGCAATTTACACCAGTCCCAAATAGACATATCTGCCTATTTTCGCATGATTATATCGCCCCTCACATCATGGGATAACACCTTTCAGACATTGCCTTTCCGCGTGGTCGTAGACGTGGTACTCTCTTTCCGCTTTCCTACCTTTTTCCAGGCAACTGCAAGCTCTCGTAAAGCGCAGGACCGCCTCAAATTTGAAACCGCAAGGCGTGGCCTTCTAGACCTCGTACTTCCCCCTCCTTCCCTTCCTGAAACAACAGCTTCTTCGTTCCAGGGAAGAATTGATGTCCCTTTCCTTTATGCACTGGTACAACCCGCTAGGGCAATTTCACAAGAGATCATGGACAAGTTTTTACAGCCACAGGCCCTCCACCCCACCCTCCTCCCTTTCCAGAAGCGCACCATCATGTGGATGCTCGAGCGCGAGGGCAAGTCTTTCGGGCCCTCTGGCGACCTCATTCCCAGGAATACTGACCCAGCAGTGCTGCCCGTTCTATGGCAACGCTTTACTATCCAAAAGGAAGGCGAACCACTTAGTTGGTATTATCACCGCCTTTCGGGAACCCTTACGCCTGAGCATCCAGGTCAAGAGGATGTACTTGGTGGGATCTTGGCAGAGGAGCCCGGTCTAGGAAAGACAGTTGAGTGTATAGCACTTGTCCTTCTTAACCCCGGCATTGGACGAACACCATCGAACTCTTGGTGGGATTCCGAGCGAGGAGGACTGTAAGGGAAATACAGGTATATCTTGTCCTTTTAATCAGTTTGTGTTGTTTACGTCAGGTCGTAGACAACTCTCATTGTCACCCCAAATTCATTGTCTCAGCAATGGATTGACGAGCTTGCCAGGCATGCCCCGTCACTCAAGGTTCTAGTCTATCCCGGGTGGAAGGGCCTTGCACTTGAGGAAAAAACGAAAAAGAAAAAGACTTCGAAGCAGAAACAAGGAATTCAAGGGAGCGCTGAGATCACCGAAACCAGGGATGCATTCCTTGACCGTTGGTCAGCACATATCAACGCTTTCGATGTGTGCATTACTACCTACGACACTCTGCGGCGGGACTTGAACGTCGCACGCTTTGCACCTAACAGGCCGGCGCGAGAGACGGCTGAATACACAAGAGACAGACGGATGATTAGTCCGTTGGTTGCATGCGAGTGGTATCGTGTGATCATGGATGAGGTGAGGTCGGTTCATCTGATGGCATAGCAGGTCGGTTGACTTTGGTTTGAAGGTTCAAATGGTTGGTGGAGGGAAAGCGACGTGCGTTATCCAATCTCTACTTGATCAGAGCCCTCTTCATGTTGTCTGCGTCAGGGAGATGGTATCTCTCATTCCGCGCCTATCGTCTTTCGCTGTCTCCGGCACACCCGCTAGAACCCGGGTTTCCGACCTCTCCTATGTTCTCAAGTTAGGAACACTCACATGCTTCGCACTTCGCATACTGGTGTTCACCACCCACTAGGTTTCTTCGTGTAGATCCGAATATATACCTGCCTAAGAATTGGAATAGACTCACTCAGCCTAGCTTTGTTGCTGAATTCACGGCCCTATTCCAACACTATACTGTCCGGTGTGTTATCTCGTCATTTGACGGCCACTTCAACCTTATTATTTCTCCCAGGACTATGAAGTCAGCCGTAAAGGATGAGCTCACAATTCCCGTGCAGACACGATTCGTCTTCCCCATTTACCTAGGCAGGGTCGAGCGCCACGTCAATTCTGCGTCCACCTGTCTTGAAGCGAGGCTCATGAATACTTTTTCAGGTTTATGACGAAAGCTTAGAAAGCGCTCTTTTGCAACTTAAACTCGACGCACGCGGAGTGGCCACTTCGCAGAACCAAGAAGTCGACACTGCACTCTTGCGTACTTGGCTGAGAAAACTTCGCCAAATATGCACGCATCCTCAAGTGGGGCAGCTGCAGAAACCCGGAGACAAGTTATATAAGTCAGGAGTCCTGAAGACTATGGGACAGGTTCTCGAAGGAATGAGGGATCAAAACTGGAGGAATCTCATGGATGAAAGACGCAGCAAGGCACGAGTAGAGCTCAAATTTCCACCCTACTTCTCGTCAATTAACGTCCCTTACCTAGATCGGCGAGATGATCAACACCTCACAGATAATGCAATATAATGAGGACCTGGATCAACGTGAAGAAAGGTGTCTAGAAATACTCCTACGGGCCGAGAAAGAGGCCGATGAAGTCATCTGGGATGTCCTGTCTGCAATTGCTGAGCACGACACTTACGGGGACAAGTTAAAAGCAGAAGCCGCATCGGTTCGCGCTGCAAGAAGTGAGAGACAAACTCCTGAACACGAACGTAAGGGCAGCCAGGGGCTGTTGAAGACGGCCGTGGTGTCGAAGATGACCGCTCCACGTCTGGTGACAATGAATCAGACTACGGCGGTCTCCCGAAGACCCCGGCCGGCGAGGAGCATCTTCACAGATCTCGTGCTCTTCAGCAACGACTGCGAGATTGCTATCTCACATTGCATAGAGTCAAATTCTTGCAGGGTGACGCGTATCACTGGATGGGTGAATTGAAGGCTGCGGAGGAGGCTGCAGCATACAAGGTTGCAGATGGGCTACGCAGCAAAATGCTTAAATGTGTGTTCTTTTCATCCTATATCCACCAGACGTTCAGCCTGAAGCATTTCGTTGGTAGTCACAGAAGAATCAGCTATGAGAGCGATGGCACAACTTCGGACCGATGTCGGGAAAAAGAAGCTCGTTGAGAAGGACATCGTTGTGGGTGTCCCCTATTGTCCTCGAGGAGGAATCCTTTCCACGTATCTCGTACGTGAATGTCAATACATTACGCTGCTATCGTTAAAGGTTATGCCAAGCTGGAGGAAGCAGACGAGCTCATAGACCAAGTGCTCAATGCACAGTCTCGCTTGCTATGGAAGTGGAGAACACGAATTTACAGCCTACTCACGCAAAGCCTGACCGCAAACAATGACGAAGGCGAAGTGGACGGACAGGAATACTTAAGAACATTAGAGACCCAAGGAGAGGCAGAAATATATCTGCAAGCTTATGCCACGCTTCTCGCCGACCGTCGTGAGGTGCTAACTGCAGAACGGACCGTTTTGGCTATTCACGATGCTAGAGAACGCAAGCGTCGGAAAACTAAAGCGGCGGCGAAGGCTATTGCTACTGCTATGGAGTTGGACGAGGCAGAAAACGCATCGTTGGTCGAGGACATCGAGGTGCAGCCCGAACACGAAGTTCTCAGGAAAGAACTGATGGAGGCACGCAAGACTCTGTTAAAAAAATTGGGGGGACGCGCTGTGAAATCTGTGGTGGTTGACCTGACAGCAGTGGCTGCAAAGGTTCCTAAGGAAGATGATCCAGAGAAGGTTCTTGCAAGGGCGGGAGCGTCCAGCCTTCGAGGGCTGATGTCTGCTCAAGGTCCGTGTCTAAAAATTTCAAGCACCTCGCCCACTCTCTCATGAAGCAAACGACTTCAAGCCGCCATAAACGACCAGATAGAAGCTGATCTTGCGCTCTTCCGCAAGGCGTTCAATGAGCGAATCCTGTGCGACTTGCACTGACCCCGTGATATTTTCACACGGTGTGCTGACGTGTTCTGGATCTAGATACTTCCGTCAACTGCAGGAGATCTCCGACTCAGTGAAAGAAGTAGAGTGGGGTGACGTCGATGTCGGCCTAGCCCTTGAGACGAGCAGGGTGGCCCAGGCTGAACTTGAGCGCACAATCAATACGCGCCGTGCTAGGCAACGTTATGTATGCCCCATTCCTCCCCCGTCTACGCGAGAAGCAGTTGTCAACGAGTCTATAGCTTACTCATATATCCGAAGAACGAAACGCAGTAGAAGACGACGAAGAGGGATGCTGTATTTTGTGTCAATGTGAGTTCCCCCGTGGGTACATCACACAATGGTGAAGTTCGGTCGTTGCGATGTGCTGGTACATCGATACTAAATCATTCACAGTGCTCATGTATTCTGCGAGGTGACACTTGTCAGCAAATACACGTTCTTTGACTAACTAGCCGGCGGTGTACACAGGAATGCATGCAATTGTGGTTGTCACGTCACGGAAAGGCGTGTCCAGTGTGCCGGTATGTGTACCCTGTCTAGTCGTCCTTTCCATGCTATATGCACCTGGCACCCCCAGTTTTCCTATCAACGTCGACACACTTCAGCGCTTCTCGATACAGCAGAGAGATAACGATAAGAATGCGCAACCTCCGGAGAAGTTACAAGGCGACGCCTTTCCGAAGTCGCGCCGCAAGATCGAGTATAATACCGTTAGTCACAACCTGCTTTCTGAAATAGACACGATGGAGGTGCGCGGTAGCTATGGGACGAAGATCGATACGCTGGTGCGCCACCTCCTGTACCTCCAACTTGCGGATCCAGGCGCAAAGAGTATCGTGTTCTCGGCCTGGGAAGATTCGCTACACAGTGCGTTCCGTTGCCTCGTATCGGAGGCATCAATGACAGCACCATCATGATATAGTCATCGAACACGCCCTAACTAGGAATGGTATGTGTTGATTCATCAACCGTGCTTAGCTACATGTTTGGTTTTATTGGGTAACGATCAGGCATCTCAAGCCTCCGGATAGATTCGGGAAACCGCAAACAAGACGCAGCAACAAGATTCCGCAATGACCCCAACATCCTTGTGCTGCTTCTCCATGGGTATGTCCAAATCTCATTTAACCTGAACGGAGGCAGGGTGACTGACAGTCAAAACCTAAGGGAGCGACAGAATGCAGGGCTGAACGTGACTTGCGCCTCTCGTGTATTCTTGCTAGAGAGCGTAGTCCACCATTCATTTGAGATTCAAGGTTGGCTCTCCGAAACGCTATCGGTCCCATCGATCAATTTCCTGACGAGGTTATACACTGTAGCGATCGCAAGAATCGACAGATTGGGGCAATTGCGTCCGACGGAAGGTATGTCATTTGAAAATCCACGTGAAGTTTACTTATCGGTCTCCAGTGTTTTGTTACTATGCTGAAGGCACGTTTATCGGAAGGCTCCGAGCGAGGGCCTCCTCATGTGCTATTGATGACTTGCTGCAGACACGGTCGAACGGAACATATTGGATCTCGCCGTACGCCGGGGCTTATCGCTGTATACGGCCGACCGTGCTCTCGGCACGGTAGACACAGCGGCGTTCGCACCAGAAGCCGAAAACTCGATCGTAGATGCGCCTGCGAAGAAGAAGCAGCAAAAGGGCGACTTCATCTTCAGGTGCGCACCCTTTCACGCCCAATAATTTCACACTTGCGCAGGAGCTCCCGTCGCTTTTTTGGGATTGGTGTGCCTGCGCAGGCCAGGCAGGCAGACACTCCCCTCTTCCGAGTCTGGCCTGCTGGGTGTTTTGCAGATGCTGACGCTGACGCTGACGTGGCGATCGAACCCCATTTTACAGACTAGATGATATGATGTCCATACTCTTCCCGCATTTGTGCGAGGATGTGGAATTCCTGGTGCCACCGGAGGAAGACAACGATGTAGAGATGAGGGAATTTCTGGATGTTCCTACCTCCGCCAGTGCAAGTGAGGGTGCGAGCGCCTCGTCATATGCCACCTCCCCTCCATCGCGTAGCAATCGACGTGTCTATGAAAACGCTGTAGCGGGCCCTTCCAGGCTCGGCTGATGGTCAAACCAAACCATCTCATCCATCCATCCATCCACTTTTGTTGTATTGACCCGTTAGCGAAACAATGTATCACTCGTGTGTGTGTGCTTGTCCCAGATTTACACTACCATTTATCACGCAGTGTACGCGAGGGGGAGGGGTCATCGTGTAAAGTAAGCGCTCTTGACGGAACGGGACGGAAGTGGAGTCATGTGCCAGCATCGAGAGTGTACATACAGTACTCCAAGTTGCGTTGCTGTAAGTTTTTGCAACGTCAGGTACCTTTATTTTGCCGATACAATGACACTATTTCGTCACCGTTCATCGAACTTCGATCCGGCGGCAACTGCTTCTCCACCCCACCCTCGGGGGCATGTGCCGGCACAGGGCGAACGTCACCCTTTTCTCACCCTTTCACAGAGTCTCGTTTGCAAGGAGGGAGGCGATCCGTCCGGCGCCCCATCACGATGACGACACCTAGACCCGGGCTCCCCCAGCTCCCCTCCCCCACTTTTTTCATTACAAGACAACAAGAACGTTTTTCACACAGACGCGGCACACATTCATGATCAATAACAAAAACTTCGTCATATTGCGTGTTCCGAACCGATGCAAATTTGTGCTGTAACCCCGGCTTAGCGGAAACTACCTGAGACACGTGCCCGCGAGAGAGAAAGAGGGGAAAGGATGTGCATGAAAGGATGTGCATGAGAGTTGAAAATGATGGGTATGAAAGACCGGGTCGTTCAATGGAAAGAAAAAAAAATAAACGAAATAGAGTGACGATGTGTGCATGCGACGACGAGACCAAGGGTGAGTTGCAGCGTGGTGAGTAACATGTAGGAAATAGGCGCGAGGACGAATGACGAAGATGCAAATTCTGAACTAATAATTACCGCCCCGCCTCGCTCAGCGTGACCGCCCATCCCAACTCGCACGCTTACGCTTGTTATCCTTGTTCAACACCAGGTCCTGTGGTGACACGGCGCTCATCCCACGATGATGCATCCTCTCCCTCGGCGGCATCGGCACAGGACCAACGACCCCCTTGGTCCCCAATGCCGGGCTGCTGAGACGCGCCAAGTCAAGCGCAGTGCCCCGTCGTGAGTCTGCGTGAACTGCCGCCGCCGCGTGAGAGGTACCGAGGTTGTTGCCGCCATTCTGGAAATAATGCAAGTCGAGGAACGGCAGCGCAAACGAATCACTGGCGTCGCCAAGTACGTGGGGAATCAAGAGTGCGTGATCGGCACCACTACCGCTGCCGGGACCAAGGCCGGCGAGGTCGAGAGAGAGTGAGCGGGAAGGGGTGAGCGGCGGTGCAAGGGAGTTCGGAAGGAAGCGGTGTTCGGGGGGAGGGACCGAGAGTGATCTGCTCTGTTGTTGATGCTGATGTTGATTCTGCTGCTGCTGCTGCTGCTGTTGCGTTGACTGAGAAAGGGAACGCGCGGCGGTGCGTACGGGTGTGCCCGGTAAAGACTGTTGCGCTTCGAGATTGAGAATGTCTTCGGGCACTACGCCAAAGCCGGTCTGCGACTGCGGCGGTTGCGGCGCAGCGCGGGACTGGGTTTGAGTTTGGGCCTGGGCCTTGCGCTCGACCGCGTCCATGGGAGCGTCGAGGTCTACTTCCGGATCGCCGTCATTGAGGTTGATGGCGGCGAGCTCGATCTCGTCAATGCCAGGGAGAGCGGGCGTGTGCATCTGCAATGGGTGTAAAGCGAGCCCCAGTCCTGCAGCGGCACCGGCGGCACCAAATCCGAAGCCTGGGCCGTAGTCCACCGACACGGGAGGCTGGTGGGTGCGCGTGCCAAAAATGAGGTCACCGGCGTAGCTCGAGTGGTGTGTCACACCATGGAAAGCGCTGCTCGGCATCAACTCGGGATCGCTGAACGTGCTGAGTCCATCGTGCTCCGGGCCTGCCTCGGAGGCAAAGTCATGGGCAACGGAATGCGGAAAAAGGTCGTAGCGGTCAAGGACGCCATGGGTCAGATGGGCAAAAGAAAATGGGGAATTTGGGGAGGGTGACATGCCACCAAAATACGATGGCGAGCTCGAGTTGGCCGTCGACTGGTCAAGGCGAGGATTTGCCGAGAGCCAATCAGTGGGACCCCAGGCGGACTTGCCCACCATGGTCATACCATTGGGGCCAAGGCCGCGCCGCGAAAAAGGGGAGTCGAAAAAAAAGTCGTGTGAAGAGGATGCAGGCGAGGCGGCAGTGTTACCGGTGGACCAGGTGGCAGTCGAATGCATCGGGGTGTCCAGAGCAGACCAAGTCTGCGAGCGAGAGGAATCGGTCACGTCAGATTGAGACGCGCTGGGGAGGAACTCGGGGATGGCCAAGGGTTCGGCGGAGATGCCAACCTCACGAAAGGACTCGAGGGCCTGTTGGTGGTGGTGGGGTGCTTCCGGGACGATGTGTTTGATAGATTCCGGGTTACTGGTCCGTTTGGCAGCATACTTTGGCAGGTATTCGTCGTCATCATCTTCCCCGGAACTATCGTCCTCCTCAGAGGCATCCGGACTTAGAGGGACACTCTTCGTTCCACCTCTTAAAAAACCCTGGGTGGTGTAACGTCGCTTTCGGCGAGCCGGACCCGTCTCGCGTGAGGTGTGAAGTTGCTCGTCAGTCGCGGCGCGTGAAGCGGCGATGAGCTTCTTCTTTGCAGAGTTGCGTGGCTTGTATCCAGCCGCTTGGTAGAGCTCAGGGAATGCGTTACGGAACCGGTCACGGAGGTCAGTGGAGCGGCGGTTCTGCTCCTGGAAGATTGGGTCTTTGACGATGGTTGCCCATACGGTGCCGTGCTTGTCGTACCCAGCTTTGAGTGCACGGTCCTCTTCCTCCGTGAACGGGCGACGCTTCTTACTACGCGTCTTCTCAAAGATGGATGTGCCATCCGGTAAGGCCGAGCGTACTTTTGAAGAGAGGTGGGTCTTTGCGTTTGGGTAGTGTTGCTTGTACGCGTCGGGGAAGTAAGTACGGAAACTGGAAGGGAGGGAGGGGGATCATGAGCAAAGGTTGTGCGAGGCCGAGATGGTACGTGTAAATGACACATACCGATCTTTTAGATCCACAGGAGAACGGTTGTCGAAATGTAAGGTAGGGTCATTCAAGATCGCCTTCCAGTTACCGACGCCATGCTGTGAGAAGCGAAATGAGAAAGTAAGCACGCGATACCCCACAAGACGTAAGAGGGAGGAGAGGAGAAGGAGGCCTACGCGGTTGCAGCCCTCAACGAGCATTTGGGTCTCTTCCATGGTCCATTTCTTGCGGGCCTTTTTCTCGGGGGGTGCAGGGCTTGTGAGACGACGGACCTTACCGCGACGCTCCTCGGATGGAGAGGGTAGGCCAGTGTCGTCACGGAATTTGAAGGCGGGAACTTCTCTCTCGGAAGCGGGAGTTGCAAGAGAGACGCGACGTTGTTTGGTGGCCGAAGAAGAGGGGAAAGGAGCGGTAAATGAGAAAGTAGAAGTGTGTGTGCCAATAGTGGTAGCCATCATTTGGAACGAGTTGAGTGAGTGAGTGAGAGGGAGGAAAGGGAGAGGGAAGAGGGAGACTTTATGTGTTATGTTGTGTTAATGTTATGACGGAGCGGTGTTATCCATCAAATCTTGTAAAAACGCGTGTTGGCCTCGCTGCACACTCTCAGAGGCCTGACGTACCCACCCTCGATCTCTCCTTCATTCTCTTCTCAATCTTTCACCCAAAAACTACTTATCATCTCTCATCATGTCATCCCCCCAAGACTGCCTCGTTGCAAACATCCCATTCCCGGTACCTCACGAACCGGACGGACGGAGCCAAATTGGCATATCATCTCAAATTTCACATAATCTGTCCATCCCTCACCCCAATCGTGGACGTTTTCATCCACCTCAGCTTCATTCACACCGCAGTGCGGGCTCGACTCTACATCCCTACACACCGTCATCGATCCCACTAGTTATTATATACGGTCTATATTTACAAAACATCCTACGATGATACGAGTAATTCTGGGGCGATGCGTTCTGCCACACCGTCCAACTTCTTATTCCAACTTTCCAACCTCTCTGCAAGTTTGCCTATCTGTCCACGAGATAGGACTCGCGGCTGAACCCAAGTGACCACTGCCTTTTGGTCAACCTGGTCGATTGAACCCCGAATCAGCTTCAAGCTAACCGCTTTCGTCAGTGTCATCACATCCAATATAGTAGAGCAGGGAAAGAAGCCACCTCAACGCTTTCATGATAAGATGCTCAACCTCGTCCAGTGGCAGTCTGGTCTCCTCTGAAATCGTTTGAAACGACATCGTTCGGTCATAGGTGCCTCGCGCAAACACGGATTCGATCAAGGCCATGAGGCAGATCTTCTGCCGCAGGAACGGATAGTTTCTCATGAGTATCGGCTGAATGTACAATCGCTCATCAGATCTCGCTTCCGGGGCTCGAGGGGGCAATTGCACACCTCCTGCCCGAAAAGTGGGCTCTGTGCTTCGAATTTACCGATATTACCCTCATTGAATGTGAAAAGAAGCTTCTTGATCCATTCGTGAGGCGTACGGTCCAGCGAGTCGAGGATGGGGTGCATTAGCTATAGAATACAAGTGTATCACACCACAACGCCACAAGATAAGCGCAGTTCTGGGCTCACAGTCAGCTGAACAACGTACCAGTTCGCCAAAGTTGTAGATCGTCTCGCCTAGGAAGGCTGAAAGTGCCAGATCATGCGCACGTAAGAGACGCTCTTCCTGTGACATATCCTTCTCCAAGTCCACGCAAGCGAGGTATAGTAGCGAGTTCCTGTAATAGGGTGCATATTCGGCCTTTGCCTACTCCGTTATACAAGGTCAACGCCACCCCAGAAGATACAGGCCAAAAAGTTGCACCTTGTAATAGTCTGCCGCGACACGATAGTAAGCGCCGTTAACGGTATTCTCAACTGCGTCCAGGTTATCCAAAATCTTCCACGCCGCATCAATGTCCGTCTTGCTCCCCTCGAGATCACCGAATAATAGTTTTGCGTGTGCAAGCGTGGAGAGGACCAAGACGTGCGCGTCGCGGGACTGATCTTGGGCTATGCGAGAGAGCAAATCTGTCAAGAATTCGAGATGTTGCGCGGGGTCTGCGGGTCCATAAATGGTTGATCAAGACCAGAATGGAAAGAAGGGAGTTCTGCTTAGCGTACTGTCTATATCTTGCGAAATCTTGATACCCATCTCCGCAAGTCTTAAAGGGTTTAAACGCTCCTCAAAATCACGCACGAAGCGCGTAAACACATCGACGCGATACGGTTTTGCGAGAGAATAGTCAAAGAACTCATCGACCTTTTGGGTCAACTGATGCCATAATCTACACACAGTGGTTGAACACGTCAGACATTCGTTTAGAAAAGGCACGAGGACGTGTATGCGCACTTGCGTGAGTATAAGTTCTGGAAGGATTCAAAAAAGGGGTGCAACTCGGAAGGAGTGGCTGAGATGGCGGTTGTAAGATATTCCTCGATGTCGAGTTTTGGTGGTTTTGGCCTGTTCGAGGAAGACATGGTGCAAGCGGTGAGAGAGGACGCGCAATCGCCCCTGCTCGCTGGGCTATCTGTTTGTCCTTGTGTGTACCCATGAAAGAGCTCACAAGGAACGAACGTCTATGTAACTTTTGTATGTAGTACTGTAAAGCAAATCCCGAGTGTCATAGTACTAATATAAGACTTGTGGTTATTATACACCCAACTCACCGAACCGAAACCGTTGGGCAGTGGGTCCACTTGCGGAAGGGCGGCCCGGGAAACCAGGGAGCGGCATTGTACGGCGGTGACCAGCTTGGGCCATCATCAGGGCGGTCTTCTCTCATTCCCCATGATGTGTCCCTTGCTGCTTCGTCTACCCATCGATACCCTGGAACTTATCGCGGAATGGTTGGACGACCGCCCTGATTTACTGTCCCTCGCGCTGACATGCTCAACTTGGAAGAATATCATCATTCCTCGTCATCTCGAATATCGCGAGATATCACTCCTCGTGGACCACATTTGGATATGGAGACATCTCGCAGAACGACCGAGCCTCGCTTCAAACGTACGCAAACTTGTGATATCAGACTCCGAACACTACCCCAGCTCCATACCTTCACCGACACCCGGCATCCGATGTCAGATCCCTAGGACCTTGGTTCACATTTCCCCAGACAACCCGTTGCCGTTTTGGCAGCGGCCCAATTACCCTCTGGTGGCATTGAAAAATATGAGACTACTCAAGACAATTGAATTTGATAATATATCCCGATGGTGTCAAGGTTCACCAGATACCTTCTCGCTCTTTCTCGCACACATACCCAGCGTGGAATATCTAGTTTTGAGATCGTCGAGGTCCTCTGGTGCTGAACCAGACCCAATTGAAAATGCCCAGGTAGGCTACCAATCTAACGTCACAAGGCATCTCTCATACCTACGTCAATTATCTGCAGCTGGCCTGGGATTTCACCAACCTCAAGTCCGCAGTGTTAACTGGACTGCCCTGGGAGATGAAGTACCTTCGTCCGTTTCGAGCTTGTCTACTATCCTCTTCCGCGTTGCAGGTCCGTTTGTTTCTTTACTCCTCGATTTTCAAAGGTTACATTATGGGGTAAAATATCAGGTTCTTCATTTGCCACATTTTGTTGGCTATAGCACGGACATAGCTTCCATATTGGACGAGTGTCGCTTTCCATCTCTCGTTGAAGTCAACTTGGGCTGGGGCTGGACGTTCAACACGTACCCGTACGCGCAACGATTTTTGGAGGTACACCCAACAATCGAGAATTTGACATGGTCCTACGCTTATAACGTCACCCTCCATGAGGGTTCCCTACCCCGGCTCAAGCACCTTTCTGTGTCCCACCTCTCCTTCGTTCGTGCCCTCAGCACGGCCCGTGAGCCTGAAATGCTCTGCTTAGAAACCCTGGGCGACCTCTTCCTATTTTCCAGAGATCTCCCTGGAGACCTGAAAGGGATCGACGGCACGACCGTTCGAAAACTGTCGATCAAGTTCTGCGATAGCCTTGCCACCCTTCGTTCTGTCGCTGCCTTCTTCCCCTCAGTCACCCATCTCAGTATTCACGGCAACGTCTACATCCGGCCCAAGTCAAGATGGTCCCGAGCGTTCAGGAAGGTCGTCCACCGCGTCTTCCCCCGTCGGATAGCAAACAGGTTGAGCCCCATCTCACCGCGTATCGAGGACGTCCTCCCGCTCTTCCCCGAGCTCGAGGATTTTAGTGGCTCCAGTTTTCCTTACGGTATTGCTGGGTCCTCACTTCAAGATATCCGGGCGCGCTTCCCAAAACTCCGTCGTCTCGAACCCTTTGATTTGTGATTTTTGGTTCTCTCTCCTATGTTCGTGCATGTGAACGCTGTTGTTGTCTTATGCCTACGAGTCATCGTCTGTGAGTACTGTAATACTTGTACCTTTTCGTCGTCTCCTCCACCTTGTGTCCCTGTGCTTCTACTATGTTACCTACCCTACCCATATCAATATAACAAAGCCCGAAAAAAATATTTTTACACCCATCACGATGGTGCAGACACATCCGGAAATTCGAACTTCGAGGCTGATAGAATTGGCTTGCAGCAACGACTAGGGGGGACCCACAGCGTAGTACAATGTACAAATTAATGTTTATTTCAAGGTGTAAGTTATCGCGCGTTTAGAAATGCTAGATTGTGTACTACAAAGGAAAGGATGATTTCTATAGCGGAGAAATGCACAGGTTCTCGAAAGCGGTCCGTAGGCAATCAAGTTATAAATCGACCAATTGGTCATACATTCTCGCACGGATCAAGGTAAGACGACGTGGGACGGTGCGGAAGAGGTGAGTTGAGTCGGTCCGGAGGTAAGGAAAGCCTCGCTCCGTCGGCGATCAGCACGGGTGGGACGGGAACGCGTGTTGTCGGGAACACGACAACAGCCATTTGATCTGCTGCAGGTGCGGAACGAGAATCGTGTTCGTCAGCCAGAAATCCAATGGTTTTGGGCTCGTCATCGGTGTCCCCAAAGACAGACGAATCGGAGGTTAGCCTATGGTCGGATACCAAAGACGGCGTATCGCGCTCCGTCACCGTTCCAGGCCAGTTGTGGCTGCTGAGAGCGGAACCAAAACCGCCCACCCCGCCTTTCCTGAATCGCGGCCCGAAGCTGCTAGTAAAGGAGCGTTGGGACGTCCCACTAGCATTGCTGATGCTAAGCCCGCTGAGACGTAGCCGACTGGCGGCGAACGTATAGGCGAGGCGATAGTGCTTGCGCGCCTCCTCCGCAAATCCAAAGAATGCAAAGAACAGGAAGGCAGAAAGGACGACAAGCCATCTGTTGAGTTCCATGATATTCTCCTCAGTTGGGTCAGCACGCCATAAAATTGAGGGGAATTGGTTAACTCGGGAGTAGTCGAAATGTGTGACCGCCCAGCTGACCCACGGGTCAATGGGGAACAAAACATAATCGAGATATAGGATGTATAGAGAGAGGGGCAGGGTGAAAAGGACTTGGGTCCAGGACAGCGCAATCAGACGGATGTATCGATTTTGGTGGGGGTTACTGTTCGAGGAGAATAACCCTTTGAGCTGCTGAGAGCTTTTCCAGAAGAGACGTATATTAAGGCCTAAGGTGGGGTAAGTAAGAAAGGTAACGGTGAGAGACGGTGAGAACCCAACGCACAGCTGTACACAGCGGTGACGAGGCTCAGGATGGGCGGCCAAATGGATACCAGAGGAAACGCAAGATTGACATTGTCCGTGTTTGGCACGCACCCAATCTCCTCGAAGATATCAAAGCGATGTCCTTCAACGATGATTTCTATCGAGTTGATCAGATAGAGTGTTCAAAAGTTGACCAGAGTGGTACCCACGCAGTATCATCTGGAGTAGCGGAATCCCAAGGCCAATAGCAAGATCAATGAACAGAGCGCGACGTCTCTCCGCTTTCGTAGATGAGGCCGTGGTTCTCGAGGCAATCTTGAACAAGCGACGATTAATCACGAGTAACGCTGAAAGAAGACCGACGGGAAGGCCGATATCAAAGCGGGTTGCTATTCCCAGTACAGACGACGCCAATCAGCGACTGTGGAAGAGTGGAAGAAGAATGTATACATACTCAAGTCACACCAAACTGGAGCTACATTTGACACTGTGCTGTTCCAGACGACCGAGTTGATGAAACCTTTCAAACAGCCTAGGCCAGCCCAAGCTATGTACAAGGAAGTGCCAGCATTCCAAGCTAGGTCCAAAAGAAGTGTCAAGAATGATAACCGATGGGCGATCCGCAAAGGACTCACCTTCCAAATGCCAATAAAGGGGAATGGCGCACAGTAAAAAACCGATGAAAGAAAAGGCACAGAAAAGTTCGTTCTGATAAGCCATGGAGGGTGTTGCAAGAGGGAAAGGAAAGGCGTAAAGGTCGAAAGTGGTCGAAAGTGGGGATAGAATGAATGTGTGTGTTGAAGGGATTGGGAAATATAAAGGAATAGAGGAAGAATCATTGTGGAGACCTTGTCTTCTGAAAATGGCCACTCGTTCATGATGGTGGAACTGAGACGAAGTGAGGCTGAAATTTCTCAGTGACACAACGACACTTTGTACTGTTTCGATCTGAGATGGACCGGCAAACGGCAACCAGTCTCGCGCCAGCTAAAGTCTCTAAAATGTCTTGTATTATATTATGTACTCCACATGCATCACGCTGGGCGGTGCAGCTTCCCTCTCTCCTTGTTCAAGGTCAGTGTATGATAATACAACATCCATTCTGCCAAATTCGTGACTTTGCACTAGATCGGTATCAAAAGGTTCCGATGATTTACAGTAAGTTACCATTTCGGGATCAAAAAAATGAATTAAAGGAGGGAGGGAGAGTCCTCCAAGATCTCCTCTCCTCTGACGTTCCATCTACAAGCTTACGTGTAGCGCTTTCGACGGTCAATAAACAAATCCCCAGGTGTCTGAGCTGGACGATGAGCCCAATCTGGAAAGTGCATCATTAACGAATTCGGTTTCACTTTCCACTGGCAGGCATTCTGTATTTGCATTGCACATCTTCAAAGTTGTATAGGGGTTTCTCGCTTCTAAATTGGACTCGCAATCAGTTTCGAATCCAAGTGCATCTCTATTTCCAAGGGGCTACATATAAACAATGCATATAAATCCAGGGGGTGACTTATGATAGAAGTACAAAATTCAACTGCTCAACTACTGTAGTCAAGTGACGTGCAAAAGTTAGTAAAATAAACAAAAGAATGAAGTATCATAGACAAATTCAGACAGCGTCGGCGCCATCACTAGTGTAGGTAGATGCTGGTTGTGACGTTTCACTGACTCTATCAGGAAGTTGAGGTAATCGGTCCAGAGGTCCATCCACCAAGCTAGACGAGGAGGATGGCAAGGTAGACTCCAAAGGTGAATCCTGCTCGATTTTCGAGTCAGAAATCAAATCGCCCGGGATGGAAATAGAGGGGATGGAAAGTTGATCGGTGAATGAAAGGGTGATGGAACCGCGCCTATTTCTTGACTGTACCACGGAGACCATGGCACCACCAGTTTTGCTCGACGACATACTGTAGAGATGTGAGTCCAATATACGAACCCAGATTGAACTACGTACGCATGCGTTGATCCAGTAAAGGTGCCAGACGATTTCGAGAAACCGACACGACGAGTAATCGACGAGTAAGCACGACGGTAATGAACCCTCGCCTCATCCGCAAAGCCGAAGAATGCGAAGAAGATGAAGGCGCAATAAACGAGTGACCAGACATCTACTTCCAAAATGACACGTGTCACAGGATCGCTCTGCCATTGGACGGTTGTGTACTGAGGAACGTGGGTATAGTTGTGGCGGAGGGTGGACCAATGAAACTTGTACAAACCGGCCTTGAAGACAGTGCTCAGCAAAAATGAGGAGTACGGAACTGTTATAATCATCTCGGAAGAGGCCAACAGCATCAAGCGAATGTAGCGACTCCGACGCATGCCTTCGTGCGACGACATTACTTCCGCCAGCTGATTCTTGCGCTTGAAGAAATGATAGAGTACCATGGCTGTCGATAAATGAGCTAGAGGACTAGAAGGCGATGTTAAAAGTGCATACGTACAGCAGTAGACGAAAGCCACAGAGCCGATCAAAACGGGCCATAGGTTGAAGAAGAGTAAAGCGGGTACGGTGTAAGAGGTCAGTGTTAGGCACCCGAGATCCTCAAAAATCCCATAACTATATGGGGTCACGATATACTCTGCATCACATTCGTTTTGAACAAATGCAATTCAGGAAGATGATTGAGCACACTTACGGAGTCCCATCGCCAAAACTGGGATACCAACGGTAATGAGTAGATCAATGGTGACTGTACGACGTTTCTCAGCCTGTGTGACCGTTACGGCTTGCCGAACGAGAATCTTGTAGAGGCGGCGGTTGATACAAAGTGTGCAAGCCGGGATTCCCATGCCAAACCCGACTTGAACACGGGTCACTGGCGAGTCTTGTCAGCGGATGTATGAGAAATAAGCATCAGCCTTACCGATATCACAGTAGATCGGAGCCTTATCGATCACGTTTCCGCGCCATAGAATCGAGTTGATAAAAGATGTCAGACATCCGATAGCGGTCCATATCATATACATGCAAGTTCCCGTGTTCCAAGCTGTGATGTGGACCTTTTATATTCAAACTTGGACCATTCGTAAATTGAAGCTTACCTTGAAGATGCCAGTAGAGCGGAGTAACAGAAAGCCAAAAGCCAATGAAAGAAAAGACAGAATAGGCCTGATTCACAGCTGAACCCATGGCGATTATTCAAATGCGAAGATCCAATAATTGAAGTTGTGATTTGGACTGGCAATACTGGTAGACACGCAAATGGAAAAACGAATGTCTGCGACCCTCCACAGGTTAAGGCAGGGCGTGAGCGGGTACCAGAAACATCTCGCGGAGAGTTTTAAAGAAAAATGTGAAGCGACACCCAGAAAAATGGGCATTCCCCTAGTAATTCATGTGGGCGAAGCGATTTGCAAAATCCCTGAAAGGAACTTCATTTGGGTTTTCCTAAAAAGGACATTCGTTATGGCCCGAAAAGGCAAACCTGATAGACGTGGGAGGAAATTGGAGACGGCATAACGGAAGTTTTACGGCAATGGATTACCAAAAACTGCAAGGGCGACCAGGAAAAGACAACTTGAACCCAGCGTCCTGGCGCAGCGGAAATCGCTTAACACTAGGACTTACTGATTGTGGACAGACTCAGGGGCGCAGGCGTGCGCCGCAGGGCCCAAATTGCTGACTAATTATGAATAATAAGCTATGCCGTTTTGGGGAGTGAGCTGATATCTCGGACTTCCGAGGGTTCGGAAACAGTCCAGTTAGGCCTACTGTAAAAGTCATCCGTCCCACATTCTCTCTCTAGCAGAAACTCAGAGTGCGATGAAAGACAAGGATCTTTGGTCCCCTTCCAGAAACAGACACCCAACGCGAAACCAGGCTTCCTTCATTACGAAGCGACACTCGTACTAGCTCGAGTGACCCACACACACCAAACGTGAAGAGACAAATCAGGAGCCAGCAAAGGTCTCATGAATTATGAATTAGGGATCCTATGGAACTTTGTCTTGAGGAATAAAGATGAGCAGAACGACGGACAGGAAGCAAGAGACAGTGTTCTCGACGCGATCGGAATATCTGGACAACCGGGTGTAAGGAGCGAGGAGCAAGGGTAATTCATGCAACTCCTTCACACCCAATACCGTTCGTAGGGTACCCCAAATGCCTTGCTAGGATCGCAAGCGTACCTCGACTTTTAAAAGAGCATGACCAGAAAAATAAGTATCTTACAAGATTGAAGATGAACAAGGCACCCACCCATGAACGTTCGATGAGCACCAGCGTTCACTACTGCAAACACAGGCCTAAAAATGGACCATCTAGCGAGACAGGCACCTTGGAGTTGTGCGAGAGCTGACCGGCACGAAGGAAAGGGATACCCCCTGATGGTAACGTACTGCATCATAAAGAAAGTCCGAGTCGGCGAGCCATTGCGTGGTATCGCTTATTGCAGCAGTTTTGGGTTACCTGCGGGTAAACTCACTTCCGAGAGGGTCATCATCGCTATCGCTAACAAGACTGCTGCTGTAGCTGCGGATAGAGGAGAGAAGAAAGGCGGTCTCAGGCTCACATCAACCCAGTCTGACTGAAATGAGACACATGATCGGGGCACGCGACCAGTGCCCTCTTCCTTGTGTTTTGGCCACGGGCGACTGAACATCTTCCATGGCGACAGGAGTATCTGCGACCCGAAATATAATCCTCAGAAGCCACGGCCACGGCAATACCGCCTCTTCTCAGGACCATGACCGCGTACGTTTCCCCGACAGTCCCGAGCTGTCACCTCAATTCGCATTCAAATGCCTGGACGATAGGCAACCAACCTCTTCAAGCGAGGATGAACCTAGCGACGTGACTGCCGATGAGAGCGGCAGCCAAGGCCCAAAACCTCCCGGATTTACGGCAGTAACTTCCTTGAATGAACGGCCGGCCGACGAATCCGACGGTGATGAAAGGCGCATGCCCGACGAGCTTCCCAATAGACGGTCTCGTTCTTCCTCTTGGACAGACTTGGACCTCTCTGTCATCGTTGTAATAATCACACCGTTCGTGAACTGGCTTACTGGGAGCGATCACCTCAAGAACCTTTTCCTTGTCTTATTCTTGATAGTATACCTGCAGCAGCTTATCCAAGGTACATCTTTGCCGTCTTACCTCGTCTCAGCTATCTTACTGATTTATCTCAAGTTCCATGGGAGCTTTACAACGCTGCGCGTCGGCGGCGGCCTCACCCCTCGTTTCAGTCTCTGCACCTGCAAGAGAGCGATGAGGCCGCGATCAATGTCAACACGAGACGGGCAGCAGATGAGCTCCGAAGGCACGAGTTCGCCTATCTCTTCATCTCCATGATCACCCCCTTCGTTGGTGCTGCGCTGCTCCGCACCGTCCTTGAGTTGGTCAATGGCGTGGACTCGATTTCATGGTTCAGTACGACGCTTTTTGTTCTCGCGGCCGGCATACGACCATGGGGACACCTCATCTCTCGTTTGCGAGAGCACACCACTTCATTACACGATTCCATCCACTATCCTTCCCCCGACACCCAGCTCATCGCAGACTCTCGTCTACAGACAGTCGTTGATCGTGTCGTTAGTTTGGAACAGGAGCTCTCGATGGTCAAACGTGCAATGGCTCTGCGTGCCCACGTAGAAGATGTGCATGACGACATTAACCGTGCCTTGGAAAATGCGGCACATGCCATACGGAAACAAGAGCGCAAGAGCGATTCCACCCGTATCTCCAATGATGCCCGCTTAGCCACGCTGGAGAAGGCCGTTTCTCGAATAGAACGTGCCCGCGGCGAACGGGTTCGTGGAATGGTTTCTAACGGCATAACCTCAAATACTACGGATAACCGGGCATACAATCCTCTCGAAAGTATAACCGTCTCGATCTTCCGCTTTCTGCGTGCCGTTGCCAACTGTCTTACGTTCAATTATTTCGATCCACCTTCCCTCCCGGCAAGCCCAAATACCCCTCTAACCTTTATGGCGCCCAGGCCGCCATTGCATCATGCGAAGGTCGCTAGTCGTCTGGAGACTATAGAAGAGGACGCTACGGAACCAGTCAACGCGGTACGACCGGATGACAACTCCCGGAGTCCCAAACATACGAACAATGGGGCGCCGCTCCTGTCCCATCAGAGGGATTCAGTCGAGAAAGGCCATCTCCGCAAATCACGCAATATCGTAGACATTGCAGATGTCGTCAGCTTGCCATATCGTCTTGCTGTCGGCATCCTTGTGGCTATTTCTCCTCCCCTCCAGCGTTTCTTCGGCTGAATGGTCGCCATTGGCACTGTTGGATTGGGTTGTTGGCGTTGTATTCTCTCAGACATGTCCTAGTTTCTATGCAGTGATATTTTTACTATAATCCGTGCTGTGGGTCTACTGGCTTCAAGCCTACGGTTCACCGTGTCTGACCCACTGGAACGTACCGTTTTGGTCTGTAGATTATGTTACTTGGCTGTGGCTGATGTCGGCTTCATTCCTATCATTGTCTTCAGTACACAATGGAGGTTGTTATTTTATGGCTTGTAGCCTGAAGGGCCATGGCTTTAAGTTGGGCCTGTCGGCTCAAATGATCAATAATCAGATAAAGGACACTGACCTTCACTGATGCTAAACGGCTCATCAGTGCAAGTTTGCATTGCGGACATAGACACTTGAAAATGGCCCAGTAACTCAGTACCTTCCATCAGTAGAATGGACAGAGTTCAAGTTAATTAACAGTGCCACACTATTTTGGCTTGCAGCCTTGCCTGTGGAATTCTTGCTCACAGAAAAGTCCACCAAGCTTGTCGCAAAAAAAAAATGAAACCATATTATTATTAGGATGTTACAAATAGGATGAATTGCTTCTTGACAGTGTGGTCCATCCACCTTGATAAATTGTCGTCAACCAATCAAATCATCCAGAAAGTCCTCCAGTTCAGTTTTAGATGATTTCACCGGAAGCTGCGGATCCTCTGGTAGCAGAGGAGTCCCTTTCAGAGGTTTCACTGAGCAAGGTGTAGGAGACGTCTTAGCGATAGGTCCACCATACGACGACAAAATAGGTTTCTAACCTTGTCGACGAGTGTGTTCCCTGGATGCTGTTCTGCCTAATTGACGGGCGGAACTAGCTCGCAGTCGTTCCTTCAGGTCTGAGTAACAGAGGATGTCAGACACTCAAAGCTTTGCAGAAAGACAGACACTGCATATTGTATGTACCGGACTGAGCCTGAGCAACGTCTTGATCGTGCTGCATCTCCTCGAGGGCAGTATCCCATTCGATCTGTCGTGCTTGACCCTTCCAAGATCGATGGCCAGCGTTGGACATGAGGTGGGCGAGCGAATGATCAACGTCGTCTTTCTCTATCGTGTGGGGCACAGAGTGTGACTCATAGTCCTCCAGACGTTGTCGCGCTAGAAATGCGCTCAAATCAATCTCGGGTTCCACGATTGGCTGTCCTATTTCACGAATTGGCACTGCTTTGTGAACGTCAAGTGGTGCGCAGCTAACATACCATCAGGTCCGATCTCTGGGTCAGGTTCTTCATAACGATCGGCATTGGTGCCAAGGTCGCGCTTCGCATATCGCGCTTCGAGTGCCTCGGCTTCTGCTTCATCAAGGTTTTCAGGTAGTTCCTGAAACTCGGTTGGGCGTCCGCTGCTGCCAGTGTGTCCACGTCCACGGGCACGTAGATACTTTCCGAGTCCGCCGCGTGATCGACCACGGGATCTGCCACGACCACGGAATGCATGGGACAGTTGAGGTTCGTTAGCGGACATATGGGGGTGGAATGAGAAAGCCAAATAAAAGACAACACAGTAATCTTGCTCTGCTCAAGATACTATCAACGTTCTCGACCGTGTGCTTTCCCGCACCTTTTACGTTCCCGAATTCCTCGTAATTCCCGTTTCTCTTGTACTTATCACAGCGACGGGATCCTTCTGCTAGTGTGCCAAGTTATGCATGCCGCCGCTTATCACATTCAGCCGCCGCCCGCAGCGCAGGCCCGTCCTGACCCGCTCAACACCTCCGTCGGTCACCTTCTTTCTAAGGCCTGCTCTAATACGTGCTCTACAGCTGCTCAGGCTTTCGCACAACTCGTACAGCCTACCGCGCGCTTCCAGCTGGCTCTTGATGCGCTCTTACCCATTCTGGGTTCTCCACGATCTGAAGTGAGTATCTTCGTATTGTCTGCCCTCAACTAGATCTGGTTTGCTTATATGGTATTATTTGAACACTTACACCCTCTTCTTATGACAACAGCTCCCGCAGCGAATCCTTGCCGCCTATATACTTTACTCTCTATACGCACCACATCCAATTGCTATTAATCCCTTCAAGTCTGTTCTATTTGATACATTCACTAAAGAGCGCAATGCTGCAGTTCAGTCAACTGGGGAAGGAAAGACAAGCGATAATGAGCAACTTGTCTGGGTTCTTTGGAAGATTCTAAGAGGCGATGGGGACCACGTACGTATTGATTTTACTGTTCCGTGGTGGGTTGTCATGGTCCCGGATAGCTTGGGCCTTACCCCGCGAACACATTGGCCAGAGAATCCCTTCCATCCAAGTTAAAAGCGGGAAATTTGGTCCTAGACGAGGAGAAGATATCTCCAGACATGTACGATCAATCATTACTCAATCCTTCGTTGTCCCGTGTTCTTAAATCGTTCTCTCAGACCTTCACGGGATACCTCACATCCTTCTGTTTCTATCCATCCGAACGATTGTAACAAAGGGGAGGGACAAAAGCGAAGACAGGATGCGACTTTCTCGCCAGAAGAGGATGAGAAAACTCAACTCCTATCACAGGGGCTGACCCTCCTCCTGGCGGCTCGTGAGAGGGTGCTCACACTTTCCGAGCAACGCGTGTGTCCATCCTTACTACCATCTGACCCATGCTAAACCTTTCGCCCAGTTTCTCAGCCCTCTGATTCCGCATTTGACGTCACCCTCCATGTTAATTTCCATTGATCTTCCGCCCATTGTCGCACACAATCCGACCATCGCTACTCCTCTATTGATCTCTCTCCTTACTCATCCACCCTCTGATGCCTCTATTAGTTACTTGGATGTCCTCGCACAACTTCCTCCTACTCTACCGACGTTCGATGTCCTTGGGCGTCTTTTGCGCGACACAGCGCCAGTGATAGACTCTATTACGGGCAGAACAGTCACTGTTGCTGACGTTGTGCGCACGGAGGTGCTTGGGCCCTTCATTCATCAGTGTATCCTGTGGATAGACCATTTCGAACGTGAAGAGCGCGAGGGACTGATCAGCGACGACCGCATTGCCAAGGCTGTGCAAAACGTGCTTAGTCTTCTTTATCGTCCTCTCAGTGATTGATGTCCAAATCTAGCTTTGCCGTTTCTACAGTGCACTCCTCAAGCTCAACGTTGTTGACGCTGCCTCTGATGCCGACTCGACCGAGATTGCACATTTCGCGCTACGCAACTCGCGGTTTGAAGAGGCAAATGCACTTTACCGGGTCCTTGCTTCCGGCAAGTTCTAATCTCTCATGCTATGAATATTGCCCAGCCCTGTGTGCAGTAGTTAAAGCATGGGCTCCTATGGTCCTATGTACATGAAAATGTGGTATTTATTATTGTAGAGTCCCCACAATGTGTATCATATTCTACCTTCATTAGGGCTTAAAATTGATGCTGTGCCAGTTAGATTAAATAAATCTATGGGTGTGTTCTTGGACTCTGTACAATTAAACAGCACCATCGTTACTGTACCCGTTGATATCGGGAACCTTAAGGCAGTGTGTTAGGTTTGGTAGCACCAGACAGATACATGAATGCATGAATATGTGACTGACTCGCGTGGTGTAATGTTAGTTGACCGTTTCTCACGTGAATATCGCGCCGCTACGAGAAACTTTCTTGGCGCACACTATCACAGTTGTTACTTATCATGTGCTTCTTGTGTGCCACAGGGAAAAGAAACGACTACGCAATCTTCATCCGCTGAATCATCTGTGCCGCAGTGACCAATCCGCTCTTTGAGGATCAACGTCCTCGCCTTTGGCTTCGCGTACAAGCCGGTCAGCGAGGCGGTGTAGGCATCCTGATCGTCTGGGAGCGCCACACGCAGGTGCCTCTCGTGCGGCACGATGATCGTGACCAGTTGCGTCGCGTCCGGTATGGCATGCACGCGGAGGTCTGACACCAGGTTGCACGATTTATAGGTCGACTCAAGGCGCTCGAGCGCAATGTACTCACCTCCTTGAAGCTTGATGAGGTTCTTGATGCCACGTGCGCGTGTATGTGAAAAATGCGACGTTACTTTAACACGGGCGAGTCAGACGTACCAGTGATGTGCCGGTCAGTGACTAGTCGGGACAGTCAGCAAAGTCATCTGACCATGGGGGTCAGTGACTGCAAATGACCGTGACTCTGCCCTAGGTCGCTGATGTAATGGGGGTGGCGACGGGCCGACGGTTTGTCTAGCTCCGAGACGCTCTACGTTCACGTGATGGGATCCAGTGACGACTTCATGAAATCAAATAGATTAGGTGTCACAAGATTGAACTTATCGATTCAACGATAAAACTCCTGATAACATCAGATCAGTGATTAATAAGCGGTTTTGGCATTCCCACGCGAAGTCGAAAGTCACGGTCGTTTTACAGTCACTGACTGGTCACTGACTAGTCAGCATGCGCGTGACCTGACTTTTGACTTCCGGTCAGTGACCGCACAACACTGAGACGTACCGATCAATCAAAGTCATCGTACCGTCCTTATTCCACTGGCCAACATCGCCAGTGCGCAACCAGCCGTCTTTGGTAAAGACGGTCTCGTCGTTGTTGAAGTAGAGTAGTAACTACTAGTAACGGATGGGTCGCAGAGGAGGATCTCACCCTGTGGCGGCTTATTGGTCGAGAAATATCCGGCTTCGGGCACGTCGAGGAACTTGATTTCTATGGACGGGAAAGGAAGGCCATTCCAAGTGGTGATGTACTTGTAATCGGATTGGTGGAAATACTTCCAAGTCTTGGTCTCCTTGACCTGGTGGCCGCCGACGGCCTTGGTAACCTCCTTCATATTGGAGGATGTTGTACACGGTATTTATGCCCTCGACAGGGGACGTGATGAGCCGGTCGCAAGTCTACGAACGCGAGACTCCTTGCTGAGCTACTTCGACAGAGGCATTTCCCCAAGACTCATTAGGAGACAGATGATACGAGTAACTAGCCATGTTACAAGACAAGTAAAAATAATTTAATTGATTATAAAATCACATCATTAGCTGTCATTCTCCAAAGCTTCCTTTTCGAATTTCTTTTTCATCACACTCACTACCCCGAATAAATTAAATTAATATATGATATCGCACGACAAACTAACTCACCTTCTCGCGAGACTTGTCCAGAAGACATCCAACCTTCAGGGAATGCTGCGACGATCTTTTGATACAGTGCCTTCCGCAGTCCTTGTTCGCTCACTTGCGATGCTGACCCTTCCAGAGTGCTACAATAGAGAAAATTCGTCAGCAAAGCCCGTCTGCGGTAGCATGACATACTTTTTCTCATTCTCAATGCGACAGCACTCGTTCGAGAGGCAGACCAGATTCCAGATGAGACCTTTCATCGTCTCACTCATCTTGTACTTCTTAATTGGCGGATGCATATCCCTCGTCTCCCTCGTCTCCTTACCCTCACCATCTCCGCTCTTGTCCACGTCCATCGTCGTCCCATCGTCTCCGGGTGGTAACGGCGCAGCTCTGGACGCTGGCGAGCCATCAACAGAGGCCGTCCCTGCAACACCTTCCACTTTCGTCTTTTCCTGTTTCTTCTCTGCAAAGAAACCATCAATATCTCAAACACACGTTTCCATGCGATATTTACCCCATGCAGTGACGCTCCGTTCCCACTCCTCTTTTGCTTGGGGGAATCCCTTGTCTGCAGCTGACTTGAGTTCAGCAAGTAACTCATCTTGTCGTTTCACCAGAAGCGCCATGTGTTCAGGAAAGATTTGCCGTTTGATCAGTTTCTACACTCCACCCATGTGAGCATAAAACTTTTCAGGACCGAAACGAACGTACACTCATGGTAAATCGGTTGTATGGAAATATGCGTGGCATCAAATTGAAAAAATTGTCATTGTATTCATTCAACTTGATCGCCTTGAGTGCAACCGCTCCAAGCACGGGTCGGATACCTGACGGAAATTTGCCTTTCGGTTCCCAATTCTCTGTAAAACAACACTCTATATCATGCCAATACATAGATTCATCACACACACGCACCTTTCGAGATGGCGGCCTTGAGCTCCTCAATCGCAACTTCGAGGTCGGGATGGAAAGCGTGCTAAACAATAGGGCCAAGTGAGAACGAGTCGATTTAAAAAAGGGCCTCTCTATACGTACGATGTCTACCACCCGTCGCTTCTTCTTCCCGTTCGGGCTTTCAGCAGAAAGCCTCGTCCTGCGCTTCTCACCCGCCTCCTCCTCGTCCGACAAAAGCGCGATCGAGACCTCCTTGGTGCTACTGCTGCTCTGCTGCGGTTGCTGCTGCGCCAGTGCCAGCGAATGCGAAGAATGATTAATGAGCGCGTGTGGGTAATTACTCGGCCCCGCGATGGGCTCGGGCGCGGGCAACGCCGACTTTTTCGATTTTGGTTTCCGATGAGATTTTTCCTTGAGTAAAGCGACTTCGCCCGAAAAGACGTAAAAGCCTTGCTGTTTCGTCTGCGCGATGAACGTCCGTTCGTCGATCGCCAGTTCAGAATCGTCGATGAACGGGTCCGTCAAGTCATAGTACTCTGAACCTAGATTCTTTTTCTTCTTCTAAACAAAGCGACGAAGACGTGTGATCATAAGTGAGGGTGAAAATAAAAAAGTTGAAAGACATTCCGTACCTTCTTTGACTTCTTCTCTCCTCCCGCGCCGCCGCCATCCGAGCCCATGCCAGATTCCGGTGCGCCCTCTCCCTCTCCCTCACTCTCGCTCTCGTATTGTTTCACGGCCGCTGGTGGAGTCGCATGTCGCTGCCCAGTCGCCTTGGCGAGCGAGGCAACGTCCACCTCATACTTTTCCGGACCACCAAGTTTGATCTCCAATCGAATCGTCTGCATCGGTGGTGGTGGCGGCGCGGGCGGAGGCGGTGAGGGTGATGGCGAGCGCGCCGCGCGCGCTTTGGTCGATTTGGTGGGCTTGCCAGAGGATGGTTTGCCTTTGCCTTTGCTGCTACTTCCACCGTCCGTGCCAGTTTTCGACAGAGGTGGTGGTGCAGGTGGTGCAGGCGCAGCTGGAGTAGAGACGTCAGAAGAGGGTGGGGGGTCATCGAGTGACGCATCTGGACTGTTGTCGTCGACGTCCGGGGCGATAGGAGAGACTTGTTGAGAGTCCGAGGGAGGAAGAACGGCAAGTGACGCCGAAGTCACGAGAGCTGGAACGGACTTCTGGTCTTGGTCCAGCATCTCAACGTCAGAGTCCATAGCTTTTTATTCAAACTTGTACTTTCTTAAAACCGGTGCGGTGGCGAAAACACCCAACCCAAACTGTTGTGTGAGGGATAAAACGCATTTTGGACCAAGTTTTGAACGAGTGACTCACACAACGGAATGTTTTTGTGATGCAGCAAATACCGGGCCGAGATAATTAAAAGTAGGGTCTACAGAGACCTTGGCCTAGGTTCGGACAAAGAAAGGACTTTGTGGGAGAAAAAGGGCCAGAGGAGAAGATGCCAAAAAAGGAAAGTTCGGGGGGGGAGAGGAGGATTTGTTGCACTGTTCTGATGAGGGAAGGGTCGACGACGAGAGGAATACATGGCCCGTGCGCAGGAAATTACGATCTGACGTCTCGGGATCAGCTGGGTTACCAATAGCGCTGTCACGGAATTTTCCAGACCCTCGGCTTACACTTTCGCTAGGATGTTTCCCCTCGCCAAGGAACAACTTTTGGTCCACGAGGACAAGTTGTACTTCCTCAACATTGCACGGCATTCCAGCAGAGGCCTGTGCGATTCATTTCAATTTTGACCACGGCTTTGAGGTGTGGTTCAGGGTGCTATTTTATTTATCATGCTTGAAGCGAAGCTGATCTCATCAGAACTCTTTACAAGACTCCGTCGTATTGGGTCACTTCTATGATGGCGACTTGAGCAATATCCCTTTGGACTACGTTCGCCTCAGGCCTTACCTCTTTCCCCTCATTGCGGGCATCGGTGTGTTGCAGATCGCCAACGAGGGCAAACCAACTATGACAGTCGCGGTCCCAGCCACGGAGGACTGGCTCAAAGTTCTTGCTGGCCCTGAGAACATGCATTCACTACCTCTAAGTCCGTTGTAGTCAGTCCTCTCCGCCGTATCCTTGCCCCTCGTGCGTGAGAAACTCATCACCCGACTAATTCATGATCGCCCCCACCAACTTGTTTATGGTGCTACGCGTTCCTTTAATGGACATCACCGATTTCCTTGCCGTTGACATCAAATACAATTCTTCTTCCTGCCTCGTCAGCTCCTTAAGAGCACCAGGGTGGCGCCGCCGCCGTGCCTTAAGTTCAAGTATCAGCCTTCGCACCCGTATGCGCCCATCCACGAAGCCACGGTCGCAACAAGTGCATCATGGAGTTCTACTGGTGGTTTTTGGTTCAGCGATAACGAGAATCCCCCGGAGCTTAATGTGCGTGACACCTTCACCGTCTAGAAGTCCGCACTGACGAGGTTAAGACCAATGGGTTTCGCCATTGTCACGGGCTGACTGGAATGAAGGCCACCTTTCCTTCTATTATCGACGGCGACTTGCTCCAGATTATTCACCTCTCCAATGGCTTTAAAGTTGTTCCCGGGCACAAGCGGTTGAAGGTTGGTGATATCTGCAATGGTTGCCGTTGGCGACTCAGGCAAGACTGTCAGGGTGGCCTTGTCTCGTGTGAAGGCAAACTTGTTATTGAAGTTCAATCAATATTCTTGTTCTGCAGTTGCTTCACAAGCTTCGAAAACATCTTCGAGATTGTTGATGAGCTGATTACGCTGAGCTTGCCTCCGACGTCGGCCTCCTGCTGCCTAAGGAGTAAGGATCGGTTCGTTCAGTCCAACAGACTAATGCTGGAGCCCATCTCATCTGCTGCCTTCTCACACAAGTTACATTTAAAGACAAGGTGAACTATTGCTCAGTTGCTGTTGCTGGTATTGAATTTTATCTTACCTCAAGCACAAATCCTTGCACCTAGCCACCAATGAACCTTATTCAATGGTCTTGGAGGCCCAATTACATCAGCAACTTTGTTGTCTGTGTTACCCCAGTGAGAAAAGTTCTTGAGGTAACTGCTGAGGTGCTGTCAGTGAGGTTGCGCAGCTGCCCTAAAGGGTTTGTGCTTTACCGGCCAAGGTTCACATGAGCAGGGTATGGGTGTGAAGTTGTATAACTCCTCTCCTACTGCCTGTGCCATCAAGGACTCTGCTGACCACACATTCTAAGATGAAGGCCATTCACTTCAGTGGAATCTGTTGGGAGTGCAGCCTTGCAAGGCATGAGTTGAACCAATGCTGTAGTCACATGCAATATGATGCATGACTGCCAATAGTGTTGGACAGAGGTATGTAAAGCCTGCTGGGTTTGTGGGTACAGGTATTATGGGCCAGGGTCTTGGATATCAATTTTGTCAACCCACACTAAATGTTACAATCAGGTCACTGTGACATATTGAAGTTGTTTGGGTTTGTACTGGCCAAGTGAAATGTTGAAGTGCTGTCAAGGGGGTGTTAGGATGGGAATTAACAACCTGGGCCCTGGGGTAGGGTGGGGGGGGGGGGTCTTGATCTGGTGTATGAAATTTTCTGACATGAGAAAATCACTGCACTATACAAATGTGATACAAATATATATATATTTCATGGCATTTTCCCCATATAGCAAAGCAGGCAGCAAGGCAGGCAATTTCAAATTTATGATATAGTGAAGTATGGAACTTGGGCTAGTGGGCCATTACTTTGTATGGCATGTCCAAGTTCTCCCATATTGTAGATGTGCATATAAATGCAATCCTCTGCTCATATCACAGAATAAATGCAACATAATGAAAACTACATTGAAACTATTTTGCACACCATAATAGTGTCAAATAGTAAAACTTTATACAATGTCTATGACTAGGCCATCAGCAAAATGTCCAAGCAGCTTAAAGTTACTTAAAGTCACTTAAAAAGTTTTACTCAAATTGTGCTTAAAATATGCTTAAAATGTACTTAAAATTGCTTAAAATTGCTTTTTAAGTAGTTTTAAGTACATTAAGTGAAGCTTAAGACAATTAAGTCATTTAAGCACAATTAAGCAAGTTAAGCGATGCCCATTTTTTAAGTAAAGTGGTCACATGAATTTTAATCAACTGCTTAAGTGTTATGTCTGTGTACTTAATTGCACTTAAAACATCTTGTTGACCACTTACTGCACTTACCAGTTGCTTGATTATCAGGTGTCACTTAATTGTCACTTAAAACCACTTAAAACAATTGGTTCACTGCTTACTAGTTATTGCATTTGCTTAATTGTTACTTAAACATGTACAGTTACTTAAAGTCACTTAAATTCGCTTAAATTCGCTTAAAGTTGCTTAATTATCACATAATTAGCTAAGCACACTGAAAAATTTGTGAAGTCGCAATGTGTTTGCCAAAGTCATGAAAATTTTGCTAAGTTGTTCCAGTGCACCTGCATTGGTTGTTTACTCTTGTTTGCTTGATGTTGATTTTTGTTTGCCTCATCATTTTCATGACTCTTGTTGTCTGTGCCTATCCTCTCTCTGTCCTCCTCTGTCGCTGACTCCATGTCATGGCCTTTGCTATCACCACCACCGCTTGCTGTCTTGCCCCGTTATGTCTCAGCATCCCTGCATTCTTGCCACTGTGTCTTGTTTATTGACTTCTCCCACCCCAACTTGTCCCATGTTGCCCCCTCCACCCTCTCTCCTCCTTTACCTCAGACTCACTGTCTTCCTCACCCCTCTTTGGGTCCTATGTGCTACATCTATGCTATGCCCAATATCTTCCCAATGGCCTCCTACACCTGCACTGCCTCTACTGCTTTTGCCACAATCACATTGCGTGCTTTCTGGACCCACTAGCACTGCCAGGCAGTCTATGGCATCATGCTGCCTGCACTGACACCTTCTGCACCCTCCTTAGTACATTGTCATGCTCCCTGCCCCATCCCAATGTGTCCTGATTCTTTTTTTTTTTCCTTCTGTCTCCGCTGCCTCCTCCTGCACTGCCACCTGCACCACCACCTCCTGGGCCTACTGGGTCACTTTCATCTCTGCCACCTGCACCACATTTGCCTCCACATTGCGTGCCTCCTGGACCCACTGGCACTGCCAGGCAGTCCATATGTCATGCACCTGCGCCGACGCCTTCTCCACCTCCCCAGTATGTTGTTATGCTGTCTGCCCCAACCCAATGTGTTCTGACTTTTTCACCACTAGATTGTCTTTAGTCCTAGTTACCAATAGGGTCATTCACAGTAGCCATTATTTAGCTCATTAATTTGGCCATTCTCATGATTCCTGTTATGGACTGACACGTGTTTGCTAACTCATACTGTATATTTTCAGACTGCTGACTCACTTCTGCTGACTCCCTTGCTTATACAAATGGACTGCCGATCGCTTTGTTTCAGATCGCTTACTTATTTCTCTCACAGTACAGCTTCACACAGCACTGTACAGCTGCAAGTAACAGCCACATGCACAGGATGACTCGCTGATTCCTGAAACATGTTTCAAACCCTGAAAGCTGTATGAAGGTCACAGCCCCTACGGCTGTGTACATAGCCTCATTCTTCTCTATATAAACCCTGTACTTTCTGCCCTAGAGACCTTAAGTCTCAGTTTTGTTTCACAATCCAAGTCTTCTATCTATTAGAACCTTGCTTGCCTAGAAGCATCAGACCTGAGAGAACCCTCTTGACATTACGCTCTTTGACTTCTTGACACTTTGGTCTTACCCTAAGCCCAAAGCCCTTGACCTCTGAAACGCTCTTGACTTAGTCGTTTACTAAGTCTCGTCTTTACCGAACCTTTGATCTTGACTTGCACGTCTTGCAAGTCTTGCTCTTGACTTCGCGAACGATCGTACACTTCGTACAAAGGTCCTACTTGGAACCTTAACAATTCCCACCAGTTTTTCTCACCTTTTTCTTTAATTATCATCAATGATGGCAATAGAAAGATGGGAATGGAGGAAAAAAGTAAAGAAAACTGGTGGGAATCATGAGAATGGCCAATTTAATGAGCTAAATAATGGCTACTGTGAAATGCTCTAATGTTGTAGTGTAATCTCAAATGAATTTTGTTTAAAATGCTCTTAAAAGTGCTTGAAATTGAACCTGCTTGAAATTTACTGAAATGTTGAAAATGACCTGATTTTAAGTAATAAAAAAATAAAATAAGCAAAAATAAGCAAAAATAAGCATTTTCTGGGAGGCCAACTTTTCTTAAAATGACTTAAAGTGCTTAAAATGCTTAAAGTACTTAGAAGTACTTAAAAAAATGTTTTAAGTAACTTTAAGTAGAAATAAGTTGCTTGGACATTTTGCTGATGAACCCACCAAAATGCGGGCTCAATTGAAAATTCACACACTCTCAGAAATAGCTGCAATGATAGCAATGACAATTCCCACACTCAACTTACCAAACATGGCCTCAAATAAAAACTCACACACTCTCAGAAATAGCTGTAATGATAGTGATGAATTTTCCCACAATCTCAACACAATGTGCATGCATATTCAAACTCACACACTCTTGGAAATAGCCACAATGATAGCAATGACAATTCTCATGCTTGACTTACCAAAACATGGCCTCAAATAAAAACTCACATGCTCTCAGAAATAGCTACAACAATAGCGATAAATTTTCCCACAATCTCAACACAATGTGTGTGCATATTCAAATAAGGAAATTGTATCATCACATATAGACACATAAAGCAGCAGCAAACACCATATAGAATGCTGAGATGCAGCAATGATATCAATGAGTATTCCCATGGGGGGGGGGGGGCAAATTTCTATGAGAAAATCAGCATAAAACCTTGTTCTCTAAAGAGAACTTGGAATCTACGTTTGCAATATTTTCACAAATATCCCCAATCTTTGTCCTCACATTGTGTTTTGCTAGCAGCTTCTTTACCTCAGAGTGGTATAATCAATGGGTAGCATCTTTGTAGCTAATATCATGCATCTCCTGCAGAGCCTTGACTTTAACATGGTACACTAGAAGCTTGTGTTCTGTGTGCCCCTAATTACAGCATAATGAAATGGTTAATTATTAACAATAAAATGTAAGAACAAAGACATACTGGTACCACTGGGGCCATCACACCAATCAGTGGGACATATGGGCAATAAAGAGATTGATTACAATTAAAAGGATGGGAATGAGCAGGTCCAAGGACAGCAATAACCACTTACCCCACCTGATACCTGGTTAACACCCATGTTCTTAGCATTGTCTGTCACGGTTCACAGGGACCGTGGCTCAAAGTGAGCTTGGTTTCTGGTCTGGCTATTTGTTGCGGTGAGTTGGACAAGACTAGCAACACCAAATAGTCAATCTAGGACATGCAGACAAGTTCCTGTGAGGGATAGACTTGACTGTGCGAACTCTTGGGTCTGTATCACATGAGGCAGGTAGTATGGGCTGGCACATGCAATGGTCAGAGTTACTGTTCCCAAAGAGGATAGACGGTGGCAGATGGATAAAGGATAATCTGTAAGTTCAACTGCAATGTGGGCGTGAGTGTACTTAGAGGGAAGGGGGTTCCTTGCCTCTATGGATGCTCGTGGGAGGTTGAACTAAGGTTTGTGCAAAATGAAGGGGGAGGAATCAGACAATCCTTCACCCTCAATTTTGTACAAGGTTCAGGGTGTCTGTGAGCTTGTTTACAAGGCGTAAACAGGTGAACAGATGTTCTGATTGTGGCGCGAAGGTACCTTAATCAAAGGTACAAAGAGGGGATGCACAAGAAAAAGAGAGAGAGATTGAGTGTCAGGCAACAAGCTGTGATTCTCGACGAAGCTAAAGCTGGGGCTTTAGCTTGTCTACAGGGAGGCTATTTATACATACAGAGGGCCAGTCAACTATCCTACAAGGGAAACGTGTAGTCAGAACTATTGACTAAGTATTTGAGTCAGTTCTGATGACTCAAGAACTGACTCAGTGCGTCTGACTCAAGATCTGAGTCAAGGACGCTGACTCAAGAACTAAGTCATGATATCTGAGTCAAAAACACATTCAAAAGAGCGATGCACAGCCCCTAGAAGCCAAATAGGGGGCTGGTCAAGGAAAGGGATCATAGGTCGAAAAGTTAAACAGTAAACAGATGGAAAAACAGTGAGAAATGGGCTGGGCGGCCCACATAACTGTAACATTGTCAAGTGATTTTTGCATGTGCTTATATTTATCAATTAAGAATTGTGGCACCAGGCATTGTGTTTCATCTTCTGTTATTGCATGTACATAGCCATGAGGTTAAAAGATATTCTCAATGGAAGAAGTCTTCTTGGTTAACTCTGTTGAGTTGCTTGGACATTCAGCACTGGCAGTATCCATGAGAAAGCAAAGTGATGATAGTGAACACAGGTCACTTCTTCCATCATGATATACATATATTGGAGTTCACAAGACTATATTAAATAAGTGATGTACCTTGATAGTAGATCTAGTGTGATAATACAGTAAGACATATTAATCTCAATATGGTATATGATAATATGAGCATATACTTACTTTAGTTGAGACATGTAAAGTACTAAAAATGTGTCTGTTAAATATATAGAAGAAGGGTGTATTGACCTAAAATCCCATACAATAAATATATAATAAAGGCAATAGAAAAAAGGTATTAATGTGTGCTTAGACTGGGTAGATCTGATCCATGAAACTGTCAGAAACATTTCTGTGCAACAGTGTGACTGGCCCATCTTAACATCACTTAAGATACTTAAGACATTGCTATCAAGATTTTATCAAACCTTCATCATCACTGTTACAGAGATCACATCAGAAAAACCCATTTGGCCTTAAACTGTATTAGATACTCCTTAAAGCTTACTTAAGATGTTGGTAAGTAGATCCTCAACTTACCAACATTGAGGATCTAATTACCAACATCTTAAGTAAGCTTTAAGGAGCATCTAATACAGTTTAAGGCCAAATGGGTTTTCCTGATGTGATGACCTACAAGATAAAGATATCCCACATCATACTATTATTCATAATCGCATACTCGAAGCGTGGGATACATACCTTGAGACTCTCACAAATGAAATGCAGGTGAATTTACAATTTAATATATATGTGGCTCTGAGGTCCATGGTCTGAAAAATACTCTAGGGGTCACTAGGCAAGGTCTCATTCACAAGTGACATCTGGACAGACCTAAATAGGGTGCCATTTATGGCAGTGATGGTACATTGGATTCAGTCAAACACACAGGACATCACTCATGGTCCCCAGCATATTCTCAAACTACGGGCTGATCTGATTGGATTCATGCATATCCCTGGGCAGCATGATGGCGAGCATCTTGCTCATGCCTTCATAGCTGTTCTCGATCAAGTTGCTATATCATAGAAAGTGAGTCATCTCTTCCATCTCTTCTGAGTCACATTTTTAGTTCATATACTAATTTAATTTATATCAGATTGGCTGGATCACTCTAAATAATGCCAGTAACAATGACACATTCCTATATCACTTAGATGCAATTCTAACAGAATGAAGGATTGAATTTGATTGAAGTCTTCAGCGGATACGATTTGATATACCATTTCTATTGTGGCATCTCACTAACTACTTTGGGAAAGGTACTTCCCACACATCATCAATCTCACGTGTAAAGCTATTCTCACCGCTATTACAAATACAGTAGACTCCCTCATAACCCATATCCCTCATAACCCATAACCCCTCAAATACCATACAAATTTTTGTCCACCAAGTTGGTTCACAGGGAAATGGGATCATAACCCATGATCTCTCTGATACCCCTTAACCCATACAATTTTCGACATAAAACCCATACATTTGCACTTACATAAGGACTATTTTCTGACGTTTAGTATCAATTGAATCATGACATTCTGACAGAAGGGGTTGACATTAGCCGCAAGGCCCACAACAACCTAAGTACGCGTGATTCTGTGCCACTTTAGCAGTCCTCAGGCCTATCTATCATCACTTAAAAGTACTGTTCTCATGGCAAATTCTCTTAACTCTCTGAAATTGGGGCTATAAATCATACAAAACCAAGTCCAGGACCAGAAATCAAGGCTTTTGGCTGACATGAGAGCTGGGAAGAAGCTTACAGAAAGTGAGGAGGAGTGGTTGGACCATGCTGGCAATCTTGTGGATAAAGAGCAAATTGTGCAACTTCTTGAGAATGCTTCTGACTATCAAAAGGCCTTTCAGTGTTTAAACAAGGAGGACAAAGGTGTTGTAGAAAGGCTACAAGCCCTTGGGAGTAAAGGGAAGGAAGTCATAAGCAAAAAGTGCAGATGTATGATCACTCATTTGAATTTGATGCCGTGACTGTGCTCATTTAGGACAGGTTCAGAGAAACAGGGGCCAGAGGATACTGGATCAAGAAAGAAGTCACAGCCGGTCAAAAAGGAAAATGCGACACTGGCACAACGCATCGAAATTCTTGACTGACATAATAGTAATGGTTGCAACCAAACAAAGACAGCAAAGAATTTCAATCCTATATACCCAAATCTTATGATTAAACAGCCTCTCATCTCAGCCTGGGTTAAGGATGAGAACAAGTGGTGGACAGAATGGGAAAAGAGTCATGGTGGTGATAACCACAGTATGCCTGCTACAAAGCGTGCATGCCAGACACAACACCCAGATGTCACTGAAATGCTGGAGCTGTGGATTTCAAAGGCATTGGCAGATGGGGTGGTTCTCACTGGTGAAGTCCTACAGCAAAAGTGGACCACATTTGCTGACTTGGCTGACATCCCAATGGATGAGCATCTTAATCTGAGTGAAGGTTGGCTTTCCTGGTTCAAAACAAGGAATAATCTGAAGGAGATAAGGCGCCATGGAGAAGCTGGCTTAGCAGAACCCCAGACTGTGGAAAGTGAATGGCAGTGTATTCAAAATATTCTCACAGAGGGCCATTACAAGTTAAAGGATATTTTTAACATGGATGAAACAGGCTTATTTTATGCGTGTGTCTTCTACTGCTCTTATTGTTCAATTGTTTAGCACTAATCTATCACTAGTGACAGCATGCTACCTGATTGGGGGCTTGTTGATAAGAAGTACTCTGGCATAAAGGGGACAAAAGTCAGACTGACTTATGCCTTCACTTTGAATGCTGATGGTTCCAAGAAGTTGTCACCCTTTATTATCAGCAAGGCAGAAAAGCCATGAGCCTTTAACAAGAAAACTGGTGCTCAGCTTGGGTTTTATTACAGAAATAATGCCAAAGCGTAGATGATAGCATCCCTCTATGGCGAGTGGATCCAAAACTGGGATAGGGATCTCCGAGCCAAGAATAGTAAAATCCTCCTTCTTCAGGACAATTTCTTGGGTCATATTGTTCCAGATGATATTCAGAACATCAAAGTCCTGAACTTCAGACCAAATCTTACTGCTCACGTTCAGCCAAAGGACCAAGGGATTATCTGGTGCTTCAAAGCACATTACCGTGCCAAATTTATCCAACATGCCATCAATCGCTATGACACCAGCACCACACCTTCCCAAATTTATGAACTCAATCAACTTGATGCGATGCAATTGGCTGATATTGCATGGAAAGAGGTCAACACCACCACAATCAGAAATTGCTGGCACAAAGCAGGCATCTTATCAGACTTGCCAGCATTATCACTACCCCTGACTTCACCTGCCATTCCCATTTCTTCCCTTGTGAATGCAGCTGGCCATGACGATGACGACTTGATTCAAGAGGCTGAGAAGGAGGTGGAGGCTTCCCTGGACATTCTTGAGGCTAGAGGTGCACTCCAATCATCAAATAGGATGGCCATCAAGAAGCTTCTCAACCCCCTAGATGAGTCCAGAATGATGGATGAGTCCAGCGATGAGGATATATTCTGGGAGGTGATGGATGCAAAAAAGATATGGGACGACGGTAACTGTGGCAATGATGACAAAGACAATCCCAAGGACCATCTGGTGCCAACTCGAAATGAAGCCATTCAAGCAGCACTCGTTATCTAAAAGTATATTCAACACCTTAACAACCCCTTTGCACGCAAGTTAGAGGGTGAATTGGCCTCATTTGGCCACAAAACACGCCCTCTCAGCTTTCAGCACATGAAACCCATTCAAGTTACTAATTATTTCCCTCAGAAATAGATTATAATAGATTAGATAGAACCTAGTAGACACTTCATACGCATTTTTCAATAAATCTAGTGATTCGGAAAAATTTTCATTGACTTCCTGATACCCCATAACCTCTCATAACCCATAGCCCCAAGTGTCCACCGTTTGCTATGGGTTATGAGAGAGTCTACTGTATGGATTTTGCCACTGATAATGCTGCCTATTATGAACCTCATAGTGGTTCATCTGATTGAGACCCTATTGCGACTCTCCGAATGCTTATCCGAGTTGTATGACACTTATATTTTGCAAATATCACCTGATTAGTAAGTTCATTTACAGATATGAGCTTCATCTATCCGCCGCCAGTACTTTTCATGCATGCTGAAGACCCTTAAGCAAGATGATCTTCAGCTTCTTTGAGACATGGATGTGTGCTGGTCATCAACATTGCTCATGATAGAATGGGCACTTATTCTTCAAACTGTATGGTTTACATTCAGTTCTTTTTATCATACAGTATATCTAAATGACCCTAGGCTGTTGACAAATTTATAGCACTTCGTGACATGGAAGAACTACAGAAGTATAGACTTAGTGTCAGTGATTGGGATATGCTTGAGGTTTTCCAAAAGGTTCTCTCAGTGAGTGAACAATTGTTCTTGTTACAGTTGTTATTGATATAAAATACTATAGATACCACATGCATTCCAACAACACCTATCTGGAGAGTTAACCCCCACATTATGTGATGTAATTCCAGCCTTTAAGGCCATGAAGATCAAATGGCAGATCCAGAAGGATAAGATACCAAGTGTTAGCTGAATTATTGATAAGGGACTGGATAAGTTAGAAGAGTATCATGCAAGAGCTGAGATGGTTCCCACATACATACTTGCGATGGGTGAGGACACAAGCATAAGTATCTTATCTTATCACTGATCTAATGGCTAGTCATCAATCCGCATTACAAGCTGTGTTGGTTTCACCAACATGTACCTGAGAAAGTGGATGATGTGAAGGAGTTGTTCCGAGTTCTCTTTAGAGAACGAGGTTTTATGCCGATTTTTTGAGTGGGATTTTGCCCCCCCCCCCCGTGGGAATGTCATCGATATTGTTGCTGCATCTCGGCACACTACGGAGTTTGCCGCTGCTTTACGTGATTATATGTGATGATACAGTTTCCTTATTTGAATATGCATGCGTGTTGTGTTGAGATTGTGGGAATTGTCATTGCTATCATTGCGGCTATTTCCGAGAGCGTGTGAGTTTTCATTTGAGGCCGCGTTTTGGTGAGGAAAGTGTGGGAATTGTCATCACTATCATTGCGGCTATTTCCGAGAGTGTGTGAGTTTTTATTTGAGGCCATGTTTAGTGAGTCAAGCGTGGGAATTGTCATCGCTATCATTGCGGCTATTTCCGAGAGCGTGAGAGTTTTTATTTGAGGCCGCGTTTGGTGAGTCAAGCGTGGGAATTGTCATCGCTATCATTGCGGCTATTTCCGAGAACGTGAGAGTTTTTATTTGAGGCCGCGTTCAGTGAGTCAAGCGTGGGAATTGTCATCGCTATCACTGCGGCTATTTCCGAGAGCGTGTGAGTTTTTATTTGAGGCCGCGTTTGGTGAGTCGAGCGTGGGAATGTCATCGATATCGTTGCGGCAATTGCCGAGAGCGTGTGAGTTTTCAATTGGGCCCGCGTTTTGGTGAGTTGTGCGTGGGAATTGTCACTGATTTCGTTGCGGCCGTTGCCGGATTTGTTTCACACACAAGTGAGCCTGCGTTGGCTGTCATCGATTTCGTTGCGGCCGTTGCTGGCCTTTTTCCACGCACAAGTGAGTCGCGTGAATTTCGCACTCACGGCACGATTCACACTTTGTTTGATTCACGATTTTTGGCCCATGGATGCTGACGTAAGCGGTCGACTTGGCAAGCGCCCCCCCCCTCGAGCTTCTGACGTAAAATCGGTCGACTCCCGCCTGACTTGGGGGTCGTGCCCCCTCGAGTTTGGGGTGACCGCGCTCGGGCTTGCCCCAATCAGGTGGGTTGTTTATTCATATTTGCACCATGTTGACTTCTTCCTGCCCTCGCGTCGTCCTGAGTCGTCGTCCTCGCCACGCGTACATCGCCAGTCGCCCCCTTCTCCGTCGGTCGCGTCCTCTGTCGCCGAGCGCGGTCCTAGGTTCGTTCATTCGTTCATTTTTCTGTTTGCCGCATTTCCTCCGGCCGTTGTCTCTCGCGGCGCGTCGGGACATCCTTCTCCCGTCCCACCTCTGCCTCTGCCTCTGCCATCACCACCACCTCCTCCATGTGCATCGCATCTGCACTACGTCGGCGTCCTTGGCGTCAGGATCGCGCTGGTGTCGCCGTTGCGACCGCCCGAGCGCCTGACGCCTGCGACCGGCGTGTCACGGCCTCCTTCCTGCCTCTGCCTCTGCCTCTGCCTCTGCCTCTGCCTCTACCACCATCACCATCACCTCCGTGTCCATCGCACGTCGACGTCCTTGGCGTCGGGGTCGCGCTGGCGGCGCCGTTGGGTAGCATGTGTCACGGGCTCTTCCCTGCCTCTGCCTCTGCCTCTGCCTCTGCCTCTGCCTCTGCCTCCGCTGCCTCCTCCTGCGTCGCCTGCACCACCTCCTCCTGCGTCGCCTGCACCACCTCCTCCTGGGCCTCCTGGGCCACTTCCGTCTCCTCCGCCGCCTGCACCGCATTCGCCTCCACTTCGCGCGGCTCCTGGACCCACTGGCACTGCCGGACGGTCCACGGTGTCATGCTACTTGCGCTGACGCCTTCTGCACCTCCTCCCTGGTATGTTGTCACGCTGCCTTCCCCAACCCAACGCACTCTGACATTTTTATTTTTTTTTCGCCTCCCCCTCCGCCGCCGCCTCCTGCCCTGCCTGCCCCACCTCCTGGGCCACTTCCGTCTCCTCCGCCGCTGCCTCCGCACCTCCTGCCCCGCCTGCCCCACCTCCTGGGCCACTTCCGTCTCCTCCGCCGCTGCCTCCGCACCTCCTGCGCCTCCTGCATCTCCTGCGCCTCCTGCGCTTCCCGCACCTCCCGCGTTTATCGCGCCTCCCGCCACGCCCCCCCCCCCCTGCCTTTCGTATTGTCCACGCCCCACCCGACTTCCATTTGAAGGAGATGGAGTGCTGGTTGCACGACCAGGTCTCGCGCCGCAAGGGAACGAAGGAGGTTCACCGCCAACCCTCTGCGGAGACAGCCAACACTCAGTCTCAGTCCTCGCAATGAGCCTACACTCAAACACAACCCACTTCCCGCGCGCCTCAAACACCCCGTGTATCCACGTCTGCGACTCCAGTACAACGTATATCATCAACTCGCCTACCCGCTGGAGTCAGGCGACAGGGTTCGGGCTTCTCGCGTAGCTCAAATTATGGCTCACGGGCATCCATCGAATCACCACACCAACGGCCTACTGCCTATACTCAAAATCTCCCACCGCGCAGTCCCCCATCGAGGAGCGGTTGGAGACACCCCAACCTTCCACCCCCCTCACAAATCTGTATGTTGACACGCCCCAAATTGCTGTTGAAGAAGCCATGTCTTCCAGTCCCCCAACAGGGTGTGAGGATGCTGTCTCTCCAGTTCCGCTCCCGCATCTTTACCACCCGCCGAGCATGCTCGTGCCAATGGCCGAGATGGCTGCTGCCATGCTCTCGGAACCTGTGCCAGTCCCACTGGTGCAAGAGATGCCTGAGCCCCTCATCGAGTCATTCCTACCCTCAGAGCTGCTGCCGCAGCCCTCGGTGCCCATCGACCCTGCTTTCGACCCAGTCCAGTCCAGTTTATCGCACCTCCCGTCCCTCTCACGCCTCCCGCATTTGGAGTGCCTCCTGCGCCTCCCGTGTTTGGAGCGCCTCCCGTACCTCCCACATCTCATGCACCTCCTGCATTTGGGGCACCTCCTGTGTTTAGAGTGCCTCCCATGCCTCCACTGGATTGTATTTAGCCCTAGTTACTAATGTTGTTGTGTAGTCTCAAATAAATTTTGCTTAAAATCCTCTTAAAATGTGCTTAAAACTAAACATGCTTGAAAATCACTAAAATGTTGAAATTGACCTGATTTTAATAAACACGTTTAAAGCCGATAAAGTACTTAGGAGTACTTAAAAAAATATTTTAAGTACGTTTAAGTACAAATAAGTTGCTTGGACATTTTGCTGATGTAGTAACTTTTTTTTCAATAGATTCTCTGCCTTCTGAGGATGCCAAAGGTTCTACCAGAACCAATAAATGAGGAAACAAACAAACCTCGAGTCATGGCCCGAAGACAATGGTGCATAGTAAGTTTGACCTGAGAATTCAGAAGCTTCTATGGGAACAGCCACCCTGTGCAAATACAAAGCTTGTTCCTGGGCAAGCCTTCTTGACTTCTTACCACCATCATCGAAATTTTCTCGATGTCTTATCCCCCCATTCTCGACCTTCAGTCCTTCAACAAAGCCAAGGACGACCGTACCCTGAAAGTCCCAGGTGCAGCTGAAGCAATAAACGCGGCCGTGGAGGTTGTCTGCAAAATCCCAGACGACGTCCAGCGAGGACATCGCTTAGGCGATGGATCGGACGTGGTTGAGGCAGCCCTTAGAGCCGCCTTCGCTCCCCAGGCCGTTGACCCCCCTCCTACTCCCTCTGTAGCCCCCACCGAGCCCCCAAGCTCGCTTGGCGAGGCTGGCACATCAAATTCCCAGTCGCCTTTTACACTGTTTTGCACTGGGACCCCCATTTCACAGCCCAACACTCCACACCCTGAGCCCTCCGGTGACTCTCCGGGCGAAGGGCAGGCGGGCACGACCCCTAGGGCAAAGGGCAAACCCCTAACCCGAAGGGCTCTTTCTGCGGCTGACGAACTCTCTGTGTTCGACATCCACAATATATTTCGTCGCCGCTGGTTCTTATCACGGGACCACCTCGTGGCTAACGTCATTTCGGCCCAAAAGGCCGAAGATGGAAAAGTTTTTTGGGTTGAGTTCGCTCCCCAGTTCCACGCTCACCTGGTCAAGTGCGCTGTTGCGCTTGTACCTCGCCCCCTTAACAAGGTGAAAAAGGTGATGTTCGGATACATCTTAGAGCTTCTTAACGGAGAGGGCCCCCAAGCCTTTTTCGATCTCTCCAAGGGACAGAGAGTGGCATCTCTGGCTCTGAAGGAGAAGAGGCGACTTGCACGGAAAAGGAATCGCGCATCGAGGCAGGAACACCGGAAAGCCGCCGCCGAGGCAGCCAATGGCAAACCACAACGGTCATGCAAGTACTGCAAGCGAGAGTTTGCGACGCGCAGGGCCGCCAAGCGACACCGATGCCCTTTCTCCAAGGAGGATAGTGATGAGAGTGGGGAGGCGAGTGGCAAAGGCAAGTCCCGAGCTGCCCCGAAACTGAACAAGCCGGCCCCCAAGACTCGAGATGCTCCCCCCAACCCCCCAGTCAGCACCATGACCACCGCTCAATCTCAGGCTAAGAAGACGCAAGACCAACATCCATCGAAAAAGAAGAAGAAGACAAGCTCGACATCGAAGCCTCAAGAACCGACACCGACAACGACTACTCCTGGCCCCTGGCAAAGTGCGGCAACGCACGTCCCCAATCGCACGTTAGGCAGAGTGCTAGCCTCCGACCAGCCATACAAGATGACCTCCGACCGCCGCTCATCACGACTCAACACCGAGATGAAACGCAGGACAAGGAGAGGGTTATTGGACAAACTGCATGAGTAGCTTTACACAGCGGACACTGTATAGTTACAACACGGTATATAGGGCGGTCCCCTGAATCCGTCTCAACAGAGAAAAGTTCACACACAAGCTTGTTCCTGGTAAACTATCACTTTGCGTCGGGATGCCTGTTATAATCAGGCATAATATCGCAACAGAACTTTGTATCACAAAGGGACAAGAAGCAACCGTGTATGGGTGGCAGTCACAGAAAGTAAATGATATAAATACTATAGATACGTTATTTGTTTGGCTTTGGGACCCCCCTGTGGCAGTGAAGCTCAATGGCCTTCCATTGAATGTTGTACCACTGACAAGAAATTGTGTTACTACTACTTGTAATCTGCCAGATGACTCCACAATACAAATATCTCGTGCACAGCCTGATGTGCTACCAAACTTTGCCATGACTGACTATGCTTCTCAAGGCAAGACATGAGAAAGTAATGTAGTGGATCTGAGATATACACGGACACATCAAGGATACTATACTGCACTTTTGCGTGGAACATGTGCTGCAGGTACCTTAATATTGGGTGGTTTTCACCCCACTAAAATCATGGGTGGGGCTTCAGGGGCCTTGCGGCAAGAATTTCGAGAACTAGAACTTCTGGATGATATCATGACGTTACGTTTCAAAGACAGACTTCCAATGGAGGTTGCAATGGCTGATCACAGAAACTCTATCATTGCTATGTTTAGAAAAAATAGGGGCTTGCATTATATGCCATCACATTTACACAAATCATTGAGATGGAATAAACACGATCCATTCACAGTAGGCACCGAATCTATGGGGGACAATTTTCAATGGAGGCTCGTTGACACCATAAGACCGAAGAAAAAATTGCGTGCATCTGAAGTTGACATGTCCAATAATAGTGAACGTCAGCTTGTAGCAAAGGAAATCGCCCAGACAGACAATATATCTGACTCAGAACTTCACCTTTCTAAGAACAGTTCAGATCACAAACGATACAGAGGGTTAAAAAGAAAGAGATCTGTAGATTTGAATGAACTTCTGGTGAATGCCAAAAGACGTATGACTTGTCACACTGTAGTATCTGATAGTTGGCCTTATTAGACTCCCAGGTCACGCACCATATTGGGAATGACACCGACAAGATGGTGTGAGTGATTACAAATACTAGTATTGTTTAAACTCAGCAAGAAATTGTGTTGATGAGTAATTTCAATAAGTTGTTTACAGAAACATAAGCAATCCAACAAAAAAGTTAAGTATTTATGTAATCCATTGGAAAGCGTGCATTATGCAAAAATCAATCCATTATTTTGAGACAAGGCAAATGTACAAGTAAATTAAATAATATCTAATTATTCATGGGGGGGATGTGTGGGCAGGGGCCCAGGGACTGGGGCAGACGCTGCAAGTGCTCAGGCACACTCAGGGAAGCGATCAGAGGAGCAGGAAGGGAGGTGGTGGTGGAAATGGATGCTGTGATGAGGTGCAGTGGCACGCGTGCAGAATTGAGGCAAGGGGAACAACAGGGGGGTGGAGGAGGCAGGAATGGACACTGTGGAAAGGCGCAGCGGCTCGCGGGGAAAAAAAGGCAGCAGGGGAGCGGGGAGGGGGAGGAGGAAGCGGAAATGGACGTTTTGATGAGACGCAGCGGCGCGCACGCAGCAGGGAGGCGAGGTGAACAGCAGGAGGGTACAGGAGGTGGGAGTGGATGCTATGGCGACGCGCAGTGGCGAGCGCGCAGCTGGGAGGCGAGGGGAACAGCAGAAGGGCAGAGGCGGTGAGAGTGGATGTTATGGCAAGGCGCAGCGGCGCGCGTGGAAGGGAAGGGATCAGAGAAGCAGGGGGAGGAGGAGGCAGCAGAAATGGACGCTTTGACGAGGCGCAGAGGCGCGCGTGCGAGAGGGAGGCGAGGGGAACAACAGTAGGGCGGAGGAGGCGGAAATGGACGCTGTGGAGAAGCGCAGCGGCGCGCGCGGCAGGGAAGGAATCAGAGGAGAAGGGGGGGACAGGAGGCACGCTTTGATGAGGCGCAGCGGCGCGCGCGTGGAAAGGAGGCGAGGGGAAAAACAGGAGGGCGGAGGAGGCGGAAATGGACGCTGTGGCGAAGCGCAGCGGCGCGCGCACGGCAGGGAGGCGAGAGGAGCAACAGGAGGGTGGAGGTGGTGGGAATGGACGTTGTAGTGAGGCGCAGCGGCGCGCGCGCGGCAGGGAGGCGATCAGAGGAGCAGGGAGGGGTGGTGGTAGTGGAAATGGACACCGTGGCGAGGTGCAGCAGCATGCATGCAGCAGGGGAAAGGGAAGAACACAGTCCTTCTCTCCACAGTCCACATTTGCGCATTTTATTAATAATTAGTTATTATTACAACAAACAAAATAAACATTGCACATTTAATTCTATTAGATTTCGATGCCCGCTGTGATGACTAAGATATGACTAATCTTCGTCCCGATATGGTGCGTCACCTGGGAGTCAAGTTTCAAAGACTGTATCTGATGCAGTTACACATTTGTCTCCTGACATGCTTATCCCTGTTGGTACACAATGGAAAACTAATAGTTGCGTGTACAACACCATAATTACTATCCTTTTCAATGTTTGGCATGAAAACCCGGTGGCAATGATGACGAAATGGAGCGAATTAAACAATGACACCCTAAATTATTTAACAGCTGCATTCGAAAAACACGTAGGTTATTACGATCATATGGGCACCAATTCGGATACATTAGAACAAATACGTGATTGCATGAGGCACGAGCTTGCAAGGCTTGATAGAGAGTTTAGATTTGGTATATATATGAGCGCAGTGACATCAGGAAAACCCTACATGGTAAAATTTGCACAAATGAACCAAATGGTATAAAAAACCTAAATGATGTATGAAACTGCTGTATTTTGGTCATAATTGGTTTACTTGCAACATCCTTGTTATTTGTTTGAAAAAGTTTCAGTTTTTTGTGTTTTTTGGTGCTAAGCAAATGGAAATATTGCATGACAAACACACAGTTTTTTTTAATTTTGCCACACACTACAATTTGTACCAAAAAATTTTATTGGAATATTATAACACATTATACTAGATAGTGTATGCAAAATGTGGTGAGCAAGAGAAACTTGGAGTGATCCAGAGGGGGGGGGTTGATCCGGTAGGGGGGGCACAGGAAGCGCAGGAAGCGCGGGAGGTGGGGGAGGCGTGGGAGGCGCGAGAGGCACGGGAGATGCGGGAGGCGCAGGAAATGCGGGAGGCGCGGGAAATGCGGGAGGCGCGGGAGATGCGAGAGGCGCGGGAGGCACGGGAAGCGCATGAGGTGCGGAGGCAGCGGCGGAGGAGACGGGTGACGTATGAGGTGCGCAAGGTGGTGGTGCAGGTGGGGGAGGCGGCGGCACAGGAGGAAGAGGAGGCGCAGGAGGCAGAGACAGAAGGCAGATGCAAAAGAAGAGTCAGGATACTTGGGGCGGGGCAAGCAGCATGACAACATACCGGGAAGAGTGGACAGCCCCGCAGTGCCAGTGAGTCCGTAAGCACCGATGTGGAGGAGCCGAGAGCAGTGGAGGCACAGGACGCAGCAGAGGCAGAGGCAGAGGCAGAGGCAGAGGCACAGGAGGAGAGGGACAGAAGGACGCAGCACGAAAATCAACATGGTGCTAACAAGAATAAACAACACATGTATGTGCCACGTGGCGCATACAAAGACTTTCCGTTTATGGAAATGTGAGACGGGGGGACTCGGGGAGAGCATCATGAAAATTTCGCCAAGTCGCTCCATGCACCAACCACGTGCATCTGTTATTTATTCTTGTTTGCACGATGTTGATTTAAGTATTCATCATTTTCGTGCCTCTGCCTTCCTCACCCTCTCTCCCCTCTGTCGCCGTCGTCTCAGTGTCTGGTCCTCGCTATCGCCACCACCGCTCATGCCGCCACACATCTCACCATCCACGCCTTCTCCTTGCCACCGCGACTGCGTTTATCGCTTTGCCCTCTTGTTTTTCTTTTTTTTTTCTTTTTTTTTTGGCCTCTGCCTCTGCCTCCGCACTGGCACTGCAGGTGGTCCACGCTGCCAGCGCCGACACCTTCTGCGTCTCCCCCCCGGTACGTCGTCATGATGCCTGCCCTGCCCTAGTTTGTCCTGACTATTCTCCCGCTTCCTCCGCCGCCTCCTTCACCGCCGCCTCCATCACCGCTGCCTCCTCTGCTTGCACAACTTCCGTCTCCGCCGCCGCCGCCTCCACAACTCCTGGGCCTCCCGCGCCCCTTCTGCCTCTGTCGCGACTTCCTGTCTGCACCTACGCTTTCTGTATCTCTCCCCGGTATGTTGTCGTGTTGCCTGCCCCGCCCCAACGTGTTCTCACTTTTTTTTCGCCTCCTTTCCGCCTCCGCCTCTGCCGCCTGGGCTACCACCTCCTGTGCCACTTCCGCATCCTGCCCCACTGCCTCCGCGTCTGCACTTCCCGTGCCCCTTGCCCCTCCCGCACTTCCCGCACGCCTTGCCCCTCTCGCGTGCCTTGCCCCTCTCACGCCTCCCGCAATTCCCACGCCTCCACCACCGCTTCCCCGTCTTGGATTGATTTGGATTGTTGGTAATTGGGATCATGGGTGTAGGGCAAGGATGCATATTAATAGATTACATAGTTTTTTGTATTTTATCTGATGTTGTTGTTACCTTGCAATATATTTTTTTAACTTTTTAAATATGATTGACCATAATGGAAACAATGTGAATATGGTGCTGAAACATACTGTTATTGACAAAAACTGTGGTTAATTTAGTGGAATAATACAAAATATACCATTTGGAGCTCTATTAAAGGGGCCTTCGGGCGTTGCTCATTCATTCATGGATATTTCTGTAAATTCTGTTCAGACTGTTCATCTGTTTCATCCATTAATTTATGCTCTTTGAAGCATAATGCTACATAAATGAGCTCCATATGGTTAAATTTACCATATAGGGTTTTCCTGATGCACCCATGTGCTGTCATGAATCAATTGCTAATGTCCCAGATGCCTATCATGAAATCTATTCATTGCTGTTCCAATGATCACCTAGTCGGTTGTGATGAGCGTGTGACTACTTCCTGTGAGATTATGACATACGGTGCTCCTGTTGACTATACTGTACAACAGTATCTCAACAATTTCAACACAATGTCGTCTCTTACATGTTCCAAATGTAACAACGAATTGATTCGTTTGTTTTCGTTCACGTGTCATCCTCCCTTGTTGGCAATTGAGTTATGGCAGGGACTGCATGCCTTTGATTCGGTGTTGAGCATTGATGTTGGGGGTTTATATCGAGAGTACTGTTTATGAGGCATAGTTTACTTTGGGTGTGAGCACTTCACTGCTAGATTTGTATCGGAAAATGGTATGATTTGGTTCCATGATAGGTTGTTGTAGTGTTGCGGTGGCTCCAGCTAAAACGTGGCTATAGCCGGAGCCGTAGCCGGCTAAAATGCTAGCCAAGCTGAGCCACTGTCGCATAGCCGCCCCCTTTAGCCGACTCGGGACAAGCCGGCTTTTTGCCAGCTAGACCAGCTAGAGCCAGCAAGCTGACACAAACCCCCGCCACATCACCCCACCTTCCGCTTGTCCGCCTTGGACTCTCCCTACCTCTCCCCTTTCCTCTCAACGCACTTGCGTGTGCACGACAATAAAGTCTGCTTCAGGTAAATGCTTTGCCCCTGTAAGTCTTTTATCCATCTGGGTCATTGTCTTGTATCTCATGGTTTTCAAAACAGCCCCCTTCCATTACCTCGATACCTCAGGCTTCCAATTCTTCCATTGCTCACAATGAACCACTGATTAACGCCCTTCCCTTCACATTCCCATCCTGCCTACCCCAGATCAATCGCATGCGGAAGAGACAGTGTCGGAGCAAACACCGCTGGACTTCTTCGTGAATTCCAAGCTTTCGTGCAGACTTGCGTAACACCGCCTCAACCTGTACCTAGCACTGTATCCCAGCCTGGACCTGAACCCCACACTCAATCTGTGGAAGATACTGCCACAGTCAGCGAGTCCACCACAGGGGCAGTGGTGTCAGAGCCTTTGGCTACGCCTGCCTCTGTACCTGTCATGGCCGCTCCCCTAACCTCTCCGCATTTCCCAAGTCTGGAGCCTCAGAAACTCAGCCCACCTCTCTGGCACCAGCACCATTTCTCTTTGGCCCCCCCCTCAACACCCATCCCGACGTCCCAACGACAGTGGCAATGACTCATTCGGTCTTGATAAGCAGTGATCTTTTTCTGGTTTGTTTATTTTTTTGCTCACTCATTTCATTTCATTTTACCTCACTAGTTAAGCCCCACACAACACAATTGTAGTTCTTAGTGTAGTTGTAGTGTATCGCGACATAGGAGTGTCGAGCGCGGAGTGAGATGGGTCAGTTTGTGCCATGCAGTCGTGCGGGCAGCATTGTCAAGCCAGCTTGGCAGCCGAGCTGCATCCTAGCCGAGAATAGCCAGCTATTTGATCGGCTCTGCTCTGCTCTGCTTCATGACATGTGTCCATCGGCGTGGCTTGGCTAATAAGGAAACAGCGCGGCTAAAATCGGCTTGACTACCGGCTTGGCGCGGCTATGGGGGCCGCTGCAACACTAGGTTGTTGACAGGGAAATATTTAGTCTACAAGACATCTGATATAACGACCATCCCACTGGATGAATCAATTCTGGCCATATATATTATGATCTGATCGCATGGCTTCTATGAGAGAAAATGTATGACATATCCTACATGCATGATGGTATGGGCAAATAATAGTACACTGTACATATGTGATAAAACTCTGTGCTCTTTCCTAGACGCCTCTGGCCACTGAATACTATTCTTTGCGTATTATGGTATTCCTTTACTTTTATATATATCTCAATCATTGGATCATCTAACAATGCACTTCTACAACATCAACATGGGAGAACTCGGATATGCCATACAAAGTAATGGCCCACTAGCTCAAGTTTATTGAGATGGTACTTCTTATCGCTGTTGTTTTATCTGGTGACTAATACATAGTAAATTAGTTGTGAAAGTATCACAAGGATGGAGCCGACGTGCCATCTCAGCCTTAACATACTCAGATTCCATTGGAAATGAGTGATACAGAATGGGCTAATGATGTTCTTGGTCTCACTATGGATCCCTTCCCCACACAATGGAGTTTGCACTCAGAAGTTGAGGCATACCTCCTTGAGCCCCAATTTTTCATAAGAACACTCACTTATTGGCAGGTTAGCTGAATTCTACTTCTAAGTCATATGCCTACACAACCACATTTTTTGTTTCACAGGACATTAGGAAAACCCATTTTGCCTTAAACTGTATTAGATGCTCCTTAAAGCTTACTTAAGATGTTGGTAATTAGATCCTCAACTTACCAACATTGAGGATCTAATTACCAACATCTTAAGTAAGCTTTAAGGAGCATCTAATACAGTTTAAGGCAAAATGGGTTTTCCTGATGGAGAATCAGCTTTGTTTCCCCACCATCTTCACTCTTGCCATGGACATCTTACCTATTCAGGCTTCAGCAGTCCCATGTGAGCACATTTTTTCTTTAGCAGGCAAGACAACAACAAAACAGTGCAATAATATTAACCCCAAACTCATGGAGGCTCTTCAGATGCTCAAGTTTGCACTGAAGAAGGGATATAGTATAGACTTTACAAAGGAAACTTCAAAAGCTGCTAAAATCATCAGGAAAACCCAACTGTACTTAAGGGTGCTTGATGGTTCTTAATGGTTCTTAACCTTCTTATTAATCCCAGTACTGGGATTAATAAGAAGGTTAAGAACCATTAAGCACCCTTAAGCACAATTGGGTTTTCCTGATGATCAGTGAGCTAGAGGCAGCTGCAAACAAGGAGGTTTCAGTTCTAGAGGACATATTGGCCTTTATTACATCACTGGAGTCATCTACGGACTTAGAGTAGTAGTTGAAACTACAAAATTGGATTATCGTGATACGTCGAAGCCATCAAGCTTTCAAGCTTTCAAGTTAAAGTAACATGTCACCTCCTTAGCTGGCCACACAGACGACTCACTCTCTTCCACTACAACTCCTCCTTAGAGGTGCTGCCTTCTCACAACAACATTCTCTACCACACTGTAACCCTAGTGTCCCAATCTGAAATGAAACCTCATTGACACTACTATCAAATCTCTCTGTGGAATATGGAAATCCCATGATATTCCCCCAGTATTTCTGACCAAGACTTATTTGATGACACGGTAATGTCGATACTATCAACTTCAATGCATAATATCCTTCCCATTAATGGTTTCTCTAATTCAAGTATTTTCACTGGATACACACAACAACTCCCCTCACTGCCGATCACTCCTCCATATCTACTGATTACCACCTCCTCATCTCCTGTTGCCACACCCGTGGTCTCTCTCATGCCATGACTCACATCAACCCCCTGCTGGCCCATTGTTCCTTGCTGGGACTCCCTCAACGCAGGCAGGCACACTGACTCATGGCATGGTTGCTTGCTGTTCTGTTGGAATGAACAGCACACCAAGGAGAAACATCTAGTCCCGCTCACTTTCTGTTGTCCTCATCTGCAAAAAATGTATATAGAACTAGAACTCCTGGAAGTGGAGGCTCCAGTAGCAGGGCCAGCTCAAATATGGACTCTGGGCCTCTCAACTTTCCATCGTAAGTAGCCTCCCCTCTCTCTGGGATTAATTTCACCCATCGTCCTCTTTTTCTCAGGAGCCCTGCCAAACTGGCAACTCTAAAAAACAGAGGGGGGACATTCCCTCTTCTCTGAGTCTTACCCCAACACATTTATGCGCTGCCCTTGCCACGTCCTGTTCAATGCACAATCCCAATCTCCTCCCCTTCTCCAATGTGGATGTGGACCGCCTCTTGCTCCCCACCTCCTCCGTAGCTGGCCTGTCCGCTGTGCCTGATTAGGCAACAGAAGATAAGCCCAATGAGTTGTCTCAAAGTTCTGGACACTCAACGATATAACTGTTATGCAATTTCAATAACAAATTGTTTCAAAACCCATTGGACCTGGACCTGATAGTTGAAGATAAACAGATGGAACAGTTAAATACAGAGATGTTGCAGCAATATAAATGAGTGAGACATTCTTGCTTATCAGTCCTTCTTCTGTGTTGTTAACATTGAAATTGGTCAATTCGAGAACATTCTATGGACCCAATGTGCCTTCCTCACCACTCACCCTGTCACCATGCGAGTTCTCTGCTAAAGCAGTTGTTTAGTTACCACATCACTAACTCCTACCTGCCACACTTTGAGCAGGAGAGTTACAACAATCGTGCACCGGAGGGTATTGAACGCCAAGGGAGATATAAGACGTGCAACTGGATCTATGCACTTGACAACACCCACGGTCCCATGCCTACATCGCACCATATGCCCACCATCTCCATGTCCTCCTTACCAACCCACTTGACCTCGCCCAGCTGGCCTTAGCCTTCGCCTGCTTTTGCTTAGTTCAAATCGGTCCCCAATGGTGAACTTTCCACACCCACTCCTTCCAAATCGTCTGGTCTAAAGTCCCTCACCCTAACTTCATCTCCCAACTTGATCTCATCCCCTCCACTTTGTTGTTGCTTCTCTGGCCCATCCTGTTTCATCTGCTCCCTTTTTTGTCGGGCTTTGCTGACTGATATCACCTTCTTGAGCTTCTCGGACCCATTTGAGTTGCCTAAAAAGCATAGCCATATCTTTTACAAGCCATCCTTTCATGTCCTTCCAACACCAGAGCTCACACTTACCACTGACCGTCACACCTCGACTGGGTCTGACAGTTACTGGGGCCAACCTTCTTCCATCACCCCATGAATAGCACTTTCTCTATCAATCACAAGCTGCTTTTGTCGCTCATATTTCAGAACTCGAGGGGCATTCTCTTCCCATACAGAATCTGTTATGGAATGCAGAACACGTTAGACCTTATGCTTCTTAACAACTTACGTATCTGGATAACATTCCTTTCCATGTGTTTCTTTTGTGCTGACTGTTCTATTGTTCTGTCCCCTTATTGTCCATCCCATTTAGTCCAGTGCTATTGTCTCAAGTCCCTATTGTCTTCGATTCCTATTGTCTTGATTGCACGTCTATTGTCTACCCTAGTTTGGTACAATAATTAGTGTAGCTTGTATAAGTAGGCCTCAGCTGGTAGCTTGTACCCCAGCTTCAGCTTTAACCTGAATCCACTTGTCTCACTCTCCTCTGAACCAGAACAAGTACTCTCCTCATTTCCCTTTTCTCTTACCCTCTTACACGCCCTAATAAGGCCCTTAAAGCTTGGTGGGTGTGCTATAACACCCCAGGACTCTGCGTGTCGTTGCCTTGGTGCAACCCTGAGTCTAGGTCTTTGGAGAGACTGGAACAACCAAACCCTTGTTGGGACCCGGCCCCAGTGGAGCCGTAACAGAATCCCGCCCCATTTCCATCACCGCTTCTGATGCCTCTTCGAGTGCCTTCGAGTCAAGTGACAAGACACTTTACCCCATCACTGACCTCAAAGCCAAGTGGGATGAACTGAAGCTCACAGGCCACCTCCTCCTTGCTATACTCTACCACTTCTTGCATGGCCTGAAAATCTGCCTTGGTGGTTGCAAACTCTGCTTGAAAACTCACCACAGCAGCTTCTCTCTCAGCAACGCGAAGGGCGGCACATTTCCCCATCTTGATCAAACCTAGGCATTCATGTGCGGTCCATGCCTCATGACACTTGGTATCAACGTGAAAAGCAAGTGCACCCATCTGTCTCTTGGTCATCTTTGACCTCAATGCCAAACTTGGCAGGACATCTGACTCTCACTCTGTGTTTTTTTTTTTGCCCTTTTTACATTTTTTTTTCTGGTTATGGTGTTTCAGCACACGGCACTGATTTATGTTTAGTCTCCCCCTAAGTTTGTATTTGTCAACTCGCAATTCCCAAAGCATGCAGATGCTGTAAGGTCAGCTGCAGTCATGTTGCTGACCACAGGCTCACAACCACATTTTTGTGCCACGTCCTGCCCCTTCCCAACTGCTACCACCCACCACCTTAAACACCTGGGGCTGTTCACACCACGTTAGGGTTGCTGGCATCAGCTTGTGCAGGTATCGCCGTTGCGATCATTTGAATGCCTAACACTAGCGACTGGTGCTATCATGTGGCATCCCCCCAAAACCATTGTCCAGACTCACTCGGACTTACCCCCGAAAATTGTGGGAAGCATCTGTTACGGTTATGCGGGCCGTCCAGCCCATTTCTTTCTGCTTTCCGTCTATTTTTTGACTTGTGTTATGACCTAGGATCCCTTTCCTTGGCCAGCTCCCTCTGTTTGTCTTCTAGGGGCTGTGCATCACTATTTTGGACGTGTATTTGACTCAGAGATCATGACTCAAATCTTGAGTCAGCGTTCTTGACTCAGATCTTGAGTCAGATGCACTGAGTCAGTTCTTGAGTTATCAGAACTGACTCAGGTCCTTAGTCAATGGTCTTGACTTCGCTACTTTACTGTGACCTTTGTAGGATAGTTGGCTGGCCCTCTGTATGCATAAATAGGGCCCTATGGACGAGCTAAAGCCCCAGCTTCAGCTTCGTTGAGAATCACAGTTGTTGCTTGACACTCAATCTCCCTCTCTTTTTGTGCATCCTCTCTTTGTACCTTTGGTTAAGGTACCTTTGCGCCACAATCAGAACATCTGTTAGCCTGTTTGCGCCCTTGTAAACAAGCTCACAGACGCTCTGAACCTTGTACGAAATCGAGGGTGAAGGATTGTCTAATTCCTCCCCCTTTGTTTCGCACAAACCTTAGTTCAACCTCACACGAGTGTCCTTGGAAGGCGGGCATCCCTTGCATTCCAATCACACTCGTGCCCGCATTGCGGTTGAACTTACAGATCGTCCTTCGCCCATCTGCCACCGTCTATCCTCTTTGGGAACGGTAACTCCAACCATCGTGTGTGCCAGCCCGTACTACCCACCTCATGTGATACAGAACCGAGAGTTCGCACAGTCAAGTCTATCCTTCACAGAAACTCGCCTGTGCGTCCTTCATTGATTAATTGAAGCTCACTCCAAGCCACGGTCCCTGTGAACCGTGACAGCATCCCTGGAATTAAAAACAGGACTTAGAGTCGAGAATGAAGAGAATGAGTTGAGAAGAAGGGGAATGGGGCAAAATCTGACTTGGATTTCAAGATTGTCATTATGATCATGCTAAAGGGGTCTCTCAAGCATTGGAGAAGTGTTGGGCATCTGGGGGGCTTCTCTGTCAGGTGTTTTCAGGTGTGTTACCCCACTGTTTCTTTGTTCACTGGTGATATGAATTTGTTGCTTATAGGATTCAGAATTCTTCCCTTGTCCTTGACACTACCCTCCCTGCACACCCACTCCGCCTCATCTGCATCTGCATCTACACCTTTGCCCATCCCATCACACCAACGTCCTCATCCATGCCTCTCATCCCTCTGCCTTGACTTTCCTCTCAAGCAGGTGACTCAGACTTCAACAATCATGCAGTCCAAGCTCACAGTTTCTTGGAGTCCGAGAGACACAGCTGACCCAAGCCCATGGTGTAGCTGCTAGGACCAAGGCCTTGCACTTTGTACTTGACAATCCAGGCAGGTGGCCAGAGCAAGAGCTCAACACAAGACACTGCTCAAGCTCAAGAAAAGGTAAGCCCCCAAATTTGTGTCTCCAATGGCTCTCCTCATCACAGTAACTAAATGTCACCAACTGTATGCACAGACAGACCTCATTCCTTGACCAAGTGATCAAGCTGGGTCTCATTTAGATTGCCAAGAATTCAAATGCATATGTCCACCCTCCTGGTTTCAATTTGACACCTGGACTACTCAGGACTTTTCTGTATCCAGTGCCTGTCTTGCCTGGACCCACCAACCTGTGCATAACTCCTCAACAAGAAGTGGCACCAGGCCTACCATGTCATCTTCTGTTTTGGGCCCTGCCAACCCTCAATGGACTTCCAGTACCTGCACACACTTGAAGGCATCAGCATGCCCCTCACACTCTTTCACATCTCACATGCCAGAGGCATTCGTAACCATGCATAACTGTGGTTTGCAGTTGACCATAGATAATTACAAAGTTGGGAATTTTGTATAAGCAAAGACATTTAATAAAAACTTCACAAAGTAGTGGCTTTGCCCAGCCTGTTGTGTTTTGTGGAAATGTGTGTGTGCTTGCTGGTAGATCTTGCCCCTTACCCTTATTTACTTTACCCATGGCTAAATCTGAGGCAAGTCTGTACCTGTGCCTCAGGGTAGGGGTACAGAGGGGTACAGGTATGGGTAGAAGTTGAAGTACCCCAGGTTATGTCTGTCCTTCCCTACAGGCTGAGAGAGCCATGGCTCAAACTGGAGTGAAGCCAAGCTGTTTCTGAGCTATCCAAATTTGGGTAGCTCGGCTCAGCTCAAGAGCCATTCAATCAGTTAAGCCACTCTGAGCTGAGCCAAGCTGAGCTGAGCCAAGCTATGGCAACACTAGTCTAGACCCTGACAGAACCTCAACTCAGGGTTTATTGATCACTGATTCCATCACTCTCTTATGGGTGCCCCTCTTCTTTGTGGTACTAAGCTGTGCTGAATGCTGGGATCTGATTGTGCCATCGGTTGGCTGCTCAAAGTAGGTTGCTGGCCCCACTACCACTACATGGGTATCGGGTGTGCTCTGCTTGGCCGTCTCAAGGGCAGAGGTGGGTGGTGGGTCAACTTTATAAGTGGGGGGTGCAGTCCAGGCTTTGGGTGGAGCCTTCAGCTTGTTTGAGGTGGTGGGGGTTTTGGACTTACCTTTGCCCTTTGCCTCTCCTCCCTTCCCACTCTCCCCCGTGGAAATAGTGTTATGAACTAACATGTGCTTGCTGACTCATACTATATGTTTTTGGACTGATGACTCATTTCTGCTGACTGACTTGCTTATGTGAATGGACTGCTGATCACTTTGTTTCAGATTGCTTACTTATCTTCTCATGATACAGCTTTACACAGCACCATACAGCTGCAAGCAACAGCCACATGCACAGGATGACTTGCTGATTTCTGAAACATGTTTCAAGCCCTGAAAGCTGTACGAAGGTCACAGCCCTTACAGCTGTGTATATAGGCACATCTTTTTTTTTTTTTTTTTTGAAGCATTTTCTATTAACTAGATGGATTTCCGGGGATCGCCTGCTATACCGTGTCAAAGTCCTAACAGAACTACTACCTAAGACTTATCACTTGTCACGTAAAGCATCAGCAAAATGTCCAAGCAGCTTAAAGTTACTTAGAGTTACTTAAAAAGTTTTACTTAAAAAGTGCTTAAAATATGCTTAAAATGTACTTAAAATTGCTTACAATTGCTTTTTAAGTAGTTTTAAGTACATTAAGCGAAGCTTAAGATAATTAAGTCATTTAAGCATGATTAAGCAAGTTAAGCGATGCCCATTTTTTAAGCAAAGTGGTCACATGATTTTTAATCAGCTGCTTAAGTGTCATGTCTGTGTACTTAATTGCACTTAAAACATCTTGTTGACTGCTTACTGCACTTACCAGTTGCTTGATTATCAGGTGTCGCTTAATTATCACTTAAAACCACTTAAAACAATTGGTTCACTGCTTACTAGTTATTGTGTTTGCTTACTTGTTACTTAAACATGTACAGTTACTTAAATTCACTTAAAGTCACTTAAAGTCACTTAAATTCGCTTAATTATCACATGATTAGCTAAGCCTACTGAAGAATTTGTGAAGTTGCGAAGTTTTTGCCAAAGTCACGAAATTTTTGCTAAGTCGTTCCAGTGCACTTGCATCTGTTGTTTACTCTTGTTTGCTCGATGTTGATTTTCGTTACCACATCATTTTCGTGCATCTTGTTGTCTGCACCTCCCTCTATCCCTCTCTCTGTCCCTCTCTGTCACTGTCTCCATGTTGGGCCTCTCTGTCGCCACCACTGCTTGCTGTCTTGCCCTATCAATTGTCTCAGCATCCCTGCCCTCTTGCCACCACGATTACGACTGTTTTTCTTCCCCCGCCCCAATGCGCTGCCCCTCCGCCTCCGATCTTCCTCTGTCTCTGCCTCCACTGCGTCCTCCGGTGCCTCCTGCGCTTGTGCCGCCTCCACCACTTTCACCACCTCCACATGGTGTCATGCTGCCTACGCCGACGCCTTCTTCACCTCCTCCCTGGTATGTTGTCACGCTCCCTGCCCCAACCCAACGCACTCTGACATTTTTTTATTTTTATTTTTCACCTCCGCCTCTGCCGCCGCCTCCTGCCCCGCCTGCCCCACCTCCTGGGCCTCCTGGGCTACTTCCGTCTCCTCCGCCGCTGCTTCCGCGCCTCCTGCGCTTCCCGCACCTCCCGCGTTTCCCGCGTTTCCTGCGTTTGGAGTGCCTCCCCCACCTCACGCGCCTCCCGCGTTTGGAGCGCTTCCCGAGTTGCCGTCTAGTCTTTTGGTGAAAAGCCTGACCCTGGATTCCCTCTCGAATACATGGTGCGAGCCAATTTGTGTCACTCTATTCAAAAACTCACATCTCTCTTCTGGCAGTTTCACTGCCTCTCTTGTCAGTAAGTCAGGGAAGGTCCGGCAGAAAAGATCATGCAAAATCCTCATAGCCTTTCAAGCACCTTGTCTCGGTAATTTTTGCACATTCTTGAAGATCACTTTTGTCGATAAATTGCGACCGGACGATCAAGACTTTGCTGTGACACGTGAGCTACGTGGGCGTGCTATCCTCCCCGGCAACCAAACTAGCAATGGAGATACCTCCAAGACGGTGACGGCTATCCGTCTTGGGCGTGAAGGGACAGGAATCACTGTCTCTCCTGAGTCCGTTCTCAAATTCTTAGTAGAACACCCGCAGTCCGACATACTGTTCGCAACGCAGATCAGGAAACTTGTCATCAACAAGTCTTCGCTACAACCGTTGGTCTCCTTCATGGTAGCTATGTTGCGCTCATGAGATTCAGTGGCTGGGTAAGTCCAAGTCTGTGGCTTTGGCTCTTATCATTTTCCCAAATGATAGCTTGTTTTCTGCAAAGTTCAAGGGTGATTCTATGCGTATCAAGCCTAACTGTCAACGGACCGTCACAGTGTCTTTCACACCGCAGCGAGACGGACTCTATGACGCAGTACTTGAGCTTACCTTCTATGACTGCAAATGTGAGGTGGAATTTGTGATCGAATGGACACTGTGTGGGGTGGCCAGGTCATTGCTGTCAAGCTACGATAACGAAGACCTTTCATCCAATGAAGAAGAGGTGTTTCTGCACCTCCCGCATTTCCCGTGTTTCCTCTGTTTGGAGTGCCTCCCCCACCTCATGCGCCTCCTGTGCCTCCTACATTTGGAATGCCTCCCGCGTTTCCCGCGTTTGGAGCGCCTCCCATACCTCCCGCACCTCCTGCGTTTAGAGTGCCTCCTATGCCTCCACCACTGGATTGTATTTAGTCTATGCCTCTGCCTACAGCAAAATTTGAGTGGACATTGAAGGTGTTTCTTCAAGCTGCTGTCAGCAAGCAGATTGTCCTTAGTCCTAGTTATTAATGTTGTAGTGTAATCTCAAATATATTTTGCTTAAAATGTTCTTAAAAGTGCTTAAATCTCACTTAAACATGCTTGAAACTCACTCAAATGTTGAAATTGACCTGATTTTAAGTAAAAAAAAAAAAGAAAATAAGCGAAAATAAGTGGAAATAAGTGAAAATAAGCAATTTCCTGGAGGCCGACTTGTCTTAAAATGACTTAAAGTGCTTAAAGTACTTAAAGTACTTAGAAGTACTTAAAAAAACTTTTTAAGTGAGTTTAAGTAGAAATAAGCTGCTCGGACATTTTGCTGATGTCAGTGTCCATCAGCCCACGGCGTATCTGGCATTTCTTCGCAGTGTTCAACCGTTCCGAACGCCTGTCCGCGGTACTCTCATAGGGCTAGTCAGAAGCAAGCCCTCCGGCCATTGTGTGTACAGGGGGTCAACTAAAAGCCTCTCTTATAGCACTGGAGGGGGCCTCAGGCGCTTTTGGGGCAGCCTTTGGCTTCTTCTTTTTCGGGGGCGCTTTTGGCTTCGATGTCTTCACAGCTTGCAGAGCCGTAGTGGCTGAGGGAGTGAGGGGGGGGGCAGAGGGTGCGGTAGTGATGTTGGGGGCCGGCTTGTTCAGTTTAGGGGGGGTGTCAGCTTTACCTTTGCCCTTCCCATCCCCACCCTTCCCGCTTGCCTCTTTGGATAAAGGGCATCGGTGTCTCTTTGCGGCTTTGTGAGAGGTGAACTTGCGTCCGCACTGCTGGCATTACTGTTATGGTCTGCCTTCAACTGCTTCTTCCATGGTCTTCTGGCATTCTCGCCTCAATGCACGATTCCTTTTCCATGCAAGTCGCTTCTTCTCCTTTTGGGCACAGGTTTGATGCCGTTGACCTTTGGTGAGATCAAAAAAGGCTGTTGGGCCTTTGCCATTGAGAAGCTCTAAAACGAAACCAAACATCACCTGTTTCACCTTTTTTATGGGGCGAGGCACAAGTGCAACAGCGCACTTGACCAGGTGAGCATGGAACTGGGGAGTAAACTCAACCCAGGAAATTTTTCTGTCTTCAGCCTTTTGAGCCAAGAGGGCGTTCACCTTGAGGTGGTCCACAGAGAGGAACCAGCGACAATGGAAGATATTGTAGATGTCGAAGACGGAGAGTTCTTCATCTACAGAAAGTGCCTTCTTCTTGGCAAGCTGCTTGCCCAGGGGAAAGTAGCGAGTCAAGGGAAGGGGCTCTGCCCCACTGTCCAAAGTATCCATGGTGGGCGTTGAAGTGGGCTGAGAAATGGGAGTCCCAGTAAAAACCCTGGAAGGGTAAAATTCATGGGAATTAGAAGGGCCAGACTCGTCCTGCTGTCCGGTAGGGGACAGGGGAGGGGCCTCTGAGAGAGAGGGAGGGGGAACACTGGCCACCGCCAACAACCGAGCTAACCAGGTAGTCACTTCCAAGATTGCAGCAGCCGGGGCAGGGAGGGGGGGAAAGTTGCTGACGTGGCTGCTAGGAGAGCCGCCTTGAGGGCAGCCTCCGCTGCCGCAGCGTTGTCCCCAATGGGCACATTCTTCAGGACTGCGCAAGCAGTCTCCAGGGCTTCCCAGGCACCTGGAATGCCAGACTCGGCGTCTGTGTGAGCTTGTTGATAGTCGACTTTGCAGAGGGCAGGGGGGTAAGGCATCATGGGAAAAACAACAATGATGGTGGTAAGAAACCAAGAAGGAATGCATAGCCACATCTTCTTGTATATAAACCCTGTACTTTCTGCCCTAGAGACCTTAAGTCTTAGTTTTGTTTTGCAATCCAAGTCTTCTATCTATTAGAACCTTGCTTGCCTAGAAGCATCTGACCTGAGAGAACCCTCTTAACATCACTTTTCACAACTTCTTAACACTTTGGTCTCACCCCTGAGCCCAAAGCCCTTGACCTCTGAAATGCTCTTGACTTAGTCGTTTACTAAGTCTCATCTTTATTGAACCTTTGATCTTGACTTGCACATCTTGCAAGTCTCACTCTTGATTTCATGAACGAACGTACACTTCGTACAAAGGTCCCACTTAGAACCTTAACAAATAGAGCATCGGTGTCGCTTCTGGGCCTTACGTGAGGTGAACTTATGTCCACACTCCTTGCAGGCCTGTTGTGATTGGCCTCCAGCAGCTTCTTTGGCCACTTGTTGGTGTTCTTGCCTTGATGTGCAGTTCCTTTTCCTTGCAAGACATTTCTTCTCCTTCTGGGCTTTAGCTATGAAGCTTAGGCCCTTGGTGAGGTCAAAAAAGGCTTTGGGGGCCTCTCCATTAAGTGTTTCTAATATGTACACAAACATTACCTTTTTTACCTTCTGGAGGGGGTAAGGTACAAGTGCAACAGCGCACTTGACCAGGTGTGCGTGGTACTGGGAAGTAAACTTAACTCAAAAAATTTTTCTGTCCTCAGCCTTTTGGGCTGAGATGACATTGGTCATGAGGTGGTCCCGAGATAAGAACCAGCAGTGTTGGAAGATGTTGTGAACATCGAACACAAATAGCTCATCATTTGCAGAAAGAGCCCTATGCGGGGGAAGTTTCTTCTTTGGTAGGAAGTAAATGGGGTCCAACGAGGGTTTGCCCATCCTGCCAGCTGTATCTGCTGGGGGGGGTAACAATGTGGGGGTTGAAGGGGGCTGAGAAATGGGGGTCCCAGTAAAAACTGGTGGTGAAAAATCCTGAGAATTGGAGCCAGCCTTATCTTGTGAGCCTGAGGGCCAGGGAGGTGCCACAGAGGGAGTGGGAGGGGTAGAGAAACTCAGCTTCCCACTCTCTGCGACCTGCTTCTGGCTGGCTGCCCATAGAGTGGTGCCCAGGTTACCAAGCTTGAGGGAAGGGGAGAAAGGGGAGAGAGATAAAGGGGGGGAAGACATTGTTGAAAGATCAACGGTGGTGGTAAGAAGACAAGAAGGCTTGGTTTTCTGGCATTCTCTATCTGTTAGCTATATGCCCATAAAAAATCTCATGAAACTAATAAAAACTGACTGAGATATGATCAAAACAATCTTTATAAGTATTTACTAAAACTGTCCTTAAAAGATATCATCATAAGTCTCTCAATTATTAGCCAATTTTGATAAACCATGGCTTGATTTGATCACACAACTTTGGGAGATATTATTTTACTAATGTCAATCAGTTATAACTTGCAAAAACTCTAGTTATGATCAGTTATAACCAGTTATCAGCCAAGACTGGTTAAAACTGGTTAACTAGACTAATTTTAACTGGTTACTTACAGTCTATCCATTTTTGAACCAAAAAAACTAAACCTAACCAGCAGATAATACACTCAAATTTGTAGATGCCATATATATGCTAACTGGATTCAACATCTGTGATCCCTAAAATCTCAAGAGAAAACAGCTACAAAGTTTTCTTAAGCACATACAAAGCTGACAGACAACATAAAGTGCTGACCAAGTATTCTACTTAGCCACTTTCAGACTCAGAGACACTCTCAACTACAGAAGGCCCTGTATGGTGATTAAGAAGTGATACCAGCTGTCATGTTGAATAATGCAAGACAAGCCAGACAGAAAGCCAAGTACAATATAAGAGGTCATAACAAAGACTAGTAGTGTTTTAAGGTCTAGACTGCTATATGGCACATGGGCTGTGTGTCCAGATGCAAGCTCTACAAAATTAGAACACTTTAGTGTCAATCTAGATCAAGGACACACTATAGTGCTTGCTAAGGTAATCTTGCATGAGTTGCTCTAAATTATATTGTCAGGTATACAGCAGGTGTCAGTTGGCAATGACCTGGCTTGGTGCAGAAAAGGATATCTTATCCAAGTTTAGGGTCTTATCAGAAAAAGGTGTCAAGTCAAGTACTGCACTATTAGACCCTAACAAACCTGGTTCTTTAACACTTCAGCTATCTTGGATATGGCAAGTCGAGTCTAACATAGAGCAAGGAAGCATACATAGACTGTCCGGGGCCACCCCCATTTTGCTTGGCCCTGACCCTGGCCCTCAGGGCTGGTCCGCCTCATAGCTGGCCCTGGCCCCGTTAGGGCCAGCTAATGTTGGCCCTGGCCCGACCCCGGGTTGGGCCAGGGCCAGCCCGGCCCTTTCTACAAATTGCCTTAAAAAATTTTTTTATGGAGTTGAAGTGTACACGTGAGCATGTTCTGTGTGATTTGGGTGCCTATAAATACATATCTGACCTCAAATTACATAGTGTAAACTGTGTAACTAAGTTGAGTGCATAGTACACAAGTGTTAAGATAAAGTTAGAACTATTTGGAGAATTTGGACATGAGGGCTGTGTAAGTTTACAGGTTTACATTGAACCCAGGAGCTCGGAAAATGGCGTGATGAATCTACTGGAACTTTCGATCTTGATGCCTTTAAAATCATCTACGTTGCCCCCATGAAAGCCCTCGTTCAGGAGATGGTTGGCAACTTTAGCTTGCGGCTCGGACCTTTCGGTATCAAAGTTGGTGAGCTTACTGGCAACTCGCAAATGACCAAACAACAAATTGACGAAACTCAAATTATTGTGACTATGCCTGAGAAGTGGGATGTTATCACGCACAAGAATTCCGACACGTCATATACCAACCTTGTTCGCCTGCTCATCGTCAATGAAATCCATCTTCTTCACGATGAATGTGGACCAGTCCTTGAGAGTATTGTGGCACGGACCATCCGCTGCATGGAGCTGGTGGCAAGGTGTGATGGAGATGGAGATGTGGCGACATGATGTGCCATGTGCAAGGCAGCAGGTGGAGTGGTTGGGGATGTATGAAGGAGCCAGAAAATGTGGGCACACAGATGGGGATGAAGGAGTACTTAGGGGGGGAAAAGAAGAACGAGTAGTGGAGGCAGAAGCGCAAATGCATTACTCGGGCTCGAGCACTTTTTCTACCCCATTGGCCAAGTACCTGCCACCTGGAACCATATCCATCTGAAGCCATGGATTTTTCCTGAGACACTTTCACCTTCCCTGGCACATGCGGACTTGGACATTTAGAAGCATCTCCCAATCCCGCCTGTCATCAAATCTGCAATGTGAGTTGGAATCACGGACTACAAGTATAATCTGCGATTGCTTGAAAGGGAGTAATCCGGCTTTGATCACACCTGCTCTCCAAGTCTTCTTGAACCTCACTGATAACAATCCAAGCTGGACATCCGATTATCCATTTGTGGTAGAAGCCCTGCTCAACGTTTGGCATGTGCCATGCAGAGACACCTCCAGCAGAAGATGATGCATCTGCAATTTCCGCGGCTGTCAAGCGGCACTCCCTCATTACTTCTATGATGTTCTATCTTCAAGGGTGTTCTTAGGTGTCAACCTCAGGTTGACATACTCTTTGACCTTATCACAATTTACATGCGCAACCTTCTCATGGATCTAGTCCGCATTACTCGTTTTCTTATCAATCATATAGCCTTCATGTAGCCTTCAGCGACAATGTTTTCTATCAACGATGTGTATTCTTCCACTTTTTGAAACGACTCTTCTTTCAGTTGGTCCGACAAAACCCACTTCATTGAAGTTCATTTGCATCTTTATAACCCCGATACTTCTTTATCGAGCTTGATCAACCTCCAAAGATGCTTTGTTAGATGACAACCTTGTGTCATATATTCATTGGTGTATCTGGATTCCAATACTCAACAGCACAGCATTCTCTGAGGCCGATGACGCTTTCCATGTCAAGCTTCTGCACTTTACTGCTGTCCTCATTGAACACTACTACTCCTCATTAGAACTTGAAGTGGTGCGGAAAGATTTAATCAAATGCGCCTGGCAATACATCAACAGCAAGGACACCAATGTGAAACAAACTACATTTGCTGTTCGGGTGTGACCTGGTCATCACCAGTTTTCTTGTTTCGCCTTCTGCAATGACAATCTCGCTTGATGATGAGCACCGTATGCTAGTGTCCACCGTTTATAAATTCGCGCTATGTCCTCCTGGATTGGGGCATTGCCACAAGCTCTGTAATTGGCTCCACCTTCTTGGGTGGATAAGCTGGGCCCTCAACATGTGCCTGCTTCTATGCCCCGCACTCTCATCCAGTTATGCCAAAACTGCCGGGAAGATGGTTCCACATGCCCCGGTCTACCTCAACTCCGAGGTCATCACCGACCTTGTTTGGTTTGCAAAGTCCTTCAATTCCTTCTCGGAGAGGAAGAAGGAACATGAGATAGATCAATTAAAATAAAGAAATGCAACAAGATCGGGCTGTGAAGACAGCGAAATTGACAACAGTGTGACTCGCGCGTTTGCCCATTTTTGCATCATATCAAGAGCCTGAGCAAAAGTTGTTGGTATCGAATGTTCACAACTACTACTGTATGAAGTCCATGTCCATGTCACTATCATCAAAAACAAAATCTCCCATATATTTATGGACAATACTATTCTCAGCACTGAGCTGCCCATCCATATATCTAGCACGAAGCTTCTGAATACCAGCAAACCTGAGCTTCGTCATGTTCCAGCGTTGGGGATCATCAGTATGTGCAGAAAGCAAGAAAGATCGCTCAGCAATACATGTCATCGTGGGGATTGTCAAATAATTGTGTGCCATCAAACGAAGAACTGGATATTCGGTCTGGTGCTAAGCAAGCATACATTAGTTGAATAGGTGATGCAACATAGAACAAAATCACTTACACCCCACCAAGGGATCGGGTTAGGACAATCCTCACGCCTCAAGCAGGGCTGACTGAGATAACGATCGATCTCAACCAACGGATCAAGAGCTGCCATTTCCAAGTCCATATCAACATCCAAACCCATCTTTCTCTGCTTCTTCTTGATCAAGGACTCCATCCACAGATCAGTAGATAAAAGAGCTAAAAGATAATCAATGTTCAGTTTGACCCTGTGAGTAAGTCTACATTACCAGACCGTGTTGGCGGCTGTGGGTCAGATACTTGTGCCAACTTTCTCTAAGACTCGGATGTGTCGTATATCTGTTTATATTTGAGAAACTAAGTAGGACATTAGTAGATGGCCACTGAAATTTGATTCGAGTCGGCCTACCTGAGATCGAAAGTATTCCATTCCCATCTCGATATACTCATCGTCCCACACAGCACAGAGATACTCATGCTTGAGAACAGGATCTAGAACTAATAGCCAGGTACCACAATAAGTGTTAATGAGACCAACACATGATAGCAAGACTTACCATGGGCAATGAAATATATGTCCGTATCATCTGAGCAGCGATAATACTTCTCAAGCAATTTGATGCCGGCTCGAAGGGCTCCATGGACAGGCTCATATTCCTCATCCTCAAGTAGATCCTCCCATTTCGACATGAGATGTTCTAATGTGGGCAACACTCTGGTGCACATGGCCAGGCTCTCATTTGAGAGCTCGTTATGTTGAGCAGCGACAATCTAATCAGAAAGGATCAATTATACTCTAATAATACTGTGCATCGAAACAAACCTTGAGGCATCTATATGTGAGTTGTATTAGCCTCCATTCCGCAGGCGTGAGGCAATAGTCCTGCCAAGTCTTGTTCTTGAGACACGAAAGATCATCGTTGGCATCCACAGTACGGCAGAAGTAGTCGATTGCCTTTTAAATAGTATGAGTAACATGAGATAAATGATCAATTATTGGCTTACCTTCTGCACCACGAGTACTGACTCTAAACAATTGAAGAGGCTACCCCACCGTGTATGGACCCAGAGCCAGAGCTCAATTGGCCTTATGCCACGAATGTTGCAGGAATGGTGGAGATAATCGTGAACACCCTCGCTGGACATTCGCACTTGGTTGATGAACGCCATAATCTTCCCAAGAGTGTCATCAGGATCATAATCAACTGTGGTGGTGGCCAGCATGGCTTCCACATCTTCGGGCGAGGCATTGACGTCCATCGAAGTGCTGATATCTTCTTTATTGTTGTCATCAACGTCTTCTATGTCGCCCCACCTATTACCGTCTTCATCATTGATATTCAAGTTCTCACGGGCGGCAGTCCAAAAAGTTTGCTTAGTTGTCATAAGGGAGGGAACACTCAGGGCCTTAATAAAGTGGTACGCGGCACGGTGCATGGAAGGTCGATACACCTGAGGTACATCAGCATGAAGAAGAGAACTACACAGAAAGGTGAACTCACAAGACCCAGACTTGCTTTGGGTCCAGGCACTTTTGTTCTGGGTTGAGAGCTTTGCACACAGTATGCACAGTGACATCATTTGCGCTGACCCCGTCACCGACCATCCAAGCAACCTAAACACAGGAATTAGATACTGCCATACTAAGACCAGCAGATGAAAAGCACATGCCTTCATGTCAAGGCCGAATTTACAAATTGTTGCAACCAGATCCTCACCAATCAATTGGCCCGTGTGCTGCCCCAACGGTGAGTTGAACTCGATCAAATGTTTCTTGAGATCCCAAATGGAATCATCGCCAGGAGAGGAATCAATAAATGAATTGCTGAACAAGGTGAAAGGTCAACATTTGCCACTGGACCAGCCATCCCACACCACGGATACCTTCAATTGAATGCGCTACACATTGGTTAATAAAATAGAGACATATTGTATCAATTCTTACATTAATAATATTGATTGTTGTGTTTTCGAGACAGGCTACTTTGGTGTCAATGGTGGTCTTCCTGGGGATATCTGTGTCGGTGATTTTGGGATTGACATATGATATGAAGCCCCAAAAGGCAGGGTGTTCAACAAAGCGAAAAGGCTGGAAGATGGTTATCAGTAATGCTGAGTAGTGAGAGGGAAGACATGAAGATGCACCAAGTCACAGCTCACAATGAGAGTGAGCAAATGTTCTTGAATCCCAGCTTTTGCATTCCTCTTTGGTCTCTTACCACCATCATCGTTGATTTTTCCCACGATGACTTCCCCCCCCGTTACACCCACTGCAACCCCCAGGTTTCAGTTTCCCCCTCCCTCTCCCTCTGTGGCACCTCCCCAGCCCCTCACAGGAACATGGCCCCTGCTCGAGCCCCTGTCAAGACCGCAGAACGAGATTGGCCCTTCTAATTCTCATGAATTTTCACCTTCACGGGTTTTCACTGAGACTCCCATTTCTCAGCCCACTCAAATGCCCGCCTTGGATACGTTGGCCGGCGGGGCAGAGCCCTCCCTCAAACCTCGCTACTTCCCTCCCAGGAAAAAGCTTGCAAAGAAGAAGGCACTTTCTGGGGATAACGAACTCTCCATTTTCGACATCCTTAACACCTTTCGTTGTCATTGGTTCCTCTCTGTGAACAACCTCAGGGCCAATGCCCTCTCAGCCCAAAAGGCAGTGGACGGAAAAATTTCTTGGGTTGAGTTCGCTCCCCAGTTCCATGCTCACCTGGTCAAGTGTGCTGTCGTGCTTGTGCCTCACCCCATCGATAAGGTAAAAAAGGTGATGTTTGGATATATCTTAGAGCTTCTTAATGGGGAAGGCCCTCAAGCCTTTTTCGATCTCTCAAAAGGCCAGCAGAGAGCTACGCAGGCCCAAAAGGAGAAGAGGCGACTCTCACAGAAAAGGAACTGCACATCGAGGTGAGATCGCTGAAAAGCAGCTGAAGAAGCTGTTAATGGCAGACCACAATGGCAATGCCTGACCTGCGGATGGAAGTTCACATCCCGCAAAGCTGCAAAGTGACACCGATGCCCTATTTCCATGGAGGAGAGTGGAAAGAGTGGGGATGCAAAAGGCAAGGGTAGATCCTCCGCCCACGCTAGGCCGGACAAGCCAGGCCCCCCTAATCCTCCCACTGCCCCCTCTAACACGGTCACTCCATTGGCCACCACTGCCCTGCAAACTGCGACAATGCTCAAGACTAAAGCTCCGAAGAAAAAGAAGAAGCAAAGCACCTACAAATGGCCAAACACTCCATCCAGCGCTGTCGAGGTGGCATCAACAGGTCCCGCCCTGCTCTGCACTTTGGTCAGAGAGTTTGCGTCTGACCAGTGTTCCGAGGGTACCTCCGACCGACGTTTGACTCGGCTTAACACTAAGAAGAAGTGAAGGACCAGGAGAGGGCTAATGGACTCAGTAATGTGACAGGACTTGAGTAGTGGTACTGTCAGGACTTGAACACAGTCTATAGGATGTGTGTACCCTGAAATCGCTTAATAAAAGTTATTCTAAAAAAAAAAAAAAATCCCAGCTTTTGTAACTGGGAGGCCTGAAGATGGCTTTGGCAGCATGAAGTTTCCGATGGACTGCTACTTAGTATTGCTATGCACGTTATCAGCAAACGAAGACTGTTGAGTCACTGATGACTCACGATTTGGTTGAGCTGGGAGGAATCCAGCCTCGAGGAAACTTGAGAGGGTCCGGTGTGAAGCTGCTATTGATGCAAGCAATCCAGTAATCGTCAGGATGGCAGCTAATAATGTACAAGACAATTAAAACTGAAGAAGAATGAAGAAAGAAAAAACGTACCACTGGAGATGGCGCTGTCTTAATGTAACATTACCGACCAAAAAGGCAGAGGTTTTTGGACGGCCAAGTTCCCTGTATCATGTAAATCACTATTGGATAGAGAGGTAGAAAAAGTACTTACAGACAAAACTTGCAATACCAGCCATTTACATGGTTCTTCCTGGTGGGATGCATACCAGTACCAGGCCTCCCGCAGAGGCGAAGGTCTTTCGTTGGATCTTTAAGCTGGGTTGGGTCTTTCTATTGTTTATCCAGCAGCGAGGGAAACAAACGAACCTTGTTTATGTCACATGCGTTGCTGCTCAACTCGTCCATTCCATCAGATTCCCCATCGCAGCTCACAGTTTCTTTTCTTCGTTTGTAAGAAGTACTTCCCTTGGCCTTTCGGACTATGTCAATGCTGGCATCAGAGTCATCAGAGTCCAAACCAGTCCCAGTAATCCCCTGCTTCTGCCAATCATTAGAGGACTTGAGGCTTACTTCAGTATAGACAGGCTTACTCTGGATTTGGGATGTTTGGGTCGTTTTCCATCAGACTCGGCTGGCCCACTAGTATCTTGATCCTGATGCTGTCTTTTCTGAGCACAGGGCAATGGCCATTCAGATTCTGATGGTGAGTATACCCACTCTATCTCACTTGTATCCTTCAATGTACCATCTTCCCGAACTGCATCACCATCAGGTCTAGGTGCAACCTTGTAGGCAACCCCCTCTTTTTGGTTTGTATCTACATGGCAGGGAGGGTCTTCATCATGTTAGGACAGCTGAGGAAAGGGTAACAAGGTGAGTCTACCTTGTTTTCGCTCACATAGCTCTTCTGACACAGGTATTGGATAGTCGTGGCCCTGGACCCGCTTTAAAGAGAGGGGCCTCTGTGAGCCTTCAACAATAAGGCTTGGGTCGGGTCGATCATGCTCTCCACGAGCCATGAAAAAAAAAAAGGGTGCATTGAAGGCCGCACAGGACAAGCTATTTGTGGGGATCAAACTCGAGAGGCTATGGACGAATTTGGGATAATAGGTCAGGTTTTTTCTAGTTAAACATCGCAGACTTCAAGTTCTACTAGCGAGTTTTTTTTTCTTTCCCCATTCAGCCACTCAGTGCTCAGCAGGAGCAACTCAATGTTGGACCAGGTTCATATCGAAAGCGACATGAAAGGCGACATGTCATTGATGGCAACGTTGCCCTTCTCAGTGTCCTCAACACGGCAGCCCAAGGGATATGGGTCTGTATTTCTGTATCAACCAGGCACACTTGAACAAGCAGCTTATGTGTCTCTTGTTCCTTCCCCCCCACGCTTACAGCGCCATGCGAGAGGAATTCATGTGGACTAGTGAAAGCTTCTTACTCGTGTATTCTATCACATTGCGGATTCAATACAGACCCCTCCTACCGCTGACAACGCCATGCGAGAGCAATACATAAGGACTGGTGAGGCTTCTTACTTATCTACCACATTGTGGATTGATACAGACCCCCCCCCCACCGTAACGTGGATAGATACAGAATTCTTTTGGGGAAATCAACACGTTCCACCAACAAATTTTACGCCTGAAGGACAAGGACTTATTTCCAGGTTGGCATGAACAGTATGTCTCATCAAATGCTTTCAGATAGTGGGTCGTGATCTTGTAAGGTAGCTTCAGAGTGCTGCTGCGATGCCTCAACACTACCGCCCACACATCTCTTGTACATATTCTTTTCTCACCGTGCCCCTCACCTTTGACACCACCACTTACTTCAACACAACGCCAACACCACACCACCCACAGCAAGACTCACTTCTTGACTCAGTTTTCCCTTTACTTCCTCTCTAATTGTCCTTACCTGTAGATAAACCCTTAGACTTCCCTCCTTTAATCAATATTATCTTGAGTCATCTTATCTTTGTGTGATTTTGAGTTTTGTCTCAGCGTGTGTTGCTGTCGCTTGGACAGTGCATTTGTACGCATCACCTGTTTAGGGTAGGCAAGGGCTGGGTTGGCCCTAGGGCCAACGAGGGCCAGACCAGCCCCCGGACAGTCTAAGCATACAAGCCTTGCAGGAATGTGTGTGCTTTTCTTGAATCTTGTGAATGTCATAGCTTATCATGTCCTCTTAGTTGAATGAGTCCATTGGCTACATGCATGTGCACAGAAGCAGTGCTAGGAAGAAGAGGCTACTCTTATTGAATATAAGATACAGTGGACAGTGTATTTTTTTATCCATAAGCAGAAGGATTGAGAGTGACAAAGAACAATGGCAAATGACAATCAAGAAACTGAACCAGCAGCATATACTCCTTGCAAAGCAGAAATGTGAGGCTAAATGGCTCAAGATGCCAATTATTCATCCATAAAAGCTAACAATGTATATGTTACTCCTTTTTTGTAAAGCCTATAATCAGGATTGTGAGCAAAAATCAGGAGAGAAGAGTAGCAGTAGCAGCAGTGACAAATAAAATGAGGGAGCAGACAAGCATGAGCATGGAATGGGGGCAACAGGACAAGACTCATTTGGAGTCTTGTCTGGCTACTATATATAATTTTTAGACTAAACAGATTTGTTAATTAAGGAGGAGAGGGGCTAGTAATCAAAGGGAATGGTCTCAATCTGGGCCTTGAGAGACGGCCACTCATAGTGAATGTGGGTATGGGACTAAGTCCTCAACATGGAGAGTGTACTAACTAAATAAAAGAAAGTCAGGGTGAGGAAAAGGAATAGTATAGCAAGTAATGGCTGTGTGCGATCGCCCCCAATGGGGAGCAGTTGTTATCCACACTGGTGGGTCCTCAGGGTGCCTAGGATGTTGGTTGTCCTGTCCTTGGTACCCTCTAACACTGGGTACCATTCTTGGCCACCAGTCTCTCTCCTGCATTCTCATAATCCCTCATCACAGGATATTAAATTTTACCTGCTGTCATCAACTGTATAACCATAACATTTGTACTGTGTATCTGCTTTTCTGTTGTTCTTACATGCTCTGTTAATATAGATTATGTATGGTCAACAAAGCTGGAAGTTAGTCAAGCTTACACTACTTGCAATGGAAGCTAACAAGAAGTAGAGATCACACAATGATAGTAATAAAAACTTTTTATAAGTCAGCTCTAAAGTGATGGTGCACAGACCATTTACAAAAGATTATTATAATGCTTTGTTGTTACAGCATCCTTTCTTGCTTTTTGCTACCTTACCTGGCCTTGTGATGGCATTTTGAGATTTTCAAGCATTTTTTTCTTCACTTAACACACAGTCTGAATCTCTGTTTTTCTTTTCACATGGCATATCACCATAGATTACAGTTAGTCATTTTATCTCACATGGGAATCTTAAATGGCCTGTTGCTGATTTCTCTGCACATATGTGGTCTTTAGTAATGCTGGTAATGGCAAAGAGAATGTCAGCCCTACTTTTTTATTGACATTATCTACTGTAGGATTGTGATATACTTGCTCAGGTCACCAATGTGAGAAAAGATACTCTCATAGTAGTCATGAACTGCTACAGTCAATCCTAGAAAATTGTTATTCTGGTTATCCTTCAGGGAAACCCAGGCATTGACTAACACTGGTAACGGATCACCAATGATGTTCAGCCAATTATATTTGGCAAGGAAGGGGTTTAGTTGAGTTATGTTATTGAACATTAAAGAAATGTTAGATATTATCAGGAAAACCCATCTGGCCTTAAAGTGTATTAGATGCTTCTTAAAGCTTACTTAAGTGCCTTATTGACAGTGGTAAGCAGAAGGATCTACTTACTACTGTCAATAAGACACTTAAGTAAGCTTTAAGGAGCATCTAATATACTTTAAGGCCAGATGGGTTTTTCTGATAGTCATGCCCTATTAGATGGAAAGAGCACCTGGACAGAACATTATTCTGGAAGATAGTCCTATATGAAGGATATGTGTTTCAGACAAATATGATCAGCTATCTTTTGTCTGAAACTGTGTCCATGAATGCACCCACATCAGTCTTTTCACAAATTTCTTGTCACATCTTGTACAAGCTTGTACAAGAAGCAAAAGTTAACCAGTGACAAGCATGACAAGCGAATGTCAAAATCTTGACCAGAACAGAAAAAATCATTTGAGCCTGATTAGTAACAAGTTAACAAGCCAGCAAGTCTGAAAGCTGACAAGACTGAAGCACATTTTCATTAAAACTAGTATAGTACTTTGTATACTAGTAGTAGTACTCAGCAGGTGGACAAAAATTGAATCAATGACTAAATATACAAAGGCAAGGGGTAGGAATGAAAGAAAACTGGGAAAAGACAGTGGAGCATTCAAAATGCGCGACAATGAATGTGAGCCTGGACCTGCCAGTGGGTATATGGTGCTGCTTGAACTCTGAACTCAGTGCTGCAAATCTAAATAAATACTAGTAAACATTGTGATCCTAGTGAGGGATATGAAGATGTTACCATTTAATCAGATGATTCTGGATCAATCAGACTGCTTGGTAGCTCATGGAGGTTTCAGCACTCTTGCTTCATCAAAGGCCCTGGTGTGCTAATGCAAACATCTTCTTCTTGCTCAGATTGGGCTTCACAGAGTTCCAGGATTTGCATCCAGCATTCCTCAGAAAGCCCTTTGGCACCCACAATATAATCATCAACCTTACCACTGACTATCTCATGGGAGAAGTACCCTATGTTCTTCAAGTTCTGCATTCTGGTCTTATACATTAGGAATGCACACTCCAGCTGAAGATTTTTTGGTTAGCATCATGATAATCACAGAGGGTACAGTCAAACACTCATGCTGGCAGCGGCCATACCAAGTGCCCCCTTTGGATACCCAAAATCAGATTCTGATTTCTTGATGTATTTGATGAACGGTGAGAACACAGATATTATGAAATGTGATTGAAACAGCTTTCAGGGTTACTGGAACACGAGATACTTTAGGGTTAAGAGGAGATATATATGAGGCGAAAACATATGATGTAATGCTTTGAGTCTTCTGGGTAAGTGCAATCGATAGGGGTGGGTACTTTCTAGACCATTGGGCCGTTGGACTGTGTGGCCCATAAAACAAAGTTGGCAATCCCAGCATGATTACCTATAAATTCCAGGGAGTTAAAATGGTTAGTAACAACCTTAATCGCACAACGGCCAAAGTAGGTTTGCTTCTCGTTAATCTGATCCTTGGCCTATAAATTTCCAAGCATTATACATCAATAAGCTACTATAAATGGAAGGAAGAAGTATACACCATATTATAGATCTTATCATTCAGTTAAACCTTGTATCCTGATTGAGGGTACACAAGATCAATGAGCATCTGAATTGTTTGAACGTCGTTTAATCCAGGCACAGATATTTCCCAAGGGGTTTCAAGTGATCCAAGGTAGCCATAGAGTGTCAGTAAGAACTTAGTGGCCCAGGCTTCATAAGCAAACTGCAGAAGATCTTTACTTGAGTTAACCAAGATCAATAGAGACGCAACACCTCCAGTAGAGGCAGCCACAACTTGAGTGGGGGAGTCCAATGTACCTTTCAGGCTTAATGTACGTCAGATTTCCCTTGCCAGCAGTAGAGTTGCCTGTTCAGCAGCAGTTGCATTTGCTGGTTTTGAGTTAAAAGCAAAGATGGGCCTGGCTTTGGGACACTTTGATGCTGGCACTTTATCATCGTTGTCATCTGAGTTGCCACTGGCAGCATTGCTGATGAGAATCATCTGACAAAAATGGTCAAGCTTGTTTTATGGTATATAAATGGGGAACAATAACACACATCATTCTCACGATCAGGGTTGGCATAACCACTTTTTCTCAGGTGATAGAAAGGCAAAACTGTGGTAGTGTCGTCATCATTCAGCCCACCGATCTGCTTTGGGTGGTTCAGGTCCAGCCAAAGGCCTAGCAGTTCTTGGGAACTGTCATTTGCATTTTCTGAGCCTGAGGGTATATCATGCCAACTCGGAGTCTTTATGTTTGCCTTCTAGTTTATGATAAAACCTGAAGGAAAGCTAGCTGCAACTGCGGCGGACTTGGATTTCAGGCTGTAATCAATCACACCTGTGTCAGATGACTCTGATATAATCATGCCACTGGAAATTTATCACCTGGATTTGAAACGCTTTGGGGACTTGGCTAAGTGGCACTGCTTTTGTCCTGCCTTCATCTCTGTCTTGGCAACTTCCACAGCCACTTGAATCTCTCCTTTTGCTGGCCTTTTATTTCTCTGTCATGAGCCGTAATGGTGTCCTTTCAGCTCACTAGTTTATAAAATCTATGCAGTGACTGACTGGACTTATAGTTTTCTTCTTGGCTAGAATCTCTTTCAAGTTCATGGTCAGTTAACTCAGTTCCTCTTCATCCTCAGACATGCCGCTGATGACATCTAACTCGATGAACTCCAAGTCTGAGTTGCTTTCTATTACCTCTTGGCTCCCTAAAACATTACCAATGCCTTTTGTCGCTGTATCTTCTTCACGCACTTCCTTGTCGTCTTCTAGCTCCTTGTCAACTTCCATTCTTGCCAATACCTTGATCTTCTCTTGCTCCAACATCTGCAATCAAAGCCCATTCTCTCTTTTATGCTCCTCAATAGCTTGAATCTCGGCACTCATCCACTTGGGCTGTTTCATATCTGGTGCTCCAGGATTGATAATATGAGAAGCACATGTTGGGTTAGACAATCAAAGTGAAAGATTCTGATACCTCTCCTTTGCCTTTACAGGCATCAGCTGGTTCAACTCGACGTCTTCCATGTCCATATCTTCTTTACTGTTGCCATGTTCCATAGAAGGCTGCTGAGGCTGGCTATTTTCGTTTATGCCACTAGGAGACCTACTAGTAGCCTTCAAAACATTACAGAGATATGGGCCTTTATTAGCTTGCAAGCTACAAGAAATCAGAGTCTAACTTGGGGCTTACACAGGGTGTGGGGATATACTCAGCCTGAGAGAGATCTGCGATTGCATGGGAGTGGCTGATACAGCGTGTGGGGGTATACTGAGCCCAAGCAAGATCTGCGACTGCATAGGAACAGCTAATATGGTGTGGCCAATGCATTACTATGGGATTTATGGTATGGTTTAATGGTCTAAAAGAAAATGGCAGTACTAATTGGACTTTTTTTAAGGAGGGAAAATTGAAAGAACGCTCTTAGTAATGGAGTTTTGGCTAAGGGAAAATGATGGTGGGTAGTTCAAGTTAGGTAGCAACCACTTGGCAAAAGTTGAATCCCATTTTTCTTAACAGCTGTATGTGTTCTATTGGTTGAGCCTGACAAGTTCAACTTAGCTGGTAGTGCTCCAACTCGTAACTTGTAAATCACTCATGGCTACTACCAGTAGTTTGCCAACCGTCCTCCTGCCACTGTCTTCACTTGTCTCATTTACTTTCATGCTTGTAGATCGGAGTGTGGTTTAAACTTGCACAAAAATGCCATCCATGGACACTTCACACCAGACCATGAAAGAACCCCCACAAAGGAAGTTCATCCACATTTAAATGGTATGAGCACATTAAGGCTGATAATGCTTCATGCTGACACACTGTAGGAATTCCTTGCGACTCAAATGGTCGCCATCTTCCTCCCCACACTCCACCACCACCTCCTGCACCTTCTGAGGGTATTTCACGCAACCCTTGGCATCCCTTTGGGTCTTAAATTTATTTATTTATTTTTGAATTGGGGTTTAGAGTCCCCACGTGTATTGCAACAAGACTAAGTTACACTGTACAAGGTACTATCCTAACGGAGACACAAGTAAGGAAACAGAAGAGTGAAGAGGAAAGAAGAAGGAGCAATAATAGGAAGAGTTAGAGGAGGAGGGGAGCGTGGCCGAGGCCGGAGTCATTCAAGGGGGGTCAGGGCGGGGTGGGAGGGGCCAGAGGCCTTGTTGTGAGAGGAGTAGAAATTGTGCTAAGTGCCTGCCACCTGCTTCTGTAGAAAAGAGGTATTGGGAGGAGAAGCCTTCGATGGTGGAGGTGCGGTGGTCAGAGTGGAGGCAGCAGTCAAAGAGAACATGGTTGATGGAGTAACGATAAAAGGGGGCCAGCGTGGGTGGGCCTGAGTGCAGTGGTGAGAGGATAGGTGTGAAGGGGATGTCGTTGCAAGGGCAAAAAGTGTTGTCTTCTGCCAGCAGCCTAAACTGGTCGCTGTAGTCTGCGAAGAAGGCATGTTGGCTAAGGAGTTGTAGTCCTGATGTAAAGAGATGTCGATTTTTGTGAGAGAGCAGCTCTTTCACAAACGGCGGAGGTTGGTTTGATGGGGTGTTAGGACACGCACGCCAGGCTTTGTGGCCTGGCGTGGGAGGGAGCTCGCCTCTCGCCCATAGGTGGAAAGCAAAGTTAGAGGGGGGAACTGGGGGTTCAATGACCAAAGGTGGTTGTAGATCCCAGAGGAGGCGGTCTAGCTCCAATGACCTGGGGATACAAGCCCATGTGTCCTTGAAGAGCCATAGCTCAATGGCGCGCTCTGGGGAGGGGTCTAGAAAAGAGAAAAGAGAAGAGGTAAAGTAGGAGGCAAAAGGAAGGAAAGGGGACTTAGTGGAAGTGTTCGTAAGATAAGGTAGTGTCAGTTTATTTGGTAAAAGAATATATAGGAAACCCCCCAAAGGGAGTGAGAGGAAAAAATTGAGACCCTGCGAAAGGGCCTTGAGGAGTGACCATCTCCGGTCTGTGTCCACCGACACCCCCGACTGCAGCAAACTCTCCCCACTATATAAGGTAGGGGACATCAGGAACGGGCACCCCTTATGTCAGCAATTAAACCCTAGCTAACCCCATCTCTGAGGTTGTTAAACTTTTCTATCTCCTCATGCAATATTGATCATAAGCAATATATATAACATAGGAATGAAAGTGTACATAAATAGCTCTGTATGCTATGTAAGTTTGAAAAAAAATATTGATTTTTGAGTGAGCTGAGACCAGTTTTTTTTTTTTTGTTTAAAATGTATTATTTTACTCCCTAGACTCCGAAAATGGAAAGTTGGAAAAACACGATCCGCTTTTTGACACACACGTGACCGCTTACTAAGGTCACGTGACCTAAGCAAAAGGCGTGTACCTCCCCAGTGGGACAGCAAAAATACCCCCCCCAATGCCTATAAAATCTCGTGCACAGCAAGCTAGAAGTCAGAATGCTAAAAGAGCGCTACTTGCACGTCTCAGCAGTCCGAATGCAGTGAAGGAGGGTATGTGTTGCCATTAAATTCTTGCTTACATGTGTGACAATGCTTTCCCCAGAGATCCCCGGTGCAGGCATCAACCAGGAACTCCATGGCCACTCCTGGATGGGAGGTGATGACGACAGCTCCTCCAGTGACAGTGATGACGTTTCTGAGGTGTCTGAACTGGAGCACTTCAGTGCAATGCTCCAGAAAGCACAGCAACTTGCTGTGCAGGCACAGCAGATCAGCACAGCACAAAAGCGACCAAGGGTGACAGAAAAGTCCAGAAGCACACTCTACAGGCAGAAGAGGGCCAGAAAAGACCTGATAGAGAAGGGCTTCTACCCTTTGGCCGAGTATGTGGCTCTGATGGAAAAGAAGAGCCGAGGCATGGATACCCAGGACAGAGGCACCACGCGTGCGCACGACATCCCCGTTGTTGCAGAGGTGGAGGAGGCAGAAGGTGGCGAAGAGCTCCTGAGCAGCCTAGCGAAGAACCAGGGGAAACGTCCGACACGCGCGCATGATATCGCCGAAGAGGAGGAGTCCGATGGTGAGCCACCAGGCAGCGGCGCGAATGGCCAGGACATACACCAGACACACGTGTGTGGCATTCCAAGCATCCCCAAAGAGTGGGGGACCGAGGAGGAGCCACCAGGTGGCCTGGCGAATGGCCAGGACATCCATCCGAGCCGCGAGCATGACATCCCAGGTGGAGCCGAGTGGCAAGAGGAGGAGGAAGAGGGGAGCGATAACGACCCACCAATCAGCATAGCGAACAGCCAGGCCAATCGTCCCAGCCACGCGTACGATTTCCCCAGAGGAGCCGAAGAGGAGGAAGAGGAGAGCGAGAATGAACTGCCAAGCAGCAGCATGAGTGGCCAGAACAGATCCCCGATACGCAGGCAAAGCATCCATGATGAGGGGGAGAGCGAAGAAGTACCCCAATGTAGCCTGGGGAATGGCCTAGACAGGCGCCATGGCCATGGCTTCCCAGGTAGAGCCAAGCAGCATGCGGAGGAGGAGGAGGAGGAGGAGGAGGAGGAGGAGGAGAGCGACAAGGATCCACCAACCAGCCTAGCAAATGGCCAGGCCAGTGGTCCCAGCAGCGCATGCGACTTCCCCACTGGCAACGAAGCCGAGGAGGAGGAGGAGGAGGAAGGGATGAGCGAAGGTGTAAACTCACCTGATCCCGAGTTCGCTCGCCGTCTACTCCAAGACCTTCGCTGTGCCCTTATCCCAGACGATCCGACATTGTCGAGTGGCACAGATTGCGTTCACACAATGGAACTGATACGACACCGGAGCACTCTGGCTAAAGCACAGGATCAGTTGCATGTGAAGATGGACAAGATCAAGACTGATCTTGTCCTGCGAGGCCATGTGATGGCCATGCAGGGGCTCTTGAATGTCTTCTTGAATGAAAAGCTGGCCTATACCTGGAGGCAGTCTTCAGCCCTCGTCGCAGCATCGAGTGGCCAAGGGGCAAAACGTGCGCGCAAGATTCGGGAATGGACCCTCAAGTTCCTCCGATCGGGTGAGTTGCCGGTCCATCAGCACAGTGGGAATCGATGGACTGTTTTGGACGATGAAGACGTTTCCCAGGCGATCCAGCTGGAGATGACAGAAGTGATGAAAGGGGGGCTTATCAAAGCCTCCGATGTTGTCGATGCGGTCGCAAGCCCCGGATTACAAGAGCTCTTCAAGCAGATCGGAGTTCCCAAGCCATCGATCTCGGAACGGACTGCTCGCAGGTGGCTCAAGAAATTGGGCTGGCGTTATGGTCAGCACTCCAATGGCCTGTATGTCGATGGCCATGAACGCGAAGATGTGATCAAATACAGGTGTGCATTCGTCAATCGCTGGGCAACATATGAAACTCGTTTCCATCTTGACGACCAGGGGCTTCCTCTTCCTCTCGACAACCAGGGGCTTTCTCTTCCTCTCGGGCCTCCCCTCGGACAACTCACTCTGGGCTTGCTTCCGGCCTCGCGCCTCATTCTTATCACTCACGACGAGTCTACATTCTTTCAAAATGATGAGAGAAAGACTTACTGGGGGCATTCAAGCACAACTGGGACTCCAAAGCCCAAGGGTGAGGGGTATTCCATCATGGTTTCAGACTTCTTAACGGCAGAATGGGGCCCACTCCGGGATGAGCACAGGTGCGCCAACTGTTCTACACATTTATCTGATGTAACTGATCATCTCCGATAGTGAGGTGTGCATCACCTTCAAACCGGGAAAGCAGCGCAATGGGTGGTTCGACGCGGACCACCTCCTTTCTCAAGTCACACAGGCCATCAACATCTTCGAACGCAAGACAAATGGATGCGTGCAGGGACTATTTCTTTTTGATAATGCGCCGTCTCACCAGAAGCGAGCGCCAGATGCGCTATCTGCCCGGCTAATGGTCCGAGGTGCGTCCCCCATCGATTCTTTGCATGCACGGCTCATTTTCTTTCTAGGATCTAAAAAAGGGTGGACCCATCACCCAGGTGGGCCACGAATGCGCCCTGGAACGATGAGCAATGGCAACGCGCAGCCGTTTTATTTTCCGGACGACCACCCCACCATGCCTGGGTGGTTCAAAGGCATGGAGGTGATAATCAAGGAGTGTGGCCTCTGGCCACTGAAGGGGCTCCTTGCGCAGTGCCCCAAGCCTGGGTGCCCTCCAGATCGCTTCGATTGCTGCTGCCGCCGACTACTTTTCATGCAGCCGGACTTTGTTGCCCAGAAGTCACAGCTTGAAGAATTTATTGTATCCCGTGGTCATCTATGTGATTTCTACCCTAAGTATCACTGTGAATTAAATTTTATTGAGCAGTTCTGGGGAGCTGCAAAGCTCCATTTTCGAGGGGCAAGCCGCGCGGCAACCGTTCGCGAAATGGAACGGCTCGTAATCGAGTCCCTTGATTCTGTGCCTTTGCCACAGATTCAACGGTAAGATCTTATCTTTCTATTCTGTTTCATGCTAACTTTATATGTTCTACACAACTTAGATATGCAAATCGGTCCGCGCGATTCATTTCAGCATACAAGGAAGGCCTATCAAGCACACAGGCTGCTTGGGCAAACAGGAAGTTTCATGGCCATCGCACGCTGCCACCCGAGATGGTAGCCAAACTCAAGGAATCACAACCTAGGAGCACATAGAGTATTCTGTATTTATTTAGGAAATTCAGAGCTGGTGCACGCCCTTTCGCGTTGCAATCTTGAGATAAAAATGTCGGATCCCTGTCTGAATGACACAGTCACGTGACCTAACCCTAGGGTTTATGTAGGGTTTAATCGCTGACATAAGGGGTGCCCGTTCCTGATGTCCCCTACCTTAGTAAGAAAGCATGTCCGTAAGAGTCAGGGGTGGGGGTAGAGAGGGGTTGGACGTAGAGGTAATGAGCTAGGGGAAGGGGTTTTGTGATCAAGGACCGAGTAAGAGGGTGTACCTCTTTAACGGGGAAGGAGGTGTAGGAAATGAAACCTGGGTGTGACCAGGCGGGTGTGTATGGGAGGGAGGGGTAAGAGAAGGGGAAAGGAGTGGGAGTCCTGGATTTAACCAGAGACCAAAGGTTCATAAGGGGAAGGAAATTGGGTCTCAAATTGACTTTAACTTCACACATTTCCATTTTGTAGAACTTCAGAGTTCTGAACGCATTTTTTTTTTTTTTTTTGAATCTGCATTTATATAGTGCAATATGCTTACAAATGACAAAGACACACTTGGTGATGTGGTACTACGTGTGCCTAAGATACGAGTGGGGAGTCAGAGGTGGGTGTCACGAAAAGAGATGAGGGGGTGGTGGGCATGGGGGAAAGGTGGTGTAAGGTGTTCAGGTCTCTCTGGGGTAAATTAACCATGGTCCTCAGGGGGAGAGCTCTGCTCCTCAGGTGGACGCATGCCCGTGTCTCCATAATGAACTCTGCAAGTGCTTTGCCTCCATAATATGGGCTGAAAATGATATGAGGGGAGAGGTCTGGGACCTTGGGCACAATGAACTGTTCGCAGGTGGTGTAAAAGAGTGGGCAGGCTGTGATTACGTGGGTCGGTGTTTGCAGGTTGTGTCCACATGGGCACTTGTGAGGGTCTTGGGTGTGCAAGCGGTGGCAGAGGTTGTACTCACATGTGAAGGCGTGTTCCATCAGCAGCCTGACTGCGGTACAGAAGATTGGGCAGGGGAACTTAGCTATGCCCAGCATGAAGTCTAGGGGTTGGTCTGAGGGAGGTTGGGAAAGGGCCCTTCTGAATGCAATATAAACAAAGCTCTTGATATGTGGGCAGCATCTGTAATGGAATTTGGGGTAAAGTGCCATGGAAAACTTCTGCTGACTTATATAGGACGATTGATACCATCCAGCATGGTGATGCGCCATGAAAGGTTTACCATGTCCGTTACCAGGGCCCCTTGCCTCCTGGTACCCCACCAAAGTTGATGACTGAGCATTATGAGCTCTGCATGTAAGATACATGACAAGTTCTCCACCACCAACTCAGTACGCCAGATTTCACTGATAACATTGATTATGCCCCATGTAAGCACCGAGACGCTGATGGACAAAAGATATGGTCAAATTTAATGTCAGCTGATTGGGCTTGGGAGCAGGTGGTACACCCATGTCTATTTTTGCCATATTTGGGTTATGCAGCTGATGGATTACCAGAATGTCATTGCAAAAGACAGGACCACTCATGGGGCAATGTTTGTTCCCATTGTAGCCAGAAGCAACAAGATGACTGTATCGGTAGCAACAGGGAATCAGGAATACCATCCAGTTTACATGTCACCTGGAAATCTATTGAATACTGCATGGCAGGCTCACAGTAACACTTTACTTCCTGTTGCTTTTCTTCCTATTCCAAAAAGTAAGTAAGTCTTTGGCTCATGTCCACCAAACAGGTTAGATTGATAATTATCACATTCTAGCTTCAAAAAAACATAGGAAGGCAGCCGCATTTCAAACATTTTGCTGACAAACATACCATGTGTCACTTTCCCACATTTTTGAACCACTCAAGCCTGGAATGACCACACCAGAAGTTGTTAAATGTCCTGATGGGCATTTTCAACACACAATATATAGATTAGGACCTTATATTGCTGACTACCCTGAGCAGGTTTGGTTGGCAGCTATTGTGCAAGGGTGGTGTCCAAAGTATGTCATGATCCTCTTTCGCTTTGATACAGATACTGATAAATGTACAGGTGTGATGCACTGCCTCATAATCTTGATTGCAAAGGGGCTCACCAGAGGAGCAAGAAAAAATCGGAATTCCTTGTTATTTGGGCTACTGTAGTGTCAGCCCAACGCTTCTGTGACTGTTTGCCTTCCTTATTTAGTATATGCTTAGTCAGGCTTGCCTTTACTGCAGTGGACGGAGTTCTGGGGACTTCAGTCTCATTCTCTCCACTGCAGTCCCCTTGGTCCTCTGTGACTCAAGGGCCCTTCACAGCTCCAGTTAAAACATTCCTTATAGACACATGGGATCCAGCTGCGCTGTGGACTGTGTTTGGCATTCATGCAGACATTGTGATATGTTTTGACCATACCCATTTATTACTCCCATGACATTGAAGGTAATTTACAGCCGTTCACCCATTCCTTCCCTCGGGCAGACATCCATCACCTTTTATCACCAGATCTACTTCATCAAGTCATCAAGGGCATGTTTAAAGATCACCTAGTCACATGGGTTAACGAGTTCCTTCTGGAGGAGCATAACAAAGCCCAAGGGCTAGATAGTATTACAGACATTGACCCCTGGTACATCATTTTCGGTTACTTAAGTGACATGTGCATCTATAGTATCTCTGCTGTGCCACCATTCCCTGGATTGCGCTGCTTCCCAGATGGCCAAGACTTCAAACAGTGGACTGGCGATGACTCAAAGGCTCTCATGAAGGTAAGATCCTATTACTCAATCATGCGATTTACAGTAGCTAAAACAATTGCGAGGCAGGTATTGTTTTAACTGGAGCTGTGAAGGGCCCTTGAGTCACAGAGGACCAAGGGAACTGTGTTTCCACTGGAGCTGTGAAGGGCCCTTGAGTCACAGAGGACCAAGGGGACTGCAGTGGAGAGAATGAGACTATATTGACCAAAGACAATGATAACAACTAACCTGCAGTGGAGAGAATGAGACTGAAGTCCCCAAAACTCCGTCCACTGCAGTAAAGGCAAACCTGACTAAGCATATACTAAATAAGGAAGGCAAATAGTCACAGAAGCGTTGGGCTGACACTACAGTAGCCCAAATAACACTCCCCCATGTCAGTACAACACGTTCTAATGTGAATCAGAAGTCAATCCAAGCATAGAAATGCACCTATGTACTTTGAACCGGTCTAAGGCCTTTGTGAAGATATCAGCAGCCATGTCAGAAGTAGAAACAAATGTGGGTGTAATAAAACCGTCCTGAACAGCATCTCTCAACCAAAATAAGCGAAGAGAGAGATGCTTCATCTTGCTGTGATGCTCTGGGTTCTTGCTCACAGCAATGGCGCTCTGATTGTCCATCCTGAGCAATGATGGTCCAGAGATCAAGTATCCAAGCTCCCCCATGAACTGACGCATCCAAAGGATCTCCTTTCCGGCCTCAACAGCAGCAATGTGCTCTGCTTCAGTGGTGGACAGAGCAACAAGTGCCTGAAGCTTAGAGCTCCAGGAGACTGCACCAGTGCCAATCTTGACCACAAACCCTCCAGTGGACTTCCCATTGTCAGGATTGCCTCCATGGTCTGAATCAGAGTAAGTGATGAAGGGCTCTGGACTGTCAGAAGGCTGATAGACGAGCTTGTAGTCCATTGTGCCCTTGAGGTACCGCAAAACATGCTTGACTGCTTGCCAGTGCTGAAGACCAGGATTGGAGTTGAATCTGGCAAGAACTCCGGCAGAGTAGGCAATGTCTGGCCTTGTGGTGACAGCCAGATACATGAGGGACCCAACAATGGAGACATAGGGAAGTTGGCGCATCTCAGCAGCTTCTGCATCGCTCTGAGGGGACATGGACGTGGAAAGGCGTGATCCAGGGTTGAGAGGAGTGGAGACAGGCTTACAATCATGCAGACCATGCTCCTGGAGGAGGTTGGCAATGAACTGGCTCTGAGAGAGGGAAAGGGAATGTTTGGAGCGGTCTCTGTGAATCTCCATGCCCAGGAGTTGAGTAGTGGCTCCCAGATCACGGAGTTTGAAGTGAGAAGACAGCTGCTGAATGACTGAGTCGATCTGGGCACCATCTTTGCAGGCAAGGGTGATATCATCCACAAAGACAGGCATTAGGATGCGCACATCGCCTCTGAGGTAGATATACAGTCCATGGTCGGACTGGACGCGTTGGAAGCCCATAGACTTGAGCACAGAGTAGAGGGTCTGGTTCCAAACTCGACCAGCTTGCTTCAACCCATACAATGACTTCCTCAACCTACACACATGGTCTGGTCCACCAACCTCAAATCCCTCAGGCTGCTGCATGTAGATCTCCTCCTCAAGCGTGCCATTCAGATAGGCATGAGAGATGTCCACAGAACGGAGCTCAAGGTCCTCCAAGGCAGCAATGGCAAGGATGATTCTGATGGTTGAATAGCGAACAGTGGGGGCAAATGTCTCCTTGAAGTCAAAGCCAGGGCGCTGGGAGTAGCCTTTTGCGACCAATCTCGCCTTGTAGCGTTCAAGGGAGCCATCAGCATTGTACTTGACCTTGAAGAACCATCTGGAGCCTATTGCACGCTTCCCAGGGGGCAACTTGACAACTTCCCAAGTGCCATTGACACTGTGGGCCTCCATCTCTTCTTCACAAGCCTTGTGCCACAGATCTGCATCAGAGCGTCGCTGAGAGAGCTTATAGGAAGGGGGCTCAGCTACAGAGGCTCCATGGGCATTCAGGAGGTCAAGGGGATCATCAGATGATTCCTCCTCTTCATCACTAGATGGAATGGTCGGAGTAGGCTCTCTGTGTTGTCTGTAGCGCTGTGGGACAGTCCATTGCTCAGCTAACCACTCCTCCCTAGGACATCTGAGGCGCTGAGGGCGTGAGGGAAGAGTGTCTGAAGGTGGTGGTGAAGGAGATGGACTGATTGGAAGTGAGATGGACGAGAAAGGAGTGCTAGGAGATGGATGGTGTGATGAGGAAGGTGAAGGATCGGAGTCTGGCTCAGCGGTGTAAAAGGGAGCAGATGGAGGTGTCTGAGGGCGAACTGAAGACAGATCAGATGAAGTAGACCCATCTCCCCCATGAGCTGGCATCTGTGAGAGCTCAGAATCACTAGGAGCGTCAGGGAGCAGCTCAGGAAGCGCAACAAGAGGGGTAGGAGCCTCCAGAAGGGAATTGAGGCAAGGGGGTGGGATGAAAGGAGTAGATTGCTTCTGAAGCATGAAAAAGTGTTCATCAAAGTCAGCTCTCTCTGAGATGATCACCTTCTTGGTCACTGGATTGTAGAACTTCCAAGCCTTGTAGCCATCAGGGTATCCAATGAAGACACACTTCTCCATGTGCACTCCAAGGCTGCCAAGTGGACGCTTGTCCCTCTGAATGACAAGGCCTCTCCCCAGAAAGATGGTGGCATGCCAGACTCATGAAGCATAGAGATAATGCCCTCCTCCATCGTCCTATTAGCCCTCTCAGCGACCCCATTCTGCTGTGGACGATTCCTAGCTGTGTGCTGCCTCTGGATGCCATGATCAATGCAGAAGTTGTCAAACTCCCTAGACATGTACTCCCCTCCCTTGTCATCTCTAAGCGTCCCAATCCTCTGTCCTGTGACACTCTCTGCCCATGCCTTGAACTGTCTGAAGGCAGAGAATGTCTCAGATTTGCACTTCAACAGATAGACAGCCTTAAAGCAAGAGAAGTCATCAATGAAAGCAACCCAGTAGCAAAATCCCTGATGAGTTGACACCTTCACAGGTCCATGGAGATCACTGTGGATAAGTTGGAGGGGTCTAGATGCTCTAGAGGTCAATGGAGAGAACGGATCTGAGTGCATCTTGCCAGCTTTGCAGGCTTCACATACCGGATCAGGATCAGCTTGAGAATCAAGCTTGAATCCAGTCACCAGGTCACCTGAGAGCAGCTTCTTGACCCCAGCAAGGTGTTGGTGACAGAGGCGTCGATGCCAAAGGTCCCAGTCCATAGAGAGAGTGGTAGAAGATGAGAGGGACGCAAATTGCTCCACTGGAAGTGTTTCCCCAGCCAGAAATGCAGCATTTGAAGAAGTGTCCACCTTTGCCTGAATGACAGTGTGTCCATCCCTGATGAAGTTGAGGGTGTCCCTCACAATAGAGATAGTGAAAGAGCAATGCATTGTGAGATATAGGACAGAGAACAGATTACTGGAGAGGGAGGGAACATATAGCACATTTGTGAACTCTAGAGGTGCCATCTCCTGCCCATCCACCACAGGATTGAAGTAAACTGACCCAACACCTTCAGAATACAGCACAGATCCATCAGCTAGGCGAATGGGGGATCCTGTGGGGCACCAAATTTTGCAGCCAATGACGGTTGAATGTCATATGAGCTGAGGTGCCAGTGTCTGCATTCCAGGAGGTGTGAGAATGAGAAATGGGTGTGGCAGAGAAGAGAGCACTTGCAGAGGCAATGGAAGTGTTCTGAGGCACAGCAGGAGCAGACTGAGAGTGAGTGGAAGCAGGGGCAGCAGTAGAGGGCAAGGGAGAGCCAAATTGACGAGTCAACTTCTTCTTGAGAAAGCATTTGGCCTCAATATGGCCAAGGTGAGAGCAGAAGTCACATTTGGGGCGAGTGAAGGCCCTATTCTGTGAGTTTTGAGGAGAGGTGGATTGGGAAGGAAGGGAGAACGCCTGGGAAGGCTTGGAGGACGATCTGGGTGCAGTAGATGATGCAGAGAAGGCAGAGGTGGTCCCAGAGAGGTTTGAACATGTCTGATCCATGTTTCTGAGTGACTGGATGACAGATGGCTTGTCAAACTTGTCCAGGACAGAGATAGTGCGCACAACATCGTCAATGGAGTGTGGGAGTGCCCTAATGGTGGCCATGACTGCCAGTTCATCATAGAGGTCATCCAGAGTGAAGGAAGAGGGGGACTCTAGGGGCTCTGAGTTGTCTTTCTGGATGGAAAAGAGGGTGTGATAGGCATTGAAGCGAGGGGCAGTCCTCTGTTGGATGATCCAGGATGAAAGAGGCCTTCAGAACATCCCAAATCTTGATAGGGTCATCCTCACAGTCCCTAATGAGCACCTTGACATCATGAGTCATAGCAGTCTTCAGTGCACCAGCAGCCCTCTCAGCCTTAATCTCCCATCTCTCCAACTTCTCCTCATCCACAGCAACAGCAGGGGTGATGACTTGGCCCTGGGAGTCTCTGATCTTGAGATTTGGAGCTGGTTTCTTCTCCTGGCCTGAAACAAGGCGCCAGAGACCATTGAGTTAAAGCCAGGACTTGATATCATCAGCCTAAAGTCAATAGGTTTCGCTTGTAAGAGGAGAAATGGAGGAAATGGAGGATTCCTTGGTAGAGGACATGGTGTAGGGACTGCAGTGGAGAGAATGAGACTGAAAGCCCCCAAACTCCATCCACTGCAGTAAAGGCAAACCTGACTAAGCATATACTACATAAAGAAGGCAAACAGTCACAGAAGGGCCAGACTCAGAGCCAAGAGACATCTGGCTAGACCCAAGAAAGGCTTGGTAGGAAGTGGAATCAGAGGGAGTAGATGTGGTGATCCTGTTGGTGACATGAATGAATGAAGCCAAAGCCTCTTCCCAGAATGAAGGTGGCATTCCAGACTCATAAAGCATAGAGATAAGTCCTTTATCCATTGTCTTATTAGCCCCCTCAGCAACCCCATTCTGCTGTGGATGATTCCTAGCTGTGTGCTGCCTCTGGATGCCATGGTCAATGTAGAAGTTGTCAAACTCCCTAGACATGTAGTCCCCTCCCTTATCATGTTATTTGGGCTACTGTAGTGACATGTCAGCCCAACGCTTCTTTGACTGTTTGCCTCCCTTATTTAGTATATGCTTAGTCAGGCTTGCCTTTACTGCAGTGGACGGAGTTTTGGGGACTTCAGTCTCATTCTCTCCACTGCAGGTCAGTTGTTATCATTGTCTTTGGTCAATATATACACCTTCACAGGGCCATGAAGATCACTGTGGACAAGTTGAAGGGGTCTAGATGCTCTAGAGGTCAAAAGGTGGGACAGATCTGAGTGGATCTTGCTGACTTTATAGGCTTCATATACTAGATCAGAATCAGCTTGAGATCTATCAGCTAGGTGATTGGGGATTCTATATGGCACCAGATTTCTCAGCCAATGATGGTTGAATGTTATATGAGCTAAGGTGCCAATGTCTGCATTTAAAGAGGTGTAAGAATGAGGAACAGGTGTGGTAAAGAAAAGGGCACTGCAGAGGCAATGGAAGTGTTCTGAGGCACAGAAGGAGCAGCCTGAGGATTAGTGGAAGCAGGGACAGCATCAGAAAATGGACAAGGGAGAGCCAAATTGATGAATCAACTTCTCTTTGAGGAAGCATTTGGCCTCTACATGGCCAAGATGAGAGCAGAAGTCAGACTTGTGGTGAGTGGAGGCCCTACTCTAAGTTCTGAGAAAAAATGGACTGGGAAGGCTTAGAGGACAATCTGGGCACAGTAGATGATGTAGAGAAGGCAGAGGTGGTCCCAGAGAGGTTTAAATTGTCTGATTCATATATCTGAGTAACTAGATCACAGATAGCTTGTCAAACTTGTTACCACCTTGTTGATAAGGGAGTCTAGGGACTTGGTAACTGTCTTTTTGGATGGAAAGGAGGGTGTAGTAGGCATTAAAGTAAGGGTCAATCCCCTGTTGGATGAAAGAGGTCTTAAGAATGTCCCAAATATTGATAAGCTTGTTCTCACAGTCCCTAATGAGTACCTTGACATTATGACTCATAGCAGTCTTCAGTGCACCAGCAGCCCTCTCAGCCTTGATCTTCCATCTCTCTAACTTCTCTTCATTTACAGCAACAGTAGGGGGTGATGACTTGCTTGGCCTTAGAAGTCGGGTTTTGGAGCTGGTTTCTTCTCCTGGCCTGAGACAAGACGCCAGAGACCAGGGCAGGGCCCATAACCTGTTTTAGCTGGAGCTGTGAAGGGCCCTTGAGTCACAGAGGACCAAGGAGACTGCAGTGGAGAGAATGAGACTATATTGACCAAAGACAATGATAAGAACTGACCTGCAGTGAAGAGAATGAGACTGAAGTCCCCAAAACTCCGTCCGCTGCTGTAAAGGCAAGCCTGACTAAGCATATACTAAATAAGGAAGGCAAATAGTCACAGAACCGTTGGGCTGACATTACAGTAGCCCAAATAACAGGTATATTTAGCTGCAATTGTGGGCCATGTGCCAGAAGCGATGGTTAAATGTCTTTCTGCTTTCCTCAATTTCTGCTACATTGCCCAGCACAACGCTATCACCGATGAAGGGCTCAGGAAACTGGAGAGCACCCTGGCCCGGTTCCATGTTCACAGAGAAATATTCATTGGCACAGCTGGAGTCACAGGAGACCAAATATTACTCCCACAACAGCACTCACTCAAGCATTATGTACGCTCCATCCATCTCTTTGGATCACCAAATGGGTTGTGTTCATCAATAACCGAGTCAAAGCACATTAAGGCAGTCAAGGCACCCTGGTGGCATTCAAGCCACTTCCAAGCTCTGGCACAAATGCTACGGACAAATTGCTGGCTGGACAAGCTAGCAGTGGCATGTCAGATACTTACAACGCTTGGGATGATAGGTGCCAACCAAGGCCTGGCCACAGGTCCCAAATCCTTGTCCTCAGTTGAGCTAGCTCAGACCTCTGGTGCGTTCCCTAATATTCTTGTCATGATGACATTCCAGTTGGCTCACTGACAAGAATCATGACAGAGGGAGGCTATCTACAATCCCTCAGATCCCTTGCAGTTCACATCAATCAACCTCAATTCCCAGTGGCCTTTCATCAGTTCTTATATGAACAAATCAATGCAGACTCCGAAGTTTCACCTGCTGATGCCGATATCAAGGATTGCCCAGACTTTATGGGTCATATTGTCATTTACCATTCTGCTATTGCCTGATTTTTTTCACCAAGTGACCTATGTGGAGCCAGTGGTAAGTATTGGGAGCAGATACGCTCCTACCCAAATTGGCATGGTAAATATGTGCGATATGACACTATATTCATCAAAACAGGCCCAGATTCCGATCCAATGTATGGCATGACCATTGGCCATGTGCTTCTTTTTTTCTTGTTTATGTTTAGAGATAAATGCTTTCCTTGCATTCCCATTCATTGGTTTATGCCAGGTAATGTACCTGACAAAAATATGGGCATGTGGGTGGTACAGCCGGAATTGACAAGTAATGGGCATCACACCCTTTTGGTTGTTCACCTAGACTGTGTAGCAAGAGTGGCACACCTGCTTCCAGTTTACAGAACTTCATTCATACCAGGAGAGCTTAAATTTTATGATTCCCTTGATGTCTTTTGTTCATATTTCGTTAACAATGTCATTGACCACCATACTCACAAATTTTTGTCATAAGAATTCATAGATTTCAATTATTTTGCTTAGCATTAAATCGAGGTGAAACTTGGAAGGCCCCAAGCCTTTCTCCATGCCATTGGACACCCAGATTCACCTCACCACTGAGCGTGTGCACATGTGTAGCAGTTGGCATACACAGCTCCAACGTTGAGAGGGTTCTCCAGATGTGCATCCTCATGCCAGTGTCTGAGAGTTACTTCTCAGGGCTGGCTTATATGACATCTATGGTACCAAGTTTCAGGAAGTCTAAGCAAAACTATGGGGTGAGGGCCGTGCTGGCCACACTGTACTAGCACACACAACGCAAATATATACAATAGTTAAAAAAATATTTTAGTACCTTGTCGTCTTGCCATTCTTGTTGAACTTGTCAGCTTGTGACAAGCCCAAAAAGTTGGCAAGAAATCTGTGAAATTACTGATGCAGAGAAAGAGCACCAGAAGCCTTGGGTGACCAGAATCCTGGGTATCATTGCCAGACCTTCCTCCAGCTCTTTAAAGGTAATTAATAATATCTGTAAGGCAGAGGGAGTGTTCCTTGATAAGCTGAGAGAGTTCTGACATTAAAACAGAGGCATAGTCAAGGTGGATTTGTTAGTAGTGTTGACAGAGAGAGTTCAGTAATACATTGATTATGCAAAAAACAATAGTCCATGTAAGCTTATTATAATGCTTCCCAGTAGTTTGTGCAAGGCCATTATAATGTTTCAAGCAATATAGCCTAATTAGTTATTTTTTTGTCATTATTATGTTTGTGTAAAAAACCAAGAAAAGCACTCAACAATAGAATATGATTAGGACACATTCAACTTGACAGAATTTGTGGCAGCCAGCCAGTAAGTGTACTAGTGTTATTTGTGCTACTGTAGTGTCAGCCCAACACTTCTGTGGCTATTTATGTTCCTAATTTAGTATATGCTTAGTTAGGCTTGCCTTTACTACAGTGGACAGAGATTTGGGGCCTTTAGTCTCATTCTCTCCATTGCAGGTCAGTAGTTATCATTGTTTTTGGTCAATATTAGTCTTATGCTCTTTGTTGCAGTTCCCTTGGTCCTCTGTGACTCAAGGGCCCTTGACAGTTCAATTCTTGACAGAAAGGCTTGGTGAAGAGTAGAAGTAGTGATCCTATTGCTGACATAAATGAACAAGGCCAAACTCTCTCCCTAGAATAAAGGTGAAACCCCAGACTTATGAAGACCCTAAACTCATCAAGCAAAAAGGTAAATCCTTTCTCTGTTGTTTTATTTGTTATTTGTAATACTGTAGTATTAACCCAACAGTTTACTATTTGAGTTCCTTATTTAGTATATGCTTAGTCAGGTTCACCTTTACTTCTCTCCCCTACAGGTCAGTAGTTGTCATTTATTTCCTCCATTTCACCTCATCAACAAAAGTTATCAACTTTAGGCTAATGATATCAAGTTCTGGCTCCAGCTTAATGGTCTCTGGCAATTTTTTTCAGGCCAGAAGAAGAAACCAGCTCCAAAACCCGACTTCTAAGGCCAAGCAAGTCATCACCCCCTACTGTTGCTGTAAATGAAGAGAAGTTAGAGAGATGGAAGATCAAGGCTGAGAGGGCTGCTGGTGCACTGAAGACTGCTATGAGTCATAATGTCAAGGTACTCATTAGGGACTGTGAGAACAAGCTTATCAATATTTGGGACATTCTTAAGACCTCTTTCATCCAACAGGGGATTGACCCTTACTTTAATGCCTACTACACCCTCCTTTCCATCCAAAAAGACAGTTACCAAGTCCCTAGACTCCCTTATCAACAAGGTGGTAACAAGTTTGACAAGCTATCTGTGATCTAGTTACTCAGATATATGAATCAGACAATTTAAACCTCTCTGGGACCACCTCTGCCTTCTCTACATCATCTACTGTGCCCAGATTGTCCTCTAAGCCTTCCCAGTCCATTTTTTCTCAGAACTTAGAGTAGGGCCTCCACTCACCACAAGTCTGACTTCTGCTCTCATCTTGGCCATGTAGAGGCCAAATGCTTCCTCAAAGAGAAGTTGATTCATCAATTTGGCTCTCCCTTGTCCATTTTCTGATGCTGTCCCTGCTTCCACTAATCCTCAGGCTGCTCCTTCTGTGCCTCAGAACACTTCCATTGCCTCTGCAGTGCCCTTTTCTTTACCACACCTGTTCCTCATTCTTACACCTCTTTAAATGCAGACATTGGCACCTTAGCTCATATAACATTCAACCATCATTGGCTGAGAAATCTGGTGCCATATAGAATCCCCAATCACCTAGCTGATAGATCTCAAGCTGATTCTGATCTAGTATATGAAGCCTATAAAGTCAGCAAGATCCACTCAGATCTGTCCCACCTTTGACCTCTAGAGCATCTAGACCCCTTCAACTTGTCCACAGTGATCTTCATGGCCCTGTGAAGGTGTATATATTGACCAAAGACAATGATAACAACTGACCTGCAGTGGAGAGAATGAGACTGAAGTCCCCAAAACTCCGTCCACTGCAGTAAAGGCAAGCCTGACTAAGCATATACTAAATAAGGGAGGCAAACAGTCAAAGAAGCGTTGGGCTGACATGTCACTACAGTAGCCCAAATAACATGATAAGGGAGGGGACTACATGTCTAGGGAGTTTGACAACTTCTACATTGACCATGGCATCCAGAGGCAGCACACAGCTAGGAATCATCCACAGCAGAATGGGGTTGCTGAGGGGGCTAATAAGACAATGGATAAAGGACTTATCTCTATGCTTTATGAGTCTGGAATGCCACCTTCATTCTGGGAAGAGGCTTTGGCTTCATTCATTCATGTCACCAACAGGATCACCACATCTACTCCCTCTGATTCCACTTCCTACCAAGCCTTTCTTGGGTCTAGCCAGATGTCTCTTGGCTCTGAGTCTGGCCCTTCTGTGACTGTTTGCCTTCTTTATGTAGTATATGCTTAGTCAGGTTTGCCTTTACTGCAGTGGATGGAGTTTGGGGGCTTTCAGTCTCATTCTCTCCACTGCAGTCCCTACACCATGTCCTCTACCAAGGAATCCTCCATTTCCTCCATTTCTCCTCTTACAAGCGAAACCTATTGACTTTAGGCTGATGATATCAAGTCCTGGCTTTAACTCAATGGTCTCTGGCGCCTTGTTTCAGGCCAGGAGAAGAAACCAGCTCCAAATCTCAAGATCAGAGACTCCCAGGGCCAAGTCATCACCCCTGCTGTTGCTGTGGATGAGGAGAAGTTGGAGAGATGGGAGATTAAGGCTGAGAGGGCTGCTGGTGCACTGAAGACTGCTATGACTCATGATGTCAAGGTGCTCATTAGGGACTGTGAGGATGACCCTATCAAGATTTGGGATGTTCTGAAGGCCTCTTTCATCCTGGATCATCCAACAGAGGACTGCCCCTCGCTTCAATGCCTATCACACCCTCTTTTCCATCCAGAAAGACAACTCAGAGCCCCTAGAGTCCCCCTCTTCCTTCACTCTGGATGACCTCTATGATGAACTGGCAGTCATGGCCACCATTAGGGCACTCCCACACTCCATTGACGATGTTGTGCGCACTATCTCTGTCCTGGACAAGTTTGACAAGCCATCTGTCATCCAGTCACTCAGAAACATGGATCAGACATGTTCAAACCTCTCTGGGACCACCTCTGCCTTCTCTGCATCATCTACTGCACCCAGATCGTCCTCCAAGCCTTCCCAGGCGTTCTCCCTTCCTTCCCAATCCACCTCTCCTCAAAACTCACAGAATAGGGCCTTCACTCGCCCCAAATGTGACTTCTGCTCTCACCTTGGCCATATTGAGGCCAAATGCTTTCTCAAGAAGAAGTTGACTCGTCAATTTGGCTCTCCCTTGCCCTCTACTGCTGCCCCTGCTTCCACTCACTCTCAGTCTGCTCCTGCTGTGCCTCAGAACACTTCCATTGCCTCTGCAAGTGCTCTCTTCTCTGCCACACCCATTTCTCATTCTCACACCTCCTGGAATGCAGACACTGGCACCTCAGCTCATATGACATTCAACCGTCATTGGCTGCAAAATTTGGTGCCCCACAGGATCCCCCATTCGCCTAGCTGATGGATCTGTGCTGTATTCTGAAGGTGTTGGGTCAGTTTACTTCAATCCTGTGGTGGATGGGCAGGAGATGGCACCTCTAGAGTTCACAAATGTGCTATATGTTCCCTCCCTCTCCAGTAATCTGTTCTCTGTCCTATATCTCACAATGCATTGCTCTTTCACTATCTCTATTGTGAGGGACACCCTCAACTTCATCAGGGATGGACACACTGTCATTCAGGCAAAGGTGGACACTTCTTCAAATGCTGCATTTCTGGCTGGGGAAACACTTCCAGTGGAGCAATTTGCGTCCCTCTCATCTTCTACCACTCTCTCTATGGACTGGGACCTTTGGCATCGACGCCTCTGTCACCAACACCTTGCTGGGGTCAAGAAGCTGCTCTCAGGTGACCTGGTGACTGGATTCAAGCTTGATTCTCAAGCTGATCCTGATCCGGTATGTGAAGCCTGCAAAGCTGGCAAGATGCACTCAGATCCGTTCTCTCCATTGACCTCTAGAGCATCTAGACCCCTCCAACTTATCCACAGTGATCTCCATGGACCTGTGAAGGTGTCAACTCATCAGGGATTTTGCTACTGGGTTGCTTTCATTGATGACTTCTCTTGCTTTAAGGCTGTCTATCTGTTGAAGTGCAAATCTGAGACATTCTCTGCCTTCAGACAGTTCAAGGCATGGGCAGAGAGTGTCACAGGACAGAGGATTGGGACGCTTAGAGATGACAAGGGAGGGGAGTACATGTCTAGGGAGTTTGACAACTTCTGCATTGATCATGGCATCCAGAGGCAGCACACAGCTAGGAATCGTCCACAGCAGAATGGGGTCGCTGAGAGAGCTAATTAATAGGACGATGGAGGAGGGCATTATCTGTTAGATACATCTGTTAGATACAGTGGGATCTTGTCCTGCTTATCTTGGAGTGAGGATTACCTTTTGCATTTCATTATATTGGATTTGTAGAAAGCTTCAGACAGACTCAGAACCCCAAATAGGTAGTTATGATATGTATGTTGATTCTTCGAGAACTTAGCAAACATACATAAATTATAGTCAGCCACACATTCAACTGTATATATATACCTGTAGTTTTACCCTGGGGACTTAGCATTTTCACTCCCACTGACTTGTCCTCAAGTTGGTTTTCAATCTATGAGTGTTTTCACTCCCACTGACTCATCCTCAGCATTTTCATTATCTCTATGCTTTATGAGTCTGGCATGCCACCATCTTTCTGGGTCTAACACATTCTTGTGGTCTTTTTCACCTTGATTGCACCCTGGTCATTCGGACAAGGAATCAGCCTTGTTGGTCTTTCTGGGGTGGTGTATGATCTTCATATTGTATTTTGCCAGTTTTAGGATATAGCACACCACTCTTCAGTTGATCTTATGGGCTTCCCAATAGTATTCTAGATTGGCATGATCACTGACAACTATAATGATGTGTGGGGAGCTTAATAGAAGATGTTGCCAATATTCTGAGCCTCAGATCATTGCCAGTAGTTCTCAATCATGAATGTTGTAGTTTCTTTCAGCTTGATTAAACATTCAAGAGTAGTATCCTACTGGGTGCAGCTTTTGGTTTTCATTGGGTTGGTAGAGGATTGCCTCACTTGTGTACTGTGAGGTTTCCACTATGTCAAATGCTGGCATGCCCAACACACCCCAGACTCTCTCTTGCAAGGTGTATAACCTATTTTCAAGGAGTTGAAGAGAAGCCTTTGCAATGCAACATTCATTGGGTCATTTGTGGGTAAAGGCCTTCCGCTGAAGCCAGTCCCATAGTAGGTCCAAGTTATCTTCCTACATGTGCATATGTACTCACACTTCTATACTACAGCCCTAAGGAGCCCAGTGGCAAGTGCATCACCATGTGTGATCTCAGCACATACCACCAGAGGTGTTGCTGGGATTTGCTGATGTGCTTCTGTGGGCTTCTCACTGGTAGGGACTATTCTGCCCAGTTTTGTGTGCCAAAGTCTCTTCAGAGCCCCAACTATGGATGCCCTAGCATCATGTGCTTCACCACAAGCTGCTCATACTGGAGTGAGTTATTGTACAAGATATTTGACCACTTCACTTATATTCTTTCTCAACAGTTGACTTAAAGAAGTTTATATTAGTGAATCCTAACACACCATGATGCATCTATCCTCTTCAAAATGGTAAGTACAATCATCACAAATCAAGTACCTCACCAGATGATGCCTTTAGCACTACACTTGACTGCAAGCCAACTGTTGGGCTCACCTGATGGAAAAGATCCCTGCCCATGTGAAACACCTACTAGAAAGAATGGTCAGTGACAATTACACTTGCAGCAGATCATCTCTAATCACACTTGTGCAGCTACTCATCTTGAGACTAAGAAGAAGGAAATGATACCAACAATAACCAGTTCTCAGCTGAGGTGCTGCCACCCTCTCAGGCCAGATCTAATTCCCACTCTGTAATCAGAAGGTCTGACATAGAGCTGTGAGACTATGAGACACAGGCACAAAATTGTGAGTTCAAATTAATGAACAGAAACATTGAGGGTGCTTACAGTATTATGCCCCAACAGTTCCCATCTCAGATGTCTTCACTACTGCAAACTCTTTGCAACAGAATCTCAAGGCTGCATTGAGGCCTGTAGACATTGACAGTGCCCACATCAGGAAAACCCATTTTGCCTTAAACTGTATTAGATGCTCCTTAAAGCTTACTTAAGATGTTGGTAATTAGATCCTCAATGTTGGTAAGTTGAGGATCTAATTACCAATATCTTAAGTAAGCTTTAAGGAGCATCTAATACAGTTTAAGGCAAAATGGGTTTTCCTGATGCAGGCATTGCTCCTGACGATCTTCGACCCCACCTGCCCAGGCATTTCAACCACAGAGTTTCTGCATGTCGTCAGTCAGTGCCCTGTGTGCCAACTGTTGACATTGTCTAGTTTGATACACACACATCATTGCCCATCTCCCAGTGGGTCTAGTGAGCCACAGGACACCAAGCCAGGTGGGGCCCAAGACAACACCTGTAAATGCTGTATTATAGCAGTCCTGTTGTCAAGTGTCATTGGTATGGCACAATGAAAAGATATTGCAGGCAGCCAAAGCAAATGGAGAATGTCAACCCAAAATCCCACATCTTCTGAGACAAAACCCATATGCAAATCCTCACCAGAGCCAGTAGTTGTAATTGAGATTTCTTCAGATGAGGATAGTGATGTGAAACAAAACTTACCTTTGTTTGTAGTGTTTCTACATCAGGAAAACCCATTTGGCCTTAAACTGTATTAGATACTCCTTAAAGCTTACTTAAGATGTTGGTAATTAGATCCTCAATGTTGGTAAGTTGAGGATCTACTTACCAACATCTTAAGTAAGCTTTAAGGAGTATCTAATACAGTTTAAGGCCAAATGGGTTTTCCTGATGCTACCTGCATGCCATCAGGACTTAAGTGGTGTGAATAAACAGTAAAGTAGCAAGTACCACAAGAGCCCACAAAAAACAGCACAAATCAAATGGATTGAAAGCAAAAATGTCTGATTAGAAACAAAATATATGTTTCAAAGTATGTAGCAAATCAAAAAGGTCAAAAAGGTCCTGTCACAAATTTCTTTCTGTGCCTCGAGCAACAGGGCCCAGCAAGTATAGGAGGATGTAATAGGAAGAAAGGGTAATAGCCAAGACATGTAATAAATGTGTGGATGAAAAAACTGAGAAGATGCACTGCAAGCTTGTAAAAGTTCTTTTGTGAAAGTCTGTTGATACCCATGGTCCTGATGTCCATAAAACTATCCCAATCCCAAGCATCAAACCCATCCCATTCCATTACCACTTCCCTCAGACAGTGTAGCCAAGTTCTCTATGCTGTCTTATCCTTAAAGAAGCCCAACTTGACACTACTATTCCAGATTGGGCCCCACATGTTGGTCATGCTGTTGACAGAAGACATTTGCCCTCTATAATCCCATTGCTTTGTTTGATCCAGTGGAAACTGGAGTCAATCCATTTCCCTGATCTCTTCCACCACATGATTCAAGTTGAGATAGTAGAGGATGGTCTGATGGACTTCGACATCATCCACAGTATCTATCTCGACATCACATCTGCAAGTGAGAAGTTCAGTGGGATCAGCCCCATGATCAGTAATGGTGATATTCATTGTCTCAGTAAAACACAGGGGCCCACCATAGATCCAGAACCTAGTGGGGTTGTAACTTGATGTATGTGAGAGGTTATTGGGATCTGGCTTGGGCCACATGGACTTCCAATAGGTGTGACCTAAAATGGATCTCCACTCTGTCATAGTAAGGCCAGGGAGTCCATTCACTGGATATATTGAAAGTTCACAGCACAGAAGGAGCTAGTGGTAGTAGAATGTCTGTTGTTTCTCTTTCTTAGCACCCCAGAAGAGATAGAGTGGTGGGAATGCAAAGTGGTGTGGTGACTGTGCCTGGGCCATATTTAAGAGATTAACATAGAACATAACTCAATCCCATATCTTCTGTCATTTGGGGAACCAGACTGGTGCAGAATCTATAACCTTGCTGCAGCATAGCTCTGGCCAGGTTGTTGAATGAGTGAGGTTGTGTAGCTTGCCATACTTTAGCTCACTTTGTGTGCCAGCTGTCTGTAAGAAAGATATAAGTGTGAGTGCAGGTGATGAAGCAGTACAAACTGATCTTCATCATGGTGCTGATTTTCCAGTTTTTCCAAGTGTCACTTGTAGCCCTCCATCAGGTTAAGAGAGTCCAAGTAATCAGCATATCCCCAAGTGGCAGTCTTGAATTCAGCCAGATTATACTTTACATGTGGGAGATAGTACCAGTGTGGGAGGGGAGTGGAGCTGTGGCTAAAGTGTTATCGGTTCTGTCTTTGATAGGGAGTGGGGTGACAGTTGAATCCACTTCCAAGGATCCAAAGAGTAGATGGCAGAAAGTATGAGGAGGAAGGAAGCAAGTGACCACTGCACATGCCTAGCATAACATTCTTTGTTATAGAATATTGCACCCTGCATGGGTGCATGAAAAGGGGGTCTAGATTCTTTTTCCTTAAAGTCCACCCACCAATCAGCAAAGGCAAAGAGTTCAATAAGAGAATGCTGGGCATTCCTGAAGACTTCCACAAAGTCTTGCCAAGCATCAAATTCACATTTGAGACGATTGACAGCCTCAAAGGCCTGGGCATAAGCTTTTTGTGAATGCTGGACAGATAAAAGACAAGGGAAAGTTCTGATTTCATGGAATGGCATCTCTACCACCACCTTGGCAGCTTCCAACTTAGCCCTGAGGTCATCTAGCACCTCAGGCTAAACCAGATGAGTGTTGGTTTTAGTTATGTGGGGCCTTCACATCTTCTTGTCCACTGCACAATGAAGGATGTCACAGGGGGGATTGTGAGAGGGAAGCTGAATCTATGGGAGATAGGGAAATTCAAGAAGAAATGGCTGTGGGTAGAGTGTCCATTCATGCTCAGCCCACAAGTCATCTGCCCTGACAATAGAAATGGTCTGCAGTGGGGGAGAGGGAATGGAGTTAATGTTGGCAGCCAGCATGACATGGCCCAGATGCCAGTCATCAGCAGAAGCTCAGAATTTGTAGTGTATAGACAGGGGTTAAGAAAAAGACTGCTCTTGGTTTCAGCCTAGAGATTGCACAAAGTATCAATGAATACATACTGTGAAAAAATATATGCAGTTGTAGTGAGGAAAAATTTGACATGGTGAGTGTTAAGGTTCCAAGTGGGACCTTTGTACAAAGTGTACAATCATTCGTGAAGTCAAGAGCGAGACTTGTAAAGTGTGCAAGTCAAGATCAAAGGTTTGATAAAGATGAGACTTAGTAAACGACTAAGTCAAGAGCATTTCAGAGGTCAAGGGCTTTGGGCTCAGGGGTGAGACCAAAGTGTCAAGAAGTCGAAGACTGTGATGTCAAGAGGGTTCTCTCAGGTCTGATGCTTCTAGGCAAGCAAGGTTCTAATAGATAGAAGACTTGGATTGCAAAACAAAACTGAGACTTAAGGTCTCTAGGGCAGAAAGTACAGGGTTTATATAGAGAAAGAATGAGGCTATGTGCGCAGCCGTAGGGGCTGTGACGTTCATATAGCTTTCAGGGTTTGAAACATGTTTCAGGAATCAGCGAGTCATCCTGTACATGTGGCTGTTACTTGCGGCTGTACGGTACTGTGTGAGGCTGTATCGTGAGAGAAATAAGTAAGCGATCTAAAACAAAGCGATTGGCAGTCCATTCACATAAGCAAGGGAATCATCAGAAATGAGTGAGCAGTCCAAAAATGTACAGTATGAGTCAGCAAGCATGTGTCAGTCCATAACAGTGAGATACTACTTTGCTTTTAGCCTAGCAATTGCACAAAGAATTTATGAACACTTACCATGAAAAAAAACCAGTTGTAGCAAGGAAATTTTTGATGCAGTACAGGACCTGAGGGAGAAGATTGAAGGACTTGAAGATGCAGGATGGAAAGAGGAGGTGCAACAGATGATCTACCCCAAAGTCACCAAACAACATGTTAAGGCAACTTGAGAGTAGTTTCATGCAAACTGTGTTCTGAGTTCTCTTTTAGAGAATGAGGTTTTTAGTTGCTTTTTCATAGGGGACTTTTGCCCCCCCTCTGTGGGAATGTCATCAATTTTATTGCAGCAATTTCTGAGAGTGTGTGAGTTTTAATTTGAGGCTGCATTTTGATAAGTCAAGCATGGAAATTGTCATTGATTTCGTTGTGGCCATTGCTGAGAGCATGTGAATTTACTTTGAGACTGCATTTTGGTTACCCACTGTGGGAATGTCATTGATTTTGTTGCAGCAATTGCCAAAAGTATGTGAGTTTTCAATTGAGTTCATGTTTTGGTGAGTTGTGCATAGGAATTGTTATTGATTTCATTGCAGCTGTTGCTGGCTGGCCCACCAGATGACTACTAAATAATGTTATGCAATGTCTTACAATTACCATTTGTAGCTAGTGTTATGGCAGCATGGCTCAAAGTCAATACGAAAGCTGGAACCAGTGATATGTTTGCTTTTCCCCTCTCTGTCATTGTGACCCCCCTTCTTGCTCTTACTGTTGCCACTTCCCCCCTTCTCACAGTTCTCTCTCTCTTTGCCACACCTGCCTCTCTGTTGCCATGATTGCTACCCTTTGGCAGCATGTCACCCTCCCATGCCTCTGTAAGCATGGTCAATGGTACATTGCATGTTTATTTTTTTTTCACTTCACAGACTAACATTTCTTTTTCTTCTTTGATTTTCCTTCTCTCCCTTTTGTCATCCACACCAGATAAGGTAATAAATAAATAAATAAATAATAAAAAACCATAGTAATTTAGATGATAACTAAGACTAGTCTTCTCTAATTGGCCCTACCTGAATATGACAAGATGTGCTAAGTGAGGTGAGTGAAGGCTGAAATGGAGGCTAACAGCCCCCTGACAGATAAAATTGTAGGCATGGCGCAGGGTGCCAAAAACGTGACACAAACCCTACAGTGGAGGCAACTATGGACAGAGCACAAGGGACAAGTAGGATACAGTGCAGAACATGAGGCACAAGTAATGTACAGTGAGACATGGATGCACAAGCAATATATAGTGAGATAAGCAGGCGAAGGAAAGAAGGGGCAATGGGGACAGTGGGTGAATGAAAAGTGAGAAGAGGGCGACTGCTGAAGAAGGTAAGAAGAATTGAGCAATCAAGAGAGAAAAGAGAGAAGGTCAGAAATTAGACTGATCTGACAAGGTGCAAGTTAGAGACAAGAAGAAAGCCCCTAAGTGAGAGCGAGCTTGCACCTTATCAGACAGGAGGATCCAACAAGGCCTAGACCTCTGTGGCACCTGCCACTGCCTAGGACTTGACTTCTATCCAATGGTCAGGAACTCCAGGAGAATGTGGAACCGCCCCTACAGTGCTACTGAGTGAGACACTTGGGTAAGGGTGGTGTAGAATCACTTACTGAGTGAGGTAAGAAAAAGGACATGTGTGCAACACACATGGGAAAGAGTAAAGCAGTCACCCACAACTGGTGGGCCAATTAGACTTATGTAAACTGAAGTTTAAAGTCGATTTATTTTAATTGATAATTAGCTTCCAATATACCCTGCATATAAGTCCTTATTTATCTTATTTTATCATGACAGATGATATCTAAGACCTCTTATACCATTTTTACTTAAGTTATCCAAATAATAGTTCACTTAAATATATTTTTATTGAAAAGTGGCCATTCAAAGGATTAAACTAAAGACCTCTTAAACATAATGCTATTAACCACTAAGCCATCTGATCTTATCTGCACAAACCCTGGATCTTTTATTTTAACACTAAGTTATTGTAGTACTAGGTACTTAAGCTTATATTACTTAAGCTTGTATATCTAAAGATAATGTAAAGTTCCAGTTTAGCATGTTAGAGCAACAACCATGATACAGTGTATTAGTGAATCTCCCATGATACCTAAATAACCTTGCAAGATTATAGTGCTTAAGTTTACCTTGCTTGACCTTGCATATCTAGGGATAATATAAAGTTCCTGTTTGACATGCTAGAGCAGTCATGATATTAGTAAATCTGGCATGATATCTAAATGACCTTGCTCACCTTGTAAGATTACAGTGCTCAAACTTATCTTGCTTGACCTTGTATACCTAGAGATAATATAAAGTTCAAGTTTGGCATGATATACCTAGATACCTAAATGACCTTTAATTACCTTGCAAGGTTATACTAGATCTTACAAGACATTAACAAGATCAGTTGATTACCCTGATAGGCAAGTCTGATCTTAATTGGCCCATATCATGACATTATTATGGCCTTAATCACCTTGCATATACTTATAGATAAGTTTTTGCTTCTAAGATATTACATTATCATAATCTTATCTAGCCTGAGATCTGTTGTAATTTCATCTTGTTAACTAGCCCTAAAGTGGCTGTGCATGGACCACTTTCATGAACAATCACTTTGTGTCTTCGTCCCATAGTTTAGACTTTTTCATACACTTGCTATCTCTCTTAGGTCTCCTTTTCCTTACTTTAAGCTTTTTGAGCAGTTTCTACTCCATTGACATTTTCACATGGCATCCATAGCATAAGCAGTACTGAAAGCGGGGAACTCACCCTGCTTGTGAGTTCAAATGAAGTTGAGGAGAGGGGATTAGAGGGGCAAAGGGAAGAAAGAGGATGAGCGGCGGCAAGTAAGAAGAACGCGTAGAAGTCCCGAGACTGGAGATCTAAGCAAGACGAGAGGCAAGATTTTGAAGGTATAGATGAGGTTTTGAGGGAGATAAAACAGAGAGACTTTGAGGAAAACTTAGAAGCAGACGATATTTTGAGAACAACTGGTGAGTGGCGTGATTTCGCTGGCTTGTTTGTACATTCGGAAGCTGTATTTAAGTACATTTGAGCCATGTAATCTAATACGGAAAACACGTCGATGTCGGAAAGTCAGGTAAGGTACCGAAGTAAACGGAGGCAGAGAGGATGGTCACGAGAGTAAGTGGAAAACATTGGAACTGAGATGTGCATGAAAGGGTAGAGTGCGAGGCTTTCTAAGGTAGAGGAAACAAAGGGGGAGGGGATTCAAATCGTAAAAGAACAAAAGTCAAAATTACAACCTTTGAAGTCGTGTGCACCCTCAGAAAGCTTCATGGGATGCTCGCGGTCTCATCGAGAGGCCGATAGGCCGTCAGCCTAGATCGTGGGCGCGGCGCGAGACACAGCACGCAGCCCGAGATGAAAGGAGTGAGACTAAGCACAAAAGAAGGAAAACTGCCAAACTGAGCGAACAATAGGAGATGCGAGGCGAACTAGAACGAAACAGGAGACACGGGACACAAGAGAGAACTCAGAACATGAAAGAAACAAAGGGGGAAGACAGAAAAATGTCATACAATGCGAGGCTGCAGAGGACGGGTGTATGGCCCAGGCGTAGTCGCATCGTGGCCGAAGAGGGTTCATGGCCCCGTTTAAAGTTGAAACGCACAGAACGAGATCTAAAGCAGTCGAGAAATACGGCAGGCAGCAAGACGAATTGAGACGAGAGGGAGACGTGAGTTGGGCGTACGAAATTGCGTAGAAAGAGGTTTCAGGGCCAGCCACTAAGCTGACCCTACAGTACATAAACATGACTTGTATCCACCTTTTTTCTTTCCCTCAGCAATTACACTTTTGCTGAGGTGAGTTTTTTACTTTTAGCCATTTATCCCCTTGTAGCACAACTTTTCTGACTCTTTTGAGTAGCATATAATTGTAACAAGATCTTATGCTCATACATTTACCTTGCTTGATCTTTTCAAATATCTAGCTAGGGAACTATGATTGGATTATATCAATCTTGATTATTAAGGTCATAAATGTACCTATCAAGGGAAGTGATTGATCAGATCAAACCAGACAAGATAGATAAGATCATCATATATCTAGAAAGGTTATAGATTAATATTTTTCGTGATGTATCACAAGTAAGGGTAACCAACGTCAATGGAACAGATAATAGAAGCAGTGTAGTAGAACAATACGTTATCCTAATGGTACAATGAGGCAACAAGAGAGAGGAACTTCTCTTCCTAGTGATAAACCTTGGCAAAGACTGCACCATCTTTGGCTTCACCTGGCTACAGGCTTTCAACCCTCAGATTGACTGGACCAACATGATATGCATCAGGAAAACCCATTTTGCCTTAAACTGTATTAGATGCTCCTTAAAGCTTACTTAAGATGTTGGTAATTAGATCCTCAACTTGCCAACATTGAGGATCTAATTACCAACATCTTAAGTAAGCTTTAAGGAGCATCTAATACAGTTTAAGGCAAAATGGGTTTTCCTGATGTGGGATGATCTCACAGTAACAGTAACCACCTGAGAAGCCACAGTGGCTTGTATCCTCAGGGTTGAAGAGCATGCTAGGACACACCTACAAGAAGCTAACATCCAGCGAGACCACGACTGGAAAAAGCTAGTGCACCTGAAGCTCCAATTAGAGAACAATAAATTAACCCCACAGCAAAAGAAGGACTTTGAAGATGCCTACCTGGAACTTAAGGAATGGGCCTCCTACTTCCCAGAATACCTAACAGAATTTTGAAGGCAAACAAACCACAAGCCCCCATACCTCCAGATAAACTCAACGAGATGTTGATAATCACTATGCAAAACCAAAACTGGTAGTGACAACAAATCACTAACATCTGAGCCTCTATTACCCAGAACAGACAGAAACAGGACACCCAGGAACTGGACACCATGAACCACCCTGAACTCATAGAGTTCAGGCACATCTTCCCTGAGTACCCCACAGGAATCATGGCTATCTTGATACCACGGATCTTTTCACCACCAGTTACACTTCCTGCTACAGCAACTCTAGACTTAGCACACCAAATAGAGGTAAACAAAACCTCTATGGCGACTCAATGGGCTATCAATGCCCCAAAATAAGAAAAGTCAAATGAATTACCCAATGAATATGTGAGACACTGGAAAGTGTTCTCGGAAGATAGGGCACAGTGCTTCTCTCCCTCTCATATCAACAACCATGAGATCAAACTTAAGACAGGAGCCCCAACCTCAATACCTGGCAAAACATACCCTTTAAACCCCATCAAGATGGAGGCAGAAAAGGAATGGATTAATGAAAACGAATAACTTAGCTACATCAAATGAGGTGACTCACCATGGGCAACACCCTTCTTTCTTATCAAGAAATCAGATGGTAAATTATGGCCTGTACAGAACTACAGGAAGGTCAACAAGTGGATAATACTGGACATGTACTCACTTCCCTGGATTGAAACTATACTGGAACAATTTAGTGGCAAACAGTTGTTCATCACCTTAGACATAAGGTGGGGATACAACAACATACAGATCAAGCCCAAAGATTGATGGAAGGCAGCCTTCATCACCCCCTTCAGCCTCTACCTACCCAATGTGTTATGGACTGACATGTGCTTGCTGACTCATACTATACATTTTCAGACTGCTGACTCATTTCTGATGACTCCCTTAATTATGCAAATGGACTGCCAATCACTTTGTTTTAGATCGCTTACCTATTTCTCTCACGATACTGCCTTGCACAGCACCATACAGCCACAAGTAACAGCCACATGCACAGGATAACTTGCTGATTCCTGAAACATGTTTCAAACCCTGAAAGCTGTACGAAGGTCACAGCCCCTATGGCTGTGTACATAGCCTTGTTCTTCTCTATATAAACCCTGTACTCTCTGCCCTAGAGACCTTAAGTCTCAGTTTTGTTTTGCAATCCAAGTCTTCTATCTATTAGAACCTTGCTTGCCTAGAAGCATCAGACCTGAGAGAACCCTCTTGACATCACAGTCTTCAACTTCTTGACACTTTGGTCTCACCCCTGAGCCCAAAGCCCTTGACCTCTGAAATGCTCTTGACTTAGTCGTTTACTAAGTCTCGTCTTTATTGAACCTTTGATCTTGACTTGCATGTCTTGTAAGTCTTGCTCTTGACTTCACGAATAATTGTACACTTTGTACAAAGGTCCCACTTGGAACCTTAACACAATGTTATGCCCTTTGGACTTTGGAATGCACCTGGCACCTTTCAATGGTGCATGCACACAACTTTCCGCAACCTTCTGAACCAATACCTGGACAATATACACATCTACATGGACGACTTCCTAATTGCCATGCCTAACCAAACCCCTGCCAACCTTGCTCTGCACAGGATGATTGTGCACAAGGTACTCCAACAATTCAAGGACAAATCATTCTTCCTTAAAGCAGCTAAGTGCAACTTTGAACAACCATGAGTCAACTACCTAGAGATCGTGGTTGAAAACAGCAAAATACACCTGGATCCCATGAAACAATGCAGCCTGCTAGAATGGCCTACAGAGCAGAGCTCTGTCTCTGACATCAGAAGCACACTTGGAGTCTTCAGATACCATTGACCCTTCATTCCCAGCTTTGCAGAGGTGGCTAGGCACCTCACAGACTTACTAAAGGAAAACACCTCCTTCAAGTAGGGCAACAATGAACGCAACGCAGTCAAGCACTTAATTGTGCTTGTGGAGAAAGATATGGCCCTGAACCGACCCAACCATGACTGACCCTTCAAACTGGAAGTGGATGCCTCCCAGTTTGCTACTGGCGCCATACTCTTTCAACAGACCCTAGATGGACTGCCTCATCCTATCAGTTACTAAGGTAGGGGACATCAGGAACGGGCACCCCTTATGTCAGCGATTAAACCCTAGCTAACCCCATCTCTGGGGTTGTTAAACCTTTCTATCTCCTCATCCAATATTGATCATAAGCAATATATATAACATAGGAATGAAAGTGTACATAAATAGCTCTGTATGCTATGTAAGTTGAAAAAAAATATTGATTTTTGAGTGAGCTGAGACCAGTTTTTTTTTTTTGTTTAAAATGTATTATTTTACTCCCAAGACTCCAAAAATGGAAAGTTGGAAAAACATGATCTGCTTTTTGACACACATGTGACCGCTTACTAAGGTCATGTGACCTAAGCAAAAGGCGTGTACCTCCCCAGTGGGACAGCAAAAATACCCCCCTCAATGCCTATAAAATCTCATGCATAGCAAGCTAGAAGTCAGAATGTTAAAAGAGCACTACTTGCATGTCTCAGCAGTCTGAATGCAGTGAGGGAGGGTATGCTTTGCCATCAAATTCTTGCTTACATGTGTGACAATGCTTTCCCCAGAGATCCCCAGTGCAGGCATCAACCAGGAACTCCATGGCCACTCCTGGATGGGAGGTGATGACGACAGCTTCTTCAGTGACAGTGATGATGTTTCTGAGGTGTCTGAACTGGAGCACTTCAGTGCAATGCTCCAGAAAGTACAGCAACTTGCTATGCAGGCACAACAGATCAGCACAGCACAAAAGTGACCAAGGGTGACAGAAAAGTTCAGAAGCACACTTTACAGGCAGAAGACATCAGGAAAACCCATTTTGCCTTAAACTGTATTAGATGCTCCTTAAAGCTTACTTAAGATGTTGGTAATTAGATCCTCAATGTTGGTAAGTTGAGGATCTAATTACCAATATCTTAAGTAAGCTTTAAGGAGCATCTAATACAGTTTAAGGCAAAATGGGTTTTCCTGATGGAGGGCCAGAAAAGACCTGATAGAGAAGGGCTTCTACCCTTTGGCCGAGTATGTGGCTCTGATGGAAAAGAAGAGCCGAGGCATGGATACCCAGGACAGAGGCGCCACGCATGCGCGCGACATCCCTGTTGTTGCAGAGGTAGAGGAGGCAGAAGGTGGCAAAGAGCTCCTAAGCAGCCTAGTGAAGAACCAGGGGAAACGTTCAACATGCGCGCATGATATTGCTGAAGAGGAGGAGTCTAATGGTGAGCCACCAGGCAGTGGCATGAATGGCCAGGACATACACCAGACACACATGTGTGGCATTCCAAGCATCCCCAAAGAGTGGGGGACCGAGGAGGAGCCACCAGGTGGCCTGGCGAATGGCCAGGACATCCATCCGAGCCACGAGTGTGACATCCCAGGTGGAGCCAAGTGGCAAGAGGAGAAGGAAGAGGGGAGCGATAATGACCCGCCAATCAGCATAGTGAACAGCCAGGCCAATCATCCCAGCCATGTGTATGATTTCCCCAGAGGAGCCGAAGAGGAGGAAGAGGAGAGCGAGAATGAACTGCCAAGCAGCAGCATGAGTGGCCAGAACAGATCCCCGATACACAGGCAAAGCATCCATGACGAGGGGGAGAGCGAAGAAGTACCCCAATGTAGCCTGGGGAATGGCCTAGACAGGTGCCATGGCCATGACTTCCCAGATAGAGCCAAGCAGCATGAGGAGGAGGAGGAGGAGGAGGAGGAGAAGAAGGAGAGTGACAAGGATCTGCCAACCAGCCTAGCAAATGGCCAGGCCAGTGGTCCCAGCAGCACATGCGACTTCCCCACTGGCAATGAAGCCAAGGAGGAGGAGGAGGAGGAGGAGGAGGAGGAGGAAGGGACAAGCAAAGGTGTAAACTCACCTGGTCCCGAGTTCGCCCACCGTCTACTCTAAGACCTTCGCTGTGCCCTTATCCCAGATGATCCGACATTGTCGAGTGGCACAGATTGCATTCACACAATGGAACTGATATGACACCGGAGCACTCTGGCTAAAGCACAGGATCAGTTGCATGTGAAGGTGGACAAGATCAAGACTGACCTTGTCCTGCGAGGCCGTGTGATGGCCATGCAGGGGCTCTTGAATGTCTTCTTGAATGAAAAGCTGGCCTATACCTGGAGGTAGTCTTCAGCCCTTGTTGCAGTATCGAGTGGCCAAGGGGCAAAATGTGCGCGCAAGATTTGGGAATGGACCCTCAAGTTCCTCTGATCAGGTGAGTTGCCAGTCCATCAGCACAGTGGGAATCAATGGACTGTTTTGGACGATGAAGACGTTTCCCAGGCGATCCAGCTGGAGATGACAGAAGTGATGAAAGGGGGGCTTATCAAAGCCTCTGATGTTGTCGATGCGGTCGCAAGCCCCAGATTACAAGAGCTCTTCAAGCAGATCAGAGTTCCCAAGCATCGATCTTGGAATGGACTGCTCGCAGGTGGCTCAAGAAATTGGGCTGGCATTATGGTCAGCACTCCAATGGCCTATATGTCAATGGCCATGAACACAAAGATGTGATCAAATACAGGTGTGCATTCGTCAATCGCTGGGCAACATATGAAACTCGTTTCCATCTTGACGACCAGGGGCTTCCTCTTCCTCTTGACAACCAGGGGCTTTCTCTTCCTCTTGGGCCTCCCCTCAGACAACTCACTCTGGGCTTACTTCCGGCCTCGCGCCTCATTCTCATTACTCACGACGAGTCTACATTCTTTCAAAATGATAAGAGAAAGACTTACTGGGGGCATTCAAGCACAACTGGGACTCCAAAGCCCAAGGGTGAGGGGTATTCCATTATGGGTTCAGACTTCTTAATGGCAGAATGGGGCCCACTCTGGGATGAGCACAGGTGTGCCAACTATTCTACACATTTATCTGATGTAACTGATCATCTCTGATAGTGAGGTGCGTATCACCTTCAAACTGGGAAAGCAGCGCAATGGGTGATTCGATGCGGACCACCTCCTTTCTCAAGTCACACAGGCTGTCAACATATTCTAACGCAAGACAAATGGATGCGTGCAGGGATTATTCCTTTTTGATAATGCGCCATCTCACCAGAAGCAAGCGCCAGATGTGCTATCTGCCTGGCTAATGGTCTGAGGTGCGTCCCCCATCGATTCTTTGCATGCACAGCTTATTTTCTTTCTAGGATCTAAAAAAGGGTGGACCCATCACCCAGGTGGGCCATGAATGTGCCCTGGAACGATGAGCCATGGCAATGCGCAGCCATTTTATTTTCCAGACAACCACCCCACCATGCCTGGGTGGTTTAAAGGCATGGAGCTGATAATCAAGGAGCGTGGCCTCTGGCCACTGAAGGGGCTCCTTGCACAGTGTCCCAAGCCTGAGTGCCCTCCAGATCACTTCAATTGCTGCTGCCGCCGACTACTTTTCATGCAGCTGGACTTTGTTGCCCAGAAGTCACAGCTTGAAGAATTTATTGTATCCCATGGTTATCTATGTGATTTCTACCCCAAGTATCACTGTGAATTAAACTTTATTGAGTAGTTCTGGGGAGCCGCAAAGCTTCATTTTCGAGGGGCAAGCCACGCCGCAACTGTTCCCAAAATGGAATGGCTCGTAATCAAGTCCCTTGATTCTGTGCCTTTGCCACAGATTCAACAGTAATTTCTTTTCTTTCTATTCTGTTTCATGCTAACTTTATATATTCTACACAACTCAGATATGCAAATTGGTCTGCATGATTCATTTCGGCATACAAGGAAGGCCTATCAAGCACACAGGCTGCTTGGGCAAATAGGAAGTTTCATGGCCATCGCACGCTACCACCTGAGATGGTAGCCAAACTCAAGGAATCACAACCTAGGAGCACATAGAGTATTCTGTATTAATTTAGGAAATTCAGAGCTGGTGCACGCCCTTTCACGTTGCAATCTTGAGATAAAAATGTCGGATCCCTGTCTGAATGACACAGTCACATGACCTAACCCTAGGGTTTATGTAGGGTTTAATTGCTGACATAAGGGGTGCCCGTTCCTGATGTCTCCTACCTTACTCATATGCTTTGACCCCCGCTAAGTGGGGCTATGATATTCATGACCAGGAATTACCCACAGTCATGCTAGGCCTCAGATGCTGGCAACACATCTTACTGGGAGCTAAGCACCCTGTCAAAGTTTACACAGACCACAAGAACCTGCAATATTACTGACACACATGCAACATCAACTGGTGGGTTGCACACTATTTACTGGAACTCACAGAGTATAACCTTGTACTCATTCACAAGCCTGGCATCACCATGAAGGCAGACCACCTCTCTAGGTGACCGGACATTTACACAGGGCAAGGGGACAATAAACAACAAATTGACCTCCCCAGCCAGCTTTTTGCCAATGTCGTGGCCCTCTCCCTTTCCCCTCTATGTGGGAGGAGCACCTTCTTGCGAGCCAGTGGGCTTGCCCTATTGATATTGCTACCTGGACCACCCCTTACGGACTTAAGCACATGGCCTCTGGCCTCTGGATGAGGCAAGACAAGATCATTGTTGTGGCAAACAACACCTTGAGAAGGGAGGTAGTGGCTGAAAACCATGATCACATCATAGTAGGGCACCCCAGAATTTCAAAAACCTTATACGCCATCCAGCAAACTTACTGGTGGCCGGACATGAAACAATGGATCACACAATATGTCAAAAGATGCTCCCAATGTCAAGAGACAAAATCTGGAACAACAAAACCCAAAGTACCAATACACCTAATAATGACAAAACCTAATGTGCAACCATTTGAAACAATTGCCCTTGACCTGATAGTTAACCTACCCATATCACATGGCTATGACTCGATTTTGACGATTACTAACCACAACTGCATGAAGGCAGCTGTCTTCCTTTCCTGCAACTAGACTATTGACTCTGAAGGAGTCACAGCACTCTATGTCACGGTTCACAGGGACCGTGGCTCGGAGTGAGCTTTGATTAATCAATAGAGGACGTGCAGGCGAGTTCCTGTGAAGGATAGACTTGACTGTGCGAACTCTCGGTTCTGTATCGTGTGAGGCAGGTAGTACGGGCCGGCGCACGCGATGGTCGGAGTTACCGTTCCCAAAGAGGATAGACGGTGGCAGATGGATGAAGGACGATCTGTAAGTTCAACCGCAATGCGGGCGCAAGTGTATTTGGAATGCAAGGGATGCTCGCCTTCCAAGGACACTCATGGGAGGTTGAACTAAGGTTTGGGCGAAATAGAGGGGGAGGAATTAGACAATCCTTTACCCTCGATTTCGTACAAGGTTCAGAGCGTCTGTGAGCTTATTTACAAGGCGTAAACAGGCAAACAGATGTTCTGATTGTGGCGCGAAGGTACCTTTAACCAAAGATACGAAGAGGGGATGCACAAGAAAAAGAGAGGGAGTTTGAGTGTCAAGCAACAACTGTGATTCTCAATGAAGCTGAAGCTGGGGCTTTAGCTCATCCATAGGGCCCTATTTATGCGTACCGAGGGCCAGCCAACTATCCTACAAAGGTTACAGTAAAGTAGTGAAGTCAAGACCATTGACTAAGGACCTGAGTCAGTTCTGATGACTCAAGAACTGACTCAAGATTTGAGTCATGATCCCTGAGTCAAATACATGTCCAAAATAGCAATGCACAGCCCCTGGAAGACCAACAGAGGGGGCTGGCCAAAGAAAGGGATCCTAGGTCGTAACACAAGTCGAAAAATAGACGGAAAACAGTAAGAAATGGGCCGGACGGCCCACATAACCGTAACACTCTATGCACAGCATGTCTTCCTCTACTTTGGCATACCCTAAAGAGTCATTTCAGACCAAGACACTTGGTTCACCTTGAAGTTCACCACAGCACTCTGCAAGTGACTATCTATAAACCAAAACCTCAGCACAGCACACCACTCTCAGACTGACAGACAATCCAAACAAACCAATCAGTGGCTTGAACAATACCTTCACATCTATGGCAACTTCCAACAAAATGACTGGGTGGCTACCTGTAGCACAATACGTTCACAATATCTGGCCTAGCAGCACCACTGGAATGATCCCCTCAGATCTACTCATTGGATTCACACCATGTATCAGAGAAAACCCCAATAAAATCACTAATATACTAGCACTTGAAGACACTACAAGAGCAAGTGCAAGACACGATAAAGAAAGCTCAACTACTGTTACACAAGCACCATGGGTGCAAGAAAGGCCAACAGCACTTCAAGTTGTTCAAACTTGGCCAGCAAGTTCTACTCAAGGGAACAAACCTATCCCTGTCCCATCTAATGAAGAAATTGTGCCCAAAGCAATTTAGACCATTCCCCATTATCAAAGTTATCTTTCCCTATGTATACAAGCTCAAACTACCCCCTTAATGGAAGATCCAAAACGTCTTTCATGCCTCACTCTTGACCCCATACACAGAAACCAATGAACATGGCAAAAACCACACAGAACCACCCCCTGACCTCATCAATGACCAGCCAGAATATGAAGTCAAGCAAATCCTAGGCTTGTGATGCAGGTATAAGAAACTCCAGTATCTGTTACGATGGAAAGGCTACTCAGCGGCACATGACTCATGGGAACCAGCAGAAGCTGCTGAAATGCTCTGGACTTAATCCAAGATTTCTACACAGCAAACCCCAGAGCTGTGAGAACCATGGAACTTGACAGGTATAAAGGCCCAACCTCTCTTGACCACCAACCATTACCATCTCTCACCTGAACTACCATGTTCTCACAAAATTACCCACTCCTTACCACCGCTCTTGATGGGCTTGACATCACTGATACTAACCCAGAGGCTTTCCAGGTTACCAAAGCACAGACCCCAGAGACTACCTGGGATAACAAAGTGTGGTTAGGTCTTGATAACAGATGCCAATGTCAAAGTACCCCAGAGCTCACCAGGTTACCAAAGCAGAGTGATGATGAAATCGCCCTAGATCAAACTGGGTTAACAAAAAGCTGTAGCTAGATAGCTATCTTGGATCCCACTGCGTTAACAAAGAGTGATGCTGCAGAGTGAACACAGCATGAGGCAGGCATAGGCCCCACCACATTACAGAGTGCTGAGCACTTGGAGAGAGTATACTTCTCTTTCCCACTCAACCAGAGCCCAGGAGGCTCTGCTAGCCCAGCAGACGCTGCTAGTCCAGCAGACGCTGCTGAAGATGTCGACGAGTACAGCAAAGACAAATGGCCCAAAGACATAAACAAAGAAAACTATGAACCCAACTATACCAACCCTGGTGCACCCTACTATGAAGACAACCTTGACTATGGTCTTAGGACTGAACATATTCAACTCAACCACCACGTACCCCGATGGCAGCAATGATACAAAGGCCAAATCCTGGCTGACTTCAAGGGAAAGACCCCTTTACCTCCCCCTCCTGATGACAACCATAACAGCAATGACCAGTCACTACAAGACTTTACTGACTTCTTTAAATGCCCCTACTGTGGAGGCAACCACCCCTCGACCACTTGTACCACCCCACATGCTAGATACCTATGTGACCAGTGCCTTGTCCCTAGCAACCACCCCTTTGCCAAACCCGACAACCAGTACAACCTGTACTGGCAATGCCCCATGAGTGGTCAATGGCGCACCCATTTCCTGTGACTTGAAATGTGGTGACACATATTCCTTAGAGAAAGGAGGTAATGTTATGGTTTCACCGTCACATGACGATCAGAAAAGTACCACACATGACCATGGGAAATTCAAACCATTTCAAGCCATAAACCAAACACAAACAAACAAGAACACAGCTACATAAACACTTGAATCTGACTTGATGCTCAATTTATCCCCAATCCAATCTCACTTACATAACTACTATACAGTACTATACAGATCTTCCCATAGTACATTCCCTGAGATTACCCCGACATCATTTTAGCACAGTCCCAGTGCAGTCCCAAGATTACCCTGAGATCCGATCCCATCTACAATATATTATATCTGGATGTCACCCTATGTGACATCCCCTGAGACTCCCTTAGTAAGCATCACACCCCAGTAGTATATAAGAAGGGCACTTTCAGTGCCCCTTATTCTTAGACTTTTACTTTATCAGTAATCAGACACTTGTCTTCTCTCTCTTTTAAAGACCCTTCAAGGTCTCCCCTCTCATCTCTTGAGCCTTCCTCCCTAACTTACATGTGTTAGGGGGATTAGTCTTTGCCTACCAGAGAGGGGCACTAGAGAACATTGACAATACCAGAAGTGCATCTGTTAGCGCGACGCCCTCCTTCTGTGTTGAGCCAGTGAGACATAGAGTCCTAACCTATCAGCTGACTAAGCCTTGTGACCACTGCAGCTTAGGCATCAGTTATATTATCACCAAGTATCCCACAGCCATATGACACAGGTCACCTGACAGAAGTCACCTGAGAACCCCAAACCATCAAAATGTCACTTGACGCTAGTTCCTGTTAGACTAGATCTCATGACTGAAGCTCAAGCTGAGCACCAAGGCCTCTCTGAGCCTTAACATTTTCCTGCCCTCCTATCATCCTGCATCATTGTCCTTGCCACATGTGCATTACCAGCTGCCATCTTCTCTGTTGGTCAGGTCCTCTGTTGCCAAGCAAAGTCCTAGGTTCATTTTTTTTTTTTTTTTGATTCTCAGGCTGACCCCTCATTGTCCTGCCTCATCATTCTTGCCATGCGTGCATCACCAGCTGCCCTCTCCACTGTTGGTCACATCCTCTGTTACTGAGTGCAGTTCTAGTTTTCTTTACTTTTTTCCTCCATTCCCATCTTTCTATTGCCATCATTGATGATAATCAAAGAAAAATGTGAGAAAAACTGGTGGGAATCATGAGAATGGCCAAATTAATGAGCTAAATAATGGCTACTGTGAATGACCCAAATGCATAAACTATCTCAACAGAATAGATGAACTTGACAATGATACATGGCATCTGGACAAAGCCAAGGCTACCTGCCCTTAAGCACCTATGTGGTTGTGCTGCACAAATGCCATCATCACCATAGAGGCATTTATTTAGCATTGGCATTGATGTCAGAAGACTGCTTGATATGTACTTATCTGCTGCATGATCTGCACACCCACATGTTCTAAATGTCAGGAGGTGCTTCTTGCAAGTGTTACATTAAGTGATCCATATGTAAGCTTTCCCTTTTGGACTGTAGATGCTTGGTGTGACAGTGTGATCTTATATAAGGTACTCCACATTTGGTAACAATTTTTGTTACCACTGACCATCCCAGGGAGGTGTAGGTCCAGAAAAACCCATAACAACATGTGTACACCTGAAATTAGTGAACAAGATGACAATGAAAGCTAGGAGAACCTTTCCTGAGCATGGTCTGATCACCTTAACATAGCAGTCACAGCACTCAGGCATATCTTACTAGCACTCAAATTCATGCCTAAGGACATCAGCAAAACCCAGTTAGCCTTAAACAGGCTTAGCCACTGCTTAGTGTTGTTAAGGCAGGCTTAGGCAGCTTAACACCATTAGACTAAGCAAATTGAAATAATCTAAGCTAATCAAGCATTACTAAGCCAATCTAATAAAATTAAGGACATAAATCACCAGTCAAGGATGCTAAGTACACAAAAATTGTCTAAAGTAAATTAAGTAAATTAAGTAAGGTGTCTGAAATTTTTGTCAAGTTATGAAAATTTTGCTAAGTCATTACAGATCACATGTTTATTGTTTAATCTTGTTTGTATAATACTGATTTTCATTGCCCTCCCCCATTCTGACATTTCCTTAAAAGGAATCATTATGCTCCATTGTTTATTCTTGTTGACACTATGTTGATTTTTGTGTCTCATCTTTTTTTGCTGCATTCTTTTGACCTCTCTCTCTGTCTGTGTTCTCTGTGACCTCTGCTGTTGCCACCACCACTGCTCCTTATCTGGTGCTGCCACATGCTTCCCCATTGCCTTCTTGCCACCACGGCTGCATCCTCTCCTGGTTTGTTGTCGTGCAATGCATCCCACTGCTGCCGCCTCCACCTTCTCTCCTTCTCCTTCTCCTTCTCTGCCTCTGCCTCTACCTCTGTTGCATCAACATATGCCTCCTGTTTCTGCACCTCCCCCACCACTCTTGCCTTCTTATGGATTCACTGGCACTTCAAGGACACTGCCTGTGCCAGTGCCTTCTGCACCTCTCCCTGGTACATTGTCACACTGCCTGCCCTGCCCCAACATGTCTGATTTTTTTTTCATCACCTCCTCTGTCTCTGCTGCCTGAACCATCACCTTCTGCACCACTGCCTCTGCCACCTGGACTTACCATCTCTTGCACCACTTGCACCTCCTGCACTTCCTGTGCTGCTTGTACCTTTCACACCTCCTGTGCTGCTTATGCCTCCTCCTACATTTCCTGTGCCTTCTCCCACACCTCTTGCCCCTGCGTGTTTACCTGTACTTCCTGCACCCTGCACCTTCACCTGCTCTTCCTGTGCCCTGCATCTGCGCTTCCCATGCCCTGCGCCTCCTGCATTCTCACCTCCTTCTGCACCCTGCACATTCCTCTGCACCTCCCGTATGTTTTCTCATGCCTCCCATGCTCCTTACCTCCTCCTGTGCCTCCTCCCCCACCTTTCTATGCCTCCACCACTGTCACCGCCACCACCATCACCTCTCCATGGCCCTGCAGCCCCACCCATGCCACAGTGTGCTACCTGCTGTTTGTGTGAGGTTGAATGTAACTTAGGCAGTAGGTAGATGTGTGTTGGTACAGATTAGTTAGTTTTTGTACCTCTAGTTTAGATACTGTAATTTCAATAAACTTGCAGTTTGAATTATTTTTTTGGCTTGTGTGAACTTGTCTGCTTGTGAACATTACTGTATGCCCTGCTTAACAGGCTTAAATAGCTGCTTAAGCTCTGCTTAATATGCTTAGCCTAAGCAGCTCCAGCTTAACCAATTAGATTCTCACTATTGACAAGCAAACTACAGAATTTCAAGTAGCTTCTAAGCAAAACATTTTTAGAATAGTGGTTGCCTGAAATCTTTGTAGGAGTTATATAAGAAAATTAAGTAATTTTTTAAGGAGCCTTTAAGCAGAAACAGGTTTTCCTGATGGAGTTGTTACTTGGGATAGCAATTAACACCCCAAGAACAGAGCCAGAGATTGCAGTGTGAGACACCCCAAGCATGGCAGAGGCAGCAGTCTACATGACATATGCTATGTAGCAAAGAGTTGATAGGTATGAAGTGATTGTTAAGCATGCCATTAGTTGGAAGCACACATATGACAGATAGTTGTTAGAAAGATCAGATGAGGTAGTATTTCACACAGGACAACTAGTTTAAGTTTATTGTAGTGACCTTATAGCTGTTTTCATAAATATACACTAGTTGGAAAACTGCCTTTTAAGGCTAACAAAATCTTAACATAATCATAATATAAGGCCATTTGTTTTTCTTCATTTTCATGAGGATAAATATAAATAAAATCATTATATATTGTTAAGCTAATGTATGACACAAAATGAAAGTAAAGTATTTTTACTCAGACCTATCTTGCATGTTATCTAGCACAATGTCTATCAATTAGAGAAGTATAATTTTGGCTTAAATTTTTGATGTACATTTAGCTTAATAAAATATAATCATTTTATTCATATTTATTCTCATAAAAAATGAAGGAAAACAAATGGCCTTATATTATGATTATGTCAAGATTTTGTCAGCCTCAAAATGCAGTATCCCAACCAGTGATACAGAATCACATTTTTAAAATTGTGCAGCTTGGTTATGTTTGGTTGTAAGGCACTGAGGACCCCATAAGCATAATACCTGCCAGCATTGTGTGCCCTATTGGAGTGAGACAATGAGGCTCAGTCTGTGAAAGTAAAGACTATATTGTTCTAACCTATTGGAGTGAGACAATGAGGCTAGAGTTAATAGTAAGTAACTGAGAACTAAGTAAATAAAGGAGAGACTAACCTCAGTCTGTGAAAGTAAAGACTGAGGTAGGTGAACACGGTGTCTACACTATATAAGGGATGACCAAACTGAGGTCAAATTCTAAGGGGGTTAAGCTATAAGGAGATAATGAAATCGACTTGGTACTGAACGCGGAAAGTCTGTGGGTATCGGCGTCACGCGTCATGTGACGTGTGACCACGAAGCGTCGCTCGACTTGCGCCTTGCGAGGCTGCGCTCCCAACACGCCCCCTCAGTCCGCACGGCGTAAGCCCATGCAGGCTGCGAAGCGTTCGTGCTTCTCTCGTGCAAGGCCCTTGGTGAGTACATCAGCAACTTGTTCATCTGTAGGCATATACTTGAGGCTGATGGCTTTCAGATCAACTTGTTGCCTGAGAAAGTGATGCCTGACATCAATGTGCTTGGTGCGATCATGGAACTCCGGATTCTTTGCGATAGAGATAGCTGATTGGTTGTCAATGTAAAGGATGATGGGTAAGTCGGTTTTTTGATCTTTCCAGATTTCGCTGACTAGGTTTTTTAACCAGGCGGCCTCTTTTGCCGCGTGCGCGCCTGCGATATACTCGGCCTCGGTACTCGATAATGCGACTGTCTGTTGCTTTTTCGAGCTCCAGCTGATGGCCCCTCCAGCTAGCATGAAGACGAAGCCCGAGGTCGATTTCCGATCGTTCACGTCGCTGGCCCAGTCGGCGTCGACGTAGCCATGGAGACGGGTCCCATCTTGGGTTCCCCTCTGGAAGACGAGGCGTCGGTCGCTCGTGGCTCGGAGGTATCGGAACGCACGGTCGAGGGCTCGCAAGTGCTCTTCACCGGGGTTAGCGGCGTGGCGTCCGAGCGCGGCCACGGTGTAGGCCAGGTCGGGGCGTGTCCCGAGCATCGGGTACATCAGCGCTCCGATCGCGCTCTGGTATGCCTTGACGTTTGTCTCGGGTGAGTCGAGCTTCAGGAGGTGCTCGTTCGGGACCGCGGGCGTGCTGATCGGCCTGACATCGGCCTTTCCTAGGCGATCGAGAGTGTCGTTTATGTACCTCTCCTGCGATAGGGCGATCCAGCCGGCATCGCGATCGCACGTTACGTGCATCCCGAGGATCCAGGTGATCTCACCAAGATCTGTCATCTGGTAGGTTTTCTTTAACTTCTCCTTGTCTTCATTAATGACCTTGAGGCTTTTGCAGGCCATGGTAATGTCATCAACATATAATGCGATGATGGAGAGTACTTCATCTTTCGAGCGGGTGAAGACCGCGTGATCGGCGTCAGTGTGATCGTAGCCCATCGATCTGAGCGTCGATTTGATGTGCTCGTACCACGCGCGCCCCCCTTGCTTCGTGCCGTAGACGGCCTTTTTTAATTTTAAGACCATCCCTTCTGGAGTGTCAAAACCTGGGGGGGGAGCCATATAGATCTCCTCTTTCAGGTCCCCATTGAGGTAGGCTGATTTGACGTCCAACTGATGGACTTCCAGATCGTATTCGGCAGCGAGCGCGAGGACGGTGCGCAGCGAGGCGAACTTCGCCACTGGGGCGAACGTTTCATCGAAATCGATCCCTTCTGTCTGGGTGAAGCCCTGCGCGACGAGGCGCGCCTTGTGCTTCTGGATCGTGCCGTCGGGACCTCGTTTTATTTTGAAGACCCACTTACTGCCAACGATTTTTCGATCGGTCGGGCGCGGCACCAACTCGTATACCCCCATGTTCTCGAACATGCGCTTCTCGTCATTACATGCTAGTTCCCATTGGACGGCGTCGGGACGTGTCATTTTTTGGATTTCGGCGCGGGTCTGCTTCCCCTTGAGGCATGGCTCACATGGGGTGGTAAGTGATTTCCCCGATGTTATCTCGATGCCACTGACGATGCCCTTTCGGGCCATGCGTAGGATCGTGTCCGTATTCAGGTGGCCGAGGCGCCGGTGCCAGGTAGCAAGGTCGGCTTTCGCGGATGGAGCTCGTGCCGTTAAGGCGAATTCGTGCGCGGGGGACAAGTCATCGCCTTCCGCGGGGAACATTTCGACGATCGCGATCCGAGCGGTGGCGAGGGGGACAGTATGGATGTTCATGAGGTAAAGGTTTTGATGCCGCTGACCTTCGCAGATAACGCTTCCGGTCGCGTCGAATATTTGGCAGCCTTGCCCAGCGAATCGGACGTCGGCGCCGCAGCTCGTGAGGTGGGAAACGGACAGCAGGTTCCCGTGCAACTCGGGGACGTAGAGGACGTTCTGCAAGATTACGTCGCTCCACTCGTTTCCGGCGCGCATCCGAACGTGTACGCGTCCCTGGCCGATGCCTTGGATGGCGCTGTTATCGCCCAGGACGACGGGGATGTTCCGGGTAAGGCTAGAAAATTGCTGGAACCAATTTCTGTTGGAGCACATGGTGCGTGATGCACCAGAGTCCATTATCCAGGAATTCTGGTTTAACTTCAGATTGGTAGCATTTGACTGTGCCCGGAAGACATGAACAGTTCGAATGGTTTCGTCCGTGGTCATCTCGTCAGCGTTCGCGATTTTTGCCGTTGCGGCAGGCGTCGCGTTTGCCGGTTTCGCGTTCGCGGTGGCCTTGGCCTCCTGCTCCTTCTTCAACTTTCGACATTCGCTCGTATCGTGCCCTTTGATTTTGCAATGGTTGCAGTACTTTTTCGACTTGTCTTCCTGGTTCCCTTTACCCTTCCCTTTTCCTTTTTTAGCGGCCTTGATCGATTTGGCGAAAAAAGCGGTGGCGGCCATGCCCGATTCGTGGACGCGGCGTTGTTCATCTCGTATGATCTGAGATTTCGTGTTTTCGATATCGATATTGTCGCGTGTCGAGAGGATGGTTTTAAGGGTGGATTGAGAAGGTGGAAGGGCTCCGATGATTGTATGCGCGATGATGCGGTCATCGAGCGCGAGTCCGAGGGCGGTGATGGTGCGAGCGGATCGAATTAAAGAATTAATTTGAGGCTCGAGAGGCTCCGTATCGAGAAGCTGGCGGCGGAAGACGTCGTCGATGAGGTGGGTTATCCTCTGCTCGCCTTTCCCCTCGTATCGCTCCGCTAATCGACTCCAGGTATCCTTTGCGGATTTCGTGTCGAGGACCGAGTTGAGCGGCTCGTCTGTCATGGCCATTACGAGATGCATTCGCGCGCTCTCGTTTTTGATGTTCCAGTGCGCGTAGCCCGTCGGATCGGCTGCTGGATCTGGTTTTGTGAGGGCTCCGCTGGTGACAGACCAGAGGTCGTGATATGTGAAAACAGTCTCGACGCGGCACTTCCAGAAAGCGTAATTGCTACCATCCATTTCAAGAAGGGGTAGGTTGAGCAAGTGAGGAGGTCGTCCCGGAGCAGTCTGAGAAGAAGTCGAGGCCCCTGCGGAGGAGGCGCTGGTACCTTGCGGTGTAGACATTCTGCGTGAGGAGGGCCTGGTTTAGCTTGTTCGGAATTTGTACGCGCGCGGTGTCTTCGAGAGCTCTTAAAGCTCAGGTCTCATAATCTATTGGAGTGAGACAATGAGGCTCAGTCTGTGAAAGTAAAGACTATATTGTTCTAACCTATTGGAGTGAGACAATGAGGCTAGAGTTAATAGTAAGTAACTGAGAACTAAGTAAATAAAGGAGAGACTAACCTCAGTCTGTGAAAGTAAAGACTGAGGTAGGTGAACACGGTGTCTACACTATATAAGGGATGACCAAACTGAGGTCAAATTCTAAGGGGGTTAAGCTATAAGGAGATAATGAAATCGACTTGGTACTGAACGCGGAAAGTCTGTGGGTATCGGCGTCACGCGTCATGTGACGTGTGACCACGAAGCGTCGCTCGACTTGCGCCTTGCGAGGCTGCGCTCCCAACATGCCCTAACCCAACAGGCATGCCCCGTTGTCCAGTGTCATGAGACCTAAAAGTGTGCATCCCAATTCTATGCCATGAGCAAGGCCTTAGCATCAAGACAATTTGCCAACTGCTGGAAGTCAAGAAAAGCCTTGTCTATCAAACACTTATCTATGGTGTCGAAAACGAGAGTGAAGACATGGCGAATGAACACGTGCATGGGAGCAGAATGAGCGGGAGAGGCAGCGCCGAGCAGAAAAAGAATATGGGGCACGTTCTTGATCCCCCAGTCTCGTATTTTGGTATTTATGTAGTCTAGTGTGTGTGCTATGGACTGAATGAATTTAGTGCCAAGACGGCTGCTCGATCTTAGTGTGCACAAGGCGGGACATTGCCATGTGCTTGGGTGAACTAACTATGCTAAGGTAAAAGGGAATTTGTCTGTAGAAAGTGAATGGTATCATAATGGGCAGCTGTGGGTGCCTGCCCCCAACGAGAAGCAGGCGTTGTCCACGCCGGCAGGCCCTCAGGGAGCCGCAAGCATTGGCAATCCCATCTCAGGGTCCCAGCGCACACTACACGCCATTCTCGGCTGTCAGCCCCTCTTCATGCCCGATTTGATTTCCCCAACAATCTACTCTCATACCTATGGTATACCATCCAACCCTCACAGCCATTGCCCAGGTCAACACTGCAAACTCCTCCCCACAGACCTCAACTTTATCTACAGTCTCTTGGAGCAACATCATTGTTTCTATCTGACTGAAATTTAAGCCCAGTCAAAAATTGATTGAAGTAATTTTAAGTAAATTGAAGTAACTTGATTTCATATCAATTTTAATCATTTTTTGAGACCTTTTTGCAATTTACTCCAATCCAACATTGAATGCAATTTAAGTTTTTCGAATTTATTTGAATTCCAGTCTGAATTGAATTGAACTGGATCAATATCATTTGATTACACATGTTGAATCAAATTGATTTTATTTTATTTACAGTACAACGTAATTAATTTGGATCAATCTTATTCAATCTTAATACGGCTCGATTGAATTGCGATCAAGAGATACCTCGTCCCGGCCTGCCCCCCCTGCTTGAGCGCATCTAAAGTAGCAAGTCGAGAAAGAGTGAATGTGTGCAAGTGCTGTGAGTGTGTCATGAGTGCAATAGAATGAGAATAACTTGTAGTGTACATACTATTGTTATTTCTTTCCTTTCTTTCCTTTCTTGTCCTTTTTCGTGTCTTGTTCTATTTGTTTGTACCACTTCAATATGTTTGTTATGAGATAGGATGAGCAGTGATAATATTAGTACCCACTGTGACTGTCTCTGGTTCCAGCGTGTCCCACACAATGGAGAAGTCTTCACGTGTCACATTAGAATGTCCTTTGAGGTAGTCTATCGCGAATAAATTCCTGGACACGAGGTTAGATGGATCTTATTAGATTAGATGGACACACTTACCACGCTGATTAGAAATTGTTCACGCGCATTGGAATCGGTCTCTTTGATGAAGTGGGGTGGATGTTAGGAATAACATTGCCTTTCACTAAGTGTAAAATTGGTACTTGTGTATTAACTTGTGTGTCTGGTATTATTTGAGTCGCTAAGCCATCCTTGTCAGTGTGAATGTAATTATGCGCTGAATTGCGTCGCACCTTCTAAGATGGTGACCAAAACAGAGTCTACCTGCATCACCTCATCAGGAATGCGTGATGGAATCATTGGGGTGGGGGGGCTTATTTCTGGTGTGCATTGCATGAGTATGCATGAGTGCCAACGTTGAACCCATTGAGGAATAGCTTAGAAGATCACATACGTTCTGTCTCTATCGCGGAAGTTGGCCCAGGTTGGTTGGAAGTGGCTTAACTGAGTAAGGGCAAGATAGGGGGGGATCGTCAAGATAGGTTGTGTGATTGGTATGCTGATCGAGCTGCGTAAGTAGGTTAATACCAATGGCAATATGACACTTACAATGGTTTAGGGATCCTAATCTTCTTGAAGTGTCAGTGTGTTAGCGTCGGTGTAGAGTAGCAACATACTACAGGCTCTTGCCTTGTGTTATTGGGGGGAACCTTGGCCGTGCTAGTGTTCGGTATCTGAGTTGGGTCTCTCTGGTCGATAGAGGCTGCAGTAGGCGAAGGGGGGGGATCTATGTGTATGGTATGAGGGTATGCATACACTTTCTGTCAGAGAAGGGGGGTGCGCACGCACAGGGAGATTAGCAATAGAGCTCTTATCAGTATCTGTGTCATCTAGATCATTTCAGATAGATGTATAATGATGCAATGACAACTCACCTTTGGCCCTTTTATTTGATTCCTCAAGATCCATGGAATCTGATGGCCTCTTCACAGGTACAGTCCCCTTCTCTGGCAAGTCACTTTGCTCAGATTTGATGGGCTCCAATGAATTTGCTTGCTTCTTGTACCAATGCGAAAAGTCAGTAGTACAAACCTTTCTCGCTTTCCAATTTCTGTGACATAGTTGAAGTGACGGGTGTTTTGACTTGATCTTGGCATAGAATTAGTCCTGGACATCTGGGTGCACTTGTTTCCACAGGCATGCAAGTTTCCCCTGGTCGTAGAGGACTCGCCACAGCCGTTTACTGGACTTGCGAATCTCCTTTAGCTCATCTGTGTCTATTACCTCCCCTGTCTCCTCTTGGAGGAACCAGAACGAAACATTCTTGCCTTCTTCAAGATGCCCCCACCCTCATTGTCCCTTGTGTTCACTGCTCTTTTCTCATCATGCTTGCTCTGCTGTGTATGTCTCGAAACGCCAATATATGATATTGAGGTAGTCTTCCTGGTGCTTTGTCAGAGGCAGGGGCTTTTGGATGTCTCTGGAAGCACTAGCAGGTTTATTGGGGTGCACCGTATCTGTTAATCCACCCCCTTGGCGTAGTGCATCGATAAGGCTATCGTATGTCTTCCTAGATAATAAAGTGATATTAATTGCACAGATGGGTAGGGAGCGTTAATACATACTGGAGTGTATTTGCCCACACCTTGTTCTCTTTATAAAGTCCCAAGAGGTAGATACAGTATATGCTGGGTTCTGAGCATCAGGAAAACCCATTTTGCCTTAAACTGTATTAGATGCTCCTTAAAGCTTACTTAAGATGTTGGTAATTAGATCCTCAATGTTGGTAAGTTGAGGATCTAATTACCAATATCTTAAGTAAGCTTTAAGGAGCATCTAATACAGTTTAAGGCAAAATGGGTTTTCCTGATGAGTTTGCATAACTGCGGGGTACTTAGCTATGGTGGTGTTTAGCCTGTTGAGTAACTTGATGGATTCCGCTTGGTTCTCATGTGGGGATGAGTCCAGCGCTTTCACAAGTGCAGCCCCTGCCGTTAAGGCGATGGTTATGGGCTTGTGTTGTTGGGATGGTTGTGCATCTAGGAGGGAGGTGAGGGTGTCTAAACCAGAGTAGAGGGCGTGTAGTCTAATGTCCTGTTCCATCGCCGTTTCTCCAAAGACTCCCTCTGCGTGGAATTTTTCCCTCCCGTCTTGGTATAGTGCTGCCACTGTGGCCCCAATTTGTTTTCCATCTGGTCAACCCTTATTTGAGTGTATACCATTGCAGAAAATGTTAATTGTTGTACCCTCACTGCATGCTGTCGTGAGGGAGTTGGTGACGGCTTCATAGTTCCACTCTTTCTGTTTGAGTATGACTTTCACCTTGCCATTCCAGTCCGGCACTCCTGGTGGGAGCTTGGGGAAGGGGTCGATGCGTGGTCTGTTCACGGGAATCCTGGTCGTGAGTGATCGGAGGGTGGAGTTCAGGCTGGCTCGATTCAGCGCTGGGAGCGGTAGGTCATTAGCGTCTGGTAAATGCCAGATGCCACCTAATCGAAGGAGAAGCTGGCTATCTCTTGGAGCTTTGTAAAGTCGGAGGGCTGTTTTCAGGAGAATCTTGTTGAGGCATAGATCCATGGGGAGAATGTTGAGGAGGTGGTGTAGAGGCTCGTGTGGGTAGTTCAGAAGGTGCCAGAGATTAGTCTGACTGTGTCATTTTGGACTGTTTGGAGTTGTTTGACTAGGGTGACCTGTTTACCTGTGTACCAGAGTTGGCAGCCATACGTGAGGACGGGTAGGCATATAGTGTTGTACGCTAGTCTCCATCTCGCTTGATCGAGACCGCGTACTGAGTTGCCTAGGAGTTGCAGGGCTTTAAGCGATGCCCGTGCTCGGTTACACATTACCTCTACATGGTGTGACCAGGAGAGTTGGTTGTCAAAGAAGAAGCCCAGATACCGTAGGGTGTTTGTTGCCATGACTTTGTATTGGGTGTTGGGGGCCGGGAGAGGGAGGGACATGCACTGTGGGGGGTCAGACTTCTCTCCATGTTTTCTGAAGTAGATTAGTTCTGTTTTTTCTGGCTCTACGCTGAGTCCCGCCCTAGTTAGCCAGTCGATACATGAGGTGTAGCCAGCACGTATAGAGTTCTCGATGTCTCCCCAGTTGCGTCCACACGCGAAGATGGTGCCGTCGTCTACATACATACCCAGTGATGTGTTCGTCCATTCTCTCATTTTGTGCAGGAGTGGTGAGGTGTAGATTGTGGAGAGGACTGGCGATACTGGTGATCCTTGAGGGGTTCCCACTGGGAAATTGAAGGGGTCCGACAACTTGCTGTTGAAGCATAGGTGGACTGTGCGATCCGATAGGAAGGAGCGGCACCAGCTTACCAGCTCCGGCGCAAAGCCCAAATTGGCAAAAATGTGTATTAGTCTCTCATGGTTGATATTGTCGAAATACCCTTGTATGTCAAACAAGAGTAGTCCCGTTCTTAGACCTGCCCTATGGGCTGCTTGGATGTCATGGAGTAATGAGAGGCCAGCGTCTAGGGTGGATGAAGCGTTCCAGCCACCAAATTGTGTGGTTGGGACCAGTGCGTGTTTGGTCATCTCTCTGTATATGATTTTAGCTACGATCTTCTCGAGGAGTTTACCCAGGCACTCCAAGAGTGAGATGGGTCGGAAATTTTTTGCGCGGGTGTAGTCAGCTTGGTGCGGTTTGGGGATTATGCACACAACTGCCTCTTTCCATGGCTGGGGGTGGTATCCTGCTTTTAGGCATGCTGAGAAGAGGGCTAGTATGCGTTCCGGGTCCACTGCCCAAACCCACTTGAGAATAGTCCAGGTTTGGCCTGACTGTCCAGGTGCAGACTTGTTGGTAGTTTTCGCAAGGAGGGAGCCAATTAGTTCCTTGTCAATAGGGGGTAAGGTTCTGGTAGGCCGCGGTGGGGGATCGTCCTCAAAAGCTATTTCTACCCTTGGTGGTGCTTGGGGGAAGAAATGCTGTGAGAGAATGTTAGCGACTTCATCGTGCGTGTGTGCCAAACCATCTGGTCCCTGTAGCGATGGTACTTTCGATACTTTGCGGCCATGTCGCCAGGCTGCCAGTTCCCAGAGTTGTGTTTTCTCGATGTAGTCATCGGCCCACTGTCTCTTTGCCACTCGTACTGTACCTTTGAGCCTTGCTTGTGCTGTCCCTCGTGTCTCTGTTGACCATGCACTATGTAGGTTATGGGTTGCGATCGCACAGGCCGCATTCCACCACAGGGACGCTCTTGGGTGCAGGAGTTTCCGACGTCGGAAGACTTCTTCATTAGTACGGCTTATGTCCATCATTAGTGCTTCTGTAGCAATCTTGATTTCCTCTGCATCTGGGCTAGCCTGAAAGGTGGGCATCTTGGACCTTGCTTTGAAAATGCGGGTCCATTCCTCTCTTTTCTCTGGGTCAATCACAAAGCCAAGGGCTACCTCCGGGGTTTGGATGGGTAGTTTGTCGTGAGTGCATCCAAAAAGGTGTAGCATGGCGTGGTCCAAAGCAAGGCTGCCTTCCCAGTCCGTGGTTAGGCCTGTGAAAGTTGCCACTTGGATTGCTGCTTCGTTATACCAAGCTAGGTTGATTACTGAGTCCCTCTCATGTTCCGCTCCTCGTTGGGTAATCTTGCCTGGGTTGTTTGCTAGTGAGAGTAAGTTTGTGGCCACCCATTCCTCCAGGCAGCCTGCCCAGTATGAGCAGGGGACATCAGGGGGGACCACGCTCGCGAGTGCATGTTGAAGTCCCCTATCACTAGGGTGGGTGTGGTTGCATCGATGTCAATATCTAGGAGCTTTTGAAGTGATGTATTGTCCTGGATGTCATGATAGAAATTGATTACTCACCACTACTCTTGGTCGAAGATGAGGTCGAGGACTTGTATAGTTGGGTGAGCGCAGACATCTACCCGTGGTACTACCGTAAATTGAGTACTGGTATCTGTCTGTGTTGGTTTGCGTGAGTAGGCCATGACTTTGGGCTGCTGGCCTTCAGCATGGCCAGGGTAGTGGATCTCCCATGCTGGGGATGCTACCCCTCTGAGAACGTCTACTCCGTTCTGCGCGCTGTCATTTCGTGCTGTTCTGATGGTATCAAACCATGGTTCCTGAATTAGCATGAGGTGGGTATTAAGGTTGCTGTTTAGCAAGGCGTGAGTAACTGCATTTCACTTGCGCATATTTGTGGATGATATAAGGATGGGTGGTTGTACTGTCATTAAATGAAGGACTGCTTGGCAGCACCTGGGTGGGGGTGCGAGGGGGAGTAGCTGTCAGTCTGTGCTGCATCACTAATTACCTCTGGGGGTTTGGAGGTATTGACGTTGAGGGCTTCGGGGAAACGGATGGGGTCATATTCATTGGCAGGGTGTGTCCCGGGTCCCCCTTCGTCTATCTCCATGGCCTGGTGATTGCAGATGGCAGCAATTGCCCTGCTGTGTAGTGCTGACCTGATTTGGGGCCCAGTCGTGTTTGGGGGGAGTGGAGGTGGGTCGTAGAGATCGCCATCTGGGTCTAGGATCTCTTCCAGTGTTTCATTGGAGGGGCCAGCCCAGGCGTTGGCAGTTGTTTTGAGTGGTTCGCCAGTCGTGGGCAGGTCCAGTCCACTACCTTTGTCTTTCTGTTTCCTTGCTTTGCGGCTTGGGTGTGGGCGGAAAAGGTCTCGTGCTGGGCATCGTGTGTCTCGGCAGTGATGACCTTTTTTGTGGCAATTGAGACATTTAAAGTGGCTACAGTCACAGATGCCTGTGACTTTGTGCTTTCTGGGGCAGTTTTGGCTGTGCTTGTCTGAGGGGTGGGGACCTCTGCAGATGTAGCAGTGGACTGAGTCTTTCCCTAGAGTGCAGCCTCTCGATGATCTAATATGTCCTAGCACATGGCAATGTGAGCATTGAACAAGAGCGGGTTTGTCTACCCATCTCTGGATGGTGACTTCTTTCCCGAAGAGGGCAGTTTTTTCTGTTAAGAGTTTGCTGGTGATGGTGCCGTCAGGGTCCGAGATGGCGAAAGTGATTGTTGAGTAGTTGAATTCAATGCGCTTCACCAGTTTCAACCACCGCGGAGGCATGGCCAGGTAAGCCTTTTTAAGGCCTGGCAGAGCTTTCACTTCCCAGAGCAGAGCTTCCAGTCTGAAGACTTCGTAATCGATATCATTCCACGTTGGGACGCCGTGGGCCAGGAGGCATGTCCAGCCCATCGAGGGGCTCAGTTTACCTGAGCCACGGAAAGGTGTGAGTAAAATGTGTTCATAAGAGCTGATTAGGTCAAACGGAATGTTGCCATCGAAGGAGTAGACAAAGTTTCCCTTGCTACACAGGTAGATGCTCCAGCAGCCTGACTTGAGGAGGATCAGCAGTGCCACAGCTTTCGCCATTTTGAGGGTGACTTTGCAGACGATCGCGTCAGCTGGGCGTATTCTTACAGTTTCTTCCAGTGCCTGGTCCAGGAAACCTCCGGATCTAATGACCGTGACCTCTGTAATAGTTGGGGTATGGGGGGTCTGTCTCGGTGGGGCTGGGGGTTGTCTGGTGTTGGATGCGGCGGCAGCTACTCCGGCATATGACTCAGGTGTGGAGCTTGTTTTTGGGGGTTGCAGTGGGGCAGGGGCAGGGGCAGCGGGGCCAACCCTGCTCCTCGCTCTCTTACCTTTTCCGTTGTGGGTGACAGGTGTGAACTCATCGTTCCCCGTGTTGTAGTGTTGGGGTGGTTCTGCAGTGGCCCATATACTCCCTTCAGTACCTCTGGGGGCGAGAGGGTTTCTCATATTGGGGTGGTTGTCCACCTTACTCGTCTGGGTGGGGGCCATCATGTGTTCTAACGTGTTGATCTTTTCGGCCAAAGGGGCCATCACTGCCTGAATCGTGGGGCCAAGTGTAGCTTTGATTATTGCCACTATCGTGTCTAGGTCTGTACTACCTTTTCCTTCTCCTTCCGGTGTCTTATGGGGGCCAGAGGGGGGAAAAGAAATTCGTACTTTCTGTGCGTGTGTGGGCGTGCGGAAAGTTCGTCCTTCCGTGTGGGGTAACTGGGGATGCCGCGCGACTTACTAACGGGACCTTCCTCATCACGGGTGTGGCCAAGCCTTGTCTGGGGAGGGAGCCTGAGGCTGTGTGTTTACTGCCTGTTGTGGGGGTGGGGGTTGCTTCTGTGGCAGAAGAGCCGTGTGTAATGTCAAGACCCAACCTCTGTCTGGTTGTGATGAAGTAGTCTATGCCGTGGCTCCTTGCCTGGGCTGCTATTTCGTTCTCGTGTCAGTGAACGAGCATTTTGAGCTGTTCAGACTTCCAAAGAAGCCACTTTTCATCTACCTCAGCCGCTGCGGCTTTTGTTGCTTTGATGTTGAACTCGTTTTTAAGGGTGAGATACCAGTCTTGGTACCCATCCTGGTCAGCTCCAACGTGTGTGCTTACATCGTCCGCTATGGCCGCCAGGTGGTGGAACAGCATTGGGTTTTTCGGGAGTGGGTCAGGGTCGATTACTTCGGCTCTGACTCTATCCAAAGTGCTTTCTTTCTCAGTACTGTATTGTCGGTGGTAGCCTCTGCTGACTGTGGCCAGCAGGGCACACAAGAGGCGAGCCCATTCACTGGGGCCTAGAGGGGTCGCGTCGCATAACGAAAAATATCCTCACTCCAGGGCTGCAATGACCGTGGTCACCGCAGCATTGAAGGTCTCTGTGGACATGTCTACACCGACACACGCACCATTGAACTCTAAGGGTTCTTCAGTGCTGAAGAGGAAGGGGGCTCGTATGCTTCCTAGGGCTATACTGAGCACTTCTCTATGTTCCTTATTTCGCATTTTGGGGAGCGACCCCTTGAAAGGGTTCACTGGGACCCTGTACGGGGTAGTCTCCGGGAATAGCAGAGAGATTGAGGGGTCAGGAGGTTTCTCAGGTGGATTTAGCTGAGTTGCGCCTAAGGTTAGGGTTGGGAGCGGTGGGAGTACTGGATTAAGGTCCATGTTGAGGGCCACATACTGTATATAATTCCCCAGAAAACAGCCAACTTACGATACCAAACATTCCTACAATACCAGACAAACAAAATAATAACCTTAATTTACCTACCTTACCAAATACTTTACGTCGCTCTTCTCGTATACCCATCCCTGTTTCCCCCAATCCACTTTCTGACTCACGACTTGCTGCTGCCATTGCCGACAGCACAGTGGCTGCTGCACACCGCAAGGCAGCCAGAACTAGCCTGGTTCTATCACCTGAAGACCACACAACTGCTCTCCTGTCAGAATACAGCCCTCTTCATAACATGCACCTCTTGCTACCTGTCCACACTTGTGATCTCTCACTGTCCTTGGATGAGGTGCTTACTACGTTTTCGACAGGCGACCTTGTACCTAAGCCCAATGATGACAATGAACCTTCTTGGGCCACCACACTAGCCTCACCAGAACGCAAGTTCTGGATTGCTGGCAGGCGTAATGAATTGAAGAGTTTGAAGGACTTGAACGTCTTTGTACTCATCCCACATTTGCACATACCCCTTGGACAGCGCCCTTTAAAGGGGAAGCTCATCTGCAAGTGAAAATGCGACAGTACTGGCAACATTACACGGTACAAAGTGCGGTATGTGGCCAAGGGCTATACTCAGCAGTACGGCATCCACTACGATAAGACTGCTGCCCCCACGACGTACCTTAAGTCCCTTTGTGCTCTACTGCACCTTGGCACCTGTCTGGATTGGGATATATAGCAGTTCAATGTCAAGACTGCATTTCTCCACAGTGTTCTCCCCAACAACAAGAGTATATTCTTGGAACAACCTCCCAGGTTCAAGGAACCTGGAAAGAAGGGGTGGGTGATGCAATTGATGAAATCTATCTACAGAATGAAATAAGCGAGTTGGGTCTGGAATGTCACATTCAACGCTGCTGTCCACGAGTGGGGGTTTACATGCCTCCCTTGTAAATGATGTGTGTACCGATATCAGTCCACAACTGGTACAATCCTTTTCACCATTCACATTGATGATATCATCTTGATTGCTTCATCTTCAGATGAGAATAAGTGTTTCCAGACACTGCTAACTTCTAGGTGGGACATCTCTACATTAGGGCCCGCCAAGTTCGCCCTTGGAATTGTACTCTCCTGTGATCGCTCTGCACATACCATATCACTATCACAGTCCATCATGATCAATCGCCTCCTCAAGAAATTCGGCCAAGTTGATGCCCATCCCGTTGACACCCCTATAGTGACTGGCGTTCACCTTGAATAACCTGACCCAAGTTCCCCAATTGACCCTACCATCACTGAGTGGACCGCACGCACTCCTTACCAGGAACTGGTTGGAAGCCTCATGTATATCGCCATCAGGACCTGCCCTGACATCGCCTTTGCAGTCAGTAAACTCACTTGTGCTAGAGGGCCATTACTTCGTATGGCATGTCCGAGTTCTCCCATATCAGGAAAACCCAAGGCTGTTTAATGGTGCTTAGTGGTCTTAATAGTCTTAAATTTGTTTTTTTGCTTAATTTTGCTTGATGAAATTTTGTTTAAGCACAATTAAGCAGCTTAAGCAGGCTCAACATGCTCAGTATGCTCAGGACAATTAAGACTGACATTAAGCACACCCAACATATTTAAGCAACTAATGAAAATTCAAGGGGCTTTTAATTGTGCTAATTAAAAAACTTAATTTACATAATTTAACTAATCTGTCTGAAAAAGTTTGCAAGTCATGATTCCCAGTGAAAAGTGGATTTAAGTAAATTTAAGTAAATTTAACCCGATTGATTAAAATCAAAGTAAATTTATTACAAATGATACCAATAACATTAAGTCGGTTTCAATCAAAGTGAATTGAATATTGTCTGATTGCATTGAATATGATTGAATTGAATTGATATGGTTTCTTGGGGTGCCTTGGCCAATCGAATGCGATTGAATTGGATTGAACACAACTCAATCGAGAAAGCAGATAATCTGTGAAACGAGTACACAACGCATTGTTGACTTAGAGAAATCCAGACACTTTCAATCACATGACCAGGTCATTGACGAGGTGTCAAACCGCTGGACGTCGTTATTGTCAACAACGTCCCACACTTCAAGTCTGCACAAAGGTTTGCTTTAAGTGTGGGTTAACTTAGTTGCTGAAGCATGTCACAACTTGTCCTTGGCTAATTTCACAGAACAGGTGGTGGATGGGACTATGGTAAGGTGGATGATGTACTGACCGCTGACCCATTTCTTCTCTCAAATGGGCCCTCATCGAATTCAAGCAGCGAACCCCCTCAATTTCAGAAGAATTTAATACATGGTACGTCCTAAGGTGCTCCCAACTCACTGAAGCTGACTTGTAATCACCCTCATGGAGCCCTGTGCCTTGTCCGCATCTACATGTTGTATGGTTGATTTCACCTCGACCTGGGAGTGCATCCGACACTTTTACCTCACACTGGCACACCCATATACACAACACTCCACCACTGCCTGTGTGCTTCAGAGGGCACACTTTCAATTTGACTGGTGGATGAAGTTGTCCGCGTGTCCGATCCTCTCGAAAATTGTGACATTGATATCAGATTAATTTTAGTGGTGCTGACTGGGTTGGCTCACTATACCCCCCCCCGAGATGTGGATCAAGTCCCTACACGGCTTTAACGACTTCGCCCACCTCTCCATCCATATCCACGTGAGCATGCCCAGACCGACCGATGACCGACATCACCACCACTACACGAGAGATATCGCCACGCCCGCCCACAAGCGTACGACCATGACCAGAAGCCTCTCCCGTCACCGTCTTCACATTTCGGTGACTGGGAACCCATCTTCGCTCCCACCACGCGTGAGCGTCCCCGTCATCGTTTCCACAACAACCACACTTGAGCGACCGCCAGCATCCCCCATCTCCATTCCTGCCACCTGACCACGTCAGTAACCATGAGCGACGTTCCCCATCACCACGTGAGCAGCACCACACCAAACATGTACAGCAACAAAAACTGCTGCTACCGCTATCCACGATTTTTTTTCCCGCCTCGTAGACCAACAAGGCAGCTCATAACATACAAGCACTCGCGAATACCGTCATCAACGCACGCAATGGAATCCAGCAGACCCACAGGAGAATTACTCCCTTGACGCAACGACCTCAATTTGACCTTCTCCGGCTCAAAAGCTAGTACGAGAGCAGCGAGTAGACATGCCGCGAGAGGATCAGTGAGGTGTTCGAATTCTCCGAGTGCATCGTACCCTCCTTCGTTGAAGTGCGCACGACGGACAACTTTCGGGACCACCTCCTCCCCGCAGCCGCCGCCTCGTCTTCGCAGACAATCCAACATGTCGCCGAAGAGCTCAGGCACATCAGTGAGTTTGTGGCTTGCCGCCAAGCAGGCATCCCTTGTCGATCATTTCACCCATCTAATGACTATCCCCGCCCTGCCAGTGCCCACCGTGCAGTATGCACTGCCACATACCGCAGATCTATTCGCGCGCTTTGAGTGCTATCTCCCAATCGCCAACTCATTGATGCAGCGCGTGTATGGCCAGCTCCGTGAACTCGTACAGCCCCCTTCACATGTGCCGACACCATTCGAAATGCCCTACAACCCCCCGAACATCCCTCAAAATGAACCAGAACCAGAACAGGACGACAACATGCGTGCACACGTTGGACGCTCAACAGATATGGCACGAGATCCCCCTCGACGCCCGTCCCGACGTCCGCACGGCAGCGGCGATGGCCCATTCGGTCTCGATAAGCGGCTATCTCTTTCCAGTTTTTTTTTTGCTCACTCATTTCATTTCATTTTGTCTCACTAGAGCGCCAGTGTTACGGTGAGTTTTTCCCCCACTTTTGTCTCCCACCAGCATCCTCACCCCCTTCCGTCTCCCCTCCCTCTCTGGCTGGCCCAAATATCGTTTTAGGCCCGTTTTCTGCCATGCTCATTTAACTCTCTCGCAACCTCGCTCCCACGCTCCTTATTTCCTTCGCCATTCTTTTGGCCCTCACTCCCTCAGCCTCTGCGAATCGTGTCTCTCCAGGCTCCGTACATCATCGTGATCATGCACACCTCAATCGCATGGCCGAGATGCGACCTGCAGCCCATCATATTAAGTCTCCTCCCGCAGACCAGCCTCCTACTACGTCTCCTTCGAGCGTTTCTTCCTCGTCCCCGACGCTCTCGGGCAGCGTGCTGCAATCTCCATCGCTAGTGGCATCTAGTTCATCATCCCCTCTGTTGACTTCTAGCTCGGTGAATTGTTTCTATCAAAATTTCCATTTCAAGATACTGATGCCCCAAGCAACAGGTTTCATCTGCTTCGGCTACATCCAGCATTAGCTTAGTTAGTTCAAGTAGCTCAACCACTACCACTTCTAGCGCCACTTTATCCAGTTCTTCCCTCCTTCCCTCTTCTACGTTGAAAGCCCTAGTCCCGTCACCGCAGAATGGCGCACAAGTCACACAAACGCCCGACGCCACGTATTGGAGTTTTCGTAGACACTCCTTCGATCTGTGGTAGAGCAAAGTGCATCTCGTAGCTCTCGAGGACGACTGAACCATTTGCGTCGGCGGCGGCGGCAGCAGCAGCCACTGCACGCTGAGCGTCTCTGCTGCCACCAGCATCTTCCGCTGCGTCCACAGCGTTGGCCAATGCTGACTGAACGCCTCAGGTGCATAACCCGGAATCTCGCCATGCGGACCGATCTCTTCGGGTGGTATAGCCAGCGGTGACACGAACGCCTGCACGTCAGGCGCCCATATGATATCATCGTCTCCTGGCACCCGTAAGTGCACATGTCCGTTGACATTACCGTGTGGATGCGGATGCGGATGTAGTTCCTCCACGCTCCCATCTTCTCATCCTCAGCCTCGCTCCCACTTACGAGCTCGTCCCATGTTGCGCCGACGTCGTCCCACTCATCCACCGGCGCTGCCTCGCACCGTATGAGTCCCATCTCCAGTGGTGGTGCTGGGTCATCCCAAAGCCTGTCCCAATGAATGCTTGCAAAAAAAGGGTGCACGCGCACCGCCTCCATCGAAAATGCGCTGTCGGAAGGACCTGCACCCAGTCGCTCGAGCGGATCTCGCACCTGGATAGACCATGAGATGTGAGTGAGAATCTTTAACGATGAAGATCAGGGTGTGGGTTGTTGACTGCAGTAGTTGGGTTTGCAGACACGGTGAGCATCAAGGACAACTTGGATTGCATGATGTGTGGTCAGACCAATTAGGATTGAGGGTAGAATAGAGCTGTAACTATGAATATAAATGGAGATAATTCAATTTGTTCTGATTTATCGTGTGCATGTGCATGGGAACCTGGCAACTACTGCAATGATAGCAGTAAAATTTCCCACAACACTCACTACACATGCACCTGCATGGGGAACCTGGCAACTGCCGCAACAATAGCAATGAATTTTCCCACAATACCCACACAACCCACATGTGCAACTTACCGGCAACAGCCGCAACATTAGCGGTGAATTTTCCCACAATCTCAACACAATGCGTGCATATTCAAACAAACTCACATGCTCTCGGAAATAGCCGCAATGATAGCGATGACAATTCCCACACTCGACTCACCAAAACGCGGCCTCAAATAAAAACTCACACTCTCTCGGAAATAGCCGCAATGATAGCGATGAATTTTCCCACAATCTCAACACAACGCGTGTGCATATTCAAATAAGGAAATGTATCATCACATATAATCACGTAAAGCAGCGGCAAGCTCCATATAGGATGCCGAGATGCAGCAACGATATCGATGAATATTCCCACGGGGGGGGGCAAATTTCCGCGAGAAAATCGGCATAAAACCTCATTCTCTAAAGAGAACTCGGAACTATGTTCCTCGACTGCTTCTGTCCTAAACACTGGGATGCCACCACATGTGTTCTGTGTTACCTCAAGGGCACCTGCTCCTTATCCTTTATCCTTGGCAGGACAATGCCCATATCCTTATCAGGCTACTCAGATTCTGATTATGCCAACTGCCCAACAACCAGTTGCTCCGTCTCAGGATATGTATTTTCCCTTGGCTCCAGTGCCATCTCATAGTGCTTGAGGAAACAATACACCATCGCAGACTCTTCATGCTATGTGGAATACATTGCTTTGCATGAGGCATCACACAAAGTCATTTTCTTGTGACAACTGCTGGATGGAATTGGCTTCCCGCCCGCACTCGCAACCCCCTTGTTTTAGGGCTGCCGAAGTTCGGTTCAGTTCAGTTCTTTGAGAATTTCACCAAACCTGGAACTGAACTTTAGGTTCGGTTCAGGGATTTTGCTGAACCTTGGACTGAACCATTGCTTCTGGTTCAGGAGGGTCCAGTTCTGGTTTAGTAGGGGTTTGAACTTGAAACTGAACTTTTTTTATCTGAAACAACATAACCTGGTCACCTGGTTCTACAAGATGTACCACCACACCAAACCACTCCTCCTGACTTATTCCAACCTGCTGTCTGAGTTTGACATGGCTTATGAGACTTGGGGCACACTTTCTCTAGCAAGAATGGTGTTGGCAATACAAAATAAGTGATTCTAGCACCCACTATCAAGTGTGTGCCTCAGCTATGGCAAGTTTCAACTGACCACTTGTATTGATTTCCCATATATTGTGTACACATGGCCTTGCCACACATCAAATTTATCACTAAGTACAAGTTAGATAAGTTTAGTTCAAGTTCAGTTCAAACTAAGTTCACTGCAGTTCTCAAATTTTTTGTTTTTCCTGAACTTAGAACTGGACTTGTGGTCCAGTTCGGTAAAACTGTCAAATTTTGAACCGAACTTTGGTCCAGTTCGGGAAAGTTCAGGTTCGAACTTTGGTTCAGGACCGAACTGCGGCAGCCCTACCTTGTTTTGCGACAACATTGCTGCAACCACCATAGCTGAGGACCACATGTGACACTCTCGCATCAAACACATCTGAGTGAAATACCACCACATTCACGAGCTCATTGCCCTTGGGGACCTCAAAGTTACACAATGTCACACTACCTCAAACATTGCCAACATTCTCACCAAACCACTGGTAAAACCCGACTTCTGTCACCTCTGCCATTCCCTCAGACTGCAATTTTCTGATAGTGATCATGACCCTGCCATGCGGGAGGAGAGTGCCAGTGCTCACACATAGACATGTTCTCTCTGAGGAGGAGCAGATGAATAGTATACCTTTTTCTTCACCCACCATCTCATGGCTGTGTCTTCACTTTCTCCCACCTCATGGCATCTTTACTTTCTGCATCTTTACTTTCTCCTGCCTCATGGCACCTTTACTTTTTGATTGTATATCCTATGCATATCCTCCATCTCATGGCTACATCTTCACTTTCTCCCACCTCATAGGCACCTTCATTTTTGTTGATTGCACGAGTATAGATTACACACGATGAGGAGGAGTATTGACATCTGTGATGTGACGTCACTGACATCGCATGTCATTATCATTATCACATGTCTTATCCAACCTGTACAAGTACTTAAACAGAATACTTTGGGGTGCAATAAGATTATTCTCTTCTCCCTTACTATCATGCTGTGATCGTGTCACAGTCCCATTTCCATTATACTCAGTCCAGATGCGAGAATTGTAGGTAATCAGTCATGTGAGAAAATTTATGTAAGGGAGACAGTGACTGTGTGACTGTAACATGGCATGACTTAGTGAAATTTTCATGAATCACAACTTGCAAAGTTTTTCAGACAGATTAGTTAAATTATGTAAATTTTTTTTTTTTGCTTAGCACAATTAAAAGTCCCTTAAATTTTCATTACTTGCTTAAATATGTTGAGTGTGCTTAATGTCAGTCTTAACTGTGCTGAGCATACTAAGCATGCTTAATGCCAGCCTTAATTGTGCTGAGCATGTTGAGTCTGCTTAAGCTGCTTGATTGTGCTTAAACAAAATTTTCATCAAGCAAAATCAAGCAAAAAAAACAAATTAAGACCATTAAGACCACTAAGTACCATTAAGCAGCCTTGGGTAGGGTGCAACACGGGTAGGGTAAACCCCGGGGTTTGGTGGGTAAGGGTCTCATGGGTATGGGTCAGGGTCTCTATTTCCAGACCCTGACCCAACCCGTACCCATAGGTGCGGGACCCATACCAAACTTGTGGGTGGGGTGGTAGAGGGGCTGTGGTGGTGGGGGTGGGGCAGGCCGCAGGCATGCACAATGTGGTATGGGTGGTGTCAGGAACAGTGGGGGCGTTGGAACAGTGCATCGAGGTGGTAGTGGCGTCGGGACAGTAACCACTGTGTCGGGAACAGCAGCAGGGGGTTAGCAACCGCGCGTGGACAGCAACAGCACGTCGGGAACAGCGGCGGTGGGACGGCAAACGCTGCATGGGCAGCAACGACCGCATCAGGAACAGCGGCGGTGGGACGACAAACACTACGTGGGCAGCAATGACCATGTCAGGAACGGCAGCGGCGGCACAGCAATGGCTGCGTTGGAACGGCGGCAAGGGGGGAGATGGCAGGGGCAGCACAGGAGGGGAACCACGCACACCATAGCACAAGTCACAGGTGTCAGGTGCTCGGACGGTCGCAACAGCGATGCCCGAGCAACCGTGATGCCAATAGACTGTCTACAGGTGAGACATCCCTCGAAAGAGATGCAGGAGGAGGGAATAGGAAACAAGAAAGTAAAGAAAGATTAGTTGCAAAAAGTCAAAAAAAAGAATCATGACAAACCAATGGACCGAGGCTAACAGGCCACAGCAGTGGTAGTGGTGAGGGGGGTGTCGCAATGATGACACCAACCGAGGGCGGGACGACCGTGGCAGCGAGAGCAACACAAAGACCACAAGGACGCGAGACGAAGCGATGACAGAGGGCTGGCGATGATGGCAACGGAGAACGCGCAAGAGAAGGGAAGGTGATGACAGAGGCAGAGGCAAAGATAGGGATACGGGCACGGCGACAGAGAGGGAAGCAAAGTGAGGGGATGACAAGGCAAAGCGCGAGAGTTCAACATGTCGACAAAGTGTGGACTGAGGCAAGGAAGCAGGTTAAGAGAGGCTATAGAGAAAAAAAATAATGAGCCTGGATGGTGTAATGGTAAAGATTACTTTGAACCTAGTTCATGTGTGCATGAGTCGAGAGTTCAAATCCTGAGGTGTGCAATTAGGGTGAGTTGATTATGTGAGCAAACCCATACCCCTTACCCACTGGGTATGGGTAAATGGGTTACCCGCAGCCAAAATGCGGGTAACCCACCACCCATGGCTGTGGGTATGGGTTTTCGTGGGTTAGGGTCAGGGTATGTATAAAAATACCCATGGGTTACCCATGTTGTACCCTAGCCTTGGGTTTTCCTGATGTTTCAAGCCACCACCACCACCACCACCACCAACTGTGGCTCACAAGCAACACTACATATAGGTGCAGATGGGGTCAGCCTCTCAGCACCCATGGGCACCCATGCCAATCCCTACAGTCAAGTGACTTGCTGCATGCACAAACAAGCAGTTTATGTCTATTCTAGCAAACTGGACCACAACTTGATCCATGCATCCCAAACCTCATGCAATGCGGGTAGATATACTAATTAATAATATTTCCCCGTCATATGTTTCTCCAGCCATAATTTGTTCTATATCAAGAGACCCTTGCAGAGCCATTTGAGGCTGATCCTTGAGCGGTCGCGAGTTGTTCGAGTACACCAATGACCTCATCGCGTCGAAGCCTCCACCGAGCATCGGTGCCTCCCGTCCCCGTGGAGCACGTTTCGGCATGGTCCAATTCGGCCAGCCGACGTAACAACTTTTCATCACGACCAATAGCAAGCACAAAATCCTTTTCATGTGCAATGCTCTCATGTTCCTCGAATAGGATCGAAGGTGTACGTGGAGAGAAAGTTGGGCCACCAGGGCGTAGAATTGCGCCAACCGCCGTCGACCGCGAGATGTAGTTTGGTAGGATGAGAAAAGCATTCTTTCCCGGTATGATGCGCAGTCCGTATCGCTCGCCCAGACTAAAATGCATTCTCAGCCTGCATAGCAAGAGAAGTAAAATGACGGACCTATCAAAGATATGGTTTTGTGCCTCCGCAGCTTGGCGACGTGCCCAAGCACGGTCTCCGGCATCAACTGCCTCGTCGCCACTGAAGTAGCGCCACACAATACTGGCGTCTCGCTCTTCAATGAATGCGCCAGGTGTTCGCTCAGTGAACTATGCAATCCCTCGGTGTCAGTCCATGCCCTGCTATTCCAAACTTAATCTCTGACTCACGTAGTTGAGGATTTCGATGCAGGCGTTCTTCCATTTAAGGTTGAAATTCGCTACCATCGTAATCCAGGATGACTCGCCACTTTTACCTGGGATTGGCTTGATGAAACAACCGTTCTCAGCACTGTGACCCCCATCATTAGTCAATCGGACACCGCGTTGTGACATAAGCGGTTTACTCACACAAGTCCGACTCTCACTTCCTTCGCAACTTGATCGAGCGTCTTGACTGGGAGTCCGCTCAGCAGCCACACCTCATTCTTGCTGTCCTCAGACAAGTGCTTGACAACTTTAATTGCTTCCGAAGGGACATCATCACCTTGACCTTCATACTTAGGTTGCGGGTGTCGTTGCCAAAGGGTATCCTCTAAGTCGATAAGGAGGAGACGCCGTTGAGAGTGGCGATAACGAGGAAGCAAGAATGCGAGGTCCAGTGATGCCACCGAGTCGCCCTGCTGGTGCTCGATGTTCATGCGCAAGCAGCGCGTGAGGAACGAGGTGACGAATGCTTGGGCAGTCTGCGTGACAACATGGTTGTGCAAATCCTAGAGAAGATCATGGAAGCAATGAAGAAGTAATAGCCGTGCGGGCTTACCTCCCAGCGTGAAAACGCCGCGTCATCATCCATGGTGAGCGCCTGGCGGATTGCCTTTGCAGTGTTGCGGGTATCCCAAGGGTTCACTGCGATGCAAGAGCGGAAGCCGCTATAACTGTATGAACCAGTGAACTACGTGTGTTGATCAGAAATTGTTCAAAAATCACAATTCAACGCACCTCGCTCAGAATCAACGGACGATGTCGTTCCTCTTGACACACTACGAACTCATGCGTGCGCAATGCCATCCCTTCGCGCATGCTAGTGACAAGAAATGCGTCGGCAACCGTCAGGAGTGCAAGGTACTGACTAAAACTGAGGTCATCGGTGTGAAGGAAGACAACAGGTTGATACGTCAGGGTGGAAAACGCGAGTTGATACGGGCAACGACATCTGCTACGCCCCCGTGTGCCTCGTTTTCTTCTGACGTTTGTAGCGCGACTTGAATGAGAACAACCTTCTGATGGTACTCTGGATTCTTTTCTAGGAATGCTTCAAATGCCAATAGTTTATGGCGTACTCCCTGGATAGTAGGTCGGTAAATGCTATGGATGGTAGTAGGGAAGAACGGGGCAGACCTGAACCTCGTCAAGCTTGTCGCGACCAACAACAAGTTTCACGCCAGCATACCGCTCTGTCAATGTCTGAACCCATTGGGCAACCTCGGCGTCACGCCTATCCGGAGTTCCCTATCAGCACCGATCGCAATCAAGTGACTTCTGAAGAAGTGGGAAAATGTCGGTTACCTCTTCTCTTTGAGAGCCTTAACGTCGATACCAACGGGGAACACACCGACATCGACAAAGTGATCATCCGACTGGATACCTTTAGGCAACGTTTCCAAAGACAAAATTCGGGAGACGGTCTGTCGGAAGTGGCGGGCGTAGTTGGCCGTTTGGAAACCGATGAGGTCCGCCGAAAGCATTCCGCGAAGCAGGGACTCGCGGACTGACAAGCAGCGGAAGATTTCTGATGAAGGAAACGCAACATGCAAAAAAAAACCGATGATTGCGGTGGGCAATTTTGCCCGGACAAACTGAGGCACCAGCATCAAGTGGTAGTCATTGACCCAGACTTTGCAGCAGATCAGTGTACATAAGACACATTCCAATGATCAAACACACTGATATCGCCTTCTTGGTACGTTGCGACAATCTTATCCGCAAACCGTTGGTTTACTGAAACGTATTGCTTGTAGCTCGAGCTTTCATAGAAAGCCTTGGTCTTGGGCGCATCCGGGACCACGTAATGTAAACACGGCCACAGTACCTGGTGGCAGAAATTGTCATAAAATTGGGTGAATTCGTCGTCGGGAATCCAGATAGGTGAACTGTCATATTCCTCCGCCATACGGAAGTCAATATTTCGACGAAGTGGTTCCTTGAAAGAATCTGTGTTTGTCCCAAGGGTCCCAACCCACCGTTTGCGCTTCAGGCGCTCGTCGAGAGATTTTACGGCATTAATGAGACCGCCATTGCCGTGAGGGTTCGGCTCAACGTGATATTGGCGACCGATGGGCGAATCAGAAATGGGGCGACGTGCAATTGAGCGAGAAGTTTTGCGCTGAGAGCGGAGCGGGATGTGTGCATAATGCTCCTCAACGGAGCGTGGGCGAATGATAGCAGGCGATTCTGGGGGGGCGCTGAAGCCCTTATGTGAAGGAGGCTTGGTTTTTGTATCAATGAACCCCAATGACGTGAGTGGTGTCAATGTGGCGAATAATGGACTGCCGGCGTGTTCCACGCCAGGGGTGACGGCAGGAGTGCCAGTGCGAGACTAAAGCAGGGAATCAGCGGAATGGTCACGCCGGGGCTCATCGGACCGGGAATATGTGCCACACATCTTGGCAAATTTCAAGCTAAAGGGGCCAGTGAACCCAGACTTGCCTTATCTTTCAGATCTTCCACGATGCTGAAGATTGGTCCAGGAGTGCGGACCTTTGAAGGTGGCAAGGATAGATTAAAGCCTTGGTCCTTGGTATGACCAGGGAAAGCAGACGGCAATGAGAGGGGTGGTTGGACAGCAGTGCCTTCTGGGGTGGAAGGGTGCGACTCGCCCAGCACTACAGTATTAGGAAGAAAAAGGGACGCAATCACAATACGATGGTTTCTGAAGGAGCTCATCTGTAACAGTGCATGAAGGCTCGAGGGGATGGATATGACACCTCAACACCATCTTTTATGTTTCGACTAGCTGGGCCGGACACTGCCGGTCATCCCGGTACCCGTACCGGTGGTATGGTACAGTACTGTACACGAACCGCCTTGTAGTAACAAATGTTTCATCTTAACCAAGTAGTCGCCATTCAGCAAAGCGTATCGTCTGAAGAATTGTCCTCGGCCATCAACTTTCACTCTTTTTCCGACAGAATCGGTAACAATAGTCACACACTGAGGAGTTCTGAAGACAAGATTGGATTATGACTGCCAATTGACTAGCGTATCACCAGTCCACTCCTGCTTTGATCCTCGATCGGCCATCGATCGGCGTTTTTTTCATCCAACAACGGTAAATTGGCGGGATTTTATCGTCCTTTGAGTCCTGCGATCGACTTGCCTACTTTGACCTTGTCCCATGAAAAAGCTGACCGTTTACAAAGTCGAGCGTTCGATGTCTTGAGCGAACGTGTCTAGCTTCGTGTCCAGCTATTGGGTTCAGCGCTGATATAACGGTTGATTTCAAGACTTGTCAGCTTGTCAACATGGAAAGGGGAAGGCATGTACTGTACTCGCACGGGTCACAGACACAGGAATTGGTAGTACAGGTGTAACCACGAGTTCTCTTGGAGGTCGAGCGGATATTTTGTGCTAGAGGACTGAGAAGTGAACCTTGCGGTATTGAGAGATCGACTCTGGGAAAAGGTCCGCCGTGGGCCTTCCACGTGGCTTTTCTGGCGCATTGCACTTTCCCGGATTTACTCCGGACCGTACTGAAAATGCACCCCTCAGTCGTTCTGCGTTCAGGACGGTCCATATGGAAAGGTTAGCCATTCGATCCCAGGATGAGGATATATGACACTAAACGACTCGCAGGGCCGTTCTTCGTTGCGTTCCCCAACATACGCGAAGCGCTTGCAAACAACACCCCAATAAAAACTGATGCGCGTTCGTGCACTATCCTACCAAATTTTGTCGGGTAGGTGATCGATCTGCCTTTTGTTACTCCCAAGAATGGGGTGGTTGGACCTGACATCGATTTGTAGGGTTCGGTTTCTCGTGCACAACGGAAAGGACTACGTCCCTGTGACGGTTACGCAGGACATGATCGGGCACAAGTTGGGAGAATTTTCGCATACAAAAAAGCGGTTCGTGTATAAGTGCGTGTGTTGGTTTTCTTGCCGTTCGAGCCATCGCGCTGACATGGCTGGTACTCATAGACACACGAAGAACAAGTAGGCGCGGGTTATTCTTTGTTATTTTTTTGTCCTACTCTACGTTCATCCCGTACTTGAGCAATCCAACCGACTTATACGCCTAGTAGTATGGTCAAATGTTTACTGTAGGTAGGTAGGAAGATAGAGTAGAAAAGGGTGACAGGGCAGTACTGTATCAGGTCATCAAGCATCAAGCACCGCCTGGCAGTCAGTCAGTGGCTGGTCCGAGTTGGACCTTAGCTACGACCTGAGTTAGTGTCACCACCATCACCATCTCCTACCAACTTTACGATTCTCTTTTATTTTCTTCTTTTTTCTTTTATTTTTCGGCTCGCCTCACATTTTCCTCGTCTCCGATCGGCCACAATTCCACATTGAATCCACAACTGGTCTTCTGTGCGCTCGTACCACACCAACTTATCTTAACACACTTGACACGCCCGCTCACCCTTCCCGTCCTCCTTCTCCCCTTTAACCCCCTCTCATGGCGTTTAACCAGGTTACTGCTACCTCTCTCACGCCCTCCCGCCCGCTCCACAAGTTCCCGTCCGTCAAGTGTCTACAAGCTCATCTTCAACTGCCTTCTCCAGCAGTTCCTCCCTAACGCTTGCTCCATCCCTAGCCTCAACTTCTTCCTATGCACCTTCTTACTCGGGCATCGGTGGCACGCCAAACATCGGCGGATTCCCGAATCGTACCTCGGCAATTCCAGTCATGTCAGATATTGTTCGCCAGGGTCCCGTCGGCTTTAAGGAAGATGCCTTTGCTAGCTGGATCTGGCGAGAGAAGTGGTTAATACTCAGGGAGCAATCACTTTCTGTGCACAAGAACGAGGTGAGCTTTTGTGCTAGCCTCCGACATGTACCCGCCCCGATTTGAAGGCTACTCGACGCGCGATCTCTGTTTTGTTCGCGAAACCATCCTATGCGTAGATGCGCCTCGTTTCCGTAGCTATTCGGAGCAATCCTTTGGGGTCCGAGACTTACCCGTTGTCTTAACAGGCGGCACCCCCTCAGAGTATCATCCAACTCCGTGACTTGGCCAATGTCGAACGTACAGACTTGAAACCTTATTGTTTACTCCTCGAAACGAGAGATAAACGTTATTACCTCTCTATGAAGGGGGACGAGGAATTATATGGATGGCAGGACGATATTTATTCTCGAAGTCCCCTCAGCGGTGTGAGCAATCCCACAAATTTCGTCCACAAAGTCCATGTTGGGTTCGACCCCGTCTCCGGCGGCTTTACAGTACGTTATTTACCTCTTTTCTACTCTAGCAGCCTGCCAACAGCGAACAGGGCATGCCCGAACAGTGGAGCAAGTTACTCACTCAGTCAGCAATAACACGCGAAGATTATCAGCGTAATCCACAGGCAGTTCTCGATGTGCTCGAATTCTACACTGATCATCAGAAACGTGAGATGGAGGAAATGGGTCTTTCGCCAGCGACGCGGATAACGAGTGCTACCAACACACGTGCGCCTCCCTGCATTCCCTTCATCTGTCATATTCTCAGATTGGATCCTAGCTCGATTCGGTGCCGGTACAGGCCTCGGAGGCCTCGGAAAGCTACCATCACTTGCTGAGAGCCCTCGACCTCAACTCCTCCGGCAAGATTCCGCGCCACCCGTCTCAAACGCCGACTCTCCCAGTACAAATCTCGCATTGGGTGCTCAACGTGCCGCTGAGTACGTCAATGGCACATATTCTCATACAATTGGTGTCTCCCAGACAAACGGGACACAGAGACCCGCGCTGCCTGGCCTCTCCGCCACACGTCCTGCACCACCACGCCCACTCCTCACTGGCAACCGTCCTGCACCATCCACACCACCCTCGCAGTCTGCACCTTCTGCCGCAAAGCCAGATCATTTAGACCAGAGGCAACGCACTAAAGCTCAGAGTCCGGGTGATGTAACTCTCTCAGACCGCAAAGACTCGATGCAGACGCTGCGACCCGAAGACCGGGATCGCGAACGTTTGCGCGAGCGGGAGCGCGAGAGGGAACGGGAACGGGAGCGAGAGCGCGAACGAGAGCAACAACGTCAACGGGCACAGCGGGAACAAGAGAAAGAGAAAGAGCGCTTGGAAGACGAGCAACAGCGGCCCGCACTCGCGGCCGCTAAATCGGCACCTTCAAACACGACCCCCGCCACGCAGCTGAACGCTGCTACCACCAACGTCAGCCCACTGTCCGTCAAACCTTTGCAGACTACCAAAAAGCTGCAGCCCGGTGGGATCACTGCTGTCGTTGATGATACTGATGATAGCAAGGCTTCTAACACCGGAAGTGTGGCCGCCGCCGCCGCCGCGCTTGAGAAGTCCAAGCCGAAAGAGGTTGAGAAGCGGATTAGTACCATGACCGAAGGCCAGATCATGGAAAAGATGCGCAGCGTAGTTGATTCAGGGGACCCAAAGCTGCTGTTTAGCAAGATCAAGAAGATCGGTCAGGGGTACGTCATCCCTCAAATTCTGGAATATAATTCCGTGACTCAGCACAACTCGTTGCAGTGCCTCTGGGCATGTGTATGTCGCCAAGACACTTGCAACGGGGAAGAAGGTTGCGATTAAGGAGATGGATCTCACGACGCAGCCACGCAAGGAGCTCATTGTGAATGAGATTATGGTGATGAAGGAGAGCCGCCATCCGAATATTGTCAATTTCCTGAACTCCTATCTCGTGCGCGGGAATGAACTTTGGGTGGTCATGGAATTCATGGAAGGGGGTGCGCTGACCGACATAATTGAAAACAATACGTTGGAGGAAGATCAAATCGCCTGCATTTCAAACGAGGTTTGAATCGTATTTCTTCCAGCGTTGGGGACACACGTGGACTGACAACTGGCAGACATGCAAAGGTCTCGGACATTTACATAGCCAGCATATTATCCATCGCGATATCAAATCTGACAATGTATTGCTCGATGCAGCGGGGCGAGTCAAAATCAGTGCGTCTCTTCAAGGATTCCCATCCTGTGATTCAACTGAATCATTTTTTTTCTTTCCTAGCCGATTTCGGCTTCTGCGCGAAGCTGACCGACCAGAAGTCGAAGCGCGCAACGATGGTAGGCACCCCGTATTGGATGGCGCCCGAAGTTGTGAAGCAGAAAGAGTACGGTGCCAAGGTCGATATCTGGTCGCTCGGTATCATGGCTATCGAGATGATAGAACAGGAGCCACCATATCTTGATGAAGAACCACTCAAAGCGCTCTACTTGATCGCGACAAATGGCACGCCTACCCTGAAGAAGCCCGAAGCGCTTTCACGCGAGCTCAAGTCATTTTTGAGCGTTTGCCTGTGTGTGGATGTGAAGAGCCGTGCAACAGCGAGCGAGTTGCTTGAGGTGCGTCTTTTCAGCGATTTATATGGGCATTTCTTTGTTCTTATGTCTACCTATAGCATGAGTTTCTAAAGAAGCCGTGTGCCCTGTCTGGACTAGCCCCTCTTTTACGATTCCGTACGAATAAGCAGACTACATAAACGCCTGGCGGCATCGGTTTATTGCCTGCCTTCTCTTTACTCCTGCTTACGTTGTTGGATATCTCCTATCGCGCTTGCCATGCATCTTGCCACCCCTATCCCTTTCCTACTGTACAAGTCTTTTCGTGTGCCTTTTCGTTATTTACCTACCACTGTATGAATCCTTGGCTGGCTGCCCCGGGTGAACATATATACCAAGTTTGCGCTGTCTTCCGAGTCCTTTCGCCTTTCTTGGACATGCGCTTGCGCCCGCTGTAATTCAATGGCTATACGTTGATAGAACACAAAATATGTGACGATGCCGATAAAATAGATAATATCTTCGCCGAAGCAGGCTAAGTTCTCACCTACCCGCCTTTCTTTCCATATATCATCTCCCTTTTGTAGAAACATTGCAAGGATAATTCGATAGCAGAGTAACCGATGGATGAGTGTGAGGGGAAGGGGGGAGTAGAGAGGCGACAGTAACAGAAAGTCATGAAAACCATCAGAGGAACAGGTCGTTATGCATGCACGAAGTCAACTACTCGAATGCCTCTTCAGCGCTTCGGCGGACAAGGCGCCGGACTTTCTTCTTATAAGCTGGGATATATGGTGACTAGACATGTAGAAACCATAGGGGTCGATACGTACCAGCGAAGTCTGTCCGGACCTCCTTTGCGGCGTCAACATTCGCTGGGCTGTCCAGGTTTGGCTTCTCGGAGGAAAGCAGGGAGATGACGCTCAGCAGCTGTGTTTTGGGGATGACTCGAGTTAGCTAAGTAAGGGTGACAATTCATGACGAGACTAACGATTGACTCGACGGTGTGCACAGGTACCCATCGTTCCCCCGCGTCCTCATACCCGTACTGATCGTCGCCGGGGGCATGCTGTGACAATTGGTATAGGAAAATCAATTAAGCCGCATTACTCCAACGAGACGTTTAGCGTGCTTACAAGGATCGAAATACACACGACCCCATCGGGGTAGACTATACGACGTGGGGTTTCAGATGAGGAAAAAAGAATTGCATGATGAGATGGAAACGCACTGTTAGGATGCCACATCGGGGTGATAAAGCGCATCTTGGGAGGCTGAAGAGGAAACTCGGTGGGAAAGGTTAATCGTGCTTTGAAAAAGCCACCCTCACTAGAGACATAGGATAACGACACGAGTAACAAAGGAGACACATGCATACATACTAGAGAGTATCAGCAGGGCTGGGATCGAATCATCGGATATCAGCGCCCATAGCGCCCGGTAAGGAGGATAAGTGGTGGAGAGGGGGAGGTTAGAGGAGAGAAAGCGAACCCAATTATCATGACATCCCATTCGTAGAGATTGTTATCATCAACAAGTCCTTCGCGAAGATGGCTGTCAGGACGGGGGAGTTGGAAGGGGCGCAAGAGTATAGTAGGATACACACCGGCAGAAAAGCCCTCGACAGGGTGCTTTGTCAACTCTGCAAGTTGACGACGTAGTAAGAGAGTATTCGAAGCGAGCGGTGTCACAGTTGAGTTTGTCGACATTGTGATGCGCAATTGAGGGTTCAGTTCAGGTCCTCCTTAGAGTGGGGACAGCACCGTCGCAGGTTTGCCCATTGACCGGTTTATATTCATCCCCATTATATTACGTAATTATTGATGTTACACATCCTCTCGTCTCGTGGCCAGTCTGTACTAGTCGACTATATGCGCCATTTCTATCTCCTTGGCCTCATCTTGGCCAATCTTTCTCCAGCCCTTGCTGCATTGCACAAGTCAGATGTTGGCATCGTCGACTGGCATCAGCCCTACGTAGGTGTACCGCTCACCTCCCTCTCCACCGCTCCCACTTTCCACAACAAGCTGGGAAGAGCACCTATAGTGCTCACGGCAACGAGAAGTAATGTACTCGCTGCTTTACATGCCTCGAACGGCTCACTAGGTATATGTTAACTGTGTCACCGCTCCCCCCAATGACTAACTTCGCTATAGCATGGCGATTTATATTCGAACCGGATGATGCTATTGTACATTACCAAAGACACGGAGATGGTTAGTATCGTCTTGTCATGCGCTCATTCCATCTCACACTTGTGCAGTGATTGTGTCTTTATCTGGACCGGGCGGCGCATTTCTTAGAAGCATCGACTATTCGACAGGACAGCTCCTACTGGAAAAGCGCTTGCATCCACCTCAGGCCAGTTATCTTCTCGACCCTGATGATTTTGGTCTTGGGACAACAGTGGCAGTTATGGAAGAATCCCCTGATATCCTCGCCCTGACCTGCGGCCATACGGTGCAGCGCATCGGAGAAGATGGTACGGTACACTGGCGTTGGCAGTCCCCTGACAATACGTAAGTCGTTCTCTAGACTCGTTTATTCACTCATTCTCCATAAACCCTCCCCAGCTCTTCTCCATCTACGCAAAGTTGGTCACCACACGATCCACAGTCTATGTCGTTGGAATCACGAAATCACCCTCATCCCAAACCCTGCACGTAACCTCACTCTCTGCCCTTACCGGAGAGCCTCTTGCCTTCGTTGATGTTCCCTCGAATATTACGGAAGGGTTATCAGGCATACTTTCTCTTTCTTCCGATACCACAACCGTCGACCCACGTGTTGTCTGGCTGGAAGCTGGAACCATTCGTTCTCTTGGTCTCGTGCCCAACCTCAAGGAGAAACCCACCTCGGTGAAGGGTCCCGCTTATAACAAAATAATTGATATTGGTTTGCAAGGCAAGGGACTTTTCGTCGCGTTGAAGACCGACGATACGGGTCGGATTCTCAAGCTCGACGCAGAAAAGGCAGGTCCGAAAGTTATATGGGAGTTTTCTGACTCGGTGAGCATATATTATCCTATCTTACTGCCTTGCCTATGCGATGCCCTCAGGCAAAATCAGATCAATTCGCCGAGTCATTTTATCTCGGTGGGCTGGACAAGGATGGCATGCCTTATATAGGACGCGTGTTCTGGTCGTTTATGCTGGGTGTAAGTCCGACTGTGACCACCTATCAATCTAAGCTCACTCTATATGTCGCTCGTCAGAAAGCTGCAGTACATGTGTATTACCCTCCCCTCGCCGAAAGCCAAGGTTTTGTCTCTGGCTTCACATTCGACTTTGATACGCAAAAACACGGGATTATAAGTCATGTAAATAACCTGTCTCGGTTCTCAAGCATGTCTTGACTTTTGGATGACTTGGTCAGGTGGCGTCGTACATGACAAATACGAAAGAGCGCAATCTACCTCCTTTCCTGGTTTTGACGACAACAACGGGTGCCGTTCAACTTTGGCAGGGTGACATTGTGCAATGGACAAGGGAAGAGGGCCTATCGATGCTTCAAGTGGCTGAGATGGTCGAGTTACCGGAACGGAAATCTATTACGGCGCACATCGTCCACCAAGACGAGATGTTTGTTAAGCGCATTGGGCGGCAGCTTACAAGCGCGAAGGTGCGTTATTTGGCTACAGGCTGTGCTCACTTGTAAATATCGTGTGCCTTGGTTAGGGACTGCCCCTCTCTTTGTTCCGTCTTTTGAACAGGTTCACGACGGCTTCCTTCGCATCTGCCCACCGGCGCGTGGTGCCAACCTCTTTGACGACAACTGCCTCTGATTCCCTTGCGCGCGACGCCTTTGGTTTCCGCCAGGTCATCGTGGCCGCTAACGACCTCGGCAAAATTTATGGGTTAGACTCGAGTAATGGTGCCGTGCTCTGGAGCCGGATGCTGGGCCTTGGCTGGGCAGCGAAAGTCGGTGGAAAAGTCATCCCAAGCAAGCTGTTTGTAGTGCGAACTGTCATAGATGGGGGCTCCCCTGAGGTGGTTCTGGTTACACAGCGATGGGCTAATAATGTGCAGTTTTGCCCATCTTGATTTCCCAAAGGGAGGACTGATTTTCTTTAAGGGATTGGTCGACACAGTGATATTCCACGTTAATGCACTCACAGGAGAGGATGTTTCGGGCAAGTCGCCAGCTGGTGCGGTTCTAGAGGGGATTGACCTCATCTCCGGGCCCTTGTTGGAGGCTTATCAACTTCCTGGAAGTAGCAAAGCTATAGTCATCATTGACGAGTTCCGTCAAGTTCGTTTCATTCTCGGGATGCAATCCTTGATACCATGCTCATCCATTCTAGGCGTATATTTACCCAGAGACGCCCACGAATGAGAAGGCCTTCGCAAGAGTTGCGAGCAAGCTGAATATTGCTTTACGCGCTGGCAGACTTGGACAGCGCCAATTGAAGGGCCATCATTTCAACAAAGTAGAAGGCGGCCGCACGACAGCATTCTGGACTTGGGTATTTTCGTTGCCCGCGGGAGAAGAGATACTTTCCATCATCTCTCGTCCACCTGGTCCTATTGCATCCCTCGGTAAAGTCCTTGGCAACCGCACAACCCTCTACAAGCATCTCAACCCCAACCTCTTTGCCGTCACTACTACATCGCCCAATACGTGTAGGGTGTATGTAATGGATGCTGCAAAGGGAACCATCGTCTATCACACTAGCATCGCTGCTGGCAAGGGGAAGGGAAAGTGCGACTTGCATGCGACACTTGTCGAGAATTGGCTTGTATACGTATATTGGGACGAGGAATATCAATGGGTCGGACAGACGAAGGGCCAGAGACTCGTGAGCGTGGAGTTTTATGAGGGTTCTCAACCAGATGAGAAGACAAAGAGGTGTGTATTCGTGCATCGCGCATCAAGTGGGTTCTAGTACATGGCTGATTGGAGTCTAGTTCTGAGTTATCGCCCTACTCGAATAAATCACTGGACATAACCACCATTGAACGCTCATATGTTTTCCCCCATGCGATCACGTCAATCGCTACGACGACCACCAAGTTTGGCGTTTCAACAAAGGACGTCATAGGTGTGTCACACTTGGGGCTGGCCGCAGTGCGACTTGACTCGAGCTGACGTATTGCTCAGTGGCGAATGCAAATGGTCAAATTCAATCTTTCCCCCGCCTATTGTTGAACCCACGGCGGACCACGAATAAGCCGACATCAGAAGATCAGGAGGAGTGGCTTCTCCAGTATGATCCCGTACTTCCAGACGACGCCCATCGTGTGCTCTCACACAACTACCATGTGCGTTATCATCTATGAAGAATATACGATCTGGACCAAATGCCTTTTTTTTTTCTCTAGGTCGCGAACGTACGACGCATACTCACCTCGCCAGCATATCTGGAATCCACCTCGCTCGTGTTTGCATACGGGCTCGACCTGTTCTTCACGCGCGTGGCACCGTCAGGTACCTTTGACGTCTTGAGCGAGACGTTCAACAAGGTGCAACTCGTGTTCACGATTTGCGGACTGGCCGCGGCGATCATGGTGACCAGGCCGATGGTACGGCGAAAGCGGCTGCGCGAGAAATGGTATCAGTAGCTGCGGCCGAAGCACGCGGTTGTTAGGGCCTGTGGCTCCACCCCCCTCTGGCTTAAGGCCTTGAGGGCCCTCATCTGCGCCATGCAAGAACCAAAAAAAAAAAAAATGCTTCGGAGAGAAAAGAATATGCTTTACTTGGGAAAGCAGAGCTTTTGACGTCGCTACAGATAACCTCGATACTAGTACTGTGAGTAGGGATACCCTGGAAATTAGTGTCGAGTCGTGCGATGCCAGCGCCGCCGTCAAAATAAATGATAGGTTTGATGCCCCACACACTTCATGCACCCCTCTTTTTTGGGAATCTGATGTCGTGATGTGAATACCGTAAGGGAGTAATACACGTTAAAATGGATTAAGTTGGAGTTGGAGTAGGTTGGCGGAAATGATCAAGAACCCATAGACCTTGTTGATGACGATGATGCCAGTGTACTGTCGTTACGACATCGATACAACTACTAGATCTGGCTGTATTCTAGGTGGTGATGAGAGCCGGGCTTCCGTGGCCTCGCATGACCGGCAAGGTATTATCTTTCACTAATGACTCATCGGGAACAAAGTACAGTTTTACCCGTCTGAGAAGTTCTTCTAGATATATACGACTGGGTAGTGAAGCACAATCTACGAGACCGCGAGTGAGTACATTGTTTCCGAAAAGGCGTGTGTCACAAGCACAAGCGACGCCCTTTAACAAATCCATCCTTCGAACCTTCCAAAAAGTAAAGCAATATGTAATAAACGAGCAACTACGATGAATCGCCGAAGGCAAGGGAGTTACGCGATGGTCCGAGGGATTCGCAAAAAAAAAAAAGGTCCAACAAAACCACCCCATCCGTCCCATCGGAGAAGGCCACGGTAGCATCAGACACGTGAGATTTCATTCTGGGATGAAATCGAACTAGATAGCGCTTTACTTTCTTCTCCGTCAAGCTGCCAAATGTTACCGAGACCTAGGCTGACAGAGGACGGCGTACGATGTACATACAACGGGCGCTCGCCATTTGTAGGGTGCTTCGCGTTACTTGTCGAATAAACTGAGACGGGGCTGGCAACGTAATCGTCCACTGACAAATCAGCGGACGTTGTTGACGTGGGTGATAAGGACGGTGACTGCACGATACCCTGCAGACAGGACGGAAGGAAAGGACCGGATATATCATCCATTGGAAGGAGCGCAGAATCGGGATATGAGAATGAAACTGGTGGTGTCGAGGTCTGGTAAATCGTGTCTTTCGAACGGGAACCGAGTTCCACATTTGACTGGTTCTGATCGAGACTATGCAAGGCGGAGGGGCGCGCTGGTGGGCATCCGTAAGGGTTTGGATAACAATCGAGGGGAGATTGTACGGGCTTAGATGGAGATTGCTGAAGATGATTCAGAGAAGGTGTTGGAACGGTGGAAAGGGGCAGAGGTAGAGTTGAGGCGAGAGCATCTCGAAGTCGCTTGATACGATCTGCCTGAACTGCAGACGGGATTGAATCGCCGTTTCCTTCGGCATCTGTTGTGAGACTATCAGAGGACTAGAGACACTACATAGCAGGTTCACTCACAGGGATAGCAAGTCTGACAAACCTTCCGTCTACGCCAGTTGAGATAATTGCATGTCTGGCATATCCAGTCACCGGGTTGGTGTTCAATTGGGCCTCTATTTCCTGTATTGAGAATAGGGGGGTGCTGCAAATAGTGAAGGTGAGATAAGCATAAGAACGGTGAGGCTATACGTACTGGAACTCCAACAAGGTTGCTCGGGCGTATCTGGCCTTGTTCAGGAAGTGGTTCGTTGTCTGGCCAGAACAGAATGCAAGGGGATAGGGGATCGGAGGAGATGTCTTGAACTCTGCCCCCCACGCTGAACGCGCGGCCAGATGGAGTGAGAATATGAGGGATCCTATGAGAAAGCGATGTAGGCATTTCGGGTTCGGGAGTCCCAACAAAGCGAGGAGATGGGAACAATGATGGATTGAAAGTGGTGAAAGGAGTCCTTGGAGAGGGAACGTGCAGTGAGGAAGGGCGTGGGCTACCGCAACCGATGCAGGAAAAGTTACGTCTAGGAATGCTCAGTTAACAACATTTGTGTGTGAAAATAAAATAAAATAAAATAGGAGGCCGGGGCAGTTTTGGCGTTGAAACCCAGATAGGGGCGAGTGGAATGTGATCTAAACTCACCCAAAATTGTGAGCAGCGCAGTGGGCGGAAGGACACCTAGTTAAGGTGAGATCGATCGTATAAAGACTGAGACAATGGTTCTAGATGGCATAAAAATAAAAACCTCTTACATCCAGTCCCCAAGGCGAAACACGGTCCGGGGGTTGGGAGGATTACTCGAAAGTGTAAAACTAGGGGGAATGCTGAGGGAGGAAAGAGACGGGGAGAGGTGAGAGGGCCAAGGGGACCTTGGTTGTCGAGAAACAACGTCGCTCGAGAGGAGGTCATTGGCTGGTATTGGGGACTCTAGGGACATCGGAGGACCTGCCTAGAAGCCGAGGGACTCCCATGTGAGCAAGGCGTGGAATATGAAAGAGGACGGAATCAGATACTACAGTTCGGAGTTGAAATCGTTGCAGGCTGTGCAGCGGTTCCAGGTCGGATTCAAGGGCAGGCGAGGTTGAAACGGAGAGGCTGAAGAGGGCGAGAGCAGAGCGAGCCTGCACAACAAGGTAGGGGAAGAATGACGCTAAAAATCAACATTCGTACGTATTTATACAAACAGAATGGAGAATTGAAACGGGTTCAACGGCCAGATGTCGCGAAGAATAGGAATAACGGAGCATCACGCCGCCGCCTCGTAGCGAGTGCCGCGGACGGGACATCAATCGCCTTCCTATTCGATTTACGAGATGGTGGCTGTGCGCAAATTAACGCACCTCTTCATGAGTGCCAAATACCGCCCAAACACCGTCGTTGGATCCAGCGTGAACGCCTACGTATTCAGCTCGGCGCGTCCAGAGAGATTTAGGAATAGGAACAGGCTAATCAGATGCGATAAGGTCCAAATTAGCCATGTGGCTGAAAAAAAAAATTATAAAAAAAAAAAAGCAATCATACACATTTCTTGTCTCGCGTGACGTCGAGGAAGAGGTCATGAAGGAAAACCGACGGGAGAGGAGGGAGATTGTAAAACTGTTATGACGAGTTGAACAACAATGCACAAATGTTGGGGAGAAAAAAACGACTCGCTCTTAGAACGCGTGAGCGACTTGTGAGAAAAACCGAGTCGCGAGCAGAAAGTGCGCCGTGGGACTGCGAGTCTAGTAAAGGGAGCAAGGCGTTGGTTTAATTTAAAAAAGAGAGAGAGAGAGGGGGGGAGGACATACGAGGAAATGAAGTTGGAATGAGAGGAGGAAACATCGGTGAGGGAAGGAGTGCAGAGAGAGACGGGCTCGAGAGGGAGCCTTCTTTAGGTGATGGGACAAAGTCTGAAACGAGAAATCGCAAGAACGAATGAGGAATGAGAAAAGGAAACGTGAGAAGTGAAGAGCGGACGGGGGTCGTGCGTGCGTGCGTACGTGCGCGTGCGATCGTCGTTTAGTGCAGAGCCGGCAAAAGTCTGAAGAAGAAGAAGAAAAGAGTTGGTCAATCCTTCGTTCGATTCACGTCCAACCAACAGCCCTACAAAATATGACTTGACAGCCAACGCGCGAAGAACGAACGAGAAAAAAAATGAATGAATTTAGGCCCACTTTTATTCAGTTTTCGTAGAGGAGGCTCTCCCCCCCTCAGCACGATTACATGGTACCCAAGCATTTTGCGATTTTCGTGCCCGTGTACCCGCAAAGGTCGTTTGTTTGATCAGAGCGGGGATATCTACCCAAGCGGTAACCCTGCTCAAAAGGCGCCCACACGCCAATCGCCGTGTAGTGAGCTCGGAAGGGGTAACACCACTTCCCCTCAAAACAGGTTTCGTTTTGGGAAGTTGTAATCCTAGAATCGTAAAAAAAAAAAAAATTGAAATGAAATGGTCAGGTTCAGAAACAAGTTGACACCGAGACGCGTTCAGTCGAAGATCTCTTGGCGAGATCCCTTTGTCCAGATTGAGTGTGCTAAATATCGCCAGATCCGGTTACCAAGTCCAAAGATTACTGTATCTACTATTACACTCCTATTGGTGGTGGTTCATGTCGACCAAAAGTTCCCCATCCCACCCACAGTGACCATACGATACAAGGTGGTACCCTATTGCTCCGAGGCGCGCTCGATAATATCGCCGCAAAATTATTCCGCGGCATAAAAAACGTGTGATCATGCGATGCATACGCGATCATTGGGTGGTGTGTTGTAGCCTTCTTTTAAAAAACAACATGGGTGTATCTACGATCGAGCCAGCCAGCTCGCACCGTGCTTTCGAAATCAAATCAGGGTTTAACGCCCCCTCCCCACCTCTAACAATTATTGTTCCCGCGGTAACCACCGTTCGTCTGGCGGTTGCGTGTGACGTGGCATCTCCCGGGTTACGCTTGCTTCCTTGATGTACTGTACTGTATATAAAAAATTTGTGAACCTTCCCCTTGATTCAACTTTTGCTCATCCTCTTTTGGAGATCGAGTTGTCAGGGAAACTTGGGCATCGCGAGTTCTTTATTGATTGAATATATTATTACTTGAACATGACTAACTACCTATGACGTTATGCTATAACAACGCTGTATTTTGTCGACAACGAGAACCAATGGGGGACACACACGCTCCTTGATGCTCAAAATGAGGCACACGCATTAATCAGATACTCGGCTTCTCCAACCAGACTTGTCCAAAACTTGCAAGAGTGCGTCACCTTTGAGTGGTCGTACCAACCGTCCCGCCGTGAGAAAATCCGCGTAATGCTTCCATGAAACGGCGCCACGAGCCGACGAACCAGCTCGCAGCGTCGCCAGTCCTCCAATCAGAAATAACCCTCGCCTGGCTCGCGTCAGTCCCACGTTGAGCCGTTGGCGGTCAGCGAGAAAGCCGAGGGCGCCGGACGCGTTGTTTCGCACGGTCGAGAAGAGTACGACTTCCTTTTGCCTGCCTTCAAACCCGTTCACGGTCTTGACCTCGATCTGAGCGAGTTCCTCGGCACGGCTCGGACCCAGAGTCTCGCAGAAGCGTTCTCTTTGGTCCGGGTCCATGTTGAGCAAGTAGTTCAGCAACGAAATCTGCGCTGCGTATGGGGAGATGATGCCAATATCGTCGCCACGCAGATCCTTTCGGTGTATGTTAGTATTATACTGTATGTAGAGAGTGAGTGAGCCAAAACCTCACCTCATTCTGACGCAATAGATCTTCGATCACGGCGCATACTATAGCTGCGTCGGTTACGTTGATTCTACTGCGGTCCTTGGTTGCCTCGAGACCGTCATGATCCAAAAAGACGACGGATGGTCTGTCTCCGGTCAAGGGGTTGATCACGAGGTGCTCCGAAAGCGGGGGTCGCAATTGGGAAAGGACATTTCCTCTTGTGTCGACGGTGCCGTCCTTCAATGATCGAGCGTAGAATTCCGAGGAAGGGAAGCGTGAAATTTCGGGGTGCATCCGGTATTGCATATCGAGCATGATTGAAGGTACAACTGACAGACAGACGCCGTCCCGTTACTGTATTTTCATTTTTTTGGATGAGCAACAAACACGTACCGCCTTCTTCTGTCAGACGCTCAAACAAGCTGATGTTCAAACCCCGTAACTGGGCTTCCCGGCTTCGGATCACAGGTGGCAATTGCTGGTGGTCGCCGATCAAGACCACATGTTGTGACTGTCAAAGCCAAGCTCGGCATACGCTTACTCAAGTTGGAAATCCGGTTCACGTACCCCTTTCATCAACGGGATCAGCGACGCAGGCTCAGTAGCCATGGAGGCTTCATCGAGGAAGACGACAGGAAAGTCGATACTCCTCAGTTCTGATGATGCTGCGCCGATGCACGTCGTGCAGATCTAAAGCGAGTTAACAACGATGAGAATGGAGATCAATGCGCGCAACTCACCACGTCGGCTTGCTTCAGCACGTCGGTGATCATCGCTTGGCGTAGCCGGAACAGTTTCGCCTTGACTGCCCAAACTGACGGTCGACATTCGCCATGAGCGCTTTCAAGTTAGTTAGAGAACTCGGTCTCTTCAGAACCTCGTTGATCTTTTTCTCCAAATGCCGTGTTTTCTCCCGCAACTGCATTTCCTCGAGGAAAAGACGTTCCAGCTCACCCCGTTGAGGGTGTCGATCGAGGTAGGCCTCTAACGTGTACTCTTTCAGAGCCGGCCGAACCTTGCCGTCGATTCCTACGCGCAACGGTTTGAGGCCCTGTCCAACGAGTCCTTCAACGACGTGGTCAAGTGCCATGTTCGTATACGTGCAGACGAGTATAGGAACGTGTACTTCAAAATCGGCCTGGTATCGATATCCCGTGTAACCACGCGAGAAATAGTATATGTATGTGTATGAATCGCACCTTTAATAGCCGGACCGCCTCAACAATCGTCTTGCTTTTGCCCGTCCCGGGGGCTACGGAATAAATGGTCAGCCCAACGAGAAAAAGTAAAAACGATTCGTACCCCATGAATGAGGCTGATTCGTTGCCGACCATCATGGCAATTGCCCTTATCTGCGTCGCGTTTAACCCATTCAGCTCAGGATCGCCCTCCACGCGAATCGGCTCAACGCGTGAATACCTCCTGGTCCAACTTTGAATCCGTAAATCGTCTTTGAACACACCCCCTTGCTCAACCCCAGTCAACCCCGGATGATCCAACGCGCCATGGGCAGCGTATGACGCGTCATCGGCGGCCTGAAATGACTTGCGTTCGTGAGCACCCTCGGACGAAGAAAACGAGCGCAAGAAAACGTCGCGTAGATGCGTGCCCAGTAGGACAAGTTCGGTCCCCGGGTCTGAGTTATCTCTCTCGAGATCTGCGGGTCCTGGTGCAGTTGCGCGACGGCAGTACACATGCGCTCATAGGCGATATTGGACTGCCCAAGATCTAACCTTTGAGGATCGCGCTTAGCACTTAACACGGACTTTTGGGCAGACGTGAGCCTACCTCCATACCTCGCCATCGAGGTCAAACAACTTTCGAAACGACACTCGTAATTGGGTGGAGGTCTGCATAAGCACCCGCCCATGCATAGGCACTTCTTGTAGTGGGTCCAAGCGTGTGACGAGGACGGATGTACCACCTCTGGAAGAGAAAACCGAATTCAATTAGATATATGCTATAATCCCCCAAGAAAAAAACGCGCTCACTCAAACTTGTTGTCCGGAAGTGCGATCCCAGGACCAAGATTGAAAGCCGCCATGTGGCCAAACTTTGGATCTAACCAGAAGCCTGACATCCCGGTGATACAATAACCCTCATTGCACAATCGCTTGAGGGGCCACTTTGCAGTCTTTCGCGCAATTCGCGCTCCTCTTCAGCTTGCTCGAGCGCCAGCAGGGGTAAAAATCTAAATAATAAATTTAAAAAAGGGGGATGATGAGGCTCTGTAGCGACGGATAAAGACAGCAAGACCTACCTATCTTCATATGCTTCACCTCGTTATGAAAACGAGCCTCCGGTTCAATCTCGAAATGTTGAGGTACACGCGCTTGACGTACGGCTGTGCTTCTTTCCCATCACCGCGTGACGTTTTGTTGCGCGAGGCGGGTGCTCGCGATGGGGCCCTGAGTCGCCAATCAAAACGGGGTGAACGGTCAGAGGCGACAGATGACCGAAGGGGTGACGCGTCTCTGAGAGACTCGTCGCGGACGGGAATGCCACCATCTTCTGGTGAAGAAACGCGAACAGTCTGTCGCTGTGGCCGTGACAAGAGCGCGTCTTGTAAGGCTTCGTCTTCCCATGCTCGATCATGTGAGGAGGCACGCGCCGTCGCCGCGTGGGTTGATCGACTAGGAGAAGGCCGCCCGTGTTTGGTTGTAAAAGTCCGGGTTTGTGACAAAGGTGAAAGTCTGCAGGATGTGGTCGTTCCTTGGCTTTGGTTAGGGGTAGGCTCAACACGCAAAGAGGCTCCGAGTGGGGCACCGGAGTGGCGAAATACGAAACGAACATCAGTCCAGAATCGGGCGGGTAGGTTGAGCATTGAAAGGAACGTGTTGGGACGCGTACCCAGTTAAAAGTTATGTTGGAGAAGGTGAACAAGACAATGTGTGGCACGCGCCGTTCGATTCACCCCTCTTTTAACTTATTAACTCTAAATTGTTGGTATACATTCCTCTGAGATCAAAACCTGAACAATCCCCATAGTGACTATGCTACTACACATCGGGAGCTACAAATAATATATCAGAACACAGAATCCATGTCCTCACATGGTGCAAACAATCGCCAAGGAACCGACGCCGAGAATAGCACCGACCCCAACATAGACAATCGTCGCGCCAAGGTTCAAATGTTCATCAGCTGGCCCAATCCAACCGGGAGGGAGGGTAAGGGCAACCTCGGTAGGTGGGACGGTGACATTCGCGGGAGACGCTAGACAACTGGCGGCATACGCTACACGGAAATATAAATGATAAAATCCGGTATCGTTGAAAAGTCTACCCACCAACGAGAGCAGGGGTAGATCCTGCCTTGGGATCAGACGACCGGCGATTCTCTTGGATGAGGGTAGTAAAGTAACATTGTTGACAGCCGGTGATGGCTGTGACAGTGGCGTTGTTGCACAGGCAGCCGTCATTACCGTTGCAGGACTACAGAAATGGCCTCAGTCTCCGAAAACCGACAAGAAAATTAGTCAGCATACCTGAATAGCCGTGGTCGCAGGCATGCAGGATTGTTGACACTAGCGAATCGTCAGTAGAACGTCAACCAAAATGCTCAAAGTGGTCACCTTGCTAGTGAGGTCAGCATCCTGGAGTGTCAGAAATTGATCAGCTGTGACGTTTCCCACTGAACCACCAATGGCAATGTTCAAAGCCAGGGCTAAGTGGAGTCAGTACATTTCGAGTAAAGGCACATTAGTGAGATATTGGCGTACCTTGGCCAGCAAGCACGAGAGCAAAAGCGAAAACAATAAATGAGCGCATTTATCTCTGTGTGGATGAAGGAAGGGCGATTTTGGGGGATGATGCACCAGGCAGAAAACCTCACGGAGGATGAAGAGAGTGTGTCGAAGTCAAGGCGACCAACAAGGCGATGCGATGCAACTTGATTGGCAGCTGTCGACATTCTCACGGTCACGATCATGTGTCACCCTCTCAACGAGGCCTGCTCCCCCATTCACTCATCTCGCAACAGTTCCTCTCTTCTTGGGGATATGCTCCGGGAAGACTTTTCTGTGAACGATGGTATCTCGTCCAACTCACCAAACGACCTCATTCTCGCGCCCAACCCTAGCTCTAGCCTACTTCGCGACTGTCTTGGAAGAAAAGAGGGTAGACCTGTACTCGTAGAGCCACGCGTGCGAAAAACGTCCACTGCTGGTAAACGTCCCTCAGCCCCGATGGCATTTCTCCAGAGAACTATGGCACGCTTTCGGCGGCAGTCCAACCGAGCTTCTTTGCCTAGCAAAGGCTTGACTGGAAATCAAGTGCAACGACCACTATCAGATATGACTCCTCATCTCGAAGGATGCGAAGACTTTGCTTCTTTGACTCGACTCGTCCTGCGTAGTTCTGATGATGTCTCGTTCTCGCCTTCTTCGTTCTTCCGAACCGTTGAACAGGTCAGCGCTCTAAATGCCTGCTCAGGTACTATTCCGCTGGTGCCCTTACTGCCGTCGCCGCCACTACGACCTCCACCGTCACGTCCTCGTCGCCGACTACCACCATCAGTGGACGATGAAAATCCTGCCCGAACAATCTCAACGCTCACGCCACACGCGCCTTCTTCGTTACCCCCGAAGCACAACTCTACCGGCTCTCAGAAGATACCCCGAAAGCCATTGGTTAAAAAGAAAGAATTTGACTCGCTCTTAGAGTTGCAGGCCTTGGCTGTAGAGCTCGATATGAACCCATTGGATTCTCCCCCTCGTCGGTTACATGCATCCCCGAGCATCAAACCCTCTTGTTCTCTCTGGACAGCCTCTCCGTCGCCTGCCCTTAATCTTGATCGCGATCCTCTCTCGGAACTGCTCGCTGTCGCAGAGGAGCTCAAGACGATGAAGACCCTTGACAGTGACGACATACTCTATATGACCGATGCGCCGCCTCTCTCGCCTCTGCCGCCTACCTTGCATGCATTTCTCGATGCACCCGGTGCTTCCTTACAGGTCCTCGAAATGGACGTACACAGCGAAGACGAGACCTTTCTCGGAATCCCGATTCCTTGCATCGTGGTGACATCAGAAGGCGAGGCTCTCCCCGTCGAAGTACTGGCTATGAAACTACCGCACTCATCGCCCTCGGAAGACCATCTCGCTCCGCCGCCCACAACCTACCGAGGACGCATGGAATACGATCAGCCTCCTTTCATCATCACACCAGATGATGGTGATGATCACGATGGTGACGTTGGTCGAGCTCGCGACTCTCCATCCGAGCCTGCATCGTCTTTTTCTTCCTCTCCATGCGAAGAAGAGGATCTAGGAAGTTGTTCTCTAACGTCGCTCCGTGACTATTCGGAGTGCTCAGACGCCAACATGAACCTCTCGTGGGAAGTTATCAGCGATATCGTAAGCTCGTCGTCACCAAGCAACCAGTGTTCGAAACCGGACCGTCCGACGGCTCCAAAGCCAGTTCCGCTTCTCAGGCGGCGCGAACGCTCGCTGCTCCGACGAATGCTCGGCGGCGGTGGACACGTTAGTGCACTAGCGGCGGGAGTCGAAAAGGATAAACGGAATCAGGTCCCCTCTCCGAAGCCGGAACGGATTTACCTCTCCAAGGAAGCCATCGGACTACCTCGTCCGCTCTCACCCGTGTCCCAAGCAGTGGCTACTTCACAGCCCGGTATCATGGCGGGGGACAGTCCTCTGTGAGCCCCTCTCTATCCTGATGTATGCTTAGTCTGCACGTGTGAGAAATGACTCGGCGTTAGAGGCATGTAGTAGCTTTATTACAATGTATATAAAGTCATAGTTTTAAATTTACAATACATTTATTGAGTCCCCAATCAAAATAGGATTCGACACAAGAAATACATCATCTCACCACAATGTAACGAGGATGGCAGCAAGACATGCAAACGCGAGCGAAGCGGCCATGCCTGCTTCATCGAGAGCGCACTGTTAGATGACCCGAGTGAAGTCGTGCCCATCTTGTCCTGCATACCGTAATCACCATTGCTGTGTGCCAGCACGAACGGGTTGATGAAGACCTTATTGAAGGTGCGCGTCACAGCGGTGGTGGGAAACGTGAGTGTCGAGTGAGGTGACACGGCAGAAAATGCATTGTCTATGAGGAAACGAGCGCGAAGGACGGGGCGGGAACCTTGACCTGGCACGTCCCAGAGGTGGCATCGCATTTCACGGTCCGAACTTCAAGGTTACCTTGTAAACGCCCGTCTGATTCAAAGCTGTTTCCAAACGTCTATGGGAATCATGTTGGGTCAAGTCGTGCCATGCGGGGGTACATCATGGGGGGACCGCGCACCTGGTTGGCCCACGTAAAGTTCCCCTTTGAAGAAACCGACGGTGCAGTCAAGTACCTGTGAGGAGGATTCACAAAAAGTTGGAACTCGGTAGAAAAGAAAGGTACAACTGGCAACTGTGGACGTACTTGACTTTGACTAATAAAGGCGTTCCCCCCACCTGTCCTGTCTGACCGCCACCGACAGGAAATGTGGCCGTCCAATCATTCGTGCCTGAGGGATCGGTGACAAAATTGAATAGCGCGAGCTTCGTTGGCGTGCCATTTTCGTAGATGGCGTAGATTGGCGTCAACTGGTTCTGGGTGAGGTCAAGGACCTGGGACGCATTGCTAGGGCCGAGCGCTTCGGCCATGATGAGCGCGGAGTAATAAATCGGACCTATGGTCCACTGACGGTAGGTCGATTGGTTGGTGGGTGGTGGCGTGAATGGGTTATAGTACGCATTCTGTCCGCCGACATGGAAGAGAGCGGTCGAGAAATTGTGAAATGCCATTGTGAAGGCCCAATCAAGGCCCCAAAGCGCAGCGCCAAATGAGTCACTGATACCAGGAAAGCCAGAACAGGAAGCAGTATTTGTCTCGAACATGAGCATGGGTTTGTTACTAGCCATGGCGAATTGGCTTGAGTTGGCGTAACTAGCGATGAGAGAAGTTGAGGCGCTGTGATCGAGATAAGAGGGGAAAACATCCTGTGGATTGATAGGATTGCCGGAGCCGTACATCGCGGCGCAATTATTATTGGGGTAACTGAATAAGGGGTAGAGCGTATGAGGGAACGACAACTTGAGGGACAGCCAGATATATACGGACCGTTCAACAGCCAAACCATATAGGCTGCTTGTGTAGGCTCCGACAATTCCCGTGTTCCAAATCTGCTCGAGAGTCCAGACTGAGGCAGAAATGCTTGGGACAATAAAAAGATTGTCCTTTTTGATGATGAGCGAGTCCGAAGCCACTTGACTGGCCAAAGTGCCAATGTCACCCATGTAATCGAACGGACCGTAGCCCTGAGATACACCGTTAGGCAACTAGGTCACGCAGAAAGCAACAAAACAATCGCTCACCGCTGGCCGATGCGTGCGTGGGGGTTGCGCGTATAGATCTGGTTCGTTCCCTGCTTGCAACGCGATGAGGTTATCGCCCAAGATCGCTTGACCCTGTTCGAGGATGCCAAGAGCAAAAGCTGTTGTATTAAAAAATGGAATACCTGGCACAATTTCTGAGACGTCGCAGAGAGTTTAAAGAAAATTAACGCTAACCAAGGTACCAGCGGGTGTTAGGGCAGATATATTTCCCATGAGGTAGAGGAGGTCCGGGGTGTACGTCAATGGTGGCGTGCCAGTGGGGTTGGATATATTTGACGTGTCCTTGGCCAAAATAGTTCCATTTGGAAGCCTTTGAACGAGCTGTGCACTCTCCTGTGTGTTACCTCCAATTCGGACCTGCACCGAGCCAGCCCGTTCCTTGATATTTGCCATTAGGTTGAGGAAAGCGACTTGAATGAACGAGCTATTCTTGCCCACTTGAGAAACGAAAAGATCTAAATGTCAAAGGAGATACCAACCATGAGAAAGTACGTACGAACATGTGTCGCCACGGACATTTCCACGGAAAAGCCAAAGAATGCGCCTGATTGTCGCCTGGACAAGCCATTCATCCCGCCGGTATACAGCTGGACGAATTGATTGGTTGGAATGGGCGGATTCGGGGGAGCGGGTGGCTGAAGCACTGTGGTGTCATAGGCAGCGCCGCCGGTATATGTCGCTACGGCGGCCGCTGCACCAGAATGAGAGTTGATAGAGCTGGCGTTTCCGCCAAATATGACCTGATTAGTTGGTTGGTAGACAGTATAATGGGCTGAGGAAAGCTCGAGGGCTGAGGCAACTAGAGAAATGAATACAGGTAGATACATGGAAAAAGACAAGAAGAGATTCTCGTTTCCGATCATCCGAGTCCATGAATGCCAGTGCAATCAGCAGCCTGAAGGGGCCAGAGTCTTTATAATGAGTTTAGCCCACATCTCATCTTCCCTGTGCGAGCCTGAGGGTACTTCGTATTGGCACCGAAGAGCGCCACAATGGTAATGATGACCGGGTTTGAAAGGCCCAGGGCAGCAGGGGGTTATGTCACGTGACAAGTACTTGCTGACTAATAAGCGCGTCCTGAACGCGAACGCTGGGCCTCGTGAGTTGTTAAACCTCTCTCTGCGACCCAACGCGCCCTCATCTCCCCCATCTACAAAGGGCCGTTTGATATCCTTAATTATCTCTTGGATACAATACAAGGTCTCGACGAAAACCTCTTTGACGTGCCGATACGTCCTACATGGAGTCCCTTATTAGACTTCGCTCTATCCTCCTTGGCGCGTTGGAAGCAGAAAAAACCATCGATGAACGGGAACTGTTTGATCTGTTGGTTTTACACCGGCGGAATCTAGTCAATTTATTTGACGTACGACAACCCAGTGAGGACGAGAGGAAAGAGCTGCAGAGAGGTGCGTACCTCACACCGTTCAAAGTAACCAAGCTAATTCTCATCAAATCAGGCAAATGCACTGTGGATGGTCGACAGCTGTCCGTCAATAATGACTTTGCTAACCAAGTCATCTACCTTGCCCGGACCCTCGGATCTTCGGAGCGTTATATCGCTGGACTCATGCAATACGTTATCTCTCACAACCCAAATTTTAGTCCCGTGAATATCTTGGAGCAGGTTGTGCTCGAGCACCACCGAAGACGAAGTGACCTGGCGGACTGTATCCGGTTTCTTCTCGAAGCAGCCGAGATGGCTGGCTCTCCAGAGACTACTGCTCTTCATGGTCGTCTGGAACTTTTTGTGCGGCAGCAACTTATCCCATCTAAGGAGACCGCAAATGGCGTGGTATTTGGGGAGAAGGGTTTGGGCTGGAAAGTGTTGCTCGAGATTGAAACTTTCGATCATGCCATATTCAGGCACAAGCAGCGAAGCAGAATGCTGGGAGCAATACAACATTTCAAGGTCTGTTCCCTTCGTCCCTTGATATTCCAGTCAGTCTTTTGATTTCACGCACCATTTAGGAGCGAATATAAGCTTGGGGTCCGATATACACACCATGCGGGTTGAATCACTGACACAAGAGCGCCGAGCCCTTGCTACGATACTTTTTCTTATCGCCCGTTTGGGCTACCTGTCCCCTCACGAAGTCGAAAAAATGGTACCTTGGTTACAAGAGAATCCACGGCATCCCATTTCGTATTATGTCCTTTGTTCCTTACTCGTCGCATTTGACCTCGTCGACCCCGACACTCCAGGCGGTGCTTTGAGGCAAAAGCTCGCTACGTCCCTTCGACTCACGATCTCATGAAGAGGAAGTTGGGTCCAACGGAGGAGTGGAAGGAAGCTGGTGTCAAGGCTACCGTGTTACTCAAGTGGACCCTCTTCTTAACGGAAGCGCGGCATCGTGTTGCTTCACTCGAGCATAAGGATGGTTTCACGACAGAGGAGCTAGAGACGAACATATGGAATGCGGTACAAGGAAACGCTTTCACCTTCCTCGCTGGCTCAGTAGCCAAGCTTCGCAGGCGTGAAGGCTCCTTTCCAGCAGGCTCTTATGCTGGTTCTATTATTCTTTCAGTGATGCAGACCAGTTGCAACCGCTTCCAACTGACGATTTCAAGCCGGCCGTCTTCCAATGCTTCGAGTTACTTGTCAGATCCGTTATCTCGTATGCTTCGTCAGAGCTACGCAAAATCAAGCAGCGGCAGGAGATATTATTCTTGCAAGCACCCGTCAGGACCGGTCTCGGCATTCCGTTCATCTACCACCCGTACAGAACCAGAGAGACCCACACAAGCGCCTCGCAACGACATTGCGATGTTGTTTTCCTTCATCGGCATACTTTTTTCTGCTTGCCACCCGAGCGTGCGCTTCAGTTCTGGGGGTCAGCCCCCTCCGAATCACAGCGACCCAGTTGGCTGGAAATTGTGGAATCGCAGGCCGGGAAACTGCCAGCGTTCTTGCAATGGGCTGTCTGGTCAACAAATTTGCGTGACTCGGACATGTCGATCGCTTTATACGACATGCTTGCTGGGTTGGCAAGGGACACCAGTGTAGCGACTTGGCGTACAACTTTTTGGCGCGAAGTAGCGGGGAGGTTATCCCAGGAAGCGTACTGCCAGCTGCAAGCTCGAGCGGTGCGATCGCCCCTTGGACCACCATCTTTGGCGTTCTCGACTCCTGGGCCGTGGCATTCAGCAACGCACGATCGCAACAAACCACAGCACCGCACTCCGGCTTCCTGTCTTCCCATCGAGCGCAACACCACGCGCAAAATGCTTCACTAACGCAAAAGGATGTCTGGCTTGGTCAATGCTTCATGCGTCTTCTTGCGACCGTTGCCAAACACTCCATCTCCGCACGAGTGGCGATCAGCGGGCATGCTCACTTGCGTGCTATCCCTACTCTCGTCTCCCTCATTCCGCTCGGCGTGCCATTGGAGCTCAAAGGTGCCGTGTTCTCTGCATTAGCAGCATTTTGCGAGGCTGGCGCTGGTCCACCAGGAGTTGAGATTTGTCGCGCGGTATGGTTGCTGATGGAAAAGCTCGAGGTCATCAATGTGCGTGGTGGGGGCGGCATTGGCAAAAAAGGCGTGCAGCGGAGCTCGACTCGTGGAAGAAGCGAGCAGAGTGTACCCCGAAACCATTCCTTTTCTACAGTTGCTGGTTTCGCTCATCCATACTCCAAAGCAATTATCGCTCAAGAGCAGGGTGGTAGACGCGGAGCCTATCAACACCATACCCGAGAACCTTGGCCAGCCATATCGTCAGCCTGGCATCGACCCATTCGTAGCATTTGTTATCGATGAGGTCTTCTTGCGCATCCCCAGCAGGGAGTTCCAAGATAATCAAGAACGTTGGCAGATGAATGACCTTTCCCTAGCATTCATTGAGCGCTGTTTGGCAAGTTACAATGTTGAGATCCTGCTGACGCTTGCGGAGGACAACCAAGTTCGAAGAGAAGCCCTCAAACTGCTCATAATGCATCCAGGATTCGGCGTCCTTCAGCGCATATTGACAAATTCACCTCTCCAAACGAGTTGTTGTCGTATCTCGCCGATGGCATCCAAGGCTTCGACCAAGGTCTCGATGATGACGAGCCTCTCTTGAAGAGCACCATTATTAGGGTCCTTCGAATCGTACATCGAGTGCTCGAGGTGCAAGATGTCTTCCTCGATGTTCTTGTCCCACTACTTGCCGGATCCCTACCGCGTCCCACCTTGCCAACCCCGTTCCTTCTATACTCGCTTGGATCAGGCCCTCTCCTTTTCACCAAACCACGTCCCAATCATCGCCGTTTATGTCGCCTACCGTTCACACCCTGAGGTGTCCCTGTTGTCGGTCAAGATTCTCAATCTTCTCACCAGATCACCAGCCTTTGCCAGTCTAGCGACCTTGCTTGAACGCAGCCCAGACTCGGAACGTATAATAGTCGGGTACCGTCAGTTGCTAGACGCCGAAACCCTTTGCGGGCTTGATGCAGCTGAGAACGATGAGGACAAGTTCACTGGCGCTGGGGCCCTGGAGTCCGATATCGTACCACCTGGTTTGTCGCAGGCTGTGCGAATCGCTGTCCTCGATCTTCTTGCACAAAATACACGACCAGGAGCATCGTATCCCAATGTCGCGCATTTCCTTCTCCTAGGAGCTACCAATGTACAACAGATTCAGGATCCGCACGCTCTGGGAGCCCAAAGAACACTGATACATGTCATTCTTGACTGGGTAAACATTGGGATTCCTCGGACGCATCGCGGCAAAAACGACAGAGAACCAGTAGCTCACGCTGAGCCTTTGTTCGGCGTCATGCCAGCTTTGGCGGAACGCTTCTATCGTGTCCTGCACAATCTATGTACGCATCGCAATACGTCGGATTTTGCAATGCGCTACCTTCGTACTCGCGAGGATTTCTTCGTTCGTCAATTAGCAGCACTCCCTTTCAAGCCCCCGTCACACCCAATGCCAAACGTAGAAGTCCGCTATTCCGATGGCTCCAGGGTTGCCACTACTGTCGAATCTCTTACCTCCTTCCTCAGACTACGGTCCTTCGTATTTGATCTTGTTGCTTTGGATCTTCACATACTGACCAGTCGAGGTCACTTCAAGAGTGTTTCGGAACTCCTCGAACTTATTTATGGAAACGAGCAGCGACAGTTCGAGGTTTCCGATTTGGACGACGAGATTTTCCAGCCGTTCCGTGCTGTCGGGCAATCAAATCCACGCATCATCGAATATGTCCAATCCCTCTTTTTTGAATGGGCCGACGAACTCAGCGTCGAAGCAATTGAACTGCAGCTCATGGATAACCTAAGTCTCGGCTCATGCATACTTCTTGACGACAACGGGTGTGAGGTCGTCGACCAAGCAGCTGTGTTGTCCCTTCTTACCGCGGCACGGCATGCATTGCACACGCAAGGACACATTGTCACTCCTGCCGATCTCGATCGCCTCAATGCTGAAACCGCGTATGTCCTGGAGAGTTGTGCGGTGGAGAATCATCAGCGGGAGGTGTTATTCGCCACGACGAGTAGCTTCGAATCGTGGAGAAAATTGGTCGATATGACGCTAGTCAAGTGCTTCACCCGCTTGCCCCGAGACCGACGGGAAACGATCCTATCTGACTTGCTGCACGAATTACCGCCCATTATCCGCTCGGGAGACGTGGCCGAGTCCACCGCCGTACTACTCTCGGAAGTGGCGTTGTCGCTCATTACCAAACTGCGAGAAGACTGGCGTAGCCAGCAACTCCTAGGGTCGTATTTGCCCTCGGGTACCCTGTCGTCTGAACGACTATATGCGTTATTGCGAAGCTTCCTGGAATGCGTCCTGGACTACCGAGTCGAGCTCGTGCGTGGAAACCTTTATGCGGCACTCGTCAATTACTTTCATCTCGTATCGGACGACCCGGATGACACCAAGCCTTCAACCGGCTTGACTCTCTCGCTTTCATTAGCCGCGCGGGATGAATCGTGGTTGCGTGACAGAACAAGGGCTACGCTACCTCCGCCGTCTGGCCGGCCAGAGGAATCGACTTTGACAGGGTGCCTGGCAGTCCTGAAACCAGTGGCAGAGAGACTGGTGGCTACCGTATCGCGGGACGCAACGGATGGGACGGAAGTATGGAAGACAGTCTCTTACATGCTTCTAGATTGCCTCGTCGACATCTCGCGAGGTGATAAGCATAGCAATATTTTATCGACGCTTGTTCGGCATGGTTTTCTGGCTGTTTTTGTCCAGGACATCAAAGACTCGGATCGCAGACTGCAATCCGTTCTCAAACCGGAACCGGGTATGTTCCTTCCCTCCGTGCCCGACCGTGTCAGTTGGTTGATCGTCGATTAGACGACCTGAATACGTTGTATGTCTATGAAGCCAAGATGTCACTATTCATTCGCATTGCACAAACGCGTCAAGGAGCCGAGCGGTTGTTGGAAGCCAGGGTCCTCCCCGTGCTGGCGGACTGCGATTTCCTGGACACACTCCCTGAGGTCGACCAGTCATTTATTGGTGCGTTGCTTCCTGTCCTTTGCATCTACCATCGCTGATGCCCTGGCTAGACCACGACCATTTCCTTCCGTCTGCTATTCAGCGTTATCACCAATTATTCTTGCCCGCTTTACAACTCATCGATGCCATCTTGGCCACGTTAGGTCCGGGCATTTGTTCGCAGTCAATCAGGTAGAGGACGGTTTCTTTTTCTGGCTGACTGTATTGATGTATTGAGATTGATTGATTAGGCGTTGGAATTTTTATCAAGCCATCGCGATACTATCGTAATGATACTCCGAAACGATGCAGATGAAATTTCTCTATCCGTGCTTGACGAGATCCATCTGGTTGTTTATCTATGTTCGGTCATATATCCTTCGGTTCCCAAGTCGGAACTCGTGAGTTAATTAAACCCCCGATTTGAGTCATTTATGCTCACATTTTTCCCAGGCTTCTGGGAACAGCGGGTACGGAGGCGTCCACACTGCAATCCTAAGTTTGGCGGCGCGGTGCCTCGGAACCTCCCAATGGTGGTCACGGAAAGTTCGTCCGCAGACGGAATCCGAGCGATTGGATGCGGACAGACCGGCGCCAGGTTGAAATTTTTCAAGACTGATTTGAGCGAAAACTAACGTGTTTTCAGGTCACGCGGGTCTTGGCACTTTCGACGTGAACCTGCAACGAAAGGACCAATTGCTTGGAAAGTCGCTGATCGCGTACCTTGGAGCTGCGAGTGAATTTACGGGCACGTATTCCCTGAAATTCGGCACGATCCGTTGCTCATGTCAAATCGGATCGATCAGAACCGGAGATTACCATTGTTTTGTCTCCGATCATAACTATCCCACGAAGCGAAGACAGGGCCACTTCTCGCTTCATCGGTCAGTACCGGGCCATCTTGTTTACGTTCCTCTCATTGGCTGATCGTTTCTCGCAGCCACAGTACCCACGGTTGGTGATGCTATAGAGGCCCTCACTGACCTCTGCGATGACCTCGTGGAGACTTTGAAACAAATCACAGCTATCAGCGCAGAACTCGACTCGCGAGAACACGTTCAGGTCGACGACATCCGTCAGGTTGGGTCATACCATACCACTCCAGTCGAGTGACTAATCTCCTTGCCCAGATCATCACCTTACGAGACACCGATGCCCTTGGTGACCTTGACATCGGACAAAAACGTACATTGGTGTGCCGTGAGCTAAAACGGACGCTCGGTCGCATGCAAAATATGGCAGATACCCTTCTGTGTATGCAGGAACCTTCTTTTGTTACCTGTTCCGTCCGACTCACATGCACCTTTTACAGCGTCAGTCGAAATGGTGCTACTACTTCTTTGGAGACACATCACGTATTATTGCGAATTGCGCCACATCAATAACCCAAATATGAAGGTATCCTCGGCGGCAGTCCTTCGGTCTGTGCCCCAGCCAAATGATGGCGAAGCATTCCGCGAGGAAGCTGCAAAACGACTGACACATGCGCTTCATCGCCTAGGCCAACTCAATCTCGTGAGTATCGATGCGTCTGGAAATACAGGCAATCACACCGTTGTTGAGCAGGATCACAAATGGCGCGACAGTCGGGCATACATCGAGATCATGTCACGACGGATTCGTGAGATCATTGGCTTGCAGGTAGAGGACGATGAGGCGAATGGTATTATCGTATAGGTTAGTCGTTACATGTACAACGAGAGAGATAGGGTGTAGATGCGAGGTTATGACCGATGGGGTTAGAAGGGCAATAGGGTGGCAACACCGCGGAGAGCCATCTGACCGCCAAAGCTCAACGTCTGGGTCCCTCCGGGAAAATATGCGAGTACGTATGAAACGAGAGCAAAGACCTGGACAATTGCGCCCACCAAGGAGCCGAAATAAGAGTGTGGCTGGGTAAGGGTTGTTAGTACGATCACGGGGACAGATCGATTTAGGACTCTGGCGTACCCCCAATGCAAAATACAACGTCAATCCAAGACTAGAGAGATAGGCGATGGAAAACGGTAGACGTTCTTTCGTTATGAGATGTCTCATGTGATTTATGGGCCCGATCAAAACGGAGAATCTATGTCCAAAGTGATACATCAGAACGGTTCACGATCGGCACCAGCCAGACCCCTACCCAAACATGACTAGCAGGCTACCGAGGCTGGGAGGGAGGGAAGGAATCGTGGGTATATTAGAGTGACGGCGGAACTATTTTTGACCTTTACCTAAAGGAGAGCGCAAACTTTGCCGGACGAAGGGCGAGTAACGGAAGCGTGAAAAATGCGACACCGAAGCAAACTGCGGCACCGGCGAGGCAGGCGAGAAAACCAAGCAATCTAAGAGGGGACACAAGTTTTGAGCACGGAGAAAAGATGTGACGAAAATGTGTCCAAACCTTTCCCAACGGGAAAGCGCAAAGTAGGCCTCCTCTTCGTTCGAGCGTTCGCTAGACCGAAGTGGTACATACGCACCACCGACCGCGTTGTAAAACCGAGAAAAGGGATTGCGAGATGCTCCAGAGTCGGAGGGTTGTGAATCGTCGTTTACTCCTCGCGCCCAACGAAATTGAGAAAGGTTGGTACGAAAGTTGTTTTCGGTCGCGGAGGGTGCCATCGCAATCCGCGCGCAGTTGCAGGTTTACGATAACTTGGCAAGTAGTGACGTTTACCCATCACTTCGGGATATTCCGACTGGCTTGTAAGGGAGACGAATGAACACGTGACTCGAATGGGCCCCAAGTTATCTGACTCCCCACCCCCACGATGGAACATGTAGGCGATGAAAATTGGGGAGAATTAAATAAGACAGAATGGCGCGGCCTGGGTCTTACCGATCCCATAAGAAAGTAGAGGTAAAGTGCTCTAAAAGTTCGTGTTTGTTGCGTCATGCTTAAACCCGTCTTAGGACAAATGGCTCCTACTACCCGCATTCCTAAAGGTCAAGGGTCTGGTCAAACAGCACATTGACTCTTTCAATTACTTTGTCGATGTGGACATCAAGAACATCTTGAGAGCCAATAACAAGGTCACGTCTGATGTAGACCCCAGGTTCTGGTTGAAGTACACCGACATACATGTTGGCTTTCCCGATCGTACGGACGCAGATGCGATCGACAAGAGTGTTACCCCGCACGAGTGCCGTTTACGCGACACAACATATAGTGCGCCTATCCTCGTGACCATTCAGTATACGCGGGGGAAGAACGTCGTTCGGAGGTCCAACGTGAACATAGGCCGACTTCCCATCATGCTCCGGAGCAACAAGTGTGTCCTCACAGGTCGGTCAGACGCTCAGCTGGCGCATATGAGCGAATGCCCGCTCGACCCTGGTGGGTATTTCGTCGTCAAAGGCACGGAAAAGGTCATCCTTGTTCAGGAGCAGTTGAGCAAGAATCGCATCATCGTGGAGACCGATCCCGTTAAGGGCGTGGTCCAAGCTTCCTGTACCTCGTATGTTACTCGGTCCGTCCCCTGCACGTCTTTGCCCCATTTAACCCAGTACATCTTAGTTCTACTCACGGTGGCCTCAAGTCCAAGACTTATATCGCGACGAAGAAAGGAAAGATATACCTCCGGCATAACTCGATACACGAGGATGTGCCCATTGCCGTCGCGCTCAAGGCCCTTGGTATACAATCGGACAAGGAAATTCTCCTCATGACGGCAGGCGATTCAGAGGCATATGTCAATGCCTTTACCCCAAATCTGGAAGATGCAGCGCAGTTGGGGATTTTCACACGTCATCAAGCTCTGGAATGGATCGGCAACCGCGTCAAGGTGAACCGGCGTGTAGTTGGTCCACGCAGGCCTGCTTGGGAGGAAGCTCTTGAAGCTTTGGCGACTATTGTTCTCGCCCACGTACCTGTTACCGGGATGGATTTCAGGTCCAAGGCCATCTTTGTCGCCACTATGACTCGCCGTGTCCTCATGGCGATGAATGATGAGAAGATGGTGGATGATCGAGACTATGTGGGTAACAAGAGGCTCGAGCTGTAAGTCAGAAGATGTGTTTTGTTGTTCTCGATGGGTTTCCGACGTTTCGCAGGGCAGGACAGTTACTGGCCTTGTTGTTCGAGGACCTCTTTAAAACATTCAACACTAACCTCAAGTCATCTATCGACAAAGTTCTCAAAAAACCCTCGCGCACAAACGAGTTTGACGCCTGGAACACGATGCAGTTCCAGGGTGATCACATCACTGCCGGGTTTGTGCGAGCCATCTCCACGGGGAATTGGTCGCTCAAGCGGTTCCGGATGGAACGTGCCGGTGTTACCCACGTCCTCTCACGCCTCAGTTTCATCTCGGCATTAGGCATGATGACCCGTATCTCTTCCCAGTTTGAGAAGACGCGCAAAGTAAGTGGCCCGCGAGCATTGCAACCCAGTCAATGGGGGATGTTATGCCCCAGCGACACGCCAGAAGGAGAGGCCTGCGGTTTGGTTAAGAATTTGGCGCTCATGACCCACATCACCACTGACGTGGAAGAGGATCCAATTATCAAAATAGCTTTCATGCTTGGCGTAGAAGGTGGGCAATACCGTGTTAACCAGTCCTCCAAAACTGAAGAACAATCAGACATCTGTCAGGCGACGGGGACAGAAATGTATGCTGCCGGTACTTTTGTGGTACAAGTCAACGGAACAATCATCGGTCTTACCCGATTTCCGACTCGCTTTGTTCATAATTTTCGTCGACTACGACGCGCCGGGAGGTTTAGCGAGTTTGTCAGCATCTATATCAATCACCACCATCGAACGGTGAACATTGCAAGCGACGGAGGTCGTATCTGTCGTCCATGATTATCGTAGATAGGGGTAAACCCTCTGTCACAGAACATCACACCGAGGTGCGATTCGAAACTCGATTATTCGACACGACGGGTTGACTGTGGTTTATTAGCTCCTCAAACAGGGCGCATTAGAATTCGACGACTTTCTGCGAAAAGGTCTGGTCGAGTATTTGGATGTCAATGAAGAAAATGATTCTTACATCGCGCTTTACGAGCCGGACGTTGTTTCGACTACGACTCATCTAGAGATAGAGCCCTTCACTGTACTTGGTGCAGTCGCTGGTCTTATCCCGTACCCACACCATAACCAGTCACCCCGCAATACATACCAGTGCGCGATGGGCAAACAGGCGATTGGCGCCATTGGCTACAACCAATTCAGTCGTATCGATACATTGTTATATCTCTCCGTCTATCCGCAACAGCCCATGGTCAAAACAAAGACGATTGAATTAGTCGGGTACGACAAACTCCCTGCGGGACAAAACGCCACGGTCGCCGTCATGAGCTATTCTGGCTATGACATAGAAGACGCTTTGATTCTCAACAAGGTCCGTACTTTCACAACTCCCACTGGTTACCTTATTGATTTGTGTATAGGCTAGTCTAGATCGCGGTTACGGTCGGTGTCAAGTCCTCCGGAAGAACATGACACTCATTCGCAAGTATCCCAATGGGACGTGAGTAACCTTCCCGTGGTCTAGTAACCTTTTCCTTGATTCGTCTTGTCTTCTAGATATGACCGCCTTGCGGATGCCCCACTTGACGAGAACAGCCAAATACAGAAGAAGTTCGATATCATTCAACTTGATGGTCTAGCTGGAGTCGGCGAAAGAGTAGACCCCGGCGATGTCTATGTCAATAAGCAGACGCCCTCAAATGCCAATGACAACTCGTTTTCAGGGCCGGCCGCTTCGGCACCGTATAAAAATGCCCCTATGACCTATAAATCACCCGTCGCTGGACACATTGATAAAGTCATGATCTCTGATACCGACAATGATCAGACCCTGATCAAGGTCCTCGTGCGGCAAACGAGACGGCCAGAACTGGGTGACAAGTTCTCGTCAAGACACGGTCAGAAGGGCGTTTGTGGGCTGATCGTGAACCAGGAAGACATGCCGTTTAACGATCAGGGCGTCGTGCCTGGTAAGCGCTGTGCTCTAGAGCTGCTTGCGGTGGTGTGACTCCTTTGCGCGTCAGACACTATCATGAATCCACACGGTTTCCCTTCCAGGATGACCGTAGGAAAGATGATCGAGCTCCTCGCCGGAAAGGTTTGTCCCCATGACCTTTGCTTTCGATAGTTTTTTTTTTGAACGTGTGAGCGTAATTTCCCAGGCGGGCGTGCTAGCGGGCAAGCTTCAATATGGCACAGCCTTTGGAGGGTCAAAAGTATATCCGCTGTTCTGGAATCTCAGTAGACCATGTGATGGCTGAATGAATGCGCTCCAGGTCGAAGATATGTCTCGCATCCTTATTGAGCACGGATTCAGCTACGCTGGAAAGGACATGCTTACTAGTGGAATTACCGGAGAACCCCTAGAAGCGTATGTTTATTTCGGTCCGATCTATTACCAAGTAAGTGTGCTTCCTTGGGGTTGATAACGATACCATCTGTCTTACCACCTGACTTTACCGTGTAGAAACTCAGTGCGTCTTCTCCCAGTTTGCGGTACCTTCCTTTGTTTTCTCACAAAGTAAAATTGAAGAACACATGGTGATGGATAAGATGCACGCTCGCGCGAGGTATGGCGTCTCGATATTTCTGATGTTATCAACTGAGCGATGGTCATGTATAGAGGACCACGTGCAACGTTAACACGCCAACCCACGGAAGGACGTTCCCGTGAGGGTGGTTTGCGCCTTGGCGAAATGGAGCGAGACTGTCTCATTGGCTACGGCGCAACCCAGCTTCTGCTTGAGCGTCTGATGATATCTTCTGATAGATTTGAGGTTAATGCATGCCAAACCTGCGGCCTGTTAGGCTACAGGGGTTGGTGTACATTTTGCAAAAGCTCCAAGAACGTGGCTCAACTCATCGTCCCCTATGCCGCAAAATTACTTTTTCAAGAGGTAACGACTGAATTGGCCGCTTGAAAACCTTGGCTGATCGAGACCTTGCCTTTCCCGTGATCCGTCTTTCATTGCGAATATAGCTGATGGCGATGAACGTTGTTCCTCGTTTGGTCCTCGATGATGCTTGAGAGTAATTGCCGGGCGTCTTGATGGAGTATGCTACGTGGAAACGCTTTTACGCGCCAGCTCGTCGTTAGCCACGTTGTAGTTCTGTAAATTTCACAGAGCTCAGCCCCGACTCCTGTGATACTGACAGGAGGGACTCTGGCGGTTAATGTAGGTCGAGACACAAGATACCGAACGGCAAGCGCCCAGTGCCTTCACCCCTGACCCATCTCATACAGAATAGACATGTTATGAGCTCATCCTTTACAAGATCCGTAAATGAGTTGTTTTTTTTGCAAATCAAGGCTCGTTGGAGACCATGCGGCATACGCGCGCCTAGCAGAAATCCTGGCTTGGCATGTCACATAATTAACTGACTCAGCTCCAAGGTACATAATATGGTCGTTTCACCCTCGCGTGGTAAATATAATTAAGCGTGGGTGGTGGGTGTGCCTCAGCATGGCTAAGCCCACCTTAGGAAAATTGAAGCTCATCAAGTTGCGGAAGCTTATCTTGAAAACAGCGGCGAGCAATTTGGGGTTTTGGCCTTGTGAGTGGCGCTTGCTCGTTTTTTTTTTTTTTTTTCATTCACTGATAACGAATAGTGCATGTGAACATGATCGGCTGACCCCATTATAATTACCTTTTTCTTACATTTTTTTTTTGGTGCCAACACGTTAAGCTTCTGCCCTGGAGAGCCCCAGCTGAGCTAGCGCGAATTGACCCTTATTTTTCTTTCTTTCTATCTTTCTTTCATTCTTTCGACCCTTACGCCCAAACTCGCATTATCGGAGATGATCGGAGATCAAACTAAGCTCATCAACCGGGCCGGAAATGTCTTACAGTCTTTCTTTGCACCATCCTTACCGAGATACCCATTCACCTCCGTTTATTTTGAAATGTCCTCGCGCACATCTGGTAGTACTACAGCCCTAAGGCGGCTCATGACCGAGTATAAGCAGCTCACTTCCGGTGGTCTGTTCATCCTACAACTCTCTTTCTCTCCCCTCTCATTTAACGTTTAAACCCATATACGCAACTGCTCGCCACCCAGGTTCCCCTGATGGCATGTTTACAGCCGGTGAGTTTGTGATTTCATAAATGACGACTCATCGAAACGCGTCATTTTCCGCTAATAGCGTCTTTCACCCCTGCGTAGGGCCCATCTCCGAATCCGACTTTTTCACCTGGGAAGCTCTCATCTGCGGACCAAAAGACACACCGTTCGTAAGTCCTTTTGGGGGTGGTTTTTTTGAAACGTGTCTGCTTTCCTCGGGTTGAAATTACTCACACCATCTTAGGAGGACGGTGTGTTCTCAGCCAAACTGACATTCGTACGTCATGATGTTTTCCCCTCCCACCCCCCCCGCCCACACGCGAACTGGTCAACGACTCCCACAGCCACCGGACTACCCGCTATCCCCATTCAAGATGAAATTTGATCCTCCGTTGTTTCATCCAAACAGTATGCCCTTACGACTAGTCATTCTATTGCCCACCTGATGAGCGCCTGTTTACCCCAGTCTACCCGGATGGAAACGTCTGCATCTCTATCTTACACACCCCGGGCGATGACCCACTGATGTATGAACAAGCCTCGGAACGCTGGAGCCCCGTTCAGAGCGTCGAGAAGGTGCTGCTCAGCGTGATTTCGATGCTCGCTGGTAAGGCCTTCCTCATTTGTTCTAATTTTAGAACGGCTTGAGCACCAAACACCCCATTTTTTGTATTAGAACCTAACCTCGAAAGCGGTGCAAACGTTGACTGTTGCAAGCTCTACCGAGAGAATCATGCGGTTCGTGCTCCCCCACCTTTTTCGTTCGGACTGACATCCGAATCGTGGTCCGCTAGGAATATGAAAGGATAGTCCGAGATTCGATCAAAAGGCAGCTCGGATTATAGCCGCCTCGGGGCGACGCGCGGTTCCTGAACCTCTCCCACCCAACTTGTTACGATGTCATACCGGGCTCATCCTTGTTGACCGGGTTTAATTCCGCTTTACCACATTATTGTTCACACATTCCACGAATCATGCCCCGTTCCAGATTTAGGTCTCCGTTACTGTATGTACAGTACTAGCACCAACACGAAACTGCAAATTCAATTTGCGCAGTTTTCGTTCATTTAAAAAAACGGGCTCGAAAAGGCAAGGTGAGATTTCGGGGGGATGAACCGATGAACGTGACCCTATCGTCTCCCAATTATGAGTAGTGCGCGCGGCGGTATCCGCGAGGGGGTCCATTATTATACCATTACCAATATCTAAGCCAGATGAGCACACCGATGTGGTTTAGCTGGCCCGCAAGGAGCATAACGTGTGCTCTAAGAATACGTAAACGCGAGTATAAACGTGTGAGCGGAAACAGAAGTTTAGTGTATTATTCCGTGTATATATATTCAGTGGTGTGTGGCTGCTACATGCAGATACAATAATTAGATCGTGTTTTACAAACAAGGTGGATAGAGTTGAGCGGGAGGGGAGGGTTTTAAGATTTGATTTTGGAAAAAGACAACAACATAGCGAGAGATAAATATAGATGGAGACGCGTCTATGAGAATGATGACCGAAAGAAAAAAAAAATACCTGCGCGAGGATATCCCCATCTCGCACAGGTCGTGTGGCAGACCACACACCCCGGAGCTCGTAGGGGGGGGGGATTGAAAGCTACTGGTGTAGTAGTGGGGGGCACAAACGCGCTTATGGATGTGCTTTGAAGACGCGCTCACCGAAGCGCGCGTCTGATGCGCCGAAAATGTGGCGAGAGACGTACTCGTTACGAAAGCGGCCATCGGGATCAACGTCGTTTAACAGTTTTCGAAAGGATTCGAAGCGCGGGTAGAGCACCGACAGGGCGTCCGGTCTTAGGCCGTGCGGTTTGGCCCAGTGAGGACGGCCGTGGTGAGAGGTCAGGATGCGCTCAAAGCGCTCAAAGAGGGCGCGATACGGGACGTTGAAGCCGTAAGGCCTGTTTTTTTTTTTTTTGGTAAAAATCGTGTGAGTCGAGAGATCACTACGGATGGACGCACTTGTACTGCACGATCCCGATCCAACAGGTCTTTTGACCGTAGCTTGGACTCAACCAGATATCGTCAGCATCCGAAAACCGGATTTCAAGACAACAGTGGGGTCGTAGACCGTGAGGATCCGCAAATTCAGAGTCGAACCAATCGCGCAATTCACGTAAGCAAGCCTGTGCACGCACGCTTGGTACGGCCCATTCGACCGTGTATTGTCGGTACTGTCAGGAACGAACACGTCAGCGTTTCAATAGTTGGCTGGGGGGCACGGGCAGTGGCGCTGACCTTAACATCTATATTGAAAACCTTCAGGCTATCATCGACAGATAACGTCTTATCTTTGACAAGCCACGAGGAAAATCGTCCTGTCCAAATGTTGAGAGGAGGGATAAAGAGTCCGAGGAAAAGAAGAAATTGAATGACGTGATATCCGATCAGTGAGTGCCATAGCCAACTTTCCAAGGGACGCTTAGGCTGGAGCGATCACGTCAGACCCAAAAAAAAATAAAAATTCGGAACCGTTGCTCACCTCTTGAGTCTTGTCCATCGAGCTCACGCGGACATCACCCGCCTGGGGCCACCACCAAAGACGGACAAACTCTGCAGAATGAGCGACGGCATCGAGACGACCTATGACGTCATTAAACTTGTAGGTTTCTTGGACCTCTCTGAGACGAAAGGCAGGACTGACGTCCATACGAATGTCGAGAATGATACCGGTGCTGCCCAAGCCGCAGAGGGTGGCGAAGAAGAGGTCCGGGTGAGAATCTCTGGAACAGGTGACCTTTGTGCCATCCGCCAGAAGGAGGCGCACGGCTTGCACGTGAGTGGAGAGAACTTTATGGTCGGCGCCCGTTCCGTGTGTGGCTGTGGTCAACATGCCGGCTAGAGTCTGTTCGGATATCGACCCTAGATTGATCATGGCGAGGCCACGAGATTCAAGGGCGGTATGTAAGTGCTTGAGGGTGACACCCCCTTGAGCGTGAACGTAACGTTTCTCCGGATTGATCTAAAAAAACAAGGGGGGAAGAGAGAACGTCAGATTAGATATTTTTATCGGTGCCTAGAAATAAAATAAAAATCAATTTGCGCGAGCGCGAAAAAAAAAAAAAAAAGAGAAGGGTCCGATGGATTCCGAACAAGGTTGCCAAGAGCCAAGATAAGATGGGTGAGCGTTACCTCGATGATCTGGTCAAGTAGATGCATTTGCACCATGTAACCTGACGTGCAAGCGAGGTCGCTCGGTGAATGACCAACGCCGACGGCGCGTACCACTTGATTTTCACGACGGGCGAGTTGAAGGATGAGCTCCAACTGTTCCTCATTCTCGGGCCGAAAGAGAGAAGAGGGTGTACATGTGAACGTGCGACCCCAGTTACGAAAGACGGGGTCGGGAAGGGTGGTGAGAGGTTTGAGAAGGTGATAAAGTTGATCAAGAGGAATAATAGATGAGGACGAGGAGGAAGACGGAGGGAAGGACATTGGACTCTCTGAAAAGGGCGAGGAGATGCATTTTCCACTGGGTGGAAGGGTGAGCAGGCTTTATAGAAAAAATTCATTTTATTTTTAATAAAAAATATGGGACCAGTGCGAGGGAAGGGGGGGTAAAGGGAGAAGAGAGTTAGTTGGTGGGATATGTGCGCATACATCCGTGTGTGTGCTCAATTGGTTCGTGTCCTTGAGACAGCTCTTACGCCCCAAGCCCGATCAATTGCGGTTGCGGCAATCTGCATTAGTTCTGACGCGAGACCGAGCCAAAGTTGGTCCTTTTTCCCCAGATCTCGCCATCCTTCCGTTCACTCCGCCCCCGTTTCATGGCGACGGTCCCCGCTTACACATAAACTCGTGCCAAACATTCCCTTTTTTTATTTTTATTTTATTTACTCTAATAAGCGAGGCTATGCAATGGCGGGCGCGAGCGAGCGTTTGCGATAAGAAGGATTAAAAAATAAAAATATATATAGCCAGACGCGCGATCATCAGCCCTTTTCATCCGCTTTCGTTGATTCCACGTCCAAAGCATACGTCCAACGACCTTACGGAGTGTAAAAACTTAACACACCGATCCGCGGGACCTGAGAAAAAAAAAAAAAAAAGAGTGGCTTCCGATGCATCATCATCATCATCATCTTCATCAACCTGTCGTCCACAGGCGGCGCCACATGGCACTCATTGCTACCGCTCTAACAGTGTGACCGGGTACCCAAAGTCAGTTCGGAACTTGACACAGCCCCCGGCGCGCGCGCGCGCCAAGTTATCCATCCATCTCTCTCTGTCAAGAATCACCCACCTCTCCTCGGGATTTATCAACGGAGAACGGAAAGGAGGGACAGCTGACCACCCGACCAGAACCTGCTTCTCAACTCCGCCGGAATAAACCGTCGGTGATTCCCGAAAGAAAAATCCCTTTTTTCATTGATCACCTGCAAATTTATACCAAATTGGTCTCCGGCACAAGTCAACAAACCATCCGCAAGGCAAGAGAGATGAAAAGATCAGATTGAACCCAACCCAGTGGTCAAGACAACATATCAAATACAACCCGGCCCCACTCACGTTCCTCGTATAGCAAGATCCCGCGTACTTCCGCTCCATCCAGTTCCAGGCCCAGTTCAAAATCTAACAACCAATCGTTTCATCTTTTTTGCCCGTGCTATACAATCCAAAATTGACCGACTCACCTGTGTAAAACCCGTTCTGCGCGGGCATGTTCGCATTCTCTTGGAATGAGGGCAACGACCCGATGTCCACCGTCCATTTACATAGCTCCACCGTCTCGCCCTTGATATAGTATAGCATCAGATAATCCCCTCGTGACCCCCTCCGAATTAAACGGAGCCCACCTCATCCGTATATCGCATGATCTTGTCAACATCCGATGTATACATCGTGGCCACAAAGACCCGGTCTATAGAGAAAAATGGACGTGAACCACCTTGTTTTCAAATCTCACGATTACCGACCGTGTTGCGTTTGTGAATATTTACTTTTCGCCACGGATCAGTCCCTTCACCGTCTGGAAATCTGTTCACTCACCAGAACTTTGTCTTGATCTTCTGGCTGCGTGGGAGATGAGCCGATTAAAGGTAAGGGAGGCTGAGGGCACACGAACCCTTTGCGCAAGATGGCACCTTTCGCCACCAAATACTGCAACCTGTGGGAAAACGTTCATTTCACAAGGGATTAACGAGTGCCCCGAACGGGTTTCACCTGTTCTCGCAAATGGGAACTCCGGCGTTATTGACGGAAACATACGCTGGGCGCTTCATGAAATCTTCTCGTTCAGCAGGTAATTTGACCTGAAATCGGACCAAGTATTATAAACGTAAGCGTGCCCAAGTAGCCAGCCCACCTTCATCATGTATGACCGAGGCGCGACCACAGAAGATACAAGCGGTCGGCGCGCCAAACCGTATTGAGCTGCGCCACGCGCCGTGGCTGTATCAGCGTCCGAGGGACGTGCAATCACTCTCACTCGTCCCCCAAACAGTTCCTGGGCACACAGGAAATCAGATTCAGAACATTTCTTCCTCTGGAATTCGTCACTGACTTCGACCCTCTTGAACAAGTACCCGCTTCCGGAGAAGCCCCCGACGAGAAGGAGGGCATCAATCCGTTGATTGACTTTCTTCATTTGTTCTTCAATGAGCTCTAGTGCCTGCGTGAAAGAAATTTAGCCAAACTGCGATAGATGACGTACGTAACCGCTCCTAGACAGGACGCACCTGGTTCACGACAGGGTCAAAAACTTCTCGACGTAGAAGGTTCCCTGGAATAGAAAGCTCTCCGTTGACCAAGCCAACCTGAGGGTCGTCCGGGTCTTCGACGTTGAAGCACGTAAAGTTAAACATAAAACCTGCAGAAAAACGCGAGGGCGTTAATCGGCGGAGGCAGGAGGACAAATAGTCCTTTTTCCTACATACCGTCATCGATTTCACCCCTGTACGTAAGTTTTTCTGTTTCACTGAAGGAATGCATAAAGTAGGCCAAACTTGCTGCATCCAGATGGGCAGGATGGTCAACAAGTAAGGTTCGGACGAGCTCTCGAAAGCGCAAATCAAGAAATAGAGAACCGCAATTAGCTCCAGAACGCGCACACATCTCGGCTATCTCAAGGGTTGCCAACTGTCCAAGAATCTGATAAACGGCAAGATCCTACTTGAGGCGTCAGACCAGCTAAACCAAAAGGGGGGAGGGGGTGAAACGTACAACGGTACCACCTCCTGCGTCACAAATCATGAATATTTGACTGGGCTTCAATCTATGAAGGTCTGTCAAGTGGGCACAATGTACTGCCGCTGCCTCGGGTTCACTGAAATTACAATGTGTCAGGACCCAACAACTGAATAGAGCGAGGGGGCATCCGTACGTGATAATGTGAAGTCGATCTCGCCAGTCACGGTCTCGTGCTCCTATTGAGCGGACAAGACCGGCGGTGATCGCTGCTTCACGCATCATATCACAACCACGAGCATCCCAGGCGGCAGGAACGGTTAGCCACACGTCAGCCGAATCTAGGATGAAACGTCTCAATATAGGTACAACAAGAGTCCATTTATCCCATTTCTCACCGAGGTCAGAGACAGCGCCAATCTCGCGGGTTATCTGCTCTCTTGCGTATTCCCACATACAGTATAGAAAGTCCACGATGAGATGGATGGCCTTCTTTCCCGGCTGCAAAAAATCACACGTTAGCTCACACGATCGTCGGCCAACTTTTGCTTCCCTTTACCGGTAAAGGAGGTAACCGTGGGTCGACCGTACTTTGATCTCCAAGCGCGTGAGGCTCGAGGAAGAGTTTAAACCTGTATAAGGGGCAAACGTTCGTCGTGTTCGACTAAATTAGGGACACTTCGTAAAAAGCGCGTACCATTCACATTTGATGGATCCGGGGACCGGCTTGGTATTTTTAGCTTCCAGGCCCCATGCGAGCACTTGACCCCGTTCATCATATAAAAGACAAGTTGGAACTTTTCTAAACGTTTCCATCGATCCAGGCCAATGCAAAATTTGCTGGACTTTTCCCGCAGCAATACGCGAAGAGCCGTAAGCCTGAGGCACCAACAAATTCGTAACATGATTATTACGGCGGAAGAAGAGAGGGACTTGCCACGCCCGAAAAGGTAGTTCCTGAACCATAAACCGTCATTTTTTTTTTTTGGTTAAGCGTAGAGGGGGAAGGGAGGTGAGAACGCGACGCTCACCAAAATCGATGGCAACCGACATTTTCCCTTCATCCGTGGTGAGCGGTAACGAGGAAGGAAAGGCCGCAGATGGTTGATAAGTGGAAAGCAGGTTGGGACTAGTACTACCCGAAGCAGGGTACGAAGGACTGGGCCGTCGCAACGGGCTTAGAGAACCCACCGCATCTGCGGTCGAGCCACCACGGCCGAACGCGACCATTTGGGAATCTAATAGGGGTGGAGGGGAAGATGTCACTGAGCCGCCTTGGGCCGTAGACGATAACGGTGGCGATGGTTGATTCCCGGTGAGACCTGCGAAGGGATGGACCTGTGTAGGAGAGGGAATCGTCGGTAGATTAGGAGAAGGTTTCTGAGGAAAGGGGTCGATCCTAGGGTGGGGTGTAGGTTGTTGAGAGATGGGAAACGGCTGAAGGGTACCAACGGTCTCACTCCTGACGCCTTGTGAGCGAGACTCTCCGCAACACGACATGATACCACACACCGGGATGGTGTGATGGGAAGAAGAGCGGCTAATGCTGGGAAGCTAAAAGGCGCCGTGTCTGATTATGGTAATTCCCCGCACGAGTGGCGTAGAGCGGCGTAACGTACACGACCTCCTCGTCATTCGTTGGACCACCACTCATCGTCGTAGAACTACTTTCTAGAAAGGCGAAACGCTGCATCTAACGACCATTGATACGCAGATCTCATGAAAAATTCCAACTTTATATTATTGTGATCTTCGCGTAGATTGAGATCTAAGATCACTTCTCGAAAGAGGGGTTCCTAGAAGAACGTCCTCTGTGGGACTTGATTTAAAAAAAAAGCTATCCGTGGAAAAAACCATTTTTACGACTGGAATCGGATTCGGGTGACGCCGTCGCGATAACCCCGCGATGAAATCAAGCACACGACATGAGCAAATACTCTTAGGTAGTGGCGTGAGTACGATAAAACCGATCGGATATGTAGGAGGGGGAACCGACGAAATGCAACCCGGCCCGATAAGCGAGACGATGTTTGCTCAGAAAGGTACACCGGTAGCTGAGTACGGGAAATTTTTGGGGGGTGCCCTGAGAGGGAAATGTGGGGGTCACGGTTGAAATGATCATCCGCGATCTTTTCTGATGGCAGCGAGGCCGCTGTCTACGACGCAGCACAACCAAACTGACGATTAGTGCTGCCGGTGACTGGGGATGAGAGATGCCGCGGATGGGGTAGTGCTGACCAAAAGGTAAAACTCCGGCCACCTCGAAATAGAACACCCAGCCGTCATGTGAGACTTTTTTTTTTTTTTATTGAAAGAGAAAGACAGTAACTGAGTTCCAGAAGAAAGCGGGGTTGTCGCTCAGAACGGGTGAGTGGAACTTTCCGATGGCCCTTCCAACTGCGAACGACTTGGAGCATCAACAAAGGGATTTCTAGATGGGATAAATTGGAGATCGAGAGAGCAGGTGTCGCCATCATGATCATATCGATCGGAGACTTTTCCCGAAAAATAGTACGGAGAACGAGGATGGAATGAACGCCCACCATCAATCACCGAAAGCATAACTCAACTATGATGTAAAAGGCCTCTTAGAGAGCTACGAAATTGTGCGAGTGCCCATCATCCACAAACGAGTCTTCTGGGCGGTGTTACCAAGCAAAATTTACGGGGACCTAGAGCTGACCGCAACGGTGGATAGGACGATAGATGCTAAAAGGATACATCGCGTGCCACGCGGGCTCACTCGTGAGAGCATGTCAAGTCAGAAACGGAACAGGTTTTGCATGTGTCACTATAGATTTTTCCCATGCCATCTGCGATCAGAAGGAAGAGGAGTTTTGCAGTAGTAGGAGCTGCTAGTGCCGTTCGTTTGGAAGAAAGGAAACACGTTTTTCGATCGGAGGTTCATCTCGATTGCTCACGTGCCATGCCACGCTCCCTCCCTTCCTCTTACTTCCCTCCACAATGTCGATAAACTATCTGAGGCACGCACAAAACCGTCTTCGCAATATCGCCGCAGAGTGGCCAGCAGATCCCCTTCGCCCCAACCTTCAATTAAAAACTTTTCTTTCCGCCCTCGCTGACCACCCTGCGCTCTCCCAAAGGGCCGTGATTGCCACTGACGCACTTCAAACGAACAAGGTCTCTGCTCAAGTCAGTATAAAAAATAAAAATAAAAACAATTCCTCATTTCATGATTCATATCTCTCTTAGATTCCGATCCCGCAAACGGTGTTGAGACCCGCTTCAATGCCGTTACATTACGTCCGGCTGAAGGAAGGATATGAAAAGAGTCTCAAAGGTATCGGGCGACCTTGGTGGAAGATTTTTTTCAACGTGTGGTAGTACAAGGCGTGTATACCTCCAATGATCTACCGACTTTGCACCTAAAACCATCAAGAACGGGGAGGGGGGGGGGATCGTCAATCGAAGCCTCTTGTTCTTGTTTCGCCCCTTCTGCCCTCGCCTTGCGGGGCCCCACCCATAACATAACCTTTCTTTTCCAATTCGGCCAAAAAAAACTAACTTTTGCGCGACTCTTCCCATTATTTTTGTACCATCAACCACAACCAACTTTTACTTTTTACAGCGCCCATAAAATGCCGTAGATGCGCCACACGTACATGACTGAGCGTTTACCCGGCAATGAGGTGAGCCCTATGACGAACTATTCACACAAAATATTGCGCTGGGTGGCTGGCGTTTTGCAGGGTCTCTTCTTCTCAAACCAAACCTAATACATGATGTACTAGTAAAACGTAGCCCCGCGCCGCCGTTGATCAATGTTCATTGCACAATGTGTGCCACTTTTTTAATTTCCGGTAACAACATGAGGGGGAGTGCCCCTTTCGCCTCATGGAGAAATGGTGAGAGCTTTTTTTTTGAACATGTTGTGGTGTACTTCTACCCTTCATCCCTGCTGGGGTAGTATTTTCCGTTGGCGGTGAAAACAAACCTAAGATAAAAAAAAAAGTCGGAATTGTTATCCGGGATTGCCACTTTTTTTTTTCGCGCGCGCGCTCGCCTCGCGAAAACAACGGTGGAGCTGCCCACAACAACCCCTTTCATTCTCGTCGGCAAGTCGGACAAAACGGTTCCGAATCTCTCCAAAGGGTTGTTAATAAAATAAACGGACCTCGATCGCGGAGTCAAGTCGGCGCGGACGTGTGTACATGTACTGTACTTGTAAAATCGCCACAGCAGCCTGGCGCATAGGCCGCTGAGCTACCAATTCCGGGTCATCTATCTGACCAGTAGCGCTGAATAACCCAGCGGTTGATTTGACTCCAACTACTATAGCACCCGCCGTAACTTACAGTACAACTACTACCTTTTCACAGCAACAGGAAACGCGTTATGTTGTGCCTTGCGACTGTAGTAAGTAGTAGCCTAGCGGTGTAGTGCTTGTTGTACTGTATTTGGGGGTTCCTGGTTGTTGATAACTTACTACTACAGTAAGTATAGTTCATAATAACTGTCTGATCTGTGTGCCCCCCTTCACGTCACGGGCGCTCAAAACTTGGGTTGTGCTTCCTGGAACTTCGAACTTAAGTTAACTTTTATATAGGGCGATGCGACCTCAGTCGCAACCAGGTCGGGAACAAAGAAAAGCCGTGATCAAAACGTGGTGAGATGACCTGATAGGAGGGGGGGGGGAAAGGTATTCCGCTGCGGAAAGCCACACGACGCAGAGATGTCACCCATGCAGGAAGGTGACACAACGACGGGCCAATTTCGGTGTAGGGGTTTGTGCGGTGACTGCGGGGTGCTTGTGAATTCTGACAAAAAAAAGCCCAACTTTTTTTTTTCTTTTTTGGTGCAACGATAACAACAACACGCGACTGATTGTAACTTGTTCGAGCGCCAACAACCACACCGGGTGTCCCAAAAAAGTCAATGGGAGTGTTCTTGTTTTTTTTTTTATAGTCCTTGCATGCACCGCCGGTGTAAAAAGGAGCAAAAATTGCCTGCTAGACAGTTTTGGATGACAGAACGGTGTGTGTGTGTGAGAGAGGGAGAACGTCAACATCTTCCACGGCACACGTCACTATTGTGTCATGTCACCGGTACTTCACCTACTGTATCTATTTCATTGAAGCTGCCACCTTGCAAAGATAATATTACCATTTGGAAGGTCCGCAAATAACCCGTGGGTTGTCTCCCCCCCACCCCCTCCAAGCGATTATCCCCAAGGAATGTATTTTCCTTGGCAGGTCAAGATTGATCCGTAGAGTTCGTTCGTTCGTTCGTTGGTCCAAGTCAGGGACAGGCCAAGACGTCTTGGCCGAAACGGCACGGATACCCGGTTAAGCCGAGAACAACCAAAAAGACATTTAGGTTAGATCTTTTTTTGGGGAGACTAGCGTTATTTGCGCGTGGGACGAATCGTACAGATGGTCTTGTGGGATACATGTTGATTGGGCGACTTTATCACGGCGGCGGCGGTGGCGGCGGAAGGCGGAAACGCGGCAGCCCAAGTTATAGTATTGCTATCATCCAAGTATTACCCAGGAACCATTTTGGTCCTTAAACGGGGCTGCCATTCAAATCTCCCAACATTGAGGGTTGTGGCACCAGATATGTGGCGTGCGCGAGAAGATAGGGGTTGGGGGGTAGAGATTGTATGTATTTCATTCAAAAAAAAAAACTTTCATTTTGCTAAACGGAGTAAAAAAAATAAAAATAAATCACAGGAAATATCCTGCGAGCAGTAGGGAAGGGGGGGAGTAACTTGATTTAGATGATTGTATGTTGAAGGACCGGCAAGCACGGAGAGACGAGCAAGCGACGAGTTGAAATCTGCAGAATTAGCGCGGAAGGGGACCTCTCAATCAAAAAGAAGTTGTTTCATCTAAGGGGTCAACAACTGGGTTTAGCGTACCCGTACAGGTATAACGCATATATCACATATCATTCCGTGCCACAGTCTCAAATTGAATAAACTCTCCTATCCCCCGGATTGACCGTGTGAGTATGAACAATCATTCTTCGACCATCTCATCTTCGCCCGAGCGCGCCTAGTGTGGCGAGCCAGACATCAGTGACTAGTGATAGGTTAACCACATCGCACACATACACACCTTTTCGACAAGTTTACGCTGCCTTTCGCGAGTCTTGCGCAGCACGCGAGCGTACTTGAAAAGCGGTGCATCCTCAAGCTGTACTTCCCCCTCCCAAACACCAACGGCGTCCGTGTTTGCGGGTGCAAACGTAACTCCAGCGCGTCGTTGAGCGATCCAACGTGCGCTCTCCTCGATTCGTTCCACGAGCGCTTTTGTCGTGCCGCTCACCTTGGGGCCACCGTGTGCAGTTTTCAACGCTCGGCGTAGAGAAGCGACGATCGGGACGACGAGATCAGGAAAGGCAATGCTGGCATGGACAACGCGCACGGACAGCCACTCTGTTATCAAAAAGGCAGCCTCCTGCGCAACGTTTTCTGCGTAAACACGCGTCTTCACGTATTGTTGCGGCGCACGCAGATTGGTCTCAAAATCTAGAGGTCGCAAGGTGGAGGCTTTGGATTTGGTCGAAGTGAGGGCTGTAGTCAAGATCGGTAAAAGGTAAGGAGAGAGAGGGATGTATGTGTGAGTGTGTTTGTCAGGTGAATTAGCGACCGGACCATATGCAAGTGGAAGGGATAAGACCGGGGGTGGGAGAGGAGCCTACGGGCACATCAGTATACGGTAGGCATAGAGTGGTCGAGGTGACATACTGATAGCCCCCGTCGCAACTTGTACGAGTGGGTATATGAGCAGTTGTAGGCCCTCTTTTTTTCTATCATCAGCTCCCCCTTGGTTCTCGCAAGCTCGAGCAAGGACCAATGACCAAAAATCGACAGCATGAACATATTGCCAGTTGTATACCTGCTTGTACGAGTCCTGTGGATTCGCCAAAATGAGCAAAAGACACGGTTCCAAGATGAATACCCACCTTGGTTTTCAACTTCATGCTACTACGAAGGTGGATGGCCAGCTGTCTGATAAAACCAAATGCGTGCTGATATGTAGCCTGTTGATTGAGACAAAAGATCTCCGAAGCCGAATTCTTCATAAAAGTGATAGACGGCAAGGAATGAGAGTTGGTATTCTTCGAAGATTTTACTAGTGTTTGGTAGGTACTCTAACGAAAGTGGCGAGAATGAGACTATCTTTCAAACCTTTGTTTTGGGACTCACTTTTAATACGAGATCAAGAATAGATTCGTCAGGCGCAGATGCAAGCTTATGGATGGCAAGAATTGTGACCATTCGCACACTGTCGTCTGCTGTAGACCATAGGTCCAAGCATGCCTGAATCAAGCATGAGCCATGTGACGGTAAACAAGGATGAAGGGGACAACTTTAAGATATCGCTTGACGGTTTTGCGACTGCTTGTAACATAAGGGAGAACTTTCGCACTCTCCGTGATTGCCAGCTTCAACAGCTCAGGATCAGAGAGTTGTGAGGTGATGTGGATGATATTGTGGAAAAACGAAACGATGAGTTTCTGTAACGTCTTTAATTTTTGGGTCTGTGTGGGAGCTTTGCTTCGCCGACGTGTGAGAAGGTGGTGTATGACTGGCCCACTGTGGACTCACAAACGTCCGTTTGGCAGAGTTTTGTAGGGACATGGTGGTCCAGAACAACAGGGGTGTATCGGAGGGCCGTTCTCACCAGCTTGTCGTACACTAGGTTCTATCAATACAGTCAGGGATCACGAGAAATGATGAGGGAAACGCACCGGTGGGGCTGTCAATGGTCCACGCGAGCACCTTGTCGTCTTCATTCATGAAGACTGCGGAGCGGAACGCGACCAGGAGCTTGCGCAAAGCGCGCAGGGACCTTGTCTACCCCCAAAAAGTAAGCCGCTTTTTGATTCGGTCCCTCAAAAAAGATGCGACACGCACCTCGAGGAGAGACTTTTGCCAGGTCCGCAATATATTCTCCGTCAAAGTGGGGAGCTGGTCACCGTCCGATTCTCCGGCATCATCAGTGTCGTCGACATGGTCATCGTCGTTAACGACGTCCATGCTGAATTCCAAGAGTTCGCGATCGTGGTCCTGCAGATACTTGTAAAACTCGGGATCCTTCTCAGCGAGTTTGGATAGTTCCAGCATGTGCGTTTCACCCTCATCTACGTACTGAATGGAAGTCTGCGAGAAAAAAAAAACTCACGCACCTTCGAGTTCGTCCACGGATGCAAATGAAGCATCATCGTGATCGTGAAGGTCGTCGTCGTGTTCATCATTGTCCGAGAAATCAGAGCCTTCACCACCAGACTCTTCAACCTAGAATCGCGCATTATGTTTGGGTTCCGAAGAGAGACGTCGAGTCTACACTCACCTCATCCTCCATAAAACTCGCGCCCAAAAAGTCATCTACAGACATGCCTTTCAGGCTGGATCACAGCGTCAAGGATCCATCCATTGAAAATGGTTTTGAAATATAACGTACCTTTTTTTCGTAGAAGAGGCTTTATTCTGCTCATCCTCTTCGCTTTCTCGGTCGACATGAGCGACGCGCTCTGGCCGTCCCTTATTAGCCTTTGCGCCCTTTTTTTTGTGAACATTTCGTTGGATCTGCTGGTGTTTCCGTCGAGCTTGAATTTTCTTTGTGAGTTGTCCGCTCGCCGCAAATTTTCGGGTAGCTTTTGTGCCCCTCTTGGCCATGGATGGATGGATGGATTGAGATGGGGAAGCGGACCGACGCGCTTTATGGCTACGGTCACCGTCAGTCAAACGTTGGCCTCTGCGAATGACTTGTTGTCTCAACATTTCGCATTAATCGCAAGAGTTAAAGACTCTCAAAAGTCTCACAGACGAAAACTACGCGCTCTCCCGTCGCCTCCGCTATCGATACTCAAACTACCTCTCGTAACATCTCCTAAACCGTCCCCGCCACCTTCCCCGCCTTCTTCTCCTCTCCTACTACCCCGTCGGAAACCTCCAAGAGCCGATCTACCACCAGCTAAGCGTGCGCGTGCGATACACTATGAGAATTATATTCCCGAGGAAGAAACTATCAGAAACGACTATTCGCAGCGCTACGTCGATGGCGGCGAGTGGCCGCAGAATTGGGTCCTTGGGGCCGAACCCGAGAGGCGATTCGAAGAGTTTGTATCCTTTTCTTATCCTCAATTGTAACTTGATGTGATTACGCTCCCAGATACCCCAAACAGCAGCGCCTGCTCGCACTCAAGAAAGTGTCGGTAACAGAGTACGCCCTCCCGCCGACATACCTTCCCTTTTCCGAGCTCGCCACGCTCCAACCGTCCAAATTTGACGTGATCGTCATCGACCCGCCTTTATCGCCCTCATTCTCGTGGGACACCTTGCAAGAACTTCCCCTCTCCGCACTCGCTGCCGATCCTTCCTTTGTCTTTCTCTGGGTCGGCAGCGGTGCCGGGGACGGACTCGAGCGCGGTCGCGAGGTCCTCGCCAAGTGGGGTTACCGCCGCTGTGAGGACGTGTGTTGGGTCAAGACCAATCGCAAGGGTAATCACGGACCTGGTGTACGCCTTCAAAATAAGAATTTTCACCATTCTCTCGACCTGACCCGCTCCCGACTTGTTCACAGACAGACCCACCGACGACCTCTCTGTTGACGCGTACAAAGCAACATTGTCTCATCGGTATCCGTGGTACAGTCCGCCGATCGACAGACTCTTGGTTCGTCCACTGTAACGTCGGTACGCCCTCCCTTCCCTTTCGCACGCCATTTACTGTAATCAACCCTCCCGTTTTTAAAAAAAAAAAAGACACGGACGTGATCCTCTGGGAAGGCGATGCTACCGATCCAACTCGCAAGCCACCCGAGATCTACACCCTCGTCGAAAATTTCTGTCTAGGCCTACGACGTCTCGAGCTCTTCGCACGCGCGCGCTCTCTACGTCGCGGCTGGGTGAGCGTCCTCGCCGACGGCGAAGAAACGCACGTGCAAGCCGTCCAATCATTACGCGCCGCCGACGCGCAATTATCGCCCGAACAGCTCCTCGACAGTACGACGACCAACGTGCTCGGACAGGAACTCGGCGTCGATCGCGCAGAGCGATGGGATCAGGATAAATGGGAATCTGCCATGCGTGCTTGGCTGCAAAACGGCCGTGCCGTTGTACCCATGACACCTGGTAAATAAAATAAAAACCTTTTCTTTTCTTTCATCCGATTCGAAACCAAAAAAATTTATTTATTTTTACAGAGGTCGATGCGCTTCGTCCAAAATCGCCTGTACGCGGCGGCGGAGGCGGTGGCGGTGGCAACTCCCAATCTGGCGGTGCGAGCGCAGGTGGGGGTGGTGTTGGTGGTGGTGGTCTCGGCATGGGCGGTGGTCTCAGCGGTGGAGTATCGATGGGACCTCGAGGAGGAGGAGGAATGATGATGAAACCTCCATCACGCCCTTACCATCACCCTCATGCTCACCATCACGCTCACCACCTACAACCCAACATGTTAGACATGGGCATGGTCGGTCTACCCGGTATGGGCGCTATGAACATGGGTGGCATGAACATGAACATGAACATGAACCCGGCTGCTGCGGCTGCAGCTGCAGCTGCCGCCGCCGCCACGTTCGGAATCGGCGTTGGAGTCGGTATGGGCTGGCCACCACCACCTCACGCCGCCGCCGCCAATAATGCTATGGGAGGTATGCCGATGGGTATGGGTATGGCTGGTATGGGTATGCACGGGATGACACCCAGCAGTGCCGCCGCTGCTGCCGTATTTGATGGCCACAGTGGAAACGACGGAGGAGGTGCGAGTGGCGGTGGAAACGGTGGTATTGCTAGTGAGCAGCAGCAGTCTGGATGGACTGTTGGCAATGGCGAGAGCGGGTACCATCATCATCAGTACATGTCGGATGGCTCGGGTGGGATGTGGGACGGCGGCGGTGTGAATGGGATGGGAGACGATGGGATGGTGGTGGGTGGGATGGGCGATGGTATGGTGGGTGGGATGTCGGGTATGGCTGCGATGGGGAATATGGGAAATATGGCGGCCATGGGGAACATGGGGAACATGGGTATGGGTGGCATGGGTATGGGCATGGGCATGGGCCAACCAGGACAGTGGGCTGGAGGAGGATTTGAAGGTTACTAGACGCATCTATATGTTAAGATATGATATGTTGTTGCATCAGTCGTGTATTGTCTTTCTTCTAATCGACAAACGTGGTATTACTGTGAAGTATACATAACGCTATAGCTCGTCGTGGCTATGGAAGGGCTCCTGGTCATCATCCTCACCAGTAGGTCCATACCCACTAGGACCCTCACTCTCATAGAGCTTGCTGGTGATCGGGTTAACAATAGCCTGCACCTCCGCGAGCTTCTCCTCGAGCTCTTCCGCGGTGGCGTTTTGGCCTTCTGATTCGATCCACTCAGTCGTCTCCTTGGTGAGCGCCAGTAGTGTCTTGCGGTCATCATCACTGATCTTACCACCAAGACCCTCCTGGTCACCGATCTGCGTCTTGAGACCGTAGACAAAGGAAGAGAGGGCATTAAGCGCCTCAATGCGCTTACGTGCAGCGTCATCTTCGGCTGAAAACTCTTCAGCTTCCCGAATCATACGGTCAATGTCATCCTTTGATAGGCGGCCCTTTTCATTGGTGATAGTGATGGACTCTGACTTGCCACTACGGATTGAAAATTCAGTAACCGAATGGAGGAGCAACAAACCAAAAAAAACTCACGTTCCCTTGTCAGCAGCCGAAATCTTCATGATACCGTTCGTATCGACCTCAAAGGTAACTTCGATTTGTGGAACACCACGGGGTGCTGGCGGGATACCAGAGAGCTCAAATTTGCCCAAGAGGTTGTTATCCTTGGTTAACGAACGCTCGCCTTCGTAGACTTGGATCAAGACAGTCGGCTGGTTATCCGCAGCGGTGGAGAAGCTGAAAACAACGTTATAGGTGACACCCGTCAGAAAAGGGAACATGTACGCACATTTGGGACTTGCGAGTGGGGATAACGGTGTTACGAGGGATGAGTTTGGTAAAGACACCACCGGTGGTCTCGATACCAAGGGTAAGGGCAGCAACATCGACGAGGACAATATCCTCAGTGCCCTCCTCCCCAGAGAGAATACCACCTTGAACCGCGGCACCATATGCGACAGCCTCATCAGGGTTAATACCCTTGGAAGGCTCCCTGCCACCAAAGAACTCCTTGAGAAGTTGCTGGACCTTGGGAATACGTGTCGAGCCACCAACGAGTACGACCTTATTAAATAGTCAACCAAAAACTGCAGCCAGGTTTCAACAAGTAAACTGACTTCATCAATATCCTCCTTCTTCACCGCTGCATCCTTGAGGACCTGTTCTACGGGCTTCATAGTCTTGCGGAAGAGGTCAAGGTTAAGCTCCTCAAACTTGGCCCGTGTGAGCGTCTCTGAAAAGTCGTTTCCGTCCTCAAAGGATTCAATCTCGAGGCGGGTGGACTGCTGGGATGAAAGAGTACGCTTTGCCTTTTCCACTTCGCGCTTGAGCTTGCCCAAGGCACGAAGATTGGTAGAGACGTCAGTGCCAGTCTTCTTCTTGTACTGCTTGACAAAGTATTCAATGACGCGGTTATCAAAGTCCTCGCCACCAAGGTGGGTATCACCGGCAGTCGCCAAGACCTCAAAGACGCCGTCATCGATCGAGAGGAGAGAAACATCAAACGTGCCACCTCCGAGATCGTAAACGATGATGCGGGACTCTGACTTGGACTTTTTGTCAAGGCCATAGGCGATGGCAGCCGCTGTAGGTTCGTTGATGATACGAAGGATCTGGAGGCCGGCGATGGTTCCAGCATCCTTGGTTGCCTGACGCTGAGCGTCGTTGAAGTCTACAATTGGCGTGAACAAATATACTCAAAAGACGACTGGAAAGTAAACTCACAGGCTGGCACGGTAACAACGGCGTGCGTGACCTTCTTTCCGAGGTATGCCTCGGCCGTCTCCTTCATCTTGCCAAGGACCATTGCAGAAATTTCCTCTGGGGTCTAAGAGGTAAAGGTAAGCAGCAATCAAGAGTGAGGATCAAAGAGACAACTGACAAACTCGCGGGGCTCGCCACGATATGTGACTTGTACAGCAGGCTTTCCGCTCTTGTCTACGACCTTGAAAGGCCTATAAATGCCAAAGTTTAGACATTGGGGAGGAGAGAGGGAAAGGAAAACGACTGACCAGTGTTTCATGTCACGCTGCAAATCTGGCTCGTCAATCTTGCGACCGATGAGGCGCTTCGCGTCAAAGACCGTATTGACGGGATTCGAATGGAATGCGTTTTTCGCAGAGTCACCGATCTGGTTGCAGGGGGTAAGAGATTTTAAAAGAGTAGAAGAACAAAAATGCACGTACAGTCGTTCATCATCATTGAAAGCTACCCAGGAAGGAGTGATTCGATGACCTTGATCGTTGGCGATGATTTCTACACGACCGCCGCGTTGCACGCTAGAACAAAAAAAAGAGGGGGCGTTTAAAAAAAGAAAAAACTTGACACGTATATAAGAACAACATACGCAACACAAGAATAGCTAGATGCAAAAAGGAACAAGATGAAATAAGTAGAGATACTCATGACGAGAGTTTATACGCGTACGTTGTTCCCAAGTCTAGAGAGATGAAATGAAAAAGGAGAAAGAGTAGAGGAGATGATTTTTGATGCGTACCAATACCAATTACGGTGCCATATTCAGACTTTTTATCTTCTGCCGAGACAGAAGGAGGACATAGAAGAATGAGGGCGAGGAAGAGGAAGAAAGAGAAGGACAAGGCGGAGAGGAGACGAGTGGTGTGCGTCCTCGTTGGACGAGACATGATTGGGAAAGAGTTGAGAAGAGGAATGCAAAGAGCTCTTCCCTTTTTATTTTTTTATTTTTAAAAATGGCCACGTACACGGTACAAATTAAGCCACGTCACCGTGACAAGAGTCACAATTGTCACATTCGTTGTAATAAGGATACAGTACCATGGGTCGTAAAACGTGTCATAAACTAATGTATCGTGTCGTGTCGTGTCGTGTCGTGTCAAAAAACTAACGATGAGAATACGGTGACTTGTCCTTGTTCACGGCGGCGGCAGCACGAATCGCGCAATCCCTAGGGGCATCTTCACCGCACTTGACGTGCGCGCGTAACCCACAGTCATCGCACTCGAGTACGGCTTTCCGTCCCAGCTTCTTCGAACAAATATCGCACTTGCCGCCGCCACCGCCTACTCCACCTCCTCCGAGTAACAGACCACCACCGGCAAAGAAAAAGTCGAGAGCGCTCCACCCTTGATGAGCCGACGATGATCCGGCTGTGTTCTCACAGGTGATCCGTTTCGCCGTAGTGCCGGGTTTGATGAGTGTAAAGCGGTGTACGGCGGCGAGGAGGTGCGAGGAACTGCCCTCAGTGGCTGCGGCGATCGACGCTTCTTCTTCGTCAGAGGCCGTGTAATATGACGCTACAGAAATCGCAGACGTCGATTCAGGTTCTGCGGGAAGGGGACGGTTTGGGATTGGAGGTCGTTGTTCGATGGGTGATGCTCGCACGGTGAGGATAGAGGAGAGAGGAGGAGGAAAGGTCGATTGAGGGAAGATCTGTCCGCGAATGACGGTGGTGCTATACTCAGAGCGCGTACCTAGCAGAGCCTGCTGCGATTCGTTACCATTGGCTGACACGGTCGATGCCAAAGGTACGCCATCCTCAACGACGGTGACGCTCTCGAGCCTGCTCACCGCGTCACTCAACTCTTCTTCCTCATCCTCACTCGTCTCGTATCGCTGCGAACTCAACACGCTCAACCGAATGCTCCCACCGATCCCTTGCCCAAAACTCGGGATACGAGGGACGGCGGCATGATGACGTCGCTGGCCGGACATAAACTTGACGCTCCCGTATGCAACTCGGTTTCTTCTCCACGTGCCAAGACATCCGCTTCAATTGAACGGAGACGGTCGAGGATGGCTCGAGTGGTGGGCCGCAACGCGGAATCTACATCGATGCACTCGATCGCCAACCGAGTAAACTCGGTCGGACATCCCGAGTTGGCGCGCTCGCGCACTTCATCGGCGTCGACGGCAAACGAAGGCGCGGCTCGTGCAAAATGATGATCGTCGGCGAGGTGGCGCGCGGCGAGTTCGGCGAGTATGACGCCAAAGGAGAAGATATCGGTGGGAAGGTCAAACTCGTGGCCGAGCAGGATTTCAGGGGACATGTATGCGTCGGTTCCGCAAAAGGTGAGTCGACGGGACTCTTCCTTGTTGCGAGCCGCGATACGCGCGAATCCGAAATCGGTGATCTTGAGGCGGCCGTTGGTGGTGACGAGCAGATTCTCGCCCTTGAGGTCGCGGTGGATACATTTGCGGGCGTGGAGGTAGGCGAGGGCACGTGCGATATCGGTTGCAAAGGAAAGTCGGAGACGCCAAGGCAGCGGCTTGGATTTGTCGTGGATATATTGGCGAAGGTTACCTATTAAAAGGTAAGGATTTGGCATGTGGTGGTTGGGGGGAAGTACCATTTTCGATAAACTCTGAAATGATAAAGATGCGGCCATCAGGTTCGGGAGCGCGAGAGAGACCAAGGTAGAGGACGACGTTGGGGTGCCTCGACTCTCTATAGTGGTTTGTGAGATGAGAGATAAGTAAAGATGAAGGTGCATACTTGAGGAGACGCCACTCTCTTTCAAAGTACTTGGCAACATCGTAGTCGGTAGAGGGAAGGACCTCTTTGATGGCGACATCAATGCCAAGATATGAACCTGCAAGGATGTGAGGATAGTTGGGTTCGGGATTCATTAGTAATTACCCTTGTAAACGTTCCCGAAGGAACCTGCACCGAGCTTTGACCATCCACCTTTGATGTCCTGTATACATCTAATTAAATCTGTGAGTAATTAAAAGGACAGTTGGCGTACGTCGAAGGGTATAACGTCGAATGGATCACCCATAGAGACGGTTAAAGAGTAAGCGAGGTGACATCTCTGTCACACACACCTTTACCCATGTCAAAGCGACAAAGTGATACTGAACCTGATCAGAGTAAAACCAAAAAGTGTCGTCGTCTCCCTAATTTCAGTTCAGATTTTACACCAAATCAGAGGGAAACGACAAAGACACGACATCGTCAAGTTATTGTCAACTTGGAAAGTCTCCGTCGTACACCAGCCCTGTCTACACGCGTCCTTTCTCCTCCGCCGCAACCACCTACAACATTGACAGTAACAAAAGTCATCAAACCTCCAGCACTCCATGTACCACCCACGAATCTCCCCGTACCCGTACCTGCAACCACACCCGACTTGTCCAAGTTCCTCTCCTACGCCCATCGAAACCTATATCCGAGACGAGGATCGCGCTCGCAACAGATCCGTGGACAGAAGGCGCAAGGGCCGATTTGCTCGCATTGACTTTGGAACAGAATGGCATGCAACATTTCACACCGATCGAGAAAGTGATTCGCAGGGTTTGCAAGTGAGCCCTCGAAAGGCCGGCGGCGGCATTGGCAAGGAAATTCGATACCTGAGGTGAGTTTGGGTCGGTTTTTCATTTCGGTCCTGATGAACCCATGCCCCGCAGAGGGGGATTGGCAGAGAGGGCTTCACATGTCATCGGAAAGAAGAATACGGCGTTATCACTCTGGCGGAAAAGCACACCCTCACCAGATTCCGCTCTCATGGTTGTGGATATCGAGCATGTTTCGAGTGCTCCTAAACTCCCACCCCAACGAGGGGGAATCGGTATGCTTCTGTGTTTAGCACGGTGTCGGAACAGCAGGGATGGTACCTCGATACACGTTCTATTCTCTGTCCTACCGCACGATGCGAAGAACGTCCCGATCGTAACATTCAGAGTCGGATGCAAAGTAGCGATGTGGGATCCTTTACTTAAAGTTGATATCTTTTCAGTGTGCCTTTGCCTTTGTTCGCGATTTGTGTTGTTATAGAATTGTCGGTGCGATAAGATTTCGGGTACTGCCAAACCCATCTTGCTCTCCTCTCCTTCTACTTGACCACATTCAACATCAAAAAAAAAAAACGCTGTGCGAGTTCAGAATAATTCTGTCTTTCTTGATACTTTTTGCTCACACCGAGCTAATCAGCTGAATGTCACCTCAAGAGGTCGAGCCTCAATTTCGCTCTCGTGGACGATCCAATACCACCACTTTCGCAACCTTTCCATGGCGTCGTGCTGGCCGTAATGACCCTCCACCGCCCACGACGCCTGCCTTGCCTGAGCCCACGAGCCATTCCGTCGACGAACTGATCACTGCCTTGTCTCCACCCGCCGTGCCCTCACTCTCCGCCGCGCGTGCGCTCTCCGCCGCCCTCCCAAACGCATCGACCGTCCAACTTTCCTCCCTCACACCCATACTAGCTTCCCTCTGCGAAGCCGACGCACCCGCCTCCTTGCGAACCGCTGGTTACGATATCCTCACCGCCTTTCTCGAGCGTACCGACCCGCCCTTGGCGCTAAGAGCCTCGGAACGTATCGCGCTCTTTTCCCTTTTCACCGCACGCGGTCACAACGCTTGGCATGCTGACGTCTGGGAGGCTCGCTTTCGCGCTTTCACAGCTTTTACGCGCGGAGGTGCAGAGATTGCAGGTGTAGAGCCGCAGCTGCTTGATATGCTCCAGACCTGGATCGATGGTGCTTTTGCTGGGTTGTTGCTGCCCACGCCCGTTATCGGCGGCGGCATGTCTTCCTCTTCCTCGACTGAGCGCGCAGAGAGGGAACGCAGCGTCGATGCGCTCGGCTCATTCCTCACCGCGACCACTTCGAGACCTGAGATCCTCGCTAGGCTAAGCGAATCTACCATCGGCAGCGTCCTCAATTTCTTCGGTGATCTCATAGAGCGTGCCCTCGCCTCTTCTTCCTCGCAGAGCGACCCTTCGTCGTGGTACGCCACCAGCTCAGAAATCTCACAGGGTGCCAGTTCATCGATCCCACCCACCCCAACGCGTACGGCCACGCAAGTTCATCGACGACACCACTCTTCTGCTTCCCTATCCCTTTCCATCGCAGTCGCCTCATCATCACCCGTCACTCCATCGCCCCTCGCCCCTCCACCCCCACCCCCGCGCCGACCGGCCGACATCGCGGTGTCGCTCTACCTGGATCACCTCGACGCGCAAGCGCGCTATCTGAGCCCGATCCACCTCAAAACCATCCTCCCGGTACTCTTCCGCGCCCTCGCGCTCAACGCTAGTCACCTGCCCCGTCTCTCCCTCAGCTCTAGTGAGCAATTCGAGATGTCTCCTCACACTCAGCCACAGTACCCGCTCGAACGTCACATCATCGAGGTCCTCGACCCGATCCTAAACGGGCCTTACACCGCCAGTTGTTTCATCATCCTCAGACAGCACTTGCAACACCACTGCGCGGGCGCGGGCGCCTGGCGTGTGAGTGTGCAGACGGCCACCGGTGCATGTCGCACTCTGCGAATATTCGTGCGGCGCGCGCTGTGCACGCGTCTAGCTAGATCTTATATCGCACGCATAAGCAACAACCCCGACTCTAGCGGCCCGTCTGGAGGTCTCGGCATCAGCGATGTCAACATCGAGCATGGACTTGTGGAGCGTGCGTGGTCCAAAGACGAGTTCACGCGTGGCGATCTCGGCAAGGTCGGTCGATTGCTTCGTAGGGCCGCCGAGGCGTGGGTCGGTGCCGTGCGACCAGAGGAAGATGGTGGCGGTGGGGACGCGGAGAGGGAGGACGTGCTGTTGGAGATTGCTGGAGCGTTGAGGGATATTTTTCAAGAGTACGATGAACGTGCGGATGATTGTTATGATGTCGAAGTTGCTGAGGACGAGACGAACGTGGTCGGAGAGACCTTGCTCATTCTTGCTCGGTACATCCAACCGCTCAAGTGCGCTTCTTCTCTTTCTCTCTCTTTTTTTGGGGTGCTGATAGATGATGGTATATAGAAATTTGGACGGGAGTCCTTTTATCGTGCCGCTCTTACGTCCCAGCGATGCTCCAACGCCATTCCTCAGAATCCTGTCCGCTCTCCTGTCTCGAGACCACGCCAGCACGCCTTGCAACCCATACCTATCCACCATCCTGCTCTCGATCGCCGACCACCTCGTCGACTCTGACACCGCCACCATCGTCACGGTCATGTTCGAGCGTGGCGACCTCTCACCCATCTCTCACGACTGGCTGGCCAACTGGTCTTCTATCTTGAGCTTGCACGAGCTAAGCTCGATTGTGGCGCGACCGTTGACGCGAACCGCGCTGCTCGACGCGTTGCAGGCCGTGAGCGCGTCGGTGCGCGACGTGCCATCGCATCGACGTCCGTTCGTCGATCTCGTCATGGACTTTTGTGTGAGGCAGGATTATAGAAAAGGGGAAAGAGATGGGTACGAGGTGGTGTGGAACATCCTTGCGGATGAGCTCGTGCTACGCACCATCGAGGCACAGGAAAAGAGCGAAACGACGTCGGCAGAGGCGGAGGAGGACGCTGATAGAGTGTTGGAAGAAACGTTGACCACACCTATGCTTGAACTCCTCAAAACGACCGCCGCAGATGGAGATGACGTGATCGAAGGCGAGGCGACGGCGACGGCGGCGATGCTGGTATCGTCGCCTGTGGGAACGTTGTCGTCCAACGTGTCGCCAGTATTGGCTAGAGGACAGTTTGATTATCCAGGTTCTCCTCAACGTGAAAGAGAACCTTCTTCAGCCATGCCTGGTGTCATGTCGTTGATTTCTTCTTTCACTACGGGCGCGTCCGCAACCTCTGCCGCACGTTCCCAGGCCGCCGCCTCTCCACGCGTAACAGACGACACGTCCTCCTCCGTCAATATCACACTCGATCCGACGACGACCGCAGCAGGAGGGGCAGGAGGAGGCATGCCCGCCGCGCTCGGCGCCGTCGTGGCACTTGTACACATATTCGCACAGCTCGCCTTTACGCCCTACTCGCTCTCTGACCGTAATCGCACCCTCGCCGTACGCGTCTTTCACATCCTCGTCGACCTCATCTCGACCGCCAAATCCGCCCGCGCCCGTCTCGCCATCTTGCAATTTTTCTTTAGACTTCGCGTCGATAGGGATCATAGACTCTATTCGGTATGTGAGAGGTACGATCGGTTGGGAAGTATCGCCGCTCTTGCGGGACTCGTCGGGAGAGTGGGAGTAGAGGTCTCCAACGTGGCCGTCAGTGAACCGGTGGTGTCGCAGCAGCACGAAGAGTCGGATCCGCAGGAGATTATTAGGGCGCGGGCGCGAGCTCCGGAGCGGAATGGACGGCACACGTCTCGTGGACGTGACGCCCGACCTTCGCGTTCGGCTTCCAGTCGGAGTCGTTCTAGAGTGCCCAATCGCCAGCTGACTACTGTTGGTTCTCCTGCTTCTGCTGCTGCTGCTGCTGCTGAAAACCCCCGACCTCGAAAACCGATTTGGTCCGTGCCTGATTCGTTACCGTTCACCATACCCGAGTCGGACACTCCCTCGGACGGACTCATTTCTTACGATTCTGAACCCGGAAATCGCATCGTGCTTCCCATCTCATGTTTCCTCCACGCCGTCATCGACCTCATATCGGAAGAAAAGGATTGGGAAATCTTGTCGTACGTGCTGTGCCATCTGCCGACGTTGCTCGCGAACAAGCATTTCTTCTGCGGACCCAAGACTAGCGCCGCGATCGGCAAGTTGTTGATCATGCTCTGCAGCAAGATCTCGCAAGGGGAGTTGGCGTCCGGAATCGTGAATTGGCCGACGGGGTTGAAACCCAGGGACGCGCAGGGACTGGCTTGCCACACGCTCGCCGTGCTGATCAGCTATCGCAAGTGTTTCGATTCCGCAAAACAACACGTCCTCGTCGAGGTGCTGATGGCTGGCTTGAGCGGCCAGCCGACGACCATCAAGGCTTGCCTGCAAGCACTCTCACTTTCCGCCTTTGAACTTCCGAATTCCACGAGGCGCTTCTTGCCGAACATCCTCACCAAGCTGTCGCAGATCATGACCAACGCGAGCATGGCGATGCACATCATCGACTTTCTCGCGATCGTCGGTTCGCTTCCCCACTTGTACGCCAACTTTACCGAAGCGGACTTTAAGCTCGTCTTTGGCGTCGCGTTGCAGTATCTCCGTTTACACAATCGGCCCGAAGCGTCACCAGACACGTCCTGGGCGCTCTCTCAGCATCTGCGCGTCATGTCGTACTATATCGTCTATCTCTGGTTCCTCGCCGTCAAGTTACAGGATCGGCCCAAACACGTCAAGTATATCACCAGGCAGCTGCTCTTGGCTAACGGGGACCAGAATGACGTTGACGAACCGGCAGAAGTCTGTTTCGATTGGCTCGCGAGATACACGTACGCCAGCGCGGATCCTCGACCGACCAACTCGATGCTGAGCGACATTGTCACGAACCCGGTCGCGCATCGGACGCCCGCCGAAGTGACCACGGAGAAAACGTGGGTGGTGGGAAACGCGCTGGTCACGATCCGGGCGCTTTCTAAAATCGGTTGGGTAGAGGTGACCGCCCGTCGGGCGTCGGGTTTGACGCGCATCTTGGCTCGAATCGAGAACGTACCGATGGTCGGTCCGGGAGAGGTAGATCCCGACATGCTTTCCGTCCCTGCGATGCTATCCATGAATCATGAGTCGCTCGGAGAGGACGATGAACTTTATCAGGTACGTTCTCCCCCCACTTCACCATCCCCCCCCCTCTATCAGGTTTCAGGCTTTTTTTTTGTGGCTCTGGTTCCCAACACATCCGTAAAAACAGGATATCGTCCGGACTTTGTATCCAAGTGCAGAGGAAGAATCGCCTCGGCCAGATCCGATCACGGGTTACGTTTGGCAACGTTCCGCGCCCTCTCAGAGGCGCAAGGAAGTCGCCATCGATCCGTCGTTCTTTGCCCTGCAGCTATCACAGTACGGGCGTAATGTCGGCCAGAGGAGAAGCAAAGTGGTGGATACGTCCGGTCTCCCTACCTTTTTCCGCACGCTCGATCGAATGCCCGTCATTGATACGCACAAAGTCGGGATCATGTACGTCGCCCCCGGTCAGACGCACGAGAGGGAGATCCTCGGAAACGACCATGGCTCGCCCGCGTACACGCGTTTCCTCGAAGGAATCGGTCGGCTGATCAACTTGCGTGGTCAAGTGGATGTCTACGCGGGCGGTCTTGACCCGGACGAGGACGGAGAATACGCTTACGCGTGGTGGGACGACATTGGTCAGATCCTCTATCACACCGCGACGTTGATGCCGAACCACGCGGACGACCCACAGTTTCACAACAAGAAGCGGCACATCGGTAACGATTCGGTCCGGATCATCTGGAACGATTCCGGTCTACCCTATCGTTTCGACACGCTCCTCACCCAATTCCAATTCGTCAACATCGTCATCGAACCTCACTCTCTCGGTGCCATCTCGGCCTTCTCCAACCACCTACATCAGAACGAGTACTTTCGCGTCACCGTCCAACGTGCGCCCGGCATGTCTGAGTTTACCCCCATCGGCCAGTTCAAGCTCATCTCGGCCGAAAACTTGCCGTTACTCGTCAGACAGCTCAGCTTGCTCGGAGATTGGTTCGCTTCCGTCTTTCAGTATACGCAGGGTGATACCGTACAGGTGGAAGTGCAGACCAATTGGAGAGCACGCTTACAAGCGATCAAAAGGTTTCGAGCGCAGATGCCTCCAGCGCCCGAACCGGAGGACGGTGAAGGTTTTCTACTCCAAGAGTCATCACGTGATTTCACCGTAGAGTTTTAAGCCCTTTTTTTTTTCTTTTGGTCCGTTTCGTGGTGTGTGGTCAACAATGAAATTGGATTATCATTATCTTTTTCTTCGCTTTTGCTTGCTTTTTTTTTTTAGTTAGCTAGTTGTACAGTAACCTTGGATTTTTGAACTTCGTTACTCCCGCCCAAACGTTCACTTGTAATCATCACAAATTCAAATCTGTTCCTTTTTCTAAAAAGAAATGTACAGGGGGGCCCCCGTTATTATAAGCGGTTGCTGGCAAAGTAACAAGACGTCCAAAGCTTGACCACATGGAATTAGATTGCCTGTACGTACAGTACTGTATACATTTACATGACAAATGATGCGCATTCATTTACGTTAGATCGATAATTTCACATTCGACATCTTGAACAGCAGAAGGAGCAATGGCTGTGGCGTCGTCGGCTAAAGATCGCCGTGGTCGCCGCCGTCGTTGCGACGACAACTCGCCAACTCGCGAACGCGCGATCAATAAGGGATGCAACATACCACCACCACCATCATCATCCGAAGACGACGATTCAGAACCACCACGGTTCGAACTCGGAAGACGATCATCGACATTCGGGTCCGAATCGCTCGATGAGATCGATATGACCGACGTGTCCGCAGCAGCCACAATGGCGGCTGCTTTCCCTTCCGTGTTACTGGTGGTCGCATTTACCGCCTGCTGCTGCTGCTGCTGCGGTCGCATGACAAAAACTCGGCTGCGTTGTTGTTGTTGGGCACCTTTATCGAGTGTGAACATATCTGACGATGATGGTGATGGCGATATCGAGGGGGAACTTTGATCTGCTGAACCCTCTCTACGAGCTTTTTTCGATGGAGAGCTACAGGGGGGTCGCGGTGAATGCCGGCGATGTGGTGATCGTTTAAGATCTGGAAGAGGAAGAAGAAAAGAAGAGAGTTCGTTGTCGTCCACGTTTTCCTCTTCTATTGGCGTGATAGTCGCTACTGATGCTACTGGTGATATGAAATGTGGCGGCTGAGGTCGTTGTGTCCATGTAGCGATGGGCAGCTCAGCGGGCACGGTGTCGGGGTCATCGTCGCTGAATTCTTCTTCTTCCTCGTGTGTTACGGGCAACGGTCTAGGCCGTGCCAACAGTATACGCGAACGCGTCGGCGTAGAGGGCGTGCGGTGCGATGGTCCGCTCAGGTCATCGTGGGGATCATCATCGCTATTCGACTCTTCCTCTTCTTCAAAAGCTATAGGGAACGGCTGCAATGGTTTCACTGATGACGCCAGCGGTGGCGACGCAGGTGCAGCCAGATCTCGGGGCACATAGTCCCCATCGAGATTCCGATCGAGTCTCTGCAGCACTCTGGAAGGCGAGGTACGTTGTGATTGCCTTTCAGACGATGATACCCGATCATTGTGATAGTGTGTGATGACGGCATCGGTACGATGATGGATGGCAGCTACTTGGTCGTACTGCGATGACGTCATTTGGGAAGGCCACAAAGGAGACGACGATCGTTCTTCTTCCGATGACGAGCCCACAACGTCGAGGTCAAAACATTCAGCGTCATCCGTACTGGACACCGGCGCCGCCTTTGCCTTTGCCTTCTTGCCAACCTTCTTGGATAACGTCAACGTCCCATTTGCGTTTTTCGAGCGTCCTCGTGTACCCCTCGACGATTTCTTCGCACGCTTCGCCTCCAGGGCAGCCTCGTACTCTCTCACGAGCTCAGGGTGCGCAAGACGCACCATGCAGGCAGGCATCCACACGCGCAAGTGGCTATCCGGCTCTGGTGGTGGCCCACCGCCGCGGCGTTTCTTCTTCTTTTTCCCGCTTGTTCCGGCACCCTCGTCGTCGAGATCCTCGCTCTCTTCATCCGACTCGGAAGGTTGGACATCATAAGTCGTGTCTGCGGGCTTTCGAAGCCCCTGGATCCCACCGGAAGCAAGACGCACGAGCGACGCAGGGGCAATCTCGAGGCGGTACTCGAGAATGCCATCCGTGTAGGCGTGCGTCCGGGAGCCGTGAACCTTCACGATGAGATCCCCTAGGTCATCGTCCCCTCCAAGATCGATCGACGAAAAATGTCGAGCCAGCAACTTGGACGGAGTCCCCATGACATCTCGATGTGATTCGTATCCTTGACAGGTGTGCTTGGGAGCACGGCTACAGCGGCAGCCTCCAGTGTAGAGCGGCGAAGGGCGCGGAGAACGATGCTCGGCCACAAGACGGTGCGAAAGCGCTTTATATGACATCTCTGAGTCCCCATTCGAAATGCAACTCACAGACGTGAGCGATCTTGCAAGGTCAGGTTCGCGCTCCCATCGGGGTGGCGTGTGCGTGCGGCGCGCCCCGGCGTCGGTTGCGCTGATGATGGGATTGGTATAGGAGAGCAGGACGTCGACGTCAGGAAACGAATCCGGGACGGCCTTGGCCAGAGAAGGTTTCTTGGAGCCGAGGTGACCGCGAGAGTTGGTGCGCAACTCGTCACGCAGGGCTTGTCGCCAAGTGGCGAGAAAGTCAGCGAGTTCGGCGCGGGTGAGAGACTGGGCAGCTTCTAGAAGTTGATCACCGAGACCAGATTTGGCAAGCCCGTGTGCGATTCCAGTTCCGCAGCGAGAGAGACCGCAGGGTGATAGTCCCCACCAGAGAGAAGACCGATGAGAATGAGTCCGCCACGAGTGAGCTGGACAGATGGGTGTGCAAGGATGTCTGCGAAGTATATATGGTAGAGTGGTTACCATCCACACGACCATCCGCATTCTTAATCAAGTGTTTGCTGTTGCCCGTGAGATTGACGCTCGGGCTAGACTAGGAAATGAGTGGTGTGAATACAGCGGGTGCGCAGAAGGCAGTGCGTACTTGCGAACAACCATCTTGGCACCGAATAGGAAGTTGTCAACGTCGTCTGACAAGATGGCATCAATGACACCTATCATATTTAGGTGAGCCAACTCGGCTTCTGCCTCTCCAGGAGCCTTGAGGGGATTGAGCAGAAAGCGGTGGACATCAAGGGAGAAAACAGACCATCCTCCATTCAAAGCCAAACGCTTCGATGATTTTCTTCATACTATCGACCAACCAGTGTTTTCTCCCGAGATTCTCTTACCACGTTTAACCTTTGGGCGCTTGGGACCATCAAAGATGAAGAGTGGGAGAAAAGGTGCGTTCATGAGTCGTGCACAGCGGAAAAAGAGGGTGCGTAATTCAGGGTTCTCCCCTCTCTTCCGTAGGCAGCGTGAAAGAACCAGATTGAGGCATCGATACCGATGCGAAGACCCCGAAGACCAGTTGGGTTTCCCTCGAAACCATCCACAACGGCGAGGTGGGTGAGTGATCTTAATTTCCCGGAAGGTCTAAGAATCTAGAAGGGAAGTGTCAGAACAAAGGATAGATATAGAGAGAGATACTCACGTCCCAAAGACCTGTTACACCCATCTCCTCGCAGTTCTGTATGAACAACCACGCGGTCACGTGGTATTCCTCGGAAGTGCCTTCCCCGAAGGCCGAGGAGAATTCCTCTTTAAAGTAATGCTTCTCCTTCCCTTTTATACAGTACGCTCAGTGTAACTAGCGCAACGTAACTCTACATAATTGAATCTACGAATCAGAAATTGGCGGTGATACCCGAAAACATAACCGAGTTCATTTGTTGAGATGCTGGGCCATCCCATCACAGCCACGCTTTAACCGGTCTCAACATCATGGCTTGTTGGCAACCAAACAGCGCTCTTATATCACCAATGAGACCCACTCTTTTTTTTTCTTCATCCCACCGTCCGGGTTCTTCTTCTTTCTTTTCTCTCTTTTTCCTGTTGTCCCCATTGCGACATGCGTCTGACCCATCGGGTATGGCAGATAGCCAATGCAGTCGTGCGTCCTCCGAGTCATGCATGTCCTACGCACGATTAAGCTAATCGACTTTCCCAGTATCTGAGGATAACTCTCAACTGGGTTACCTTGTCATTCTTTGTCTTTTCCTTCCTGTATTGCTTTGCCCAAGGCCTTCTCCAGTCGTTCCTGTACAATGCCGATAACTCTTGGAGTGCTCTCACCTCCGATATAGTTGCTCACGCACAGATCAACTCGACGGTCTTCACCCAATATACCGGTCGCCACGGCACGTATCGTCTCGATTTGTGCAATCAGGTTCCCCTCCTGTCGGCCAGTGGTGATCCTTGTGTTCATTTCTTCACCGAAGGCCAATCCGAGCCTGTCACAATTCCGTCCCGTTTTCTGCCTTCTTCCGACCAACGAGATGCTACCCTGCCAGTTCGTCAATCCTTGGCTCTTTGGTGCTGGAATATCGAAAATTGATCTTTATCTAGGGGCAAGGCATCTCTCTGTCGAATCAGGCAAGTCTCTGTCCTCGCATCTTCTATAAGTTACTCCCTCTCACCCGCTCACAGTCCTCCGCTTTATGGATCCTCGGCAATAGCTCTCCCCCCAGGATCTTCGTATCAGTTCCCAGCCAAGGCCCGATGGGTCATCTGATGTCGTCCTCTCATCAACCGTTAACAACATGTCCATAACAATTGACCCTGTGTGCTCTTACACCCTCTTGTACCCTCATGCCAAGTGAGTCTTTCCAACTGTATGAAATCTGTCTGATTCCCCCTCCAAGACTGAGCCAGGCCCGTCGGGAGGATCAGTCACTAATTGCCTACCAATTCTGGCTTTTTGGCCTCGCAGTGTTTGCCGTGAGCGTCTGCCTTGCCATAATCTCTCTCTTGTTGACTCTTTTTTCTCAGCTCGTGTTTGAATCTATCCCTCACACGTATGTGCAGTCTTCCATTAAGGGTCGATTCCCTCGGTTCACGTTCCACGTAGCCTTGCCCTTGTCATCGCGCGCGTGACCATTACTGGGTGGTCTACGTATTCTTTATGGCGCTCAACGAACATCGATGACCGTCTGCATCATGTTATCCAAAATGCAGACACGCCTTGCCACTTGAATCTCTTCTCTGGGTACTTCGACAAGCGTATCAAACTCCAAGTATGTTCTACGAGGGTTTATATTACTGCTGCTTCTCACTCGGGTTCTAGATCGCGGACCTTGTCTTGCATTGCACCGCTCTCTTTATTTCCATTTTCCTTTCTTGGCGGCTTTACCTGGTATTTCGTTTATCTCCTTTCTTCATCCCAGACATGAGTTTGCTTATCTTACGCCAGATATATCGTACTCATACTTTTAGCCGGGTCGGTCCACCGAAAAACGTTCTGCGGATGTATAGGGTCTGTATTTTGATGACATTTGCTCACCCCAGAGCTTCATATTGACACCTTCACAGTATTTTCTCGCGGTCTTGGTCAGCATCCAATTGTCGCTTTTCATCTTGGTGACCGCATTGGCGCTTTGGGTCGATCAACTTCTTCATGGCCCTATCAGAAAATTCTCGTCTCGCACTCCAGTGTATGGTGCAACGTTTATTTTAACGGCTGTGGTATGTCATCAGATGTGACTGTAACTTTACTTGATGTTGATGGTGATTATCCAGATGTTGATCCCTTGGTTGACGATGGTATATTCTTGTTTTCAACGGCCTTTATAATGCGTTGTTAATCAAATACAGGGTTGGTTCTCCGTGCGTCGGGAGTGGCGGAAATTGACATGGGCATTTCTCGGGACCTCATGCTTTTTCATATTCACGTGGATGATGATGTTTTGCTCGCCTGTTTATCGTTTTACCTTTATCGATTGGCCATTCTTTGGATGCGTAACGGGCACTTCGTTTGTATCCCTGATCTTTTCCACAGTCTTCATGTTCATCTGTCTACGTAACTATGGCGAGGGTCTCGCACAATGGTGTATGTCCATTCTTTCCCCCTCTTTTTTTTTTTTGGCGATCCCGTACTGATGTCATCATTCGGGTGTTGCGAACAGTATACGTTGAAGATGCGTTCTGGGAAGATGAATTTGAAGCTGATCTAATTCCCACGCAAGTGACGGAGACACCACATACTTCCAAGTCCTTGACCTTGACCTTGTCCTTGTCCCATTTGGACCCGTTTAAGGATAACGTCGGAGCGGTGGCGTGATTCTGCAATTTCTGCATCACGCGGCTGGTCTCAGCCTATTCTTCGTGTCACCTCACCTGGGGACATTGTATATTAGCGCCACTAGATAGAACTGTTGTTTCATCAAAGTGGACTTTTTATTTATTGACTATCCAAGTTGTCCAGTCCGAGGGTGCTTGTGCATCCAAGTAAATTGTTCATAAATTTGTCTCTAATCATAGTATGAACACGCGACCTCATACTACTATGTATCTCATATCCTCATATCGTGCTGATCCGAGATGTCCAGATCGCTAAATCCACGGGATCGGCCTTAGTACGCGCTTCAATGAACGCTCCACGAAAAGTCCGATATTTTTGAGCCTCTGATAGTCTCACATCAGGCTCGCCGAAGGCCGATCATAGATCGTTGTAGTCTTTGGTTTCTTCTGATCTGACTGGTGCCTGATTGATGCAACTGCTGAAATGAAAAAGCTCACCGTAATACCATTATCTCCATAAGGATAAGGTGGTTAAACAGTTGTTGAAATTGCTTCTGCACATACCCCTTCTGGTGCTGTAGATACAGTACCCCACTTCAATAGAACAGTTACGCGGGTTCTAAAACTGATCATGCAACGCCGCGTCCCTGGTGTCTTATTATTATACTTCCGGTAAGCACCCCCGCATCATTACGTCACGATGAGACCCTCGCCGCGCGGCAAAAACGAAATAAGAGCGTATCTGCGTGGCGGGATTCATTTTTTTTCACGATATGAACGGCTGGGAACACACCTTCCGTTGACCCTCCACTTTTCGCCTCGAGCGTCAAGAGCGTCGGCTACTGATTGTGGGATGCCAACTGCAACGTCGGCCTTGTTCGTTCGAAGACTCAAAAGCGGGAATGCATGGGCGAGTGGTCCTAGGAGATCGCATGCCATTGATTCCGGAGGCGTTTTTTTTCAGAAGAAACCGGGAAAAAAACTCACCCACAGCGGTCTCGAATGGCGTGTCGACGGGCCATCGGATGTCGCCTGTCAATCTGTAGCGCGTTTAGTCAAAATGTCCTTTGGGGACTCCGGGGGACCTACTTGCGATAGCTGTGAATGATTAGGAAATTTGACCATTATTAGCGGTACGACCTTCGGGAGCGGGTGCAGTTACACTTTTCTCATGCTCACTTTAGATCACCCTAAAGGAGTGTTAGTATGCGTCAGATTGGGGAAAACCAACACGGCTGGCTCTCCCACGAGCCTACCTTGAATATGACAAGTCCGCTCTCACTCAATGCGTCCCACAGTTTCGGGGCGCGAAGGCGCAAATTCCAATAGGGCCATGGAGAGGTCCAAAAGTTGACCCTTTCGTCTGGCATTCCGATCGCGGAATAGGGTGGAACCGACAATGAAAAAGTTCCGTTCGCAAGATATGTATTCCAGCGCGTGATCGTCCGTTCCAAGTTCTCCGGTGTAGGACCACGGGGCAGAGATGACGTATCAAGGAGTGCAGCAAAATCTGGTGGTGTTACATCAGATACGAACCACGGTATAGACTTTGGGCTAAAAAAAAACAAGATCAGGGTCTTCTTAACATCAGGGTGTAGTGCTAGGGAATAGGCAAGACTGACTGAAAGACGACTTTGGAGATGTACGGAGTATAGGACACAAGAAAATCGGCAAAGACGAAATCCGTGAAAAGCTGTAGGGTGGTTATGATGAGATTTCCAAAGTCGGGAAAGCAGGACTCGACCTCAAAGCCGGCTTGGAGTTGAATTAGACAAACAGTCACGGCGGCCGAGGGTGGAACAAAAGACCTACCGTTATCTAACACGAAATCGATGCGCGCATCTTTCAGGGTCATTACATGTTCCCACACAGCCCCCTGGTCGTCTTTAAGGATGAACTCTTTGCGGGCGGCTTGAGCATCCCGGCCAATCGTCTGCAAGTGCTCAATGTCCTCGGGTGTCATATTAGTCAGGAGGCTTAGGTCCTGGCGAGCAGGGAACAGTCAGTCTGATAGGCGATCCGAGAATAGAGTACCAACAGTGGCGTTCCCCCTGAAACGGTCAACTCAAAAATTTCCGGCTCACTAGCTGGATGAACGCACCAAAGACACATCTGCGTCATCTCACGAAACAAGACCTCGAGTTTCACCGGGTCATTAATAATATCCTTCTCGGATTCAAGTTCGACCAGCGTAGTAGCGAGCCCTACAAAAGCGGAACTTCAGGATCAAAGCCCAACAATAGTGGGGGGGGGCGCTCATACGGTGCACGGCAGTTCCACTGGCCTGGTATGTATTCAGCTTTTGGGCGAAGAATGGGTCGAATGACTTCCAGTGTTGTGACGTTGCAAAAAGTGAACGAAATAGCCGGTATCTAGTACGCGCATTTCATCTCTCGGTTCCTCATGTTACAGTAACCCCCCGGAAAAGCTTACAGGTAACACCTGTGGATAGGTATGCGAGTGAACGTCAGGTGAATACGAAGCGAGTGCATACTCAGCATAAAGCCATGGTGCTGTAAACCATGTGTTCATACCACGCTCTCCCAAACGACCAAGCTCCGCGTTGTACTCGTCTACGAGTGCTTCGCCATCAGCTGGTATCGGCCTGCAAAGTGCGGTGATCAGGCTGGCATGCTTTGATAGCTCCCGAGAGTGGAGCACTAGTAGCGCAGGACGACATAGACATACTCGAGTGCTCGATCATGAGCCATGTCGTATTTCAGGCGACTCAAGGTCGCGATGAGTGATTTGCCCTCCTCCAACTTTGGGGCCTGGTCCGAGATATCTGTTAGTTCATGGTTCACAGTATACAGGCTGTCTATGACGCTGGTGAGAATAACGGGCCACCGTTTGACCACAGTCTCATAGCTGCGAACCTATATGAGCTGCTAAGAGGGTCATACAAAGTTGTAATTAAACTGACGAGAAGCTGATAATTAGAGTGAGTGTTACAGGGGAGATACCAAGGGAAAAAAAGACCATCACCCTGTCTTGTCAGTTGGATCGTAAGGGGATGGGGCGGCGAGAACAAATCCATCGATCGTGGCTCTTGCATCATGTTCACGTTGTGCTCAACTCCCCGGGCCGACTCGGACTCGGAGGCCGGGCGATTCGTGTTCAAGTTCGTGACTCCGAGTCCTATTTCAATTGTATTCGGTTTGTTGCCTGGAGTTTACGATCGATTTCATAACTCGCGTAACTGTTCTATTGACGAGGGGTATCTAGTACTACAGTTGAAGCTCTCATAACCATAGTGATCCGTGGACACCTGGGGTATGGATTATGGTATGAATGTCAATCCCTGAAAACAACTTTGTGACCAAAAAATTGTATGGTATATGAGGATTATGGGTTAGGAGAGCTATGGGTTATGAGAGCTTGACTGTAGTACACAGCCGTTACTACATGTAGTATGTGCGGGAGCAATGCCAACCCCCTGATGGTATCGCTTATAAGGCGAGATCTTTCATTTCAGCAGTTGCGTCAAGCAGGCACCAGTCAGAGGACAAAACCTCTGACTTGTAATAACAACGATCATGATCTATGATCGCCCTTAGGCGAGCGGCGATCCCGGAGACAGACTGCTAGACTATCAGAGGCTCAACGATATCAAAGTGGCTGCGCTTTTATTCAAGCGCTGCTGTACAACTGAAGTCGGATACAATCTACACAGGTGACGTGACGCGAATAACTGGGCCCAGCGCGTGATACAGAAACGGCAGAATCACGCCATCCCTTCGACATCCTTAAACGGGTCCAAATGGGACAAGGTCAAGGTCAAGGTCAAGGACTTGGAAGCATGTGGTGTCTCCGTCACTTGCGTGGGAATTAGATCAGCTACAAATTCATCTTCCCCAAACGCATCTTCAATGTATACTGTTCGCAACCCCCGAATGATGACGTCAGTACGGGATCGCCTAAAAAAAAATAAGGGAGAAAAGAATGGACGTACACCACTGTGCGAGACCCTTGCCATAGTTATGCCGACAGATGAACATGAAGACCGTGGAAAAGATTAGGGATACAAACGCAGTGACCGTCACGCATCCAAAGAATGGCCAATCGATAAAGGTAAACCGATAAACCGGCGAGTAAAACATCATCGTCCACGTGAATATGAAAAAGCATGAGGTCCCGAGGAATGCCCAAGTCATTTTCCGCCACTCCCGACGCACGGAGAACCAACCCTGTACTCGATTAACAACGCATAATAAAGGCTGTTGAAACAAGAATATACCATCGTCAACCAAGGGATCAACATCTAGGTAATCACCATCAACATCAAGTAAAGTTACAATCATATCTGACGACATACCACAGCCGTTAAAATAAACGTCGCACCGTACACCGGAGTGCGAGACGAGAATTTTCTGATAGGGCCATGAAGAAGTTGATCGACCCAAAGCGCCAATGCGGTCACCAAGACGAAGAGCGACAATTGGATGCTGACCAAGACCGCGAGAAAGTACTGTGAAGGTGTCAATATGAAGCTCTGGGGTGAGCAAATGTCATCAAAATACAGACCCTATACATCCGCAGAACGTTTTTCGGTGGACCGACCCGGCTAAAAGTATGAGTACGATACATCTGGCGTAAGATAAGCAAACTCATGTCTGGAGATGAAGAAAGGAAATAAAGGAAATACCAGGTAAAGCCGCCAAGAAAGGAAAATGGAAATAAAGAGAGCGGTGCAATGCAAGGCAAGGTCTGCGATCTAGAACCCGAGTGAGAAGCAGCAGTAATATAAACCCTCGTAGAACATACTTGGAGTTTGATACGCTTGTCGAAGTACCCAGAGAAGAGATCCAAGTGGCAAGGCGTGTCTACATCTTGGATGATATGATGCAGACGGTCATCGATGTTCATTGAACGCCATAAAGAATACGTAGACCACCCAGTAATGGTCACGCGCGCGATGACAAGGGCAAGGCTACGTGGAACGTGAACCGAGGGAATCGACCCTTAATGGAAGACTGCACATACGTGTGAGGGATAGATTCAAACACGAGCTGAAAAAAAAAAAAGAGTCAACAAGAGAAAGATTATGGCGAGGCAGACGCTCACGGCAAACACTGCGAGGCCAAAAAGCCAGAATTGATAGGCAATTAGTGACTGATCCTCCCGACGGGCCTGGCTCAGTCTTGGAGGGGGAATCAGACAGATTTCATACAGTTGGAAAGACTCACTTGGCATGAGGGTACAAGAGGGTGTAAGAGCACACAGGGTCAATTGTCATGGACATGTTGTTGACGGTTGATGAGATGACGACATCAGATGACCCATCAGGCCTTGGCTGGGAACTGATACGAAGATCCTGTGAGGGAGAGCTATTGCCGAGGATCCATAAAGCGGAGGACTGTGAGCGGGTGAGAGGGAGTAACTTATAGAAGATGCGAGGACAGAGACTTGCCTGATTCGACAGAGGGATGGTGCCTTGTACCTAGATAAAGATAAATTTTCGATATTCCAGCACCAAAGAGCCAAGGATTGACGAACTTGCAGGCTAGCATCGCGTTGGTCGAAAGAAGGCAGAAAACGGGACGGAATTGTGACAGGCTCGGACTGGCCTTCGGTGAAGAAATGAACACAAGGATCTGGATCACCACTGGCCGACAGGAGGGGAACTGATTGCACAATTCGAGACTATACGTGCCGTGACGACCGGTATATTGTGCGAAGACAGTCCAGTTGATCTGTGCGTGAGCAACTATATCGGAGGTGAGAGCACCCCAAGCGTCATCGGCGCTGTACATGAACGACTGTAGAAGGCCTTGGGCAGAAAAATACAGGAAGGACAAGGCAAAAAACGACAAGGTAACCCAGTTGAGAGTTATCCTCAGATACTGGAGAGCTCGATTAGCTTAATCGTGCGTAGGACATGCATGACTCGGAGGACGCACGACTGCATTGGCTATCTGCCATACCCGATGGATCAGACGCATATCGCATGGGGACAACAAAAAAAAAGAGAGAACAGAAAGAAGACGAAGACGAACCCGGAAAAAAAAAAAAGAGTGGGTCTCATTTGTGATATAACAGCGCTGTACACTGCCGTGACATTGGGTGCTGGTGGGATGAAATGTCTGCTCGAGGGTTACCGGGCCAACAAGCCGTCATGTTTCGACCGGTTGAACGTTGATTGAAACGTTGAAGGCTCGGTAAACGATATGGCCGTGGTAGTGGATTGGCCCAGAGCAAGAGCGCGCTCGCTTACATTGTTGCATCGTTGGTACCTCGTTCCTTCGGTGGCATCACATCAGTTCTACCACTAGCACAATCACATTAAGGTTTCTCTTCTCCCATATGCAATATGCAAACTCCATTTTAGAATGGAGACGCCACTCATATCGAATGTGATTGTTTCCAGTTGTTCTACTTTCGATCCGGTGATTATTTTCCTCTCTTTGATTTTACCTTAGCTATTAATTAGAGTACAGTATGCTAGGAAGTGCAGTACATTCTTGGTGCGTACTACTACGCAGTTACCTTACAATCAATCTCAGCTCCTTATTTTTACTTAGTTACATCTACTGGACTTACAGTAGTTAGCCTCTCTCAGTTCTTGTGCGAGTTGGTGTGTGCCTGGAGCCACCGGCAGACTGGGCGGGCTTACCGGCATTGTCTTTTGGCAGGCACACGCCCCGCCACGTATCCCGCCTGGTCTCCTGTGAGGTTCAGACTCAGCTCGGTTAGGATTCTATTCCTGTCAAGCATTCAATGTGGAAAATGCCCAGACCGTGAAGCAGGCAAAAAAGGTGCGTAACATCTGTCCCTTCGACCTGGTGGAAATCTCGATGCCATAGCGGGTACCAAACCATAATACAAAGCCGTAATATCCTTTCATTGTTCATCTACGTCCGCCAGAAATATCGATGCTCATCTAACCCATACTCGAGAGGTTGATGCAAGCGTCTATTTTCGCTCCTCTTCATCTGCGAGATGGAGGGTGAAGTTTTGTGCTTCTACGTGTGCTTCACGTGTGTTGCAGTTGATGGTGGTCGTCACATCAAGCGTGGGAACCGTAAGGGTAGAAATGTACTTCGAACCTCGCTCCTTGACCGGGAGTCCACGCGAATTACTGTAAACCGGGACAGAAGATGTCACCTCTCAAGGCATACAGCCCAAGTTAAGAGCACGCAATACGCACAGGTTGTAGAAGAGTGAGAGGATGTAAAGCTTCCCAACCATCGCCTGAAGCGTCGGACACCATACTTCACTTTTTGCCTGTGTCAGAAGCGCCTCGTCAGTGCTGGTCCACGATGCCGTCGTCATAGAGCGAACTTTGAAGGAAGGGGATTAAGATAGATGAGAGGCGCACCGGTTGGAAACGCTGCGATACGAATAATGTTATAGCAACGCCGATAGTGAAGAGGGTCGGTGGGATAGCAGACTGCCAGACAATAGTGGTCATACGCGCAATATACTTTTACAGGAGAGGCACTGAGTGACACGAGTGACAGCGCCTATGTTGAACATGAAGCCTACCTGACGCATTTGTTCTGTATACACCCGCTTCTTTGCCTGAGCGAGATAGCAAAACACTGATTATCCGTCTGGTGAAGACACGAATTATAAGAAAAAAAGGATACAGAACGTACGGATGACGCTAATTGCAATGTCCAGAACTCAGTCAGACGTTAGATGATTCGGAACATATCCTGGGTACTGATTGTCTCACCTGAGGGAAAAATACCAGTCAAGACAACTAGAAAAGTGCATATCAGGGAATATTCAACTCCAGCGATATGAAACCCTCACGAATAGCTTTTGTGTGGATCCGACCCTTTCCACTACAGGTGAGCAAAATTTCCACAGTAGCAACGATCGATATGATGATCGAGGCTAGCAGAAGCGCAAGGAGCGGTATCTAATTTGTAGACTTGGCACTTCGTCTTTCGTACGATGGCTCATCAAAAACCCACAACAATATACAGCTTCTTCTTAAGGATCTATTAAGTGTAAGCTGGGGCAAGGGAAAGACATGAGTAATTAGGGCGAACATTGTAGGAATGCCAGATGAGCCAGGATTGAATCGGAGTCGCTATCAACATGTTCTGAAGATGAGTAAATATTGCATGAGCATCAGGTGGTGGGGATCAGCTCATATGAACATACAAGGAGTATATGGGGGGAACTAGTCCAATCTAAGACGACCTAAGATATCAAGAACGTCACATGAATACGGAGTCAGGTGATGAGAGAGGCCACGCACGGGTTGCCCAAAGTCCTTCACGTAGATTCGCCAAGCAGAGGCAAAGAAGATCCCTGTCTGTACACTTTGTGTCCGATCAGGACGGCAGAGCATGCAAGATATGAATAATTCCCACAATCCAAGTATTGTTACGAAGCCTGTCATGGCGGAGACATAAAGACTCTCCGTGTGTTCTGGTAGAGAACACCACATAGAGAGCTTGCAGAAGACCAGACCAGTTTCGATGCCTTGTACAAGGAGGCCGATAACACCAGGCGCAAGTACATTGCCTTGACTTGCCGGGTTACCGATAGTAGACCAGTTGGGCATGACGCAATCACACGAGACACGACGTTTGAGCCAAGGTTTGAGCGCGTCTACGCTAAAAGGTTTGGGAGAGAGAGACAACTGAAAAATAGGAAAAAAGGCCAATCATTTAAGGAGACCGGGCGGCTAATCAAGTAAACTGGCCCAACCTCTCCACTACAAAAAGAGGTCGCTCCGATCGTATCATAGCAGTGAGAGGTCAGGAACTGTTAAACGAGCCGACATTAGATTTGATTTCTTTTTTCCAAGTTGGGTTAGACCAAAGTTTCGCGGACTCAGTTATATCGGAATTGACCTTGTGCGGCAGTTAATGGTTCAGTGCGGCAACGACAGTTTTACCTCTAGGATCAGAAGGGCCGGCTTCGATAAATTTTTAAGAAAATATATAAAAAGTCTCGGAGTTCACGGCTACCAGTGCCGGTGCCTGTGGGAAGCACCTTCACTGGCCAGAAACAGATTTTGTCCGTCGCATTATCACAACGGTAACTGAGGGGAGGGGGTCATACACCTGAATCGCTAGGAAAAAAGGCACCGATTGTATGTACTTTAATGCATACTGTACCACCAGAAGCGTTCTGCATCTGACACAGTCTGTCGCAAGCCAAACTTAAGCCGAAGCTATTCTGGCAATTTACAGTGTGATATGAAAATAGACTGAAGCGACCCAAAGAGTGCAGTGGACAACACAGACGGCCTTCGTGGTGCTGACTAATCAACCTCTGGCCACCTGTTTTCAACCGTCACAAGTGATGGTGGTAATTCTGTACTACTCTATTTATTGATCGATCTGCCTGACCCCCTCTTCTAGAAAATCTCTGTTTTGCAACATGCACCTTCTTCTCATCTGCCGGCGCGTCCAGGAGATCCAACTCCAACTCACAGAAATTTGGACCCTTTACAACACCCTTTTGCCAGAGCTCGCGAACGAATTCGCGCACTAAACGCGGCAAAGATGGAGCGCATGTTTTCCAAACCGTTTGTCGCAGCACTCGAGGGACACGCCGATGCCGTGGAAGTGCTCGCGCGCCGTCCAAACTCTATCACGGATGTCGCCAGCGCAAGTTGGGACGGAGGTGCGGTTGCAGTAAAGGCGAACTTCGACCGGGTGACTGATATGCCAGTCAGAGGTTATTGTTCACAACGCTGGGAGGAGGATGCACCTCAGGAAAATTGCTGGCGCACATCAGGGGAAGATATCGGGCCTTTGCTGGGCAGATGAAAACAGGATGTTAAGTTGTGGAGTTGATCGGAACATCAAGATGTGGGATGTGCGTCCAGGGGCAGCATCCGAATACTCAGAAGCGGGGCCATCGCAGGCGAGTTTCCCATTTTGCACATCTTTTACATTTGCCGACATTTTTTCTAGCCAAAACCTCTGGCAGTCTTTCCAGGCAAGGGAACGCTCCAGTCAGTCCTCGTGCTCTCGTTGTATCATTTATCCTGATACGGTCCCTCTCTTTTAGTTCCATCGACCATCATAGCAGGGATCCATTATTTGCAACATCTTCAACCATAGTCCAAGTATGGGATGAGACAAAGTGCGTTGGCTATCCTGATATCTTCCCCTTCTCATTGCCCTCAGGAGTGCCCCCGTGATGGACATCACATTCTCTACCTCTGCCGAGTCTGTAACAGGGGTACGCTTCAATCCTTCCGAATCTTCTGTGCTCGCCAGTGTTGGCTCCGATCGTACCTTCATCCTCTATGACATTAGAACTGGTAAGGCAGAGCGGCGTGTTGTGATGCAGGTATATATCCCTCCACTTATCACTACATCCTTTCACCTGAGTTCATAGATGAAAAATAATGACCTTTCCTGGTCTCCTACCTTCCCAACCACTATACTCCTCGCGTCCGAGGATCATAACCTTTACACTTTTGATATCCGGCGTCTTAATACTCCAACCCAAATTTACAAGGCACACGTCTCCGCCGTGACGTCCTGTGACTGGTCACCCACTGGCACGGAGTTCGTATCTGGTGGTTGGGACCGGACGTTGCGCATATGGCAGGAGGGCCGGGGTACCCACCCCGAGGTGTACCACACCAAGCGCATGCAACGTGTACTCGCAACTGCTTTCACAGCTGACGCACGTTTCGTACTTTCTGGTTCTGATGACGGCAATGTGCGTTTATGGAAGGCGAACGCTTCTGAGAAACTCGGCGTCGTCACGGCGCGTGAGCGATCTGCGATCGAGTATCGGGGCGCATTAAAGAGCGGTGGAAGATGGACGCCGAGATTGGTAAAGTACAGCGGTACGTCTTTTTGAATCGATTGACGCGCTTTCATACACTAACGCGATGGTAGGAGTCGGCACATACCAAAACCCGTATACAAAGCTGCGCAACTGAAGCGGACCATAGAGGAGGCTCAGCGCGTCAAGGAGGAACGCCGGCGGCGGCACACGCGCGCGGGTGAGAGCAAACCCAAGGCGGAACGGAAGAAAGCGGTAATCGCAGAACAGAGTTGATCTTGTTGTTACGTTATGTTGTTGCCTCTTATCATGGTGTTGGATGACTTTTCCCCAAGGGTGTTGTCCATCATATGATTCTATGGGCAAAACAGCACCGTGGGTGAGGACATCACCTGTAGCTATTGGAAGAACGCCGCGAACTATGATTACCTGAGAGCCCGTGATCTCAGTCAGCGTTTCGCAAGGCTGAACGAAAAGTCAAACACCAGGTGTAAAGCAATCCTTGTCTTCCACCTGGTGTTTGACTTTTCGTTCAGCCCTCCCAGTTATCTGGCTAGTACAGCAATAATTTAAAGTGGATCCTAGTTGCATGTGGTAATGCTACAACAATCTCTTCAACTAACTACATGATGGTCCCTGTGGCTCTGATGGTAAATTTATTATAACGTTTCACGAACACGGTGAAACACGCGGGGTCTACCCTCCAATAGTGCCGCGGCGGCAAAGTATCTCCGAGTCGTCAGGCACTGAGGCAAAAAGCCTGTTTGTCCAACGGCGCTAAGAGATAAGAGATTGCGCTGCATGAATTATTTACATTGCTGCTCTGGGTCAGGAAATTGTCTAGAGAATACGTATCCCCGTGCGGGGTTACTAATAATCTCGTTCATTGTCGTGAGATATGTTGTGGGTGGTTCATGATCCAAGTCCATGCGGTTGTTTCTACCCCACCCCCAAAAAAGAGTGGTCAGACAACATAGTTGGAATGGATTTATCGAAGCGAGGGGGGACGCACAGTGTATAATACAAGGACAAAATGTAAAGCTTGCCCAGCATAGCTTGGATTGTACCGTACCACATTGTTCTCTTATTCTGTCAACGGGATTATCGAATCAGTTTGTGGAGGATTGATGAATGACGCAACGCAGAGTACAGGTAGTAAAGCCACGCACCGGATGTAACTCGGTAAAAACAATATATTTCACTAAAAGAGCCACAGCGCAAAAGCAAGGCGGAATCGCACTTTGCCATATGACAATCATGTAGCGCGTTACTCGCTAGCGATCGCTTTATATTCAACCAAAGGCGACGGACGTGACGAGAATGAGGAGACGTACCCGACGCAAATGTTCTGCATGGATGCGCCTTAGAAATTTCATCAGAGAATAAAATACTAAGTCATGCGGGATGTACGCGAGGACATCGCTTAATTAGTCACGGACTACAGAACCAAGGCACTAACTCACGGATGCAAGTAATCGTGATATCCAAGGCTACGTCCTAGGATGAGAGCATGACGCAATAGAGGAGGTGACACCATACCTGCCGGAATAACGAGGCACGCTACAACTGCACGTGTAATATCACTATAAGCAACGATCAGGACCAGTGACTATTTAACGAACACTCACAAGAGTACGATATAGTGACCGGGATTTTGTCATGTTGGTTAGGCTGCTTGGCGATACCAATGTGTAAAATCTGTAACGTGAAATAGATTGATACGATGAGGGAGCTAATCAAAGCTAGGATAAGAGGAATCTTGAAAGGAAGAGATATAGGTGGGCATCAGGATGCAGTGTGTAATTGGAGAGACCTACGATCAAGCATATGTTCCTATGCAGGATCTGGCAAGGATGAGTACATGAAGGTGTGAGATATTGATAAACGTACGTGGTAACAGTTCCATATAAAGAAAGCCTGAATAGGTACCGCTTGCAGAGATGACTGTTGAGAACATGGACATCCACCGCATGAGAAAGCGATCAAGGCGAGCCATAAGAAGAGTACATACAAGCAACACATGTATGAGATCGGTCCATCCGGGGAATATCTGACACAAGATGGTTGAGTGTCAAGTCAAAAAGAAAGTGTACCGCATGGCACTGAGGGAGATACTCACAAATTTTCCATAATCGAGAACATAGATCCTCCACGCGGAAGCAAAGCTTACACCTGTTTCCACCCTGCAGTCCCACAGCGCAATGTCAGTCCGCAAAGTAAAGGGTCAGAGGATTGAGTTAAGGCTGACAATCCGACAGTGGTGACAAATAGGACGAGTGCTTTGACACCAATACTCTCTGTTCGTCCAAGGTAAAACCAGCGGGATAATTGCATGAGGACGATGCCGCTTTCCAACCCCTGGACAAAGAGGCCGATTATCCCTGGGGCAATGTTCTCACTTATACTCTGAGGTGGTGGCAGAAGACTCGGAGTCGCTTGGACCAAGTTGGACATGATATCGGGTGACGGGGAAAGTTGGTTAGGCGAAGCGTCCAAGGCAGGGAGAAATGTAATACGGCGGAGGAGACGCGGCACGGCCGGGGAGTCAAAGTATCAGGCATTCAGGAGCACGAACACTTTGTTTTAAATGACCCACAACTGTACTGTATTGCATAATGATACACTGAGCAGTTTAGCCCATCGGGAAAGGCACCGCCGCCAGTTGCCAGTAGGGGTCTGAACGCGACCGTGAGAGGCGCGCGTGCCAAGACCCTAGGGCGACCCCGGTCAATTCAAACAGGGGATTGGAAACTCCCTGGTTTCTTGACTGGAGGACAAATCAAAATGCCACTGCTGCACAAATACAGCATTGATTCAAGAGAAAATTTATAAGGGAAAGGGAAGCGTCTTCGCTAAGTTACCGTGTCAATGCCAAGCGAATGGTGGCTTATCAATCAAACTACGAGTCGGACTCCGGACCCGCGAAGCGCTAGCGCGACTCGGATGTGGCCGTTGGCCGCAATCCTTACAGTAAAGTCTGTAGCTTTGGGTTCATGCACTCATGTTTAGGGCGTGGCTGCTACGACGCAATTGTTGCCGGATCTTTGCTTCTCTCTCATTAAAAACTTGAAGGGAGACAGTTTCGAGCAAGCACTACTAGTAATCGGCTGATGAAGCAAGTGATGAAGTTCAGTTGCCATGGAATTTGCTCACAATATAGGGCGACTCCGACACCATTCGGGAACCATCAGCTGTCGAGTAGAGCACAGAGAAAAGCACGGCTAAGGTGAATATCCGCTATTGATGGTCACTGACAGTGGCTGACAGTCTACCGACGACGAAAGCAGTGCAGCGCCCGACCGCTTCCTTTCACCTGCTCTGATGTCTCGGTTTTGCTCATGGACGGTCTCAATTTCAAATCGCGAAATCTTACATCTCTCACTGGGAAAAACCATTGAACCTTCACACAATCCTGGAAATGTTTATCTCCCATGTCACCGGCTGCAGTCTCGAAACCACCTAAGGCTAGATACAATAATATGGCGTGCGAAGCAAGTCTCTAGAGCGTGATTGTGCTCTTCTTTCAGGTGGTCGTCAGGTTTCATCCCCCTACTAATACTCCATAAGTAACATCCTCTTCTCCCATCACAGATAACCGTCAGCTAAGGCTGATAACCCGATGCGATCAGTTAGCTCCTCACGTCAATCACTCAATCAAACACTTCATGCCCGACATCAACATATAGGCGCCAAATGACTCGCAATCAAGCTTGAAATAAACACCGGAGGGGTTCAAAGCTGGAAGCACTGTATCGGGAGCAGTCACATTCCAGTAGTACGTTATGTACCTCACCGACAGCCTCCTAAATTTCACGGGCCTGGGCGTCTCAGTGATATGTTTCCAACATGTGTCGCTTTTCTCAACCGATGGTGACAACGATTTCATGACCACGCGTTACTGTATCCCCTTCTGTGAAGTTGTTCTCGAAATGTTGGACTGTTCTGGGAACTTTCTTCTCCCTTAGTAAGTTACTCAATTGTAACCTTACCTTTCCGCAGCTGCCTCTCTCTGCGGACCTTTCTCCACTCTTTGTTGTCAGGAGAACCCCGCAGCGCTGTCGGACTCACGAATGTCGACTCAGGGGCCACACAGCGTTGCGTGGGAAGGGCTAACCAGCGCTTATATGTAGCGCTTCCGGAGATGCCAGTGACACCTGCGCTACAATCTGCTGTCTCGTATTGGCCATTCTTAAATCGTACTACTAGAAATGCCGTGCATCTTTGCTCCTCTATCAGTTTTCCATCAGTATTCAAGTTCTCGGCTCGTATATATCGCCTCCTATCTTCTGGACCCAAGTTTTCAAGTTACTAACTCCTAGCTGGCGACTATAGCTTTTCGAAGGCCGTATGAACACCCTCGTCTCTCAGGCTGTTTCATCTGCATTACTAGACTTTTTTGCCTGATTCATGATGACGTTCTCCTAGCGCAGTGGTCGGCGAACGTTGGGTACATGCGGCTCCACATTTGATGTCACTACTTCCGTGCTCCTTCCTCCAATGAAATGCCTATTTTCTCGGGTCTTGGTCTATGCAACGTCCAGGACTAGTCGAACATGTACCTCGACCTCGACCTTACTACAGACTTTGTATGAGTGTTAGGGAAGTTTTGTAGATCTAATGCAACTGTTTCACCTAGTAAATGGTGAAGTTCGACTTCTAGGCTGGAGATCGGTGAATGCCTGGCGCAACGGGGGATTTTTGGAGGAGATGGAATGAAAACAAAAAGGTATGTCTAGGCGACGTCGGGATTCAAATGCGGTGTTGTCTATGACAAGAACCGTCGAAAAAGACTTATTAGTAACTGAAGTGGGCTTCGAAAAGTCAGTTTGTAACGCGACAAGAAAGCTCGACGACGTGATGCCCAAACCATGCGCGGGGGTGGCGCATCTCGCGGTGCACCCTAAAATGGGGGTTTCCCATAATACACCATGCTTTTCTGTTCACTTTCCTCGTTCGTGAACCCGAATCCTAATGCGTGCCGCTGGACATGGGAGAGTCAACGAGTGACCCAGTGTGTAAATGACACAAGGGCAAGTCGGAGATAAACGATAATCAGCTGAAAAGAATACAGTCGATGACATGATATGCCAAAGCTATGTTTAGTAGCGGTCACAAGGAAATACTATAGTGCAATTTTGAAAGCCTTCACGACTCGACTCAGGTCAAGACTCAGGTCCCCTAGCAGTCTGATAGCCTGGCATCTAGGGAAGGCAGGTCCGGGCAACAGCCTGCTTTATCTTATCTTGAAAGCGTTTTGTCGACAGAAATAACTCGCACATATCTTCAAGCAACTGACCTGGCAACTGATAATTGAATGTCGCATAGGTTATCCGAGTTACTGATTAAGAGAATTGATTATCCTCATCGGGCAGTTGCAATTGCCAGTGCAATCTTTCCTGTTCAAGTTCTCTGACCACGACAGGACGTCCTACAAAATGTAAAAAATGCCTCCAGAAATGGCGTCAGGCCTTGACAGCGGTCAATTCAAGATGCACGGGTCCCCGTTTCAAGAATTTCCAAAAGCGTGATTTCACAGCAGATGCGTCACTAGGGCGGCTGAGGCCAAAGTTTGTTACCGCGGCAGCAGCAGAGTCTGCTCAATGGCATGCTGGGATTTACGAAACCTTTGTGAGTGAGTGCGCGTACTAATAAGCCTAAGCTTGAAGGAAATTTTCTTGTGAGTGCTGTATATCCTCTGAAAAGATTTTCGCTTATCTCAGTCTAGCTCATCCGAGTCCCGCGGCAACTTGACGCTATCTTGACACCTTCCGTTCTTCTCTTGCCGGCTTAGTAGCACATGCCTAATAAAAGGTCACCGTGTCTCCGCGCTTTTCCATGCTTCCTTTATCAGCCCTTTCGCTCTTACCATGGTCAAACCGTCACGCCTGTCTCGATTCACCCGTCTCTCTACGTGGAAGCTCGAACCGGAGCCGTCAACATTTGCGCCGAGCAGTGCTTGGAGCAATCGAGACATGGACCCGGTGCCCCGCATCTGCGCACATGGACAACGTTCAGCTTCGTTGCCTACTGGATTTCTGATGCTACGAATGTCGCAACCTGGGACCTTGCATCTTCGATGCTTGCGATAGGATTGTCATGGTATGGATTATGTTCCTTTGTAGATCATGGCTGATGTACGTCGGTAACTCGTAGGCGACAGGCCATGCCCGCCATTGCACTTGGACAGTTCATCATGGCGATCGTCATGGTGCTGAACGGCACTATTGGTGCCCGACTTCACATACCCTTTCCTGTCCTCAATCGCTCCTCGTTTGGATTTTGGTTCAGTTACTTCAGTGTCATCAGTCGCGTCATTTTATCCATGTTCTGGTTCGGCATCCAGACCTTTGTTGGCTCAGAATGTGTTTATCAGGTGAAACCTCCTACTTATACTAGCCTTACTCGCAGAAACTTCACGACAGTTGTCTTAGATGATAAAAGCCATTTGGCCATCAATAGCTCATCTCCCGAATCATCTTCCTCCCAGCGCACACATAACTACCTCTGGTATACGTCTATCAACTACCCAAGGATGACACTTACGTCTTTTTAAGGGATGCTTTGCTACTTTATCTATTGGTCCATTCAGTTCCCTTTCATGTTCATTTCGCCACAAAAAATTCGTGTAGTATTCCTGGTCAAAGCCATTATCGTTCCACCAACATGGCTGGCACTGCTTATATGGGCGTTGATCAAAGTACCGCCAGGCAGAGACCTCTTTGCACAAAGGGCGCAGTTAAACGGTAGTGAGCTATCATGGGCATGGCTCAGCTCGCTTAACAGTGCGCTTGGGAGTTACGCGACCCTTGGTGTCAACATCCCAGATTTTACTGTATGTCACATATATCATACAGCTACAGCATCACTTCTACTCACCTGGGACAATTGAACCAGAGATACGCAAAGAATGAGAAAGCGTACGCAAATTTCATCTCATGGTTTCTATGATAAAAGACCAACAAGTCATTTCATAGCCAATACATACAACTTGTCATAATTCCTATTGCCTTCACATTCGCCAGCTTTGTTGGGCTTGCCGTGACGAGCGCGGGCATTACGCTCTACGGCAAGGTTATCTGGGACCCGCTCGAGCTCATAGACCATTGGGACAACCGCGCTGCAGCATTCTTCGCGTCTTTTGCCTTTGCCCTCTCCACTCTAGGCACGAACATATCGGCCAACTCATTGAGTGCTGGTAACGACATGACCGCGCTGTACCCAAGCTATATCAACATTCGGCGCGGACAGATAATCTGCGCATTCGTCGGTGGGTGGTTACTTTGCCCTTGGGAAATACTCGCGAGGTGCGTTGAACAAATTGTGAGACCACTCTACAGCACCTGCCTTACTTACGACTGCACAGTGCAACGGGCTTCTTGTCGTTCATGGGCGGGTACACCGTCTTCCTCGGTCCAATTACTGGAATTATGATCACTGATGTAAGCCCGCGAATTTCTGATCAGCGAGAATGCAGGATAATCTTCGTTTGAAATAGTATTGGCTCGTACATCGTACCCGTGTCGATGTCCCGTCAATGTATCAGCCACATGGTAGGTATAGGTATATTTCTGGTGTAGTAAGCCCTCGTCGAATCACATGCTGCATCGCGTTTTCTCACGACATACGCAGAACTGGCGCGCCGCCGCTGCAATGATAGTCTCGGTGTCTCTCACTTTCCCTGGGCTCATTAATAACATCAACCCGAATGTACAAGTCGGTGTTGGCGCACGGCTGTTTGACATTTCGTACCTACTCGGGGTGAGTTCCACGTTGTCTGTCCTACGACCGGTTTTGGTGCTCAAACTAACTGGGTGTGTAGCTCACCCTAGCGTCAGCAGTCTACTTCACGCTTTCAAAGCTTTTTCCTGCTCACGAGACGATCCTTGATCATGCGATCCTGGAGCCGGAAACTGTCCCGGACAGTGGGGTTATTCCGGCGATGACAAGAAGGACCGGTCGTACTAACCATATCAAATTACATAGATTGGCACGCTTCTTCAGTTATCGCGATAGGATCGGAATACATACCTTGTAGACTCGGTTAGTTGGCCGAGAGATCAGATCCCTTCCGTCTGGCGTGAAAGTGGTAATTGGAATTCGCCTGGAATGCTTAGACCACACCCTACGCTGCAAGGGAGACTCGGTGCATGCCCACAGGCTGCATCCCATTCAACAGGACGTTTTTGAAAGGCGCGCTGGCAGAACGTACAGTACAATGCGTGAACCCAGTAAAGGAATAATCGCCTAATGTTGGGAGGAATCATTTTCGTGAGTCAGCCCAGGCATTTGAAGGGGCCCTAGACGAATTCCATTCTGCCTTACCTTCCATCGAACGTTTCTTACGAGACTGCACGCCAAGACCGCTACCAGAAAAGACATATATAAGGGCAGTATGTTCACGGTTTATCTCCCACCACCTTCGCCACTGTCTCATCCCTCGTCTTTGATCTTCTCCCCCGCTGTGGCCCGCTCAGCGTCAGTGCGTTACTACTGCTGCGCGAGGCCACCGGGGGGGTCGATGTTAAAGATGCCAGGGGGTCAGCGTCGAGGTTTCGAGGTAGATAGAAGCGAGTATGCGTGTGTGTCTCGGGCGGCATCGACGGGTCTAGATGGCCGGGGAGTTCTGACGAGTTGCTGGGGACTGGCACTCGTACCCCTCGAGGACGCAAGAGGCATCATGAAAAATAGAAAGAGATGGTCCCGAGGTTTAGAACCGGTTGTTTGCCTGCCTTTGATGGCCGGGACGCGTCGCTGCTGCCCAACCCGCGGAGTGTTTTGTCGTGAAAAAATATATATCTCCGTGGGTCGATTCGTTAAAATCATTGTGTGATCCAACCACGGCCACCCGCGGGGAACTCGGAACTCTGAAAATTTCAACGTCTAACATCTGTCAGCCGTAGCAGCCCGTTTAGACCGTTGTGTTGCTGTAAGCTTTGAAAGAAAAGTATATAAGGGACGCGTGATCGCCCACAATTTGTTGATGTGCCAACGACTCGGAGCTGATCAAGTTGGCGGGTCATGTGAGGCTTGTTGCGACTCTCAACATCTGTCCACGTGGAGTTCGATCTGTATGGTCCCATTATTGTACTAGTACTGTATGTTTGGATAGGGTTCCTGGTTTTCTGGCAAAGTCACGCTAGCCATTGTTTGCCCTGTCGGACTCTCAAATCGACTCGCCTCTTCGGTAACCAGATTCTAAGCCGCGCCAAACCTGGCGTTTCGTTTACTGTATCTAGCCACCTTTGGAAGGAACCATGCGTGCAGAATAATGGAATCCTAATCTCCTCGCGTCTAGCTCTCCTCACCCCCACCCCACTCCCCGCTGCGCCTTCCAAATGTCCCCTCCCCCCTTGCCCCCCCGGTCTCCTTGTCATGACTTATGTTAGAAATTCACCTCTAGTGAGATGGATTTCGGCCGAGGTAAAACCATTGCAGATCACTCATTTGATATCGCACTTTACAGTACATCTACTGCCCTTATGGATGTTCTTCCGGCCCTTTTTAGCTTACCTTTAGCTACTCACAGCCCTTCTCTAACCCTCGTGGAAGGTGTATACATGCACATATATACATAAACATGTCCAACTCCCCTTCTTGGGGACACATAAAAGCTCAATTTCCAACTATCTCCCATCCCTGCCTTGCATGCTTGCGCTTCCTCTTCCCTGGCATGCCCTGTACAACTTTTCCTTCTCTGAGCACAAGGCCTTCTATTTCATGCTTACCCTCTGTACATTTCGTTCCTTGTTCCAAAGCGCAAGCAGCACCCCCCTGAGGACGATGCCCTGAACCCAACATCGAATATAACATGCAAAGTCTGCTACTAAGGGTCAATACATTCTGGCAGGTGTAGGAAAGGACCGGAGGAAGGAGCCACAAGTCACATGGCCTCGAGAGTTGATCCCGTTCTCTATGTCCTGTTCTCTATTTGCCGATTCCCGGCTGGTAGTAAGCTAAGGTAGAACACACACACTGTTCTACCTTAGCTTTCTTACCGCCTGGAATTGGGTCCCACAGAGAGAGCCATGGAGAGGGGATCGTCGTGGCCCACGCTATTGCAGCGCCCACTCTCTCAAATCTGGCATATGGCATTCAATAGTAGAATCAATACATCTCTTCATGATAGTGCTTGAGGCGTAGAATGGGTGGTAGTAGCCGGCGGGCTGTAACCCGAGGGTGAGCGCTTGCTGTTGGAACACTGGTGGAATCGCAGTGTGAGCTTGGAGAAATGTATTCGATCTCGTAACTCAAACATTCTTCCTTTGCGTAGTCTTTCCTTGAATACCGCATCGCGAGATTGTCTGCCTATACCTAAAGGTGGGCTGGAATTACCCTAAGCCAAAGTTATATGTTCCAAAAGGACTACATATACTGTAAAGTTGAATAAATATAATGTCCGTCATAGAAGTACATGTGGTACGATATGGTATGGCGCTATCGACTCGTCCGCTAGAGTACGATGGCCTTAAATCTTCATCAGGTCAAACGACTGTACAAAGGTGATAACACGTTTTGATTGAGACAAGTTTAGACAGCGTCAGCGCCATCCGCTGGAGCTGTAGATGTGGATTGTATGCCGACGATTGAGCCGGCTTCGTCAGTAACTTGAAGTGGAACAGATGCAGGAATGAACTCCAGGGCTATGACTGAATGATGTGACTGGACCTGCGGACTATCTGGGAAGCTGAAAACAGACGACGACGCCGTGGGCTCTGAAATTGGATATTTCCCAACTTTGGACAGGTCGTTGGCGATGCGAGTAGACCGGATCGAAGGTTGGTCGGAAAATGAAGTCACGGAATCTCGTCTCGATGCGAAGACGATGCCGCCGTTATGAGAGGAAGTAGGTGCACTAACACTAAATGAACCGTCATTCAAGAGTAGTCCGCTGAACTACGCACCGATTCGATGAGGAGGTGAAGGTGTTCGACGCGCCAACAAGACGGGCAAGTGATGCATACACGAGTCGGTAATGTTTCAACGCTTCTGGCGCAAGACCAAGAACGCGAAGAAGAGGAAGGCGCATAGGACGACTGACCATCTCGACAGCTCGAGACTGACAACCGTTGTGGAATTGTGCTTCCATACGATGCTTGGGATCTGCTGAATCACAGAATAGTAGCTGTGGATGTCGGCCCAGCTCCCCCATTTTGTTAGACCCTCCTTGATATCAAATGCAATCCAAAACGACCCTAGTGGGATAGTTCCGAGTATCTCGACAGTGGAGAGCGCCATGAGGCGGATGTAGAGGCTTTTGTTGAGGCTAGAGTCGGAAGATATCACTGGCATATCCTTGAACTGACGCTTACGTTTGTAGAGGTGATAGATATTCATCACTGTCAAACAATGAGCGGCAAGACTGAAGGCTGAGGTAAGGCCGGATACTTACCGCAGTAGACAAAAGATACGGCGCCGATCGCAACAGGCCAGGCGAAGAAAAGGGGAAAGGCGGCTGGGGTCATCACTACATGGTGGGCGGGCCCGTAATCCTCGAAAAGGACGTAACGTCGTCCCGACACAATGTATTCTGCATCACATCTAGTTCGTCAGACAACGCCGTGGCTATGAAGAAGATCACCGAGAGCAATCACCAGCTACGATCTGGAGAATTGGAATGCCGAGCCCGATGAAAAGATCAACGATGACTTCACGGCGTTTCTCTTCGCGCGTCTCCACTCCTGTGGTCACAGTTGAACACTTGTAGAGGCGACGTTGAATACAGAGTGAGCATGCTGGGAGTGCGGAGTTGAGAGCGACTTGAAGGCGGGTCGCTGATGAGCTCGTCAATGAACACTCCAGGAGCAATGGATCAGGGGCGTACCGATATCACAGTAGACTGGAGCTCTGTTGATCATGTTTTTGTTCCACACAATTGAGTCAATGCATAGGATCAAACACCCGAGACCAGTCCAAGCCATGTACAAGCAAGTTCCCATGTTCCGAGCTATGGCATGAATAATTAAAGCTTGTACTTCTCCTTATACATTACAACTGACCTTGGAAGTGCCAGTAGAAAGGGATAACACACATGAGGAAGCCAACGAAAGAAAATGCGGTAAAGAGTTCATTGGGGGGTGGTGGAATCATTGTGCGTTTCGAGAGCCAAAATCAAACGACTGGGAGTTATAACGACAGGCGGAACGGGCACCTGAATGTACACCGAACCTCTAGATCTATTGGTGACTCGATAGCGGAGCAAAGAGGAAGCCATCAATAGGTACGTGTCGGATGCATCTGACGAGATTCTTGAGATGTAGAAGTGACAGGTGCTCTATGGATGCCTGAAGGGGATGCAGAAAGGAACATTGTTGGGAAGTCTTCCAAGATAGGGACGTAGTTTGTAGCTAATAACGGCAAGCCATGATAGACGCCGGGATGGTTAGGAGTCGAATAGGCTAGAATGATGAAAAGAGACATCAAAGATCGAGAAGGATGTTGATAGCTGTTTTGAGGTGTTAAACTATTCAATAGACGGTGGAGCTGAGACGACGAAACAGGGGAGATAGTTGGATTACGCCACTGACGCCAGGCGCCACAAACGAATTTCAGGAATATATCTTTAGGAGCCAACGAACTAGTCCCTGGCTCAACCGCTTTGTTCTCCTCAACCCTTTGTGCGTGGGTGAGCGATCAGCGATGCTGCATGCTACATTCGTGGTGTGAGGGAGGCATTGTGACTGGCGCAATTGACATAGAAAGGCATAATACGCAAGTGGCCAGGAACGGCACCAATGGTGTCAATCATACACAGGTTTCCAAAACGTGAAGTCCGGTATGATAAGAGTGACGAAGCCGACCGACGGCGTCTGTGATGGCGGCAAGAGTAACTTGCAAAAAAATGAGTTAGAGGGCGTGTCGTCGCGGGGTCGCCGTGGCCAAACTTTGTGACGTCCGTGACTCGGTCACACTGATTCGCTCCAAACCAACTTATCCTCAGGAGGATTCACAGCTTTTACATCCCATTGCCTGAGGTCTAATCCAAAATAAAAACCCACCATCAGTTTCCCCCGCGGTAGGGCTGTCTGACTCTTCGGTTGCGTTCAACATGTTGTGATGTGTACAAATAATTTCGTCCAGCATGTCAGTCTTCGTCGCCTTTAATAAGTTACTTGACATCGACAAACGGTGCACCTCGACCTCAACGGGAAGGAATCATCAGAGATTCTCAAAGTACCTTATGTACAAAGAGCTGGTGGAAATAAAAGCAGAATCATAGAGCTGACGGTTGACCTTCGTTGTTTGTTGCCGTTTCTGCGGAGGTTCGTGCTGATGTGGGTTGCAATGTTTTCTCGATAAGCCATGAACGCTTGTTGTTGGCTTGCCAAGGGCCATGGGCCACGGCTACCCTAAACCACGGACTCGTGCCCAGATACCTTGATGGTAGCTGGCTGTGCGTTCTGCCTACCTGCAGGGACATACTCGATGGTATGTGAAGTGAGTGTAGCTGTCAGACCCTAGCATCCGGATTTCACTGGTCAATCAGTTGTAACCATTACGTCAGCAATCATCCTTCTGCTTAACTCCCCAATGTTCTTTCCGAGGACACAGCCATGTTAAGCACCGCCTGTGGTGGTGCAGGTGTTAAATATTCATTCCCTTCTAACTGAGGACCTGCCCTGCGCACCTCACGGTCTCGGGCACGTCCACACACAGAGTTATCTCCCTCCACAATATGTCCCAGATCCCCTCTACGACCGACCCATCCTCGCGCTTTCAAAACATTTACGATAAGCCTTGGAGGACTACACGAAGAAGACCAAGAAAAACCTCACCTCCCATCCATTATTCTCCCATCTTAATGCATGCGACTCCGCCGATGCGATTCTTATTGCCCTTCGCAACCAAATCCGCGACTTTTACCAACCTACAAATAGCAACGATAGGTTGACAAAGTGGCTCGATCCTGTCGTGCATGTCCTCTGCACGTTTTCAACAACCATTGGCGCCTCTGTTGGTGGGGTAGGCTCCTGGATCTTGCAGGCGACCGGCACACTGACATCCATTATATAGATATATCCTCCCGCAAGTATAATATTTACAGGAATCGGCATCCTCCTCTCAGTAAGCCAGTTTTTCTTGATTCCTTTACGTGTGTGATTATGACGCCAAAGTGTCTCAGTCGGTTAAGGCTGTTCGTGCGAGCCATGGAATACTCGCCGACCTCTTCGAGAGGATCGAGAATTTCATCAAACGACTCGAGGCGTATACCGAGGTTGCAGAGATTGCATCGCTGACAGATATAATTGCGAAGGTGATGGCTGAAGTACTTTCCATCCTTGCAATCGCGACAAACGAGATCGAGCGGGGAGTAGCCAGTGAGTCGACATGGTGGTCAGTGATCGTTATCTCTCACGGATGTGTAGAAAAGTTCTTCAACAAGTTGATAGGAAGAACCGACATTGAGGATGCGCTGTCTCGGTTGGACAGACTGACGCAAGACGAAGTTCGGATGGTAGCCGCTCAAGGTCTGAAAGCCGCCCATGGGATCGATGACAGAATGATGGGCGTGAGTAGCGAGGTGCAGGTGGTCAGTAGAAAGTGGAGGGTATCGATGAGAGATTGTGGGTCGTTGGAGAACAAGTAAATAAGGTTCTCAACAGTACGCAAACCAGATTCAATCAGTCATCTGCAGTGTTTTAACATTCTATACAAGGTGGCGAGGAGACCAGATTGACAGTTCAACAAATGACAAACGACGTTTGCGATCTGAGCCGTTCGTGATATCTTCACAAGGCCATCTGTCACTGTGGGATCTCACTCGCTGTTATAGGGGCCAATTACGAGAGAAACTTGGAAAATGGCTTTCTCCACCAGATTCTTCGGTAACTCTCAACACTGCGTGCGAATCTCAGCATGAAGGCACTGGGGTGTGGTTCACGCAAGGGAAGATGTTCGCGGAATGGAAAGAATCTGGATCTCTACTATGGATCCACGGAAATCGTACATTACCCCACCGTCCTCGCTCACTTTTTTACTGATGCACCTTTTTCTGTAGCGGGCTCTGGCAAGAGTGTTCTTTGGTATGTCCACCATCCCGGCTCGGCTTGGCCGAGGTAGCTTAAATGTGACGCGTCGGCCAGTTCCGCAATCATCAAAGATATCGCTCGCCTCTCCAATAGAACACTTATTGCTTACTATTATTTCGACTTCAAGGAGATCAGAAAACAGGACGTCCGTGCATTATTCTCGTCTTTTCTCGTTCAAATTTGCGGACAATCCGACCTTGCTGCGACGCTTTGAGAGGTCTATATTCGAGGCATGCTAACGGCTCTGATCAACCCAGTGTCGACGCACTCAAAGAATGCCTCGAAGATATGCTGATGCTCGAGGGTCAAGTGCCCATATATCTTGTTGTAGATGCCGTGGATGAATGTCCTGATCGCGGGATGCCATCATCTCGCGGAAAGGTCTTGAAGCTTCTGGAAGCACTTGTCAATTTGCGTCTCCCAAATTTGCGTCTCTGCGTTACCAGCCGCCCAGAGATGGACATCCGGACTGTTTTCTACCCTTGGCATCCACTTGCATATCCCTTCACAACCAAAGTGGACAGTCGAAGGATATCGTCGATTACATCACTTCCGTCGTTCATTCGATGAAGAATTGGCGTGAGGAAGACAAGGAGTTGGTGATCGACTCACTCTCAGCCAGAGCAGGTGGAATGTGAGGACATTGCTGTCTCTTCACAAGCCTTGCTTATACACCCAACAGGTTTCGTTGGGTTTTTTGTCAACTAGAGTCTCTACGCCGTTGTCTCGCGCGGAATGTGCGGCGTACTCTCGAATCACTGCCTGCTACCCTCGATGATACATATATGCGGATACTACGAGAGATCCCGGAAGAGAACAGGGATGATGCACATCGACTTCTGCAATGCCTCACTGTGGCCGTTCGCCCGCTTCGTGTGGAGGAGCTCGCGGAAATGCTTGCGATGGAATTCCCTGATGGCGGGATCCCGAAGTTGAGGGAGGATTGGCGTTGGGAGGATGAAGAACAGGCCGTTTTGTTGGCTTGTTCCAGTCTAGTTTCCATCGACATGGCAATGATGACGACGACAGTGACGATGAAGAAGAAGATGATGCGACCCCTGGGGCTCGCGAGTGGTTCAATTCTCTCACTTCTCCGTTAAGGAGTTCCTCATCTCGGATCGCCTCGCCACTTTACCTGCAGCGTCCCATTATCGCATTCTCCCCGAACCTGCGCATAGAATCATGGCCCAAGCGTGCCTCTGTGTCCTGCTTCGGCTAGACTACAACATCGACAGGGAGAACCTCCAGAAATTTCCTCTAGCCCACTACGCTGCCAAGCACTGGTTCAAACATGCCGAGTTTGAAAATGTGATATCACATATAGGCGATGGGATCGACAATTTACTCGACACAGACAAACCACATTTCGCTGCATGGCTCTGGATGTGGAAAACGTCCTGGACGATGCGCCCAGATCGACCGGAGGCAGTTCCTTTATACTACATCGCGGAAGCTGGATTGCGTGGCTTGGCACGATACATCATCTCGAAGCATCCTGAGGACGTACTTGCCCGCGGTGGTACTCACGGCACCCCATTACACGTGGCTTTACATCAAGAACATATTGAAATCTCCCGGCTATTACTCGAACACCCTGTAGACGTACACAGTCAGGGGTGGTTTGGGGAGACCCCGTTACATTTGGCATCGAGAAACGGATACTACGACATTGCCCAACAGCTGCTTTGTCGTGGTGCAGACATGAATGCCTGTGACTACCAGGGCCAGACACCACTTCATGTCGCAGCAGACCGCAGATGTTCGGTCATCATACAGTTACTGCTAGAACACGGCGCCAACGCGGATGCGCTGGATAATAACAATGCGACACCCTTGGATCGAATATTACGCGATGAAGGGCTTGGTACTTCCCGCGCTGTAGGGGAGTTGCTCAAGGGCGGCGCAAGTGTCGAGAAGAAGACCTCCGATGGCTACCCACTGCTACACTGGTCATTGAGGCGCAGATGTCTCGACATCGTTCGGTTGTTGCTAGATCGTGGGGTCGATGTGAATGCGAAGGATCATGGCTCCACTCCGCTACATATAGCCTCATTCCAAGGGGACTTGGAGGCCTCACAGCTACTGTTACAATCGGGTGCAAACGTCGATGTGCGGAACTACTGTGGCGAAACGGCTCTACACATCGCATCGACAGGCGGAAATCTCGAGATCCTTAGGTCGTTACTGGATCATGGGGCGAACATCAATGCCTGCGATAACGTCCATTCGACTGCCCTGCATCTTGCAATATATGAAGAGAACGTCGCGGCCGTGCGACTACTTCTCGAAGGCGGTGCCAATGTCAATTTGCAGAACAAGGACGGCCATGTGCCACTACACCTTGCATCAGAAGGCGGCCAGCTCGGGACTATGCGGTTATTGCTGGAGAACGGCGCGAATTTAAATGTCCGGAATAAAAGCGACCTGACTCCACTTGAACTGGCATCACGCAGAGGGGAGTTTATGGCAGCGCAGCTTCTGCTTGGCTGTGGTGCAAATGTCAATTTACGAAACAAGGATGGCCAGACACCCCTTCACCTTGTGTCGTGGTATGGACTGTCCATATCATGCAGTTATTCCTGCAGCATGGGCACATGTTGACGCACAGGATAACGACCGCTCGACGCCACTTCATCTAGCATCATACAAAGGGAAGCTAGAGCAGCACGACTACTGCTCCAATGGAGCGCCAACGTCAATGTTCGGACCAACGATGGTCGGACACCACTGCACTACGCACGCAAGGCGGCTATTTCGAAATCATCGAGTCATTACTGGGTCATGGCGTGAATGTAAATGCCTGGGATCAAGCCCATCTGACTCCACTACACCTGGCATACGCGAAGGGGAATTTATGGCTGCGCAATTGCTGCTTGGCCGTGGCGCAAATGTTAATTTACGGAACAAGGATGGCCACACACCACTTCACCTCGCGTCATGGAATAGACAGGTCCAACTCATGCAGCTTTTCCTGCAGCATGGTGCACAGGTCGGCACCCAGGATAACGACTACTCGACACCACTTCATCTAGCATCATACAAAGGGGAGCTAGATGCAGCACGGGTACTGATCCAATGGGGTGCAAATGTCAACGTGCAGACCGATGACGGCCGCACGCCACTACACTACGCGTCCCAGGGTGGCCATTTCGAAATCATGGGTTTATTGTTGTGTCACGGTGCGGATGTGATGGCACGGGACAATGAACGATCAACCCCACTGCATCTAGCAACAGATAAAGGACGGGTTCGTGCTACAAAGCTGCTGCTTAAGCATGGGGCGAGGGTTCATGTGCAGAACAATAAGGGCGAGAGTCCATTCCAGATTGCGTCGGCAGGAGCACATGGCAAGGTTGCACGGATACTGGTAAACCATGTACGCAGACATTGTCGATAAAGGTTGTACCCTTTCTTTATATGTACGTGAGGTCACGCATATTTATTGGGCTACACCTGACAAACTTGAAGCCAACTAAGTACGACCTAAGACGTACTCATTTCAGATCTGAACTGCCCTAGAGTGGAAGAGGTTTTTTTTGATACATCATTTTCTGTTGAACGTTGAACGCTGAACCCGCAACATCGTTATGCCCACATTAATCGTCACAACTGAAGCCAGAAATCAGTCAAACGATACTAGTATAACAGACCTGTCTTGGCCACGTGATTGAACAAAGGACCTGAAGTGTGATGCAAAGGAAACGTCAATGCATTCTTAATTCCTTATCAATATGTCCTTTTGATTCAAATTCCCACTGGAGATATCAACACGTCACGGCAATAAACATAAAACTCCGGCCTAGTTCAACAATGCGACTGTCCCGCACGAGTCGTCGAGTCCTGGGCACAATTGGTCCTTATGGCGCTCCGCTCATAACACAGAAAATTCCGTCATGGCCACTGCTTGAAAGAAAGATCGACCGAAACCAAATTGAAAATGCGCAGGTGTTTGGGGGGTTTCGGGGTTGCCGGAAGGCGAACTATCACATGACTGTAGTTGAACTTTTACCTTCACCCTTGCTGCTGCCACCCCCAACAGCACTTTGAGGATGGCTGGATCCAGGAGTAATGTGAATAAACCTCCTGGCTGATCTCCATGTTCAACGCCTTGACTCTTGCCCTCACCCTCGCCTTCGCTTTCATCACTGCCACGCTGCCAATAGCGCGCTTGAGGAGGGCTGCTCGTACTGTGCCCTCACCCTCACCCTCGCCCGCATCCTCGCCCGCCTTCTTCAAGCGATCGCTTGAGGTGCTGATGGCCATCTTATTGTCATTATCTGGCACGTCGCCTTTGGCTGCGTGGGCTGATGATCTCCCTCGCTCGGAGTCGCTCCTGGTCTGTATCACAGATAGCCTTCAAGTTATCTGCTGCCGGTCTCGTCAGTTTCATCAGAGTTGGTGGGGCGTTGGGCGTCTGGGGGGTGCTTCCCTGCCAGGCGTTGTCAGGTGCGTTATCCCTTTTTTTCTTTGTGCATTGGTGATATAACTTTATTGCTTATAGCGGACTCGGCAACATTCCTTCGTTCATCACTCGGCACTGAGGGGTTCCATCCGCATCACGTCGACGTCCATGGCATCAGGATTGTGCTGGATATCGCAGTTGCGATCGTCCGAGCGTCTGATGCCAGCGTCTGGCGGTATCATGTGGCATCTCACTCAAAGTGTCGCCCACACGAGTTGTGGCATCCCGTTCCTTCTCCACCACCGAGGCATGTTGCCGAGCCACGGCCGAGAAAAATTTGCTGGTCGCCGCTACCTTAGCAAAGAGTCAGCATTCACGATTTCATTTTCGGCTGTCATTTGACTCCCTCTCCGCTGCCTCCACCGCCTCAGCATTCGAACGTGCCAGCCACCATCCCTCTGCCACGCCACCGCCACCGCCACCGTCTGGCACTTGCATGCTAGCCACCCTAGCTGATTATAGAGTCACTAAGCCATCAACAAAACGAGATAATTTCCAGCTTTCCGCTTGTTTTCAGGTCTCATAGATAAGTCACAGGTTCCTAGGTTTCAATGTTCCATAGCTTTCTAATTTATAAAGTTTCCGCCATACATCATTTCGAATCATCCAATAGGTCGAGTTGCCTATTCAACCAAAAGGAAAGTCGATGGAGACTGGCCAGAGGAAGATGCATACTATCAAATCTATGCCCATCAAAGGATCCCTTACTATCAATGATGAACGATCGATGAATTTGGTGGCGTATCATCGTAGTGTAGTAGGAAGGCTAAGCAAATTGTGCGAGGCTTGCATGGGCAGGCTCGAAGAATTTGTATCAACCCTAAGCCAAAGATTACGGGCTATACTGTATATATTGTAAAATCGAATAAATACACGCTTGGCACTACATGTAGATGTAACACGTATGTGAAGAAGCTGTGTGCGATCTCGCCCTGCTGTCCATCTGGGAGGATGAAAATAGAGGACGACGCCGTGAACTCCAAATCTTGATACTTCCAACTTTTGAACTCGGACCTCAGGTCGTCGGCGATGCGAGCAGACTAGATAGAAAGTTGGTCGGAATATGAAATGGCGGAATCTCGTCTCGGCCCTGGCGTCGCCGCAAAGACGATGCCGCCAGTAGCTCTGTCCGTGAGTTGAGAGGAAGTCGGAGCACTGAAAATATTAAATGAGCCCATCACGCAAGAGCAGTCAGTTGAACCACGTACCCATTTGATGAACAGGTGGTGTTAGACGAGGTCGAGTAGCCGAGACGATTGGCAAGAGATGTGTACACAAGACGGTAATGTTTCCACGCTTCTTCCGCAAGGCCAAAAAACGCAAAGAAGAGGAAGGCGCACAAGACAAGCGACCATCTTGTCAACTCAAGACCAACAACTGATGTGTAGTCGTGTTTCCATACGATGCTCGGGATCTGATCAATCTTAGAATAGTAGCTGTGGATGTCAGCCCAGCTCCCCCACTTCGTTAAACCTTGCTTCATCACGAGTGAAATGTAATATGACCCTAGCGGAATTGTTCCAAGTATCTCAACAGAGGAAAGCAACATGAGGCGGATGTAGAGCCTTCGATCATTGATGCCGGAGCCCGAAGATATGACTGGCATATCTTTGAACTGACGCTTACGTCTGTAGAGGTGATATATGTTCATCACTGTCAAAAAATGAGCTGTAAGACTGAAGGTGAAGGGTAAGGGCCGGATACTTACCGCAGTAGAAGAAAGATACGGTTCCAATCGCAACAGGCCATGCGGAGAAAAGAGGGATAGCGGCTGGCGTCGATACTGTATTGGGGGCGGGCCCGTAATCCTCAAAAATAACGTAACGTCGTCCGGATACAACGTGCTCTGCGTCACATCCAGTGAGATGAATGGCAATGAAGAGATCGACGAGCGGAATTACGAGCTACGATCTGGAGAATTGGAATGCCAATACCAATGAGCAGATCAATGACAACGTCCCGGCGTTTCTCTTCGCGCGTCGCTCCTCCGGTGGTCACAGTCGTACACTTGTAGAGGCGACGCTGAAAACAGAGTGCACAAGCTGGGACTGCAGAATTGAGCGCGACTTGAAAGCGGGTGGCTGTCGAATCCGTGAAAGAATATTCGTCAATGAACACTTCGGGTGTGATACTTCAGGGGCGTACAGATGTCACAGTAAACCGGAGCTCTGTTGACCATGTTTTTGTTCCATACAATCGAGTCGATGCATTGTATCAAACACCCGAGACCAGTCCATACCATGTACAAGCAAGTTCCCACGTTCCGAGCTATGGCGTGAATACTTAGGGCTCGTACTTCCCCTTCATAGATTATAACTGACCTTGAAAGTGCCAGTAGAAAGGAATAGCGCACGTGAGGAAGCCAATGAAAGAAAATGCGGTAAAGAGCTCATTGGGGGGTGGACTTATCATGATTGCGAGTTTTCGAGTGCCAAGATCAAGCGATTGGGGGTTATAAGCAGGGGAATGAAGACCGAAAGAAAGGCGCGGATACTAGGTACCGTGTCCAATGCCTCTGATAAGGAACTTGAGACAGAAGTGACACCTCCTGAAGAGGTACTGTTCGGCAATGGGCACCACATGTGTTAGCAGTCTAGATGAATGCCTGAAGGAAATGCAGAAAGGAACATCAGATGGACCGAAACCAAATTGAAAGTGCGCAGGACATGGACTGTTGGGGGTTCGGGGGGCGAACGATACTTATTCCCTTGCTTTTCCCTTGACTCGGAAATCTTGAGGCTGCGTTCTTATCACATGACTGCCAGTGTTCTTGAACTCGTGAGGGCCTGTACTCCTGGCTTCCACACGCAACCACCCTCTCCTCACCTTGCCCTCGCTACTGCTGCCGCCCAACAGCACTTGAGGATCGCTGGAGTAACGTGGGTCGATCTCCTGGCTGATCTCCTTACCATATTCAACGCTTTGACTCTCTCCCAGGCTCCACCACCGAGGTATGTTGCTGAGCTACTGCCGAGAAAAATTGCTGGTCGCCGCCGCCTTAGCAAGCAGTCAGCGTTCACGGTTTTCATTTTCTCCTGCCATTGCCTCCCCCTCTCCGCCACCTCAGCATTCGAACAGCCACTCAGGCTCCCACGCCACCGCCGCCACTGTTAGCACTTGTATCCTATTCATCCTAGCAACTTTCCGTCTTGCTGATGTGGCACCTAGCAGGAGTACCTGGGCACGTATCATTGGCACTCATAGTAGTAAATCGTTTGGAAATTGGGACACCTGATGGGTGATAACCTGGTCACGTCAATTGTAAGTTGGCGGGTGGCAATTTCGAAACATACAGTACTCAGATGCTCACTTGCCAATCCGAGACCCAACTTCAACAGGCTAGGTACTATAAGCCTCTCGCGAGATGAATCCCATACCCTACCCACTCACATCCCTTTCTACCCTCTGCTGTCGATTCGCCAGTAGAGATCTGGTTTCCGTCCAGTTTCCGTTCAGGTCCCTTCCATTTCCCTTAGTAAAAACTCCCACTGGCAATCGTTTGACTTGACACTCGGAAAACTTAATGACCCCCCCACCTCCCAATGAGCTCTTTACTGCATTTCTTTTATTGGCTTCACCATGTGCGCCATCCCTTTCTACTGGCACTTCAAAGGTCAGTTGCAATATAGGAATCCTTGCGGTACAGAGCTTTATTAATAAGTATTTACCTCATAGCTCGGAACATAGGAACTTGCATGAATATGGCATGGACAGGTCTCGGGTGTCTCATACTCTGCATTAACTCAATCGTATGGAACAAAAACATGATCGACAGAGCTCCGGTCTACTGTGATATCGGCAGGTCCTGACCCGTTGCGTCCGGGAGGCTAACTAATGGACCTGACAGCGACTCGCTTTCAAGTCGCACTCAACGCCGCAATCCCAGCTTGTTCACTTTGTATTCAGCGTCAACTCTACAAGTGTTGGACCATGACGGCCAAAGTGGCGACGCGCGCAGAGAAACGTCGTGCAATCATCGCTGATCTGTTCATTTGTCTTGGAATTCCAATTCTCCAGATTGTAGCTGGTGATTACTCTCGGCGATCCTCTTCATAATCGTTTATCTAAATGGATGCGATGCAGAGTACGTTGTATCTGGAGAACGTTATGTTCTTTATGAGGACTTCGGGCCTTCCCAGGCCACATTAGATACGCCAGCCACTTTTCCTCTCTTCTTCGCATGGCCTGTTGCGATTGGTACCGTGTCTCTCGTCTACTGTGGTAAGTATCTATTCTTACCCACGGCCTTCAATCCTGCAGCTCATGTTTCGACAGTGATGAATATCTATCATATCTTCAAGCGTCTGCGTCAGTCAAAAGATATGGCATCTCCCAACTCTGGTTTCAATCGAGGCCTCTACATCCGCCTGATGGCGCTTTCCTCAGTCGAAATTCTCGGAACTGTTCCACTAGGGTCGTATTATATTGCATGTGATATCAAGTTGGTATACAAAAGTGGGAGAGCTGGGCCCAAATCCACAACGATTATTCTCACATTGAGCAGATTCCAAACATCGTGTGGAAACACGACCCCCAAAGCGTTCTCTCTCTCGAGTTGTTCAGATGGACCGTCGTCCTGTGCGCCTTCCTCTTATTCGCATTTTTCGGCCTCGCGGAAGATGCGTGGAGACATTATCGTCTCATTTACACAACTCTTGCCCATCATGTCGGCTACTCACTAGTAACCTCGTCTAGTAACTCACCACATGCCAGTGAGTACGTAATCCAACGGACTTCTCTTGAATGACGGGCACTGGGCTCATCTAATTTCAGGACTTCGATTTCCCCTTATCTGAAGAGCACAGGGACTGGCAGCATGGCCTTCGGAGCGAATCCAGGAACAAGGCGAGATCCCGGACTTTCATTCTCAGACCAACTTGCCATCCCGTCCACTTGCATCGCTAGCGATCTAAGACCCGGGTTCAGAATTGAACAAATTTCAACTTCTGGATACACGGCACCATTTTCTGTTGTTTTGACCCTTGACGATGGGTTACAGGACCAGTCACATCGACCGACTATAGCCGCTTCCGAGTCCGGTTCCACCTCAAGAGTCTGACATGGCCAAAACTCAATCATACAATTACACTTATACGGCCATAGTGGATATTGGCAGGTCGATGACACGATTTCGCATGTAATAGTACAAATCTATTCGCTCAGTTTCACGTTCTATGTCTACGGTAGCCCTGTAATAAAACGTAACCCTCTGGAAGGATGATTCTTGAATATTGATGTCATTCAATCCCAACGCAGAAGACGACAGCAGAGCTTGATGGGAAAAGGAAGGCAGGCCCGGGACTCTTGATGCTCCTTTCGAGTTATTCTACATCTTTAATGATTGTGTGTATAAGGCTTGGATCCGTTAGTTACATCACACTGCTTTTTTTTGGTATCTCAATATCCATAAATTCCTGTATAAATACTGTACTACAGTATCCCTACACTGTCCTGCCCACCCCTCCATTGGTCACGTGATTGAACAAGGATGGCAATGCAAAGAAAACATCAATGCATTCGCTTATTTCCTTATCAATATGTCCTTAGATTCAGATCCCCTCCCTTTGTGTATCAACAGTTCATGGCAATAAACATGAAACTCCGGCCTCGTTCAGCAATGCTGTCCCCTTGACTGTCCCGTACGAGTCGTCGAGTCCCGGGCACAAAAATTTGGTCCTTACGATGCTCCGGCTTCGCTTATAACACAAATTTCAATCATGACCACTACTACTTGAAAGAAAAAATGGACCGAACCCAAATTGAAAATGCGCAGGGGGTTCGGGGGTTGCCGGAAGAAACTTTTTCCAGGCCGCGCTCTTATCACGTGACTGTAGTTGAACTCGAGGGCCTGGACTCCTGGTTTTCACCTTCGCCATCGCTACTGCTGCCACCAAACAGCACCTGGGATGGCTGGATCCTGGAGTAACGTGGATCTATCTCCCGCTGATCTCCTTACCATGTTCAACGCCTTGACTCTCTCCTTCACCTCGCCTTCGCGACGGCTGCTTGAGTCCAACCCGCGTTCAATAGATTCACACAAGTTCACGCATCACGGTACGAACCTGTGATGAGAACAAAACCTTTCACAGGTTAATGCTGCCTTGGCTGTGCCATTCCCAATCAAGTTGTCTATCACTAGCCACCGATCAAACTCAAGACTAAGAGAAGACATTCACGGTGGGAAAATGATTGGAGGCTAGAGCATAGACGCAGGAGGTTTTTCATGTACGAAGATTCAAAACACATGGATTGTGTTGGCCACTGACTTCCCTACTAGGCAGAAGGTGGGAGCACGAGACAGGCCATGGTAGAGATCCAGTGATCCCGATCCCTGTGCATGATGGAAGCAGGTACTCGGTTTTTGGCTCGTCGAACCTCTTGAGCCGTGGCTCGTTAAAATGATTTTTCGGTCTAGCTTCGGGCACACCCGTCACTAGTCATCTATTGGCACACCGTATGTCGTCAGGCCCTTCAACTAGTCCTGCCGATACCATGATAGCTGCGATCACAACAGGCGCAGTCCCAGACTCAAGCATGATCACAATCTACTCGAACCTGGAACGGTGTTCCTTAGTCAGGATCACTATAGCGCACAATTTCGCACGAGGGGTCATCCAATGACTGTCTCGAGAATCCCGTTTTGCAGGGAATGTGCAAGTACTCTCCGAGCCCTCCTTTAGAGGTCGATCGGAAGAGGATCATAATCAAGGTAATTATCTATGTCTATTATGCGACATTGGAGCTCAGGCTGATAGCATACTACAAAAGTAGTATTCAGACTCGGATCATGGAGGCTGTTTTCAAAAGTCGGTGCACCATGTAATGTGGCTCTGCTTATGACACGGTTGTTAACTGTACGTCAGACTTGCTACAGCAAGCAGCGTTGGTGAGTGGGGTGAAGTGGTTGACGGACGTGCAGACAGGGCTGGTTCAGAGGAAGGTTATTACCTGCAATCGTACAGTGGGTGTATCGCGTCCCTTTCGCTAGTTAGCCCACTAGTCTAACAAGCCCTGTGGCAGCTTTGGGCAGGATTCGCTCCTGCACAATCCAGCTAAGTTACGGTTGACTAACCTGAGCAGTAGGGCCGAGAAATCGCTACTCCCATGACCACTCAGTTTTGATCACGTTCCTCCATCGTTCTTTGACCTAACCGACTCAGTCAACATGTGATGATGGCTGAGTCTATAGGTAACATGGCGTCGCCATTGGACTGATGGTGTTGCATCCCGTTTCCTAAGTGATTTTTCTCCAAAAATCTGCTCACAAAACAGTGTCTGAAAGTACTTGTACTCCCTCGTACGTTGATGGCTTTGAGACTGACTCGGAGACGTCAAGCATGTCAGGCCTTATATCACGATAATACCAAGCATTGTGTGAATTCAAGCTGGGTCACCCGGTATTGAGCTACAAACTGCTCGGTACAAACCCCCAGGAAGCGTTGCGGTAGGCGCAACACAAGGGTGGGAAAATATGTATCCACACTCGTGTAGCTGTGGACGTACCGTAATCCGGCATTTCAGATACGTACCGCAAACTATAATTTATGATACCATGCGTGGGGAGCCCTACATCAGGAATCCTAGCATCTGATTCACACCGGCCTGAAGTTGTGCAACCGAACACCTGGGCCGTGCCTGGCAAGCGCCAAAAAAAGCCACATTATCGATTCATATTAGTAGACGTTGGCCATTTTCTGGATTCCTCAAAAAGAATGAAGAAAGGCGACAAACTATGGCAAGTATCTATAGCTCATACGGTCTATTGCCGATGGGCCCAGGAGGAAAGTTACCACTGGAGATACCAGCGGGAGCTCCACTGACACCGACCGGGCCGGCGGCCTTCACGGACAAACTCTACAACTCAGTTTCCGATACCGTTTTCCCCTTGGTTTTCCCTTCCAATACCGCACTGACGCATTTCTCAGGTTTCCATCAGATCATTCATCGCCACTTGGTACCTGGAGGCGATGCCTCACGTTTATTAATGTGTTGTCCCACTTAAAGCCTGAGAGTCTTATTCTAATCGAGCACAACGATGCCGCACCTGAGATTTTGGGACCTGACCCTTCAAGCTTCAAGCTTCAAGTTGTGACACTCTGACTCTATTCAATTACTTTCGCCACCGAAAATGTTTGATCTTCGTCAATTGCCTAACCCAGCTCATCTCTCTCAATCATGATCGCTTGATTCACTTTATTTATAGCTCCATATTGAGTTATCAATCCTATCAACAAAACAAATAATTTCCAACTTTCCGCTTGTTTTCAGGTCTCATAGATAAGTCACTGGCAGGTTCCTGGTTTCAATGTTTCATAGGTTTCCAATTTACAAAGTTTCTGCCACACATCGTTTCGAATCAACCAATATGTCGAGTTGCCTATTCAACCAAAAGGAAAGTCAATGAAGACTGGCCTGTGAGGAAAGGGTTGAACAGAGGAAGATGCATACTATTAAATCTATGACCTCAAATGGTCCCTTACTATCAATGATGAACGATCGATGAACTTGGCAGCGTATGCAGTAGGAAGGCTAAGTAAATTTGTGCGAGGCTTGCATGGGCAGGCTCGAAGAATTTGTATCAACCCTAAGCCAAAGATTACGGGCTATATATATTGTAAAATCGAATAAACACACGCTTGGCATTACATGTAGATGTAGCACGTATGAAGCCATCCATTCGTCCGCATGAGCATCGTGGCCATAAAACCTAACTAGGTCAAGCGATTGTACTAGTCATAAACTCCAAACGTGAAGAAGCCGTGTGCGATTGACACAACTCGCCCTGCTGTCCATCTGGGAGGCTGAAAATCGAGGATGACGCCGTGGACTCCAAATCTGGATGCTTCCCACTTTTGAACTCGGGCCCCAGGTCGTCGGCGATGCGAGTAGACTCGATAGAAAGTTGGTCGGAATATGAAACGGCGGAATCTCCCCTCGGCCCTGGCGTCGTCGCAAAGACCATGCGGCCAGTAGTTCTGTTCGTAAGTTGAGAGGAAGTCGGAGCACTGAAAATATTAAATGAGCCCGTCACGCAAGAGCAGTCAGTTGAACCGCGTACCCATTTGATGAACAAGTGGTGTTAGACGAGGTCGAGTAGCCAAGACGATTGGCAAGAGATGTGTACACAAGACGGTAATGTTTCCACGCTTCTTCCGCAAGGCCAAAAAACGCAAAGAAGAGGAAGGCGCACAAGACAAGCGACCATCTTGTCAACTCAAGACCAACCACTGATGGGTAGTTGTGTTTCCATACGATGCTCGGGATCTGCCGAATCACAGAATAGTGGCTGTGGACGTCAGCCCAGCTCCCCCATTTCCTTAAACCTTGCTTCACCGCGAACGAAATCCAATATGACCCCAGTGGAATTGTTCCAAGTATCTCAACAGAGGAAAGCAACATGAGGCGGATGTAGATGCTTCGATTGATGCCGGAGCCCGAAGATATGACTGGCATATCTTTGAACTGACGCTTACGTCTGTAGAGGTGATATATGTTCATCACTGTCAAAAAATGAGCTGTAAGACTGAAGGTGAAGGGTAAGGGCCGGATACTTACCGCAGTAGAAGAAAGATACGGTGCCAATCGCAACAGGCCATGCATAGAAAAGAGGGATAGCGGCTGGCGTCGATACTGTATGGTGGGCGGGCCCGTAATCCTCGAAAATAAGGTAACGTCGTCCAGATACAACGTGCTCTGCGTCACAGCCAGTTAGATAAATGGCAATGAAGAATATCGATGAGCGGAATTACGAGCTACGACCTGAAGAATTGGAATGCCAATACCAATGAGCAGATCAATGACAACGTCCCGGCGTTTCTCTTCGCGCGTCGCTCCTCCGGTGGTCACAGTCGTACACTTGTATAGGCGACGTTGAATACAGAGTGAACAAGCTGGGAGTGCGGAATTGAGCGCGATTTGAAAGCGGGTGGCTGTCGAATCCGTGAAAGGATATTCGTCAATGAACGTTTCGGGTGTAATACTCCAGGGGCGTACAGATGTCACAGTAGACCGGAGCTCTGTTGACCATGTTTTTGTTCCATACAATCGAGTCGATGCATAGTATCAAACACCCGAGACCAGTCCATGCCATGTACAAGCAAGTTCCCACATTCCGAGCTATGACGTGAATACTTAGGGCTCGTACTTCCCCTTCATAGATTATAACTGACCTTGAAAGTGCCAGTAGAAAGGGATAGCGCACATGAGGAAGCCAATGAAAGAAAATGCGGTAAAGAGCTCATTGGGGGGTGGACTTATCATGATTGCGAGTTTTCGAGTGCCAAGATCAAGCGATTGGGAGTTATAAGCAGGGGAATGAAGACCGAAAGAAAGGCGCGAATAAGTACCGTGTTCAATGCGTCTGATAAGGAACTTGAGACAGAGAAGTGACACCTCCTGGAGAGGTACTGTTCGGCAATGGGCGCTACATGTGTTAGCAATCTAGATGGATGCCTGAAGGAAATGCAGAAAAGAACATCTGCTGGGGAAACCTTCCTAGATAGGAGCGTAGTTTATAGCTGTTAAAGGCAAGCCTTGATGGACGCCCAGGAATACTTACCACAGAACAACGAAAAGGGGCGCATCAAGGAGGCTGATGTTAGTCGCTGTTTGGACGCTGTTTGGACATGTTAAGTGATGGTGGAACTTCACATTTCTGGTGACAAATGTTCGTAAGAACGTTGCCGAAAAACACGATTAGATACGTATATCTTGGAGAGTTAAATTAAGAAGCCTCTTCTCACCATTGAGTCACTATTCCTGAATATCAGCAAGGGCTCGCCGGGGCCTGAGCCATAACTTTGGAGATCCAGAGGAAAAAATGTAAGCAAATTCTAAATTTCAGGATGTTGAGACACAGCCGGCGAGTGGTCATACAACACAGGGGAGATGGTATAAGTTGATTCCGTGACCAGGTACAACCAGGGCCAACTAGTAGTCCCAGGCCCAAGGTCATATAGATCACTTCGATCTTCCTCGACCCGGGCCATTGGGTGACGGTGGGCAATCAGCGATGGTGTATGCCACATCCGTGGTTTGAAGAATGGAATCCGCTGTGATGCCGGCACGATTTTGACATTGAAAGACCGGATCATACTGCTAGTCATCAGGAAACCTGCAACAAACCATTTTCGATTTGTATGTGCTTGTACGAACTCATATAAGTCAAAAAAGCCCAATAAGTTCCAATAAGTTTCAAACGTCCAAAGTAACTTAAGTCACAAACACGAAGATAGGGATCTGTCTGGGAGTCAAACTTTGAACTCAGTCACAGGTCAGGGTTCCTTTACGGCTACTCACCATGTCACCTGATGTGGGGTACTAGTGTTACGTCCCTTACACTGACATGTATCACTACTAATATAGTAGAATCACCGGAGTTCTGAGTTCCCGTTAACCCGCTGTCACTGCTACAGTACAGTATTAGCACACTGTTCAAGGGCCAATCCGTTCTCACGCTGGACCTTTTTCAAACTTTTGATATGCCATTCGAGAGTTCGACTCCGACTCCGACTCCGACGAGTCGTTGCGGGTCATCCTCTCAGGCTCCTGGCCAGCCTACAACTTATGCCTCCTGACTCACGGGTTCTATAAAATTTGGAATAGCCTGAGCAACTTGAAGAACACTGGCAGGGAATCTGGATGTCTGGATACCATATTGAATGTACCATATGCGTTTTCCGCATATCTCAACGCCAGTGCTGGTATCCGGTGTTCGATGAGCCATGACTTTATTTCCAACTACTCTTATAGCTCTCTCCTCTTTTCGGTCTACATGAGTAATCTTCGCCTATTCTTACCTCATTTTAGTGAGTGTCCTACTTGATCCCTTACTCTGAGCCCTTTTTCTCATGTCTCTGCTTATCGCCCCGTCCTCAAACCCCCCTGTAAATTGCTGATCGGCTCACTAGCAGACGTCGAATTCATTATTCAATTGAGGATGGTGGTTTTGGGATGCCGTTAGCTTGCGTAACTCAAACTCTCCGTCGTGGTTCGGTGCGTGTCCTGCATCCTGATTGAGATTCTTCTCTTCTTGGAAATTTAACGCAGGATAAACTTAAGAGAATCTCGGGCACGGAATGGCGAAATAGAGATCTAGTCGTCTTCCAAACGTGGGAGTACAGCCTAGCTTCATCTGTGATTTCTGACTATTAGATGAATTCCACTCAGTTAAACATCGATGCTTATGAACTTGAGAGAGGTAGCTAAGACCGTGATAATCTCTGCTCCAGGGTATATGAAGGGCTGCGAATTCGCAGCTATGTCCCCATCGTCATCGCGTCATGCCCTGTCTTCGATCTTCTTCCTCGTTGTGGTCCGCTCAGCTGTCATTTTTGTTACTGCTGTTGTGTGGGTGTCATCCGGGGTGTCGATATTGAGGATTCTGGGGGAGTTGATGTCGAGGTTAGTAGAAGCGTTGTGTGTGTCGGGTGGCGGCGATGGGCTGTAGATGGCCGGGCCCGGGGAGTTCTGAAGAGTTGTTGGGGGACCGACACTCGTACCCCTCGAAACGCAAGGTATAGAAAAAGCCAAAAAAAAAAAAGGTTCCCAGGTTCACCCCACAGAGAGACAATGTTGAGGAAAATTTTCTGTGAGTTGATTCATCAGGGTGTGTGGTTTCATCGAAACGGCTTTCTGAGAGTTCTGAAAAAACACGCTGGAATGGGGGATAAAGGACAGGCGGGGAGAGAGCCTGAGGCCAGAGGAGAGGCACGTGAGCACGTTGTTAGACCGCTGATGTTGGAGGAACAGGGGTTTTTGACGCGAAACCACGACTCGACTGCCAGAACACGCCCCTGCAACGCGGACAGTATACGTCGAAGCAGACTGCAGTAGCTCTTAGCGTAGTCCTTTCTGCCTCAACCTCAATCTAGCCTTAGGTATCTCGGTTCGGACGAAGTCAATCATGATTCATGACATGTCAAACTCGAACTAACTTAGCTTGAAACGAGTGTGAGTGCCATGGATATTTCCGGTATTCTTATATTCACACTGGCATTGTTTGCGGCGGCCGTCAGGGCCGTGTCTCTATCGTGGAGGCATCCGCAGTTCTCACGTCCCTGTACATGACTTCTGATCTAGAACGAAAAACCTCGGTCAGTTTGCCCCACCGTGACGGTGGTGTTGTATCGCTCTTTGGTGGCGAGAAAGAAGGAGGGAACTTGGGAGGGAAGGATCATATGGGCAGAGACACTCGGGCATGAACAAAGGGTGCATCCCTGAGCTCAATACAAGGGAGATGTCAAGGCATCCTTATATCAATATATTCCCAATATTAACAGTTCGCAGCAATAAAACACAAAACACAAAACTGTGGCCTTATAGAACTTGAAGTTCATCGTTTGCTGAGGGAGGTTGTGTTAGTGTGAAATTGCAATGCTGTCCCATCCGAGTCTCTATACGCGTCCCAACAGTTTGGTCCTTCAAGCTTCAAGAATTACCGCTCTGATTTCACTTGGAGCGAAACCGAATTGAAAGGGTTTCGGGAGTTGCCGGATAGGCGAAGTAGTGAGGTCGTACAGTCGCGGCAACGTTCCATACAGATCAGCACAGGCAATGGACACCTTGTGTCTCCTTTGTGAAGGAGTGCTACCAGAATCGTGTCTTTTTTCTGGCTCACTTGTCCTTTCCTTCTTCCGCCAAAGCAACAAAATGTACGTCTTCTTTCAAGACTTCTTTATCACAAAACTCACCACGTGGCATACGACTCAGACCGCTGCGTGGACTTGTGTCCCCTGACTACCCTTCTTCCCTGGTGCATGCATGTAGCGATAGTTTATTCCGATCTGGGCCACAAAATGAGGTCCGGAAACCTTTTACATTTTGCTTAAAATGACCCTCAGCTAGCCCCGCATACCATCTGTCATTTCCCACATACTACCTCTCGCATTTTTTCACCATAAGTTTGTAAACAATCTCAAAGTGGGGAGAGTGAGGGAGATGTAGTTGTACTCTAACCATGCTCCATGACGCTGTGCGCACCGCCCCCTGTTAGAACTCACACATAAGCAATGCTAGTGCGTGTCTAGGCGCAGCGTGCTCTAACGTTATCTTAATATCTTTCCGAGGACACAGCCACGGCTGCCGTCATTCCCCTCTTCCCCCACAGAGCCAAAACTTTCCACGATATGCTCGTACCACAACGACCATGTCCCAAATTCTCACTGCCACCGATGCAACCTTGCGCTTTCAACACGTTTACGATAAGGCTTTGGAGGAGTACAAGAAGACGACCAAGAAAGACCTTACCTCTCATGCACTATTCTCCCGGCTTAATACATGTGATTCTGCCGATGCTATTCTTGCTGTCCTTCGAAGCCAAATCCGCGAATTTGGTCAATCTACGAATAGCAATGATAGGTTGACAAAGTGGCTCGATCCTGTCGTGCATGTCCTCTACACTTTTTCTGCAACAATTGGTGCCAGTGTCGGTGGGGTAGGCCCTGGTTCTTCAAGTTGTAGGTGATCAGTACACTGATACCCATCATGCAGGTATATCCTCCTGCAAATGCAGTGTTCACAGGAATTGCCATCCTCCTCTCAGTGAGCCCCTTTCCTTTTTGTTTGTGACACCAACTGAAAGTATCTTAGTCGGTTAAGGCTGTTCGTACTAGTCATGGAATACTCGCCGACCTCTTCGAGAGGATAGAGAATTTCATCCAACGTCTTGAGGCTTATGTTGAAGTACCCGAGATTGCGCCATTGACAGATATCATCACCAAGGTGATGGCTGAAGTTCTTTCCATCCTTGCAATCGCGACAAACGAGATTGAGCGGGGAGTAGCCAGTGAGTTTACATGGTGATGAATGACCGCAATTCCCCTCACGGGTATTTAAGAAACGTTCCTCAACAAGTTGGTAGGAAGAACCGACATCGAGGATGCGCTTCGTCGGCTGGACAAGCTGACGCAAGACGAAATTCGGATGGTAGCCGCTCAAAGTCTGAAGGCCGCACACGGGATCGATGACAGAATGGTAGGAATGAGTAGCGAGGTGCAGGCGGTCGGCGACAAAGTGGAGGGTGTCCAGGAGAAACTGAGGGTCGTCGGCGAACAAATGCATAGGGTTCTCAACAGTACGTAAATTCGATTCATCTAGCCATCGGCAACATCCTAAGATTTTGCTCTAGGTGGTGAGGAGACGAGGCTAACAATTCAACAAATGACAAACGATGTTTGCGATCTGAGCCGTTCGTGATCTCTTCGCAAGTCTGTAACCGTGGAGTCTCACTCGCCATTACAGGAGACCAATTACGACAGAAAGTTAAGGAATGGCTTTCTCCACCAGACCCTTCAGTGAATTTCAACACTGCGAGCGAATCTCAACATGAAGGCACTGGGCTGTGGTTCACTCAAGGGAGCATGTTCACGGAATGGAAACAATCTGGATCCTTACTGTGGATCCATGGAAATCGTACGTTTTCCCACCCTTCTCGCCTGTTGTCGCTGACGCACGTCCTAGCGGGCTCTGGAAAGAGTGTTCTTTGGTATTTCCCCCATCCCAATCTCGGGGTTTCCAAGGTAGCTTACAATCTGGAACATCGACCAGCTCTGCATCATCAAAGATCTCAAAAGCGTCCCCAACAAAGCGCCCATTGCTTACTTTTTTTTCGACTTCAAGGATGCTAGAAAGCAGGACGTCCGCGCATTACTGTCGTCACTTTTGATCCAGATATGCGGACAATCCGCCCCATGTTGCGACATTCTGAGAGGCTTATATTCGAGACATGATAAGGGCTCGCATCAACCGAGTGTTGGTGCACTCATACAATGTCTCGAGGATATGGTAAAGATTGCGGAGAATGTGCCCATATACCTTGTCGTAGATGCAGTGGACGAATGTCCTGATCGCGGGATGCCGTCATCACGTGGAAAGGTCTTGGAGTTGCTGAAGCACCTTGTCGAAAGGATCTCCAAAATTTGCGTCTCTGCATTTCCAGTCGCCCAGAGATAGACATCCGGACTGTTCTTAATCCCTTGACGTCTACTTGCATATCCCTTCACAAACAAGGTGGACAATCGAAGGATATCATCGACTACATTATTTCCGTCGTTCACTCGGATGGAAAGATGAAGAATTGGCGAGATGAAGATCGGGAGTTGGTAATCAAGTCACTCTCAGACAGGGCCGGTGGAATGTGAGGACCTTGTCTCTTCACATCAAAAAGCTTGTTAATTCATTCGACAGGTTTCGTTGGGTTTATTGTCAAGTAGAATCTCTACGCCGCTGTCTCGCAAGGAACGTGCGAAGTACTCTTGAAGCACTGCCGTCTACCCTCGATGACACGTATATGAGGATACTACAAGAGATTCCCGAGGAGAATAGAGATGACGCCCATCGATTGTTGCAATGTCTCACTGTAGCGATTCGCCCTCTTCGTGTGGCAGAACTCGCCGAAGTACTTGCGATCGACTTTCCCGAACGGGGGATCCCGAAGCTAAGGAGGATTGGCGGTGGGAAGACGAAGAACAAGCTGTTTTTCTGGCTTGTTCCAGCCTAATATCCATAGTTGACGACTGGGACCGTCGAGTGGTTCAGTTTTCTCACTTCTCCGTTAAGGAGTTCCTCACCTCGGATCGGCTCGCCGCCTTACCGGCGGCCTCGCGTTTTCACATTCTCCCCGAACCTGCGCACACAGTCATGGCCCAAGCGTGTCTCGGCGTTCTGATTCGGTTAGGACGCGACACCACTTGAGGATATCAAGAACTTTCCTTTGGCCAACTACGCCGCTGATTGGTGGCCCGAACATGTCGAGTTCGAGAATGTGACATCACACATAGGGGATGTGCTCGACATTTCCTTGACGCAGACAAACCCCATTTTTCTACCTCGCTCAGGATACAGTCGGCATCTTTCTTGTACATTCTCCCGGATCCATTATACTACTTCGCGCAAGACGGACTCCTTGCCTTGGCGCAATTCATCATCTCGAAGCGTCCCGAGGCAATAGTCTTCTCCTATGGTGAATTCGGCACACCGTTGCACGCGCTTCGGCCAATGGACAGTTCGAAGCTGCACGGTTATTACTCGACCACTGTGTAGACGTGGACATTCAGAACAACCGTGGTGAGACTCCGTTGCATTTGGCATCGAACTTCTCGGAGTACGACATTTGCCTGTTGCTGCTTGAACATGGCGCAGATGCGGACTCCGTCGACCATGGGGCATGACACCACTCGACTCGGTGATCTACTCTGAAAATGGTAAATACGAATGGCTCGATATCACCGTCCGCGGTTATTATTGGAACGTGGGTGGGAATGGCCGGCCTGCTCGACCGCAATCCGTTCGTGCTACATTTGCAGCATTCTCAAAAAAGCCCCAACTTGCCCGGCTGCTACTCGAGTATGGCGCAGATCTCCACATGCCCAATATGGAGGGCCAGACACCACTTCACGTCGCGGCAGACTCTGGGTGTTTAGCCAGTATACAGCTATTCCTGGAGTATGGCGCGAGTGTTGATGCACGGATGACAACAACGCGACTCCGTTGGATATTGCAGTACGCAATGAAAGGTGTGACACTGCGCGGCTACTGCTCCAATGGGGTGCAAACGTCGATGTGCGGACCACGGCCAGACACCACTACACCATGCGTCGCAGGGCGGCTATTGCGAAATCATGGAGTTATTACTGGAACATGGTGCGGATGTGATGGCTCGGGATAATGAGCACTCAACTCCGCTCCATTTGGCAGCATTTGAAGGTCGAGTTAGTGCTACGTGGCTGCTGCTCGAGCATGGCTCGAAGGTTCATGTACAGAACAACAAAGGAGAGACACCATTCCAGGTTGCCTCGGCAAGAGGACATAGTGAGGTGGCGCAGATGTTGGTGGACCATGTTCACACAACCATTAAAGATTGTACTGTCGTAGAATAACTCCAAGATTCCTGTCTCCTTTTCCCATCTACCTCTACTGTCGTGTCTGCGTTGGGGTTGAAATGGCGGAACCATCCTTCCAGAGGATTACGCTTTATTACAGGGCTACAGTAGACAGACCGTTAAACTGAACGAATAGATATGTACGTGTATATCGCGTGATCGACCGCTATGGCCGTATAAGTGTGATGATGTTGGGACTATGATGCTAGTAATAGGCGACAAGTTCAGAACATCGATCGAACACGTAGATGTTCACTGTATGATAGTGTCGGCCATATCAGACTCTTGAGGTGGAACCGAACTCCAAAGTGGCTATAGTCGGTCGATGTGACTGGCCCTGTGATCCATCTGCAAGGTCAAACAGACGATGATGATGCAGTGAGCTCAGAAGTTGAAACTTGTTCAATTCTGTACCCGGATCTTAGATCGCTAGCGATACAAATAGACGGGATAGAAAGTTGGTCTGAGAATGAAATTCCGGAATCTCGCCTTGTTCCTGGATTCGCCGAGAAGATCATGACGCCAGTCGCTTTATTGTTCAAATGAGGGGAAGTCGAAGCCCTGAAATTAGATGAGCCCCGGAGCCCGTCATTCAAGAATAGTCCGATGGATTACGTACTCATGCGGTGAGTTAGATGAGGTTGATAGTAAGTAGCCGACACGACAGGCAAGAGCTGTGTAGACGAGACGATAATGCCTCCGCGCTTCTTTCGCGAACCCGAAAAATGCAAAGAAGAGGAAGGCGCACAGGACGACGGTCCATCTGAACAACTCGAGAGAGAGAACGACTTTGGAGTTGTTCTTCCACACGATGTTCGGAATCTGCTCAATGTGAGAATAATCGCTGTGGATTTGGGCCCAGCTCCTCCATTTTTGTATACCAAACCTGATATCGAATACAATCCAAAATGACCCTAGTGGAATAGTCCCGAGAATCTCGATTGAGGAAAGCACCATGAGGCGGATGTAGAGGCTTCGATCGAATTCAGAGCTGGAAGATACCATATCTGTTGACTGTCGCTGACGCATGTAGAGGTGATAGATATTCATCACTGTCGAAAAATGAGCTGCAGGATTGAAGGCCGTGGGAAAGAACAGATGCTTACCACAGTAGACGAGAGACACGGCGCCAATCGCAACAGGCCATGCGGAGAAGAGAGGAAAAGTGGCTGGCGTCACTAACGTGGCGTGGGCGGGCCCGAAGTCCTCAAAAAGAACATAGCGTTCTCCCGATACAACGTACTCTGCATCGCATCCATTTAGATAAACGATTATGAAGAGGATCGCCGAGAGTAATCACCAGCTACAATCTGGAGAATTGGAATCCCAAGACAAATGAACAGATCAGCGATGATTGCATGACGTCTCTCTGCGCGCGTCGCTATTTTGGCCGTCATAGTCGAAAACTTGTAGAGCCGACGCTGAATGCAAAGCGAGCAAGCTGGGATTGCGGCGTTGAGTGCGACTTGAAAGCGACTCGCTGTCAGGTCCATTAGTTAGCCTCCCGGAAGCAACGCATCGGGACCTGCCGATGTCACAGTAGACCGGAGCTCTGTTGATCATGTTTTTGTTCCATACGATTGAGTCAATGCAGAGTATGAGACACCCGAGACCTGTCCATGCCATATACATGCAAGTTCCCGTGTTCCGAGCTATGAGGTGAATACTTGAAACTTCGTACCGCAAGAATTCATATATTGCAACTGACCTTTGAAGTGCCAGTAGAAAGGGATGGCACACATGACGAAGCCAATAAAAGAAAATACAGTAAAGACCTCATTGGGAGGTGGACCCATTGAGGTTTTGGAGTGTCAAGTCAAACGATTGCCAGTGGGAGTTTTTACCAGGGAGATGGAATGGGCACTTGAATGGAAACCAAATCTCTACTGGTGAATCAACAGCAGAGTGGTAGAAAGGGACGTGAGTGTGTGGGGCATGGGATTCATCCCACAAGAGGTTTAAGATGTAGAAGTGACGCCACAGAACTTGAAGTGACAAACGGACGTACCTGAATACCGGAATCTAAGTGGATGCCAGGGTCAATAATTACAGCGTTGCCACCGTGACCGCGCTTAGTATGCCGCGGAGCGCTTGACCCCAACCGGGTGCTAAGCCCACAGGCGCGCTCTCTTTGCTATCCTCATGTTTTTTTTTCTTTAAGTGTACACTTATATTCCGCAATTACTACAAAGACGCTGTCCACATACCCACGGGATTGGGGGGGGAGGGTGTGGGGCGGTAGCGTTGGGCTCGAAGCGAAGACGCCGTGTTTTTCGGGGCGACCTGTTTGGCTTGCTTGAAGGCGGCATTCCCGCATACAGTAGAAAACGGTCGTTGTGACCGACTCTGCCAAATATGGATATTTTTGTAAAATGAAGCAGTTGATGGAAACTGTACTGTACTCTGCTCCGCAGCTGCAATTGAAATAAAAGGGGCGTGAACGAGGATTGCTTTGTCCTGTCAAGGAACAATGCCAATAGACTAGATGAATACCCAAGGCCAAGGCGGCTCCTCCATTAGTAGCACACGTATGTCCTCGCTGAGATTGTTTAGTTTGTCCAAAAGGGTCTCAAAGTGTTCTTCGACGAGCTGCAACTCCAGCTTGTGTGATATATCTGGGGGGATGGATCGATGAGCCTAGAGCGAGGAAGGGAAGCGATGCGCGACAATCATGCACCAGATGGGTTGCTCCCGCGGTGGCGAGAAATCACCTCAGAGGCTCAGCGCTCAGAGACAAGGCCCAGTGATAAAGTCGGTCACACGATGCTTTGTGTGAGATAGCGGGAAGTGCGGGAACATTGGGTCATCGAGCTACGTAAAAGGGAACAGGACGAACATACCCCATGGACGAGGTCATGAGAAGCAGATGAGAACAAGACAAGGACTCAGCATCCTCCTTTGACTTTGGCCTTTCTCTGACGAAGATGGCCTGCTTACTAATCTTCCCTTGATTAGCGGCGCAGCCGCTCAAGCACTCAGCACCATCGAACCGCATTCCATTCTTTCGAGTTTTAAACGAACTTAAGGCACTGGCGACTCGTAGTCTCACTGGCAGCCTGCAACAGAAAACCATTACTCTGACACCGTGGTACTAAACATAGAACTGCTATCTCCTGTGATAGAAAAGTCGGCACATGAGATCACGACAGAGACCGTTGCGTCTCCAATCCGAGGGAATATAGCCGATTTGCAGTCTGAAACAGGATATCTTTTGCCGCCTGATAGCTTCGTTCTCGCTAAGCTCGCCTGCTTTGACGGCGTCTTGCATGACCTGGCCACAAAATCGCTTTAGCATTCTCCGCAGAACCTGGAGTAAGCTCACCGAGGAAAGGGCTCGGCGTGCCTGTATGCTGCCGAGGTAGTATGTCTCCGGCCACCAATGTCCGTCACCTGTGGGCGTTTTAAGCTGAACTCTTAACTATCCCATCTCACTGACGTAGCGAGCTGGAGTGACTCACTTGACCACATCACCTTGTTCGTTGGTGCCAGCTCCAGCACCTGCCGAATAAGCGTCACTTGTCCACACCCTGAGACCATTGGAAACACCTCGCCAATGTCAAGATACACATTCTTGTACATAGCGGTGAGGTATCCCGCCTCGCGCATGTATGGGTAGCTAGCGTGCAGTAATACGAAATTAGTCTGAGGGTGTGCTGCGATGAGTGGTTGTAGATGGGCCGGGCTCGCACGCGTCAACGTGATATCTGCATCTCCAAGACCGGTATGGAACTGCACTGAGGGGAGCGGTGGACACGAAAAAAAAAAGGCGTTTGTATGCGTAGAAAACAAAGACGAAAAGCATCATACCAGGTTTACCGTGTTCAGCGGCCACCTCGATAGTTGTCCGCACGACGAGATCATTCAAAGCCTTATCTGCCAACCGTAAGGGGGTGTTGGTCCCCACACCAAAGCGCAAGCTTGCAACGTTCATGGCTTCGACTTCTGCGTCCATATTAGGAACGACTGACACGTCCAATCCAGTACGATAACAGACGACAGACTTGAAGCCAGCCACGTCCGGGTCTTTTGCGGTTGCCTCCAAACGCGCACGCAGCACTTCAGAAAATTTGGTCAAAAGATATAAACCTTGATCAGGGGCAAGGGCAAGGTGCTCCATTCGAAGAAGTTCTTCGAGAATTTCCTATATGGACACGTTTGGATCTGGGTTCCACGCGGTGTGATAAACTGTACCTCGGCCACGACTTCCACACGTACAATTCGCCGTGTGGACTTGTTGTATATCTGTCGTGCCATCGGAACCCTCTGCCATCTTCTTCACTCCACCAAGCCCGTCATCGATGAGGATGCATTGTATCTTGGCTTTTTCGAAGCACAGCCTGCATAATTCGTCGTAACTGCGCCCGGCGCGGTTCTTCTTTACGTCGTCCCATGAAGCGTGAGGTGGAAGGCCGTACAGCTCAGCCAGGTCTCTCCTCGCAGTACTGTGAGCTAGAGTGTAGACGGCATCTTCAAGGGCTGCGCCCTTTGCCTCGGATGTGAGGCCTTCAAATGCTAACAGATCACGGTTTCCGGCAGTCAAAAGCGGGTGAGCATGGTTGTCGATAGCCGGGTGCTCACGGATGATATCAACAAGACAAGCCATACAGTAACTTAAGACTGGCGGTGCATGTGATGCGTGAGAAGAAAGTTGGCACGGGGTCAGGCACATCTTATCAGATCGCTTTATCGTTCGCCAAGAGCCTTGACAAGATGCCTGTCACTTTGAACGATCTCGAAACAGCTGTACGTGCCGCGATCCAAGTTACTCACATGGACGTAGAGGACAAGTCGGACGGTTGTGGAAACAGCTATTTTGTTCTCATCGTCAGCAAGGTGGTGGACATGGACATACTATATATTCTACGAGTATTGACCACTGACACACTCATCTACGTCATGCTTTTATTTTTCGCCTAGGAATTTGAAGGAAAGACGACGCTCGCGCGACACAGAATGGGTATAATATACCTATTTTCTGTTGTTTCACCCTGCTCATGCTTTCATCTGTAACAGTAAACGAAGCGCTCAAGGAGCAACTCCCTGAGATTCACGCGTTCACGCAGGTATGTAACACCCATCGCTCGACTCTTCCATTCGGCACTGAGGTGTTGTCTCTCGAAGAAAACGTTGACCCCACAACAATGGGAAGATGCCCAAAAGGGATCAAATGGAGCCTGATGCTTGGGATCCCAACATAGCGCGTGCATGCGTCCGGGGAAGACAACTTGGTGGCATTTATTGGGGGGGGGAGACTGAAATGCATCGCGACATTGTACAAAATAAAGGCGAGCCTGGTTCGGGTTGCGCCTGCGCTGGTGCAAGGGCATGCTGTACTGTAATCTGCTTCGCCGATAGAATATCTTTGTTCTGGAACGGAACTCAATTTGATGAGTCACAATTAGCACCGCAAAGCCCATGCAGGCCTAGGTTGAAACCATAAGAGGGCGAGTCCGCCAGCCTTCTTTCCAACAGTGATATTGTGACGTAGCAGATCACATTACTACAACCTGAGATTCATGACGATGTCCTAAACGGCAAACTCTAGACAAGGTCGGAAACTCGTCATTGAATTATGGCTGAGGAGTCTTTGATATAATTTGATTGTTGTCAGTGTACTACTGCTGCTGATGTTGCTGTTGTTGCTGCTACTGTTACGATTACTACTCGAAGGAGTCAGGCTTGGACGGTTCGATAGAGGGTGAAAGGTGAAACCATGCGAGAGAAAGAGTGAGAGTAAAAGCGAAGAAGAGAGGAGAGGAAGGAGAGGAGAGGAAATTGGGTTTTTGCCAGGAGGGGAAAAGATGCGAGATGGATTGCAGGGAGAGATGAAAAATTGCTGCAAAAAAAAGCTATGTGCATGCAGAGGCGGCCATGGGGTGCAATTGCATATGCTACTGTAATTGGAAAAAAAAAAAAGAAGAGGAACGACAAAACCCTGGTTTTCCCCTCATCGTATGTAGGCGTCCATCCGACAACAATAATGATCAGGCGCCATTGTGCGGCGACGTCGGCGATCCATGCACAAACGGACTCTGCGCCGCCGAAAAAAAGTGATTCGCTGCCGCAGGATGCCACTGCGGATCCGGAACGCCAGCACCAATTACCCCGACGCCGACGCCTAGACCGGCACCACCCCACATCGGACCCCCTACGAGTGGTGGTCCTGGGGGAGGCGGCAGTGGTGTCTGGCGCACGCCGAGCCCGAGTCCAAACCCTGGGGGTAGCGGTGGCTGTTGCTGCTGCGGTGCCTGCTGCGGCTGTTGCTGCTGTTGGGGTTGGGGTTGTCCGGCGGCTCCCCAGGGAGAAGTGCCATTGACGGCGCGTGGCGAGCCGAATCCGCCCCAGGTATGAGGCGCACTTACCCCTACCCCTACCCCCATGCCAACGCCGACGCCAACGCCCGGGTTGCGGCGGTCTGACATAATCTCGTCGTCTTCGGCCGCGAGCGCAGATGAACCGAGCACGACGCCTTTAGGACTGGGCGAACGGCGCACGGGGGATGCAGTGGACACAGAGGTTGACGACACGGACGTAGTCGAGGGCGGTGTAGTCGCCCCGCTAGTGCTCGGCCGTGCGATGGGCGCAATTGGTGCAACAGGACGTCCGATAGGGCCGACGTCCGGCGCTGGGGTCGCACTGGCGTTGTTCGAGCTCGGCCGGCGTCCCGTGCGTGGGGGAAGTCCTGAGTTCGGTGGGCCAATGGGGGCAGGAGGGCGGGAGAAAGACATGTCAAACGGGCCACGCGCAGGAGCGGTTCCCGGTGGAGCTGGGAAACCAGGTGGAAGCGCTGATGGAGCAAGCGGTGGCTGAACTGGTGGAGCAAACGAAGGGCCAGGAACGCCGAAAGGCGCCGCGGGAGGTGCAAATCCACGCGGTGGTCCGTTGGGCGAAAACAGTGGGGATGGGTGGGGCGGTGGTATCGGGGGGAGTTGCGGTGTGACGGGTTGTAGAGGTTGGGGTGTCGGTGGGACGGCCATCGGTTGGCGCGAGGGCTGAGGAGGCTGTGGCTGGGATTGAGGTTGTGAACCAGAAAGAGGCTGCACTTGAGACTGAGACGGCGCGCGTGATGCTACAGGTGACGGTGTAATGGAGGTCTGAAGTGATTGAGGCTGGGACTTGATCGTGATCTTCTTGAAAGGAACTGCGTTATTGGGGGAGCGCTGTGAACTCGATCCGGAAGGCACAGCGTTGCGAGGTGACGTGGGGATGCGAAGGGAATTCTTAGTGGCATGGCCAGTGGAGGTAGCGTTCGCGACTGAGCGCTGTTGTTGCTGTTCGCGCTCTTTGTTAGCAGTACGCTCCTTGGCATCTTTCTCTTCGCGTGCCTTGCGCTCCCTCTCTTCGCGCTCTTCTCGTTCCTTCTTTGCTGTTGCGCGTTCGGCTGCCAGCTTTGCCTCGCGCTCCTCCTTAGCCTTGCGCTCCCGCTCTTCTTTTTCTCGGCGCTCAGCCTTGACACGCTCATCCCTTTCTCGACGTTTCCGCTCTCGTTCTGCCTCGCGCTCCTTGTCTTCCGCAGCCCGCCGTCGGCGTTCCTCCTCCTTGCGCGCTCTTTCTTCGTCAGCCTGCTTTCGGGCCGCCTCTCGTCGTGCCTTTTCCTCTTCCCGTTTCTTCTTCTGCGTCGCTTCGAGCTGAGCCTGCTTTTCCTTAAAGGCGGCTTCCTCGGCCGCCTTTTCGGCCGCTCGTTGCGCGCGCTCTTCCTCCTTTGCTTGTTTCTGCTGCCTGCTCGCGCGATCGTGGTCACAAAGGGGAAAAGCCAAAGAGAGAAATGAAAGGAGTACGGACCGCCGCTTGTCCTTCTTTTTCTGGTTCTCCTTAGCTCGGCGGGCCTCACGGTCCTTGGACGCTTTATCTTCGTCCTCTAGCTCGCGAAGCAGCTGCATCTGGCGTTCCTGCGCGATCTTTTCGCGGTACGCCTGGAGCACCCGTTGCTCGAACATGCGTGCGGCAAAGATGGAAAACATGCGTTTGCCCTCTTCCATCTTTTGATCCTCGGTAAGTGCCTGCGCATATGAGCATCGTCACAGGGTAGAGTGGAAATGATATGACAGACCTCTTCCTCGTCGTCATCGTCGTCCTCTTCATCATCTTCGTCGTCATCATCGTCATCGTCGTCATCACCTTCTTCATCGTCCGCATCGCTCTCTTCTTCAAGGTCCTGGGCCGCTTGCTGCTCGCGCTGCATGCGTCGCTCAGCAAGTTGCTCCATCATCTCGAGGAACTTTTGCCCATCGTTCTTGAGAAGGTCATCTGCAACGGTGAGAATATTGCCTACCAGTATAGGATAGCACGTGAGCAAGGTCGCACACGACCCACACAATGTTAAAAAATTTGCCCACGCACCGGTGACGGCTAAACTGTTCCCGAAATTGAACAGTCCATCACCGTTGGCGACCTTCCCATTTGGCGCAGCTCGACGATCACGATTACCGTGAGTGCGAACACCAGCACGAGTCTTGGCTGAAGGTACTTCATCAGGATCATCCTCCTCGGGATCGTCATCTTCCTCATCGTCTTCCTCATCTTCCTCATCCTCTTCATATTCCTCGTCCTCTTCGTATTCCTCATCGTCCTGCTCATCGTCATCAAATTCGCTCCCCTGAGGAGGTTTGCCAGATTTTCGGCCGTTGACTTGAGGTGGATGAGATTGAGGTTGCTTTGCAGACCCTCGCGTGCTACGCGGTGCGCTGACAAAGGCACCACTCTGGTCTACCTCGACGGAACCAGGAAATGGTCCGGGACCGGGGGGCGGAGGGTGGGCGCCGCCGGAGGCTACGTAGCGCTGCTGGATGTTCGCGTATTGCTCTAGCTCATCGTAATAGGCATCGTACAGTACCTCGAGTTCTTCTTCGATGGCACTCCTAATAAAAGGTGGCACGCGGAGGAGCCCAGACATCAGCAATCGGATTTCTGGAAAAAAGGGTAAAATGGAGTTGGGGACGGACCGCTTTCGACCACAGACAGCACAGGTGCAGCTATGACGCTGCTGCTCTTTCATTTTTTTGAGGACGGCTTCTTTCTCCACTTTGACGAGGTTTCGTCGTTCTTCCTCGCCAAGGCCGAGCCAGAATTCCTTGATGCGTTCACGCTCCTCTGTTGAGCTCGTGCTCCATATCTTGTTGTTGAAATTTGTATTATTTCGAGATGATGGGGTTTGACTTGACGGCGGTCGGTGTTTCTGGGTTTGTGAAGTATTTGAAGAGGGTGGCGATGGATGGTGATGAGGATGTGTGTGAGGATAAGGTTGAGGTTGGAGGGGTGCTTTTGAAGCTGCCCTGTGGAACGGGTGGTAGGAGAGGAGGTGTTAGTTTTCTGCTGATTGGTTGTCGTTGTCGAAGTGGTGGTGGTAGAGGTGGTGGTAGTGGTGGTAGTGGTAGCGGTCGCGGAGGTCGGATGGGGAAAATAGTTCATTGGTTGTTTGCCTTGAGCTCTAGAAGAAGGTTGTCTTGTCTGCGAGGGCATATTGAGTGAGGCTACTTTAGCCTTCTTTGCTGCTGCTCTCGCTGCCGCTGCCGCCGCTACTGCTGCTGCTTCTGCCTTTGGCAGTAAATCGCTGACGACCGAACTGGTCAGCAACTTTCGATCCGACGTGGGAATTTCCCGGTCTCGGCTTCCCACTCCATCACCCGTGCCCGTTCTCCTCCTTCTACCTCGGCTTCGGCCCGTATCTTCACCAGACTTGGTATCCCTTCCCGGCTCTCCCTCCGCCTCCTCCGAGTCAGACGGTTCAGATCTAGACTGTGACCGTTCCTCCTCTTCCCCTCCTTCGCTTTTAGTCACCTCTGCAACCCCAACACCTACCCCAATTATCCCATTCTCTTCTCCTTGTTGTTCAAGTGCCGCCGTGAACGCCGCATCCGCAAAGAATGAGGGATCTACCGGTAGCGACATGTCTCCTTGCCATCCCGCTACCACCCCTCCTGCTTCTCGCTCGGACCCGTCACCGGCGACGACCTGGCCCGACACACGGCCTTCGCCTTGTTCGCCTGTCTGCACCATTTGCTGTGCAATTGCGTACATAGCCTGCGCCTTAGCCCGCTCGTTACCACTCGCAGCATGCAATGGCGGAGAGAGGGAGGCTGTCCGTACAAAGTTGCGAATGTGCGCTGGCAGCGCTGCCCAATACGCGCCATCGGGCCGTAGCCCACCTCCACCCGCATCCATCCTCTGATACAGCTCGTTCGCAGTCGCTAGCAGCTCCGCCTGTGCCGCCGCCGTCGGGTCTGTACCCGCAACACCGAAATTGTTGCCGACGCCGCCACCGCCGTTTGCTGCTGCGCGCGGTGCTTCGAGCACCGCAGCTATAGCTTCGGCGAGCCCTTCATCGGGAGCTGGTAGCGTCCCAAAGTCGAGAGTTTCGCTCGGGGCTAGGGCATCAACGTCGTCGGGGCGAGGTTTCGCAGACGCCCGTTTCTTCTTCTTGTTCTTCTTGCCGTGTGATTCTGACATAGTGGTGGCGACAGGCGGGGATGGGTAAGATGCGGCGCTAATGTTCTGCTTCCCAGCCGCCATCTTCTCCTAACGTGTATGTCTTTGCGCTTTCTTCTCTTTGTCTGCTGGCCTTGTTGCCTCGACAAATTTCGATCAATACAACCTGCGTATATGCCCTGACTGTTAGCGATGCCTTGATGCGGCAGTAGCTAAAATAATATTGTGCATTTATGTGGGCTTACCGAACGTCGATCAGCTAGAAGGTGGTGTAGTTAAGCAAAGATGTGAAGCCCCAGAATGAAAGCACGATTCTGCCAAGCGCCCATCAAGCCGGCGAATCCGCCCTCCCACACCTCCGGACCGTACCGGCGGCCCGATTCCCAAATTCGGAGTCTAGAGATGTGGCAGACGACCATAAGTTATAACTTATTCTGTGCATTGTCCCCGACCACAGCGCTTTTACTTTACGATCAGCCGCGTACTCTGATTTTCGTTCAGCTCTGTGACTGTAACCGATATCATCCATCCCCCGAATGACCCCTGATGGCTTAGAGGGCAGATTGCAATATAATGCCCAGTTGCCCACATCAATGCGATTCCATGAAATCGTGTATCTCGAGTTTTGTTTTACTCAGATGGCATCTTGCAATTCAATGCCTCTGCGGCTGTGACCGTTTCTAGATCCTTTGCGTGCTGTCGTGCTGTGATACTGTATATGTTCCAAGATCTTATCTTCCCGGCGTAAAGTACGTAACAGCAACCATCGCTATTCTTCACTGAGACACTTGGATAATGCTAATTGCTCTGGCTTGCATGAGATGGGGATGTTATGTGCGGGACACATATGCCCAAACACTTACTTAGCGTCAGAACCAGGGACACGTAGACGTCATTGTTTCAATCGACAAACAGACACTCGAAGTCATGGTGGAATCCGAGTCCCAGCCAGTTGAAACACGTGCACAGAGTAAATCCACGTTGTGCAGAGCAGACGTTGTCACCGTTTATTTTTTAACTTCATGGTGACACAGGTGTATTTTGTATGTGTATTCGGTATTTTTATCACAGTATTGAAACGTGTCCCTGGGACGAGACCCGCTCTCTGGTTCCGACTCCGGTCGCGTGGCGGTGCTTCCGGCAGCCTCCCGCAGCACTGACCTTAGTCGGGTAAGTGACGCAAACAACTTTCAAGACGGCCACCATCGACGACGACAGTCAGGACACCACCGTTCCTTGGGAACTACACCTATAATATCCTAATTACGACGAGAGTGGCACCTCGTTTATGTCAGACATTCGTCTGCACACCCTCCGCAAGTTTAGGAACCGCAACGGCTACGAGCGCCTCGACCATTCCCAACACAGCAGCAAGATACCACCACCGCCACCCCATCCGCCCCTGCATCCGGCTTGCGCCTGGATTCATCACCCATGCGTGCCCCTCTCAACTCCGCGTCTTCTGCTAGGAGGAACTACGAGAGAGGGCGGCGGAGAAACCAGTATGGCGAGGGAGAACCCGAAGAAGAGGCAACACTCCTAGGCGAGAGTGAGCGCGATTCTGGCTTCCATAACGATGAGGACGATGGGCCTGTTGTGGCCGAGAGAGCTTCCGATGCCAATTCGCAGGTGCGTTCTGACGAGTCCTCTGCTATCCCCATCGCATTTGACGTTTCTGGCTTGCTTCACCAGCGATCGGTATTGCAAAAGGGATCGAAGGGAAAGTCACGGACTGTGCCCTTACGGCCACCAGGTACGTGTGCCCTCCGTACATTCCTATAGAATCGTCGCTCACCTATTCCCCAAAGACAAAATACGGAACAAGTTTCCCCCTAACATTGTCCGCAATCAGAAGTATAATGTGTTCACGTTCCTGCCCATCGTGTTTTACGAACAATTCAAGTTTTTCTTCAACCTTTACTTTCTTCTCGTAGCACTGTCCCAGTTCATTCCTCCTCTCAAAACAGGTGAGGTTCCTTTTCCTCCAAACCAAGACCCGTGACCCTATCGCCCTTTCTTTCTTTATAGGTTTCCTAATAACATATATCGCCCCCCTCGCCTTTGTTCTCCTTGTCACAATGGGAAAAGAAGCGTACGACGACTACAAACGCAATCTCCGCGACCGCGAGGCCAATTCTGCGCGGTATCTCGTTCTCGCCCCACACACCCCATCTCCTCGTAATGACGACGAGTTATCGCATTCTCTATTACTGGAAGAAAACCTTCCGCCGACACGCTCTATCCCATCCTCTTCTATACGCGTCGGCGACCTGGTTCTGCTTGAGAAGAACCAGCGCGTACCTGCAGACCTCGTTCTCCTCCGGACATCCGACTCTTCAGGCACGTGCTTCATCCGTACTGACCAACTGGATGGCGAGACAGATTGGAAGTTGCGCGTTGCCGTCCCAGCGACCCAAAAATTGCATTCGGACCAAGATCTCCTTAATCTCGATGCAGAGATCTACGGTGTGTCCCCCCAATGTTTTTAAAATCTGCCTCGCCAGAGCCTTTGCTCACATACTTTCATTCATTCTTGCAGCTGATGCGCCTAGCAAAGATATTAACGCATTCATCGGAACATTCACGATTAATAGTCCCCCCAGCGTGTCCTCGAACGAAGTGCCCATGGTCCAAGTACCGACAGTCGAGTCGCTCTCAGCAGAGAATGTGCTGTGGGCCAACACGGTGCTCGCTTCGGGTTCTGCCATCGGTTTTGTCGTCTACACCGGGTCTGAGACACGCGCAGTGATGAACACGAGTCATCCGCAGACAAAGGTTGGGTTGTTAGACCTGGAGATCAGCCAACTAGCCAAGGTGCGTCGCTCTTAGTCTTCTTGGATCCCACTTGCTGATAATCTGAGCTTGAAGATATTGTGTGCAGTCTCTTTTGCGCTATCGGTGGCACTCGTCGCGCTGAACGGGTTCCGTGGATTTTGGTACATCTACGTGTTCCGGTTCCTGATCTTATTCTCGTCAATCATTCCTATCAGGTGAGCCTATCGTTGAATCGATGAAAGTGAAAGTGTCCACAATTTGTCATACAGCCTACGAGTTAATCTGGATATGGGCAAGACAGTCTATGCTCATCTTATCATGAAAGACAATGAGATCCCGGGCACGATCGTACGCACGAGCACTTTGCCGGAGGAACTTGGCCGAATCGAGTACCTTCTCAGTGATAAGACCGGTACTTTGACCCAGAATGGTAAATCTCTTTCTAATTTCTAGAGCTATGTCCGTTTAATCCTTTACTATATGACAGAGATGGAAATGAAAAAACTTCATATGGGTACCATGTCATTTGGACATGACACAATGGATGAAGTTAGTCATCAACTCAGCACTGCTTTGGGGCCGACAGTGAGTTTTGATCTACTCACGTTTACCCGTTGGCTGAATTCCGTACAGCTAGCCACTCAAGACCTGGCCCGTTATCACCCGGGTTACAATTAGCCACCCGTGGGCGCCGTGACATGTCCGCCCGCGTCCGCGACGTCGTACTCAGTCTCGCCCTCTGTCACAACGTATGTTTTTAATAACTCTTTACTATGGGTTATAGAGACACCTATTCTCCAGGTAACACCCGTCACCAACGACGATGGCACCGTCGCCTATCAAGCGTCCTCACCCGACGAAGTCGCCATTGTCAAGTGGACTTCGTCCGTCGGCCTAACGCTAACGTTCCGCGATCGCTCACGCATTGAGCTCTGCACGCCGTCCGGTGCTACTGTCGTTTATGACGTCCTAGAACTGTTTCCATTCACCTCGGAGTCTAAGCGTATGGGCATCGTCGTGCGCGACACCGCCTCCGGGGAGCTGTCCTTCCTCCAAAAGGGTGCGGACGTCGTCATGGCCCGTATTGTACAGCGCAACGACTGGCTCGAAGAAGAGACAGCCAACATGGCACGTGAAGGTCTGCGCACGCTTGTCGTAGCAAGGCGCAAACTCTCCGAGGCCGTATACGAGGACTTCAAAGCGCGCTACCATGCCGCGAGCGTGCGGCTTGAGGGTCGCAACGAGGCGGTGGCGGCCGTCGTTGCGGACACGCTCGAGCATGATCTCGAACTGCTCGGTCTGACCGGTGTCGAGGACAAGCTGCAGGACGACGTCCGTCTGACGCTAGAACTTTTGCGAAACGCGGGTATCAAGATTTGGATGTTGACCGGGGATAAAATCGAGACGGCCACCGTCATTGCGATCTCGACCAAGCTTGTCTCGCGCAATCAGTATATCCATCAGGTTTCCCAGCGTGCGTCGAATTCCCTTTATTCTCATGGCGGTATATATATATTGATTTGTCTGGGGTCGCAGTGAAGACTGCTGAGGAGGCCCAGCAGGAACTTGACTTTTTGCAGAATAAGCTTGACTGCTGTCTGGTTATTGATGGAGACTCGCTCCAAGTGAGTAGGAACATCAATTTACTGGAGCAAAGACTGATTACGATTGGTCATAGCTCTGCCTTACCCTGTTCAAGAATGAGTTTATTGAGATCACAACGAAGCTATCGGCCGTCGTTGCGTGCCGGTGCTCACCGACACAGAAAGCAGACGTCGCCCGGCTTATTCGGAGCTTCACAAAGAAGCGGGTCTGCTGTATCGGAGATGGTGGGAACGACGTGAGCATGATCCAAGCTGCTGATGTCGGTGCGTGCCTGCCCCGTCAGTGTGGAAGGCGGCTCTCGCCGATATTGACCCTCAATAACGTACAGGCGTTGGTATCGTCGGCAAAGAAGGGAAACAGGCCTCCCTCGCGGCCGATTTTTCTGTCACGCAATTCAGTCACCTCACCAAGCTGCTCTTATGGCACGGCCGCAACTCGTACCGGCGCTCGGCCAAGTTGGCACAGTTTGTCATCCATCGAGGGCTCATCATTTCGGTCATGCAGGCTGTGTTCTCGTCTATCTTTTACTTTGCGCCCATCGCGCTCTATCAGGGTTGGCTGATGGTTGGCTATGCGACGCTGTACACGATGGCACCTGTCTTCTCGCTCGTGCTTGACCGTGACTTGAATGAGGACCTGGCATTATCATACCCAGAGCTATATAAGGAGTTGACAAAGGTACGGTGCCAACACGTCTCACTACAATTACTGCCGCAGCCGAAACTTACTTGCAAACCTCGCACGCGATACTCTCTTAGGGCCGAGCCTTATCTTACAAAACATTTTTCATCTGGCTCATGATCAGTCTCTACCAAGGTACCTGCCTCTCGTCTTTCTTTCTCACAAGTGCCAACAGCCTCTCGACTTTTGTTAGGCGCAGCGATTATGATTATAGCCCTTGTTCTGTTCGAGAACGAGTTTTTGAACATTGTCGCCATATCGTTCACCGCGCTGATCCTCAACGAACTGATCATGGTTGCACTGGAAATTACGATCTGGTACGTCTACTCTGCCCCGTTCGGGCCCTTGATACGAACTCTCGTTTCCTCCAGGCACGTCTACATGATCATTTCGGAGGTTGTTACCCTCGGCATCTACGCCTTCAGCATGATCTTCCTCCCCGAATATTTCGGTACGTTCCTGGATCCCATCCTCCTCTCCCTCGTACTTGAGCTCAACCTTCACGCACTTCCTCTCACAGATCTGTCCTTCGTGGTCTCCGTGCGGTTTGGGTGGAAAGTCGCGGTAATCGTCGCGATCAGCGCGTTACCCTTATGGATCATCAAGTTGATCAAGAGTCGCGTCGCTCCCGAGGCCACGACGAAGCTCTAAGCTGCTGGCCCTTTTCAACGTTTCAAGAGACACTCCTATCGCATGTGGGCTTCTTGGGGCCATGGTCCTTCCTCCTGTGGTGATGATCTGTAATTTATTTGCAATAGGCATTACACGGGAACACATGACAATTTCGATTTTTTTTACTCTCTGTTTCTTCACGATCACGATCTGTGAGTGCCACAGACTCTCCTTTATCAACTCCAGTATTCGTGTCAAAGTACCGTCAACGGGTGAGTGGCGGGTGCGAGTATCGTGACTGCCCAAGGAGCTTCTACGACTGCGTGCTTATCACAGGGATACTGTAAATTCCACAACGGCACAAAATGCAATGGCGATGTGGGCGTCACTTCGGTGGTCGATCCGAGTCTGGGCTTCGATCTGCGGACATTGAATGACCAAACCAGGGCCACTCATTTCTGTACCGTAATCATTGAAAGGTCCCATTTTTCATTACTTACATACGGACTCCTTCAGGCTACAATTGCGATGGATCAAAGATGTCACTTCACTAGTTCTGGAATCCAATCCCTAACATGTATAAATATTTGAGGCCTTTGAACTTTCCCATCTGGAATGGATCCAGTCAAAAAAAAAAAACACATGATGCACCATTGACTGTGCTTACAGAGGCATGGGAGGGCAGCCTGTCACCCTCCCATGCCTCTGTAAGCATGGTCAATGGTGCATCATGTGTTTTTTTTTTTGACTTCTCACACTGAGCGAGAAGGGGGGACACGGCGACAGAGAGGGGGAAAGCAAACATGTCACTGGCTCCGGCTTTTGTATCAACTTTGAGCCGGGCCGCCATAACACTAGCTACAAATGGTAATTGTAAGACATCACATGACTTTGTTTGGCTGTTGTCCGGGGAGAGGTGGGCCAGCTGTCTACTATGTAATCTACACCTCCTAGAAATTTCTCGTACAGCTAGAAAATTTACATTGATCCTAGAATTGAATGATGCTAGTGACAAGTGGCTCCATGGGTCGTCATAACAAGACACCTAGTGACCCATGGAGCCACTTGTCACTAGCATCACTAGCTTTACTTGCCATATTAACACCAGCTGCCAGTGGTGTTAATATGGCAAGTAAAGCTAGTGATGTGGTGACAAGTGGCTCCAATGGGGCAGTATAACCTTATTTTCCTGATGGGCAAGATCAGTTCAATGGGGAGGGTAAAATTGGTGGCGATTCGGAACGAGGACTCAGCTATGCATAGGGCTCTGCCAGGCCTCATGCCAGTTAAGATAACGGCACTCCGCCAGCTCTCTTCGTTCCTTATCCGTGACTTTCAACTTGCGCTTTGCGTACCAGATTGGGACGTCCACCCTCAATGCGCACCGTCCAGAACGCCCAAGATCTACTGTAAGACTTTGGTACCGCGAGTAGTCTCTAGCGTTACAAAGTCCTGTTGTAGATTAGATTATGAATGAGATTTTTGACTTTAAAACTTCTCCAAAGGCACACAACAACAGAACCAGCTGAATCTGCGGTTTATTGTCAGTGCTATGTAGGAGTAGTAAGTCTACCTTCCACCAAGGAAGGTAGGCAAATTAAATACATGCTTTAGTACCCTAGATCTATAGTAATCTTAGTCCGATCTGTTTCAATCTTCCTGATTGTTTCATATCGCATTTTCTTGTGATTTTTCCTTTGATCGCGCGGTTTTCACGCGTCTCAGAAATCTAGGGCATTTAATTTATTTATTGCAGGCCGCCCCATTGGGGTGCACTGCTGGGATCAATGTGCAATGCTGCAGAATGTCGCAGCGTTGCTTAATTGCCTGTTATCTAGGCGGGCCGGCCCGGGGCCGGCTGTGTCATTTGACGCATCAGCCCTCGGAGCATTTGGCCGCCTTACACCCTCCCCCACAAGAACGAACTCAGGGGTTGAATTGAGATTAAGGGGTGATGTATTTGTTAGTTGCGCCGATGGTAACACCTCGGCGCGAATTGATTGTGCGTTCAAGACGCGGCTGAGACTATGTGATTGAAGTGGGGGCCCTGGCGCAAATGCAGAGCCGATGAGATCACACTTCAGGGGTCCCTAGATGATCTTGTCCGGGCCCATCTTTAGTGGTGCCGCGGCCGCGCTCATAAGGTTGAAGTTGGTCCAGACAGGACCACTGCAAATGGTGCTCCCCCATCCTTTGCGGCACTCTTAGTGATGCCACGGCTGCGCTCATAAGGTTGGTCCGGAGTGGGCCATGGGAATGGTGCTCCCCTTGATGCTCAGGGGTAGGAATGCCAGTGTGGCGCATCCATTGCGGCACTCTTAGTGCCGCGGTTGTGCTCATGAGGTTGATCCGGAGTGGACCATTGCGAATGGGATGCTCAGGGGTAGAAATGCCAGTGTGGCACGGTTGCACTCAATGTGGGCGTTCTGGGATCCGACCAGGGGGATATAAATGTATTGGGGGTGCGCATCTGCGATGTGTTTCTCGCGCAGCCAGTGGGAAGAGTAGGGAGGGCGATAGAGGAACGACTGATGGCTTGGGGCTCTGGCGAGGTGATCTCCATAAGTGCATTCCCAAGTTCAGAGGAGGTGGGGGATGGAGGAATCGACGGCATTGGATGTTGGGTGAACTGGTCATAATAGTCACCAAACATATCGTCAAATCGCACGCCCAAAATCAAGCCCGGCTGATGTTGGGTGCCAGGTGGTGAGTTGCGTCGGCCATCAGGGCCAAAGTACCCCATGGGACCATAGAGAGATGGGTGGAAAGAAGGAGCATCCGAAGTAGGGTAGTCGCAACGGGTCGATTGAGAGGTTTGTTGAGAGGGTTGGGTTCCGTATTGCCCACCCTGGCATACCCTATCTGAGACGATGGGGTAGGCGGCGAACTCATAGGGAGGTGCAGCGTAGTTTACACTTGACGCGTACTGATGTGGAGGATATGCATTGCGCGGAACTTTTTCAGGTTTCAGGGCAGCAATTGGGAAGAGCGTCCGCCTGCACGGCAGCCCTCTAGAGTGTGGCTATGCAGAGCACCGCGCAATTCTGGCGGAGTGAAGCGGGTGCGCTCTATGTATTCTCCGATGAGCTTCTTATCAGGTGCATTGAATAATGCATTTATTTCTGGCTGAGAACGCGGAACGTTTTCAGGTGAGATCAACACACCGTCCCTCCCCCCTAAGACCAGGCCTATTGGGGGAATTTTGTCTCTGGTTCTGCGCCCGGCAATGGCTGTGTGCTCCCCATCTGCAGATGGTTCTGATTGTGTGTGCACAGACGTGCAGGGCAAGGGGTCCCGCCTAGGCACTTTGCGTGGGCGGTCCCCCTTAGAGTAGGACATATGCTCGGTTAATTCAAAGAACCGGGCGTGTTTTTTGTCAAGCGCGTGTTGCGCTAGTTCTTTCTGGGCGGTGGGCATCTCAAGCATTGTAGTCTGAGTGTCCAGCTGCTCACGTAGTGCGGCGTGTTCCGCGGGGAGTGAGTCTCGCTCTCAGAGGAGACTCCCAATGATGGTTGCATTGCGCTCGCGCTCTGCACTATTGAGAAATCGCACATCACTCAAGGTGTGCCCAAAGTAGTGAAGTGCCCATGAGGCGCAATCAAGAGATGGCGCGTCATGTGCCCAAGGTACTGAAGTGCCCATGAGGCGCACATAGCATAGGCGTGTGGCTCATGGGCAATACTGCGTAGGTGTGCATTGCAGCACCAGGTATGTCCGGAGGACATGTGGGACATAAGGTCATAATGTCATAAGAGTAGGTCTTCCCAATGCGAGCAGTCTCGGGCATTGTAAAGTCCAAACAGGCCGTCAAAACAGTGTAAGACTTCCTCACGCGAGTAATCTCGAGCGTTTAGAAGTCTGTAGGAGAGTAGATTACATGAATTGGACTTTAAAACCTTTCAAGGGCACCACGCAACAAAACCGGCTGATGCTGCAGTTTATTGCGAATGCTTCGTAGAAAGGTAAGTCTACCTTCCACCAAGGAAGGTAGGCAAATTAAATACATGCTTTAGTACCCTAGATCTATAGTAATCTTAGTCCGATCTGTTTCAATCTTCCTGATTGTTTCATATCGCATTTTCTTGTGATTTTTCCTTTGATCGCGCGGTTTTCACGCGTCTCAGAAATCTAGGGCATTTAATTTATTTATTGCAGGCCGCCCCATTGGGGTGCACTGCTGGGATCAATGTGCAATGCTGCAGAATGTCGCAGCGTTGCTTAATTGCCTGTTATCTAGGCGGGCCGGCCCGGGGCCGGCTGTGTCATTTGACGCATCAGCCCTCGGAGCATTTGGCCGCCTTACATCTACCCTATCCCAAGCTACTTTGGAAATCATCGAACAGCCCGACGCAGGGGTTTGTGATTGTAAGTTGGGCTCCGCGCCTACCCCGACTTCAGCCCGTTTCAGCAGAATCAACAGCTCGTCGAGCAACGCTTCAAATGAGTTCATCTATACATACCAGGTATCACCCACAGGGACCTCTATCATACTCTCTTTGGACTTTTTATGATGCTAGACCATTCACCTCTCCTAACTCTTTCTTTATGGCTGGTGCTATGAGACGACGCATTTTCAACTCTACCACCGCCTCATTTCCCCATTTTCGGGGTGTGATTCCTTACCCCTTCCCTTCCACACGCTCCACGTCTGCGGCTTAAGTTTAAAATATTTAGCGCGCATGGTTCACGCGTTTCAGAGCTATGTACGTAGCATTATCTACTACCTAAAGAATCATTGGCCTCTGATTGACCTATGATTTCCTGAACAATAGGGACCACCAGGCATTCCATCCGAGATCTGTAGCGGTCTAAGCTTCCTGCCGTCTGGTGAGGAAACTCATCCCGTGCAGGTGTCCATTTTCGACTCTCCTCTTCCCAGGCGCCCCACGCATGGATGATGGCGTCTTTCGCTGCAGATGAAGCCTCGTGAGTATCGAGGCTAGAGCGTAGCGCGTCCAGTGTATTCCATAGGACACTAGAACGCGCTTCGTCGACCCCCACAAGGTGCGGGACGGCGCCTGTCAGAATCCCAGCCAAGTTCCATATATGGCCATCCCGGATAAGCTCTTCAGTAGGAAGCGACTCTAAAATGTCCCGGTGAGTGTCCATAAGCGCGTACAACGCCTTGCGCAGTTCCAAGATCCGCAGCCACTTCGCATGCGGCTGTGTATGCATGCGTCGTAGATCCTTGAGAACCACCCGCGCACCGAGCGCCGCAGTACAGTGCGCTGTTAGTGCGATCGCAGCATCGTGCGAGTCTTTGAGCATGCGGAGCGAATCGACCGTCGCCTCTCCAAACGCCTGGTCCCATTCCAACACGTCGACGACATCGTGCCAGCATGTGATATGCCACAATGCGTCAACGCATGCAATAGGTGTGTTCACCTGCGATTTGAGCAGATGCCCGATGCGGAGGCCGAGGTGCGCGTCATTCACGTATAAGAGCTCGTATAGCGTGGATGAAGCGGGGGTAAAGTGCGGCGTCTTGGATTTGATCATTGCCGACCCAAGGAAGCCTGGGATACCTGCAATAAAGGACTCGAGTTCGGAAGGCTCCCGGAGTGACTGCAACGTCGAACGCAAAGCGATGGTATCGAGTTCTTGGGATGCTTGAGTTGCGCGTCGCTCAAGATCATGGTGCAATCCTCCTACAAGACGCTCTTTGCATTTGTCCACGTACTCGGCAAGGTTCATAAGTCTGAGGGTCCAGTTAGGTTGGATGATCTTGTATATGCGCCGGGAAAGGGTAAAGAAAGTGAACTGTATGGCCTGGTTGCAGCGCCACAGTGGCCCCGACATCGGCGTTTCGTAGGGGCAATCGCGATAGAAGAGAGGGAGCAGGGTGAGAGTGACATATGTCACGGTGCAGGCCACAACGCAGGCCAAAAGGATATATCCCAAGGTATCGTCAGTTTGAAAGAGAAACTTGACGAGGCCGGTGAGGAAGAGGAAAACAGAGGCGTGAAGGAGAAGGGGTACTGAATTCGCGATGGTATCAAGCCTGAATCGGAGCACGCCTTGAAAAAGGAAAGTGCGTATGCGCGCCCGGCGTTGAGGAGATGATGGGAGCTGGGTTGTCAACAAGTATTTACGCGTCCATTGTTGAACAAGGGTAGCTGCGAGAGCGCTAGCAACGCTTAGGACGAGGCTCAGGAACCAGAGGATGTTTACGTGCAACATGGCCGGGGGCGCATCGAAGGGAGGAAAGAGAAAGGGGGAATGGGCTCAGATCGCGCTGCTGAAGCTGATAGTTGTTGCGATATTTGAGTGAGGAGCTGGTTAGTTGTGTCACTGGGGTTCCTCGAAAGAGATTGGTACCATATATTATGAATGCTGCGATGGTGGCAGAGAAGAGACCGGTCTGTAAAGATTATGAATAGGAGGACACGGGTCAAAAGGTAATGAGGCACGGACGAAGAAAAGGATGCCATCCATATCGCCCTTCCAACTCTCTGCGAGTGTCTTGTCATACTTTTCACCCTCTTGAGAACGATAGCCCAAAGTTGCGCGGAAGAATCCACGTATTCGATATCTGCGAGTCTCAGGCATCAGTGAGTCGCTAAGGAAATACTAATTGATTGATTTGCCTGGTGTCTTGTTTAAAGGTTGGGCCTCTAGGAACGTATGATTAGTAGGAGGTCGACGATCGCGCCGAGATGAACCGACCTAAAAACTCAATCCGTGCCGGCTGTGCAGAATTGGGTACTACCACCTGTCGGGGCATCGCCATAGTACTTATTGTAAGTCTCTGCACAGGTAAATGAAAAGAGCGGGGTAGGAACAAGGTCACGGTATATATAACTGTCAGTGAACACAGCAAAATCTCTAAAGCATTTGTAGCTTTGGTTTGGTTTTAGACGTATAGTAGTCCGGGTGTTAAGGTAAAGCTCAAACTATTCGGACATGAGGCCTGAGGGCTTTGCGACTCTACACCGAGCACAAGGCGTAAAGACATACAACGTGGTTGCAATGCCAGTCGGACGAGGCCGTCGTCGGAGCTTGTTGGCTGTGCTCGCGCACACTGGCAGCATGCCAGTGGCGGCGGCACAGCCTGTGCGAGTGACGTTTTATATATAATCCAATATCGATGCTCAACCCAAGAGTGCACCAACTTGAAGCTGCACTACGATCATGGCTGCACTACGATCATGGCTGCACTACGATCATGGCTGCACTACGATCATGGACTGGTGGTCCGAGTCAACCAGGCGGCTGCCGATGTCGTCGATGTATTATGTACCGATGCCGAGTCTGACTACTAATGACTCCGACCTCTTGAAGGTCTCCAATGTCGCGGTCAACGACTTTCCTGCAATTACAATTCATACGGACTCAACTTTGTCTTCTTGGTGTGGAAATATGTCCAAACTCTCTTCCCTCATCGACCAGTTGAGGGAGCTTGCAACCACCGCACCCGAGGAACACCAACCCCAACTCAGACGTCAAGTAACCGCCCTATCTAAAGAGTTCACGAAGCAGCGGCGACGCCACGCCAAGTTTTCGAAACTCAGAATAGAATACGCTAACAGGTTTTTATTGGACATTTCTGAAGAAATACACCAACAGAGCTCCTTTCTCGACGCACTCGAGAAACGGCTGGCCATGGCAAGAGGTTTGCGTAGCCAAGCCGTCGATCTGCGCAAGTCATTCGAAGACGGAACTTGGGACCGCATGAAGAAGGTCCGACGTACTGGTACGTGCCCCACGCGCCATCCGCCGTTGTTGCGACGCGTTACTAAGGCGCACATTTCAAGTTCTCTCCCAACCACTTTTGGAAGACCACAATTTATTCAAGGAAATCGACGCCATCCTGAACGAAATTCAAAGGTGCTACATCGAGATGGACAAATTTTGGGTTGATGAGGTGCACCGCGCCTCGAGAGCGTTGAACTGTCGCCGCCTAGACCCTGAAGATATCGATCGCTGGCGACGTTTCCGGGAAGGTTTGGACCAGAACATTACAGAGGTCTGACCTTCTTCGCAATGTCGGTTGATGGTTATAACTGAACTTGAAGGTTTACAGACTGGATCTCCGGAAGGTGTCGGCAACACGATACTCTACCTGCCAATCCCAATCCCCCGTGCGCCTTTTGACCTTCACTTTCTGTGTCTTCATTGACCCAGTACAGGTAAATGGTCTAAGCCCCATCGTATCTTCTCTTTCCTACGCGTTTTCTGCTGCAAAGCGTGCTATAAAAGTGTCCGGCCAGCCATCGGCAGCACTCGGGTTTGTTAAGCCATTCACCGTTCCCTGATGTTCCATGCATGGTCCAGGTTAGAGGAGAACTGCGGGTCTTTCCTCGAGTTCCTCCGAGAATGCGGCCAATATGGAGAAAAGGTGGTGATGATTGTTACCTCGTTCACATCCTATTCTCCATTTGGCGGACAAGAGCCTCGCAAGATCTTAAAGATGAGGCTGCCAGCCTGAGGGAAGAAAGGGTAGAAGTTGCTGTATATACACCCATTCGTTCAAGTGGGGCATTCTTACACGATTTGGTTGTTACTTTGGCTGATGCAAACCCCCAGATATGCGAAAGTTCAACTGTATCCACGAAAAGTCCCTATCGTTGCTACAGAAGATGATCAAAGCTTGACACTTTACTCGCATACATCCCCACCTGCGTTAACCAGATAAATTCCTACTCGTCGTTCCCCGTCTCCAACATCAAGAGCCTTCAAAGTCACAATCGTAAATGGCTGAAGATAAGAGATGCCCTAGGGCAAGAGTTGGTGGTACTGCCTCCTGTGGATGATCCTTTTACCCCTCTTACTGTAGTGTCGGCGTGACCGCCGCCTTTCCTTCCTTTCACTCGTTCCCTTCCTCCCCTTACCGTCCGTCCTCGTCCCATGCTCTGACTACGATCCTTGCCTCTTGTGTCTCTGTTTCACTTATGATCCTAGCTTGCCTCGTATCTGCTGTATCGGAGAGGGATAATTCAAGCTACTGTACTGCGTAGTCACTAACTTGCTTGTGGAATGCGGCTCATTGCCGATACTGTGTTTCTAGTTGAACATTTGAACGTTCATTTTAACCCCGATACAGTACGTACTGCCGAGCCTCACTTACAAGACCTTTTCATCTGGTTCATGGCCAGTCTCTGTCTGTCTTGTTCACAGTTGTCTTTTGTTAGGCGTGGCAATTACGATCATGACCCTCGTTCAGATCGAGAATATATTTTTTGAACATCGTCGCCATATCGTTCACCCCGTTGATCCTTAAATATTACCTTGTTATGGAGATGAATTGGGTTGCAAATGAATCCCAACTTGAAGGTCATATCATCCCTCATTAGTCGATCTAATTTCGATCTGCGGCACGGGATTATTAAACCACGGCACCTACTAGTATCACCCCTTTGCTAGTGCCCGCATGACCGAGCAACTTGAAGGCACAAAGTTTGGCAAAACATGGTGTAAATACTGGTGCAGTGATTGTAGGTCGTCAAGCCATACCTACAAGTAGATCTACTAGTATCACAGGAATTGTCATTTGTCATCTGTGCCTCCGTAGCAACAATACAGTCGGGATATATGCAGTATCTCGGTAAGGCCTCGAGCTTCGCCGGCGCGCCTGGTGTGCAAATAATACAGAAATGGGGCAGCTATGGGCACTGGGAGAACAAAAATAGACCACATTTATGACCCGCCTTGGGCCGGGGTTACTCATGATCGATGCATGATCACCGGCGTAGGTGGATACCGTGGATTATCCCCATTAATGTATATGAACGATGCAAGCCTCATCAAATATTGTCTGATTAGATGCAAGCCGTAGATCATCAACGTCAACTTCCGGGTCGATACTGGATCGCAAGCTGATTGGCGCCCATAAGCGGCTTACAATGTCGATACTTTGGCTTTTTTTGATAAAACCAAGCTTTCCCTTGTGTATCAGAACACCTGTTCCACTGTAGCACGAGAGGAGGCACCCGTGCGATGGCGCGAGGATTTCATGCTTCCAAATAAGGAACTCTTTGGCACCTGGTACCAGCGCGGCCTGTAGTGTACTTTGCGCCTGCCGCCTAGTTGCTAGGCACCGGCACTTGTGCCCCATCTTCGAAATCCAGAACTTGAAAATCTTCACAAGCACGAAAACTCAGCGTTGGTTCTGGTATCCGGGAAAACGCGTGGTTCCCTTTGCCCTTACAAAGCGTGTCAGGCCCCACACCGGGCGCTGAGCGCTAGGGCTGCCACCGAGATTTTACTACGTCGTGATTGGGCTGATTGTTGCAATCTGAGGCTGCGAGAGCACGATCTGCTTACTCTGCCCGTATACATGATGTGCCAGATGTACAAAAAGGAGCCAGGCGCGAAGCCGATCATCACTACGGCTAAATAATGACGTAATTCTGGTATTGTGGGTGTATATCGAGTGGTGGACTCATTGTTCCATGAACAAGTTCTGCAGCCACACGCACTGGCACCCTACAGGACCCAAAGAACCCAAAAATAATACAAAGATGGGACGGAGGTGCTGGCACACCATTCCCAAAGTCCCGCCATCTTTCAGAACTTCAAGGTCAGAATGCACAATACAACGACTGGGGGCCAGAAACGAAAGAGCGCGTGTCGCAGTTTCCGCTGCCTAGTAAATGAAACCGGGTCAAATCTGCACTGGCTACCCACAGTGCTAATGCGTAAGCCTCCCAGTGAGAGGCACTGAGACGTTGTGCTGAGTCCCAGCCTTTAGGAACTATCACGATGTCAGTATGCTGCCTGCCTGGGCATGAGAAGTCTCCATCCCCGACGGTGCAGGCACACCACCACGAAACGACGTGGGATAAAACGCCCGACCCTGAAAAGTTGCAGAGAATCACCGAGTGGGCTGAGAGAGCTTCATCGTGGGTCCTTCCTTGTACTATCCCAAATGGTGACAGACCTATCTTGATGTACCAAACACAGGCACAGGGCCGAAAGCGAGGACAAGACCGTTATACAGGAAGATATACCTCCTCTGCCTTCGCTCTCTGAAACCATCACGCTCATCTCCAACTTGTGGGAATGTGGCCTTCAAGACAGTATCCAGTTTCGGGAGATGATCCGTGAGCTTCATAGACTGTCCTCGAAGTATAGAGAAGTCGTGGTGCCAGTGGAAGAGAAAAAGAGAGATGGGAGTCACGATCTGGATTCTTCGTCGTCCATATCGTGGGAAGGATCAGATGTGGATTCGATGGTCTGGTCAGAGTACACGGCCAAAAGCATCACATCCTCTAAAGAGCGAATGCAGAAGTGGCCATTTCGGCAACGCGCCAGGAGTGTCTGGACACGAACTTCAAGTTGCGTTCTAAACTTTCCCCACGTAGGGAAGGGGCCGGGATAACCCGGGATCGGGATAAGCCGAAATATACACTTACCCAATATGGCTTTCCGCCCGTAAGAAACTTGCAAACTTACTAAATGCATTAGCGTGTATAGTACATGTACAGAACTCACAAAAATGTTTCTTCCTCCGAGTCGGATAGATATTATTTGTTGGCTGTCTTTGATGAATAAGGGCTCTCGGCAACACGCACGGTATTTTATGGACGTCGTCTCATGTTTGCTTGAAGCTGGCGAGCCTTGGCCGCCACTCGGATCCGAAGGGGCCTTCTTCGCTGAAGGGACCTGAAGATAGACCCTGAGTGACTAGAAGCCAGGGACAACCCATCCAGACAAGGGTCACAATAAGGAGTCAGGTACTGTATCGGGTTTCATGGGCCTTCCTTTACTAGCCCCAAAAATTCGTCATGCCTCTTGTGTGCTGGGATAGTATGCTGAGACCGGGGCCACTGACGCAACGCACAGGCAGAGGGATCACAAGTACAGTATTACTGTACCGCACTCGGAACTCTTCTTTTTTATATTTTACAAAGCCGTCGCCGCCCCTTCTACCCAAGCGAAGCGAAGTGCACCGCGCGCTGCTCAATTGTCCCGCTTTCGTACTACACTCCAAGATTCACTTCGGGTTAGATCGGCGGTCTCAACTCACTCGCCGACAAGTGGCCCGCCGATGCAACCAGCTTTCTTTTCGCATCCTCACACGCGTTTGTTACCAGTTTGACCGAGTTACCCCTCCCCTACTGTATTCTTATCAGGATCCGCATTTGTATTTTCCGCTTCGGGGGTTTTAGATAATCGGCAATTCCCGAAAGTACGCAACCGCTGTAGAATGCCGCCTCCCTCGTTCTGCTGTAACGTTATTGCATTTCCCGTAACGTAACATCCAGCACACGATCTTAGCCTGCTGATCGCGTACGCACGAGAAACGACGGCCTTCCCTCCGCGCGCGTAACTAATAATCGGGTTTTCCCACACTACTACCGTATGCAACTTCTAGCGGATCATGCCGCCGTAAAGCGCATGGTCATCCCGTGTGCGCTCTTCTTAATCAAAATGGGCGCACTCTTGCAACGAATTTGCTTCCCATCTTTCCACCTTCCCATACCTCCATCTCCAACCACCACAACCCGATCTCGTGCACGGGTACATGTCTGAATCAATGCCCGCAGCCCATACGGTAACGAAGTGTCCGTCTTGGAGGCGCACCGTCGCCGACGCTCTTGCTCTCGCACGTTCCGCCGTTGAGCTTGACACGCGGAATACGGACCCACTAGGAGCTCTTCTAGCATATATGGAGAGTACTCGTCGTATACGAGCATTCTGGCTCGCTTGGAACGCTACGGTGCTCACGCCGAGTCACGCCAGTTAGCCGCGATTGTACGTCCACCGTTTCCATGAGCCACGTGTCCTCAATGCAACGTAGAACGATGGGTACGTCGAACGTATACGTCTCCTGTACGCTCAGTGTGTGGTGTCCCCTCCGCCATACCGGGGCTTCCCGTTCGCGCTCGACGGTCTTTCATCACCAACACATGCCCCACCTGCGTATGGTGAATTCAATCACGGTTCTCACGAATGAGAGAAACACTTGGGTAGGATACGACGAGGTTGGATGGATGACGACATACGACTGTAAGTCACTCCCTTTGTGAAGGATGTGAAAGATCATCGTCCGTATACAGATACCCCAAATTATGTTTCATTCATTCTTTACGGAGGAACAACACATAAACCACACTCGTTCTCATTGACTACTTTACTGTTACCAACAGTCGTTACTTAAAATCTTTCTATTAGGATGATGTCGTAAGATATCGTTCGAGACAAAGCCAATACCCCGTTCGTGTAGCTCGGTCATCGGTCACTTGCCGTGTTAGTACAATGCGCTTCCTCGTTAGTCTGAATCAAAGATTTGACGCACCGATCATCGATCGAGCTTTATTGGGTCCGATGACAGTAATGGCGTACGCCAACACCTGAGTGATACTCTAACAATTTCCAAGTTGGCATCTGTTCCACGTCTTGTAGATGTCATAGCAGAACCTGACCCTGTGGTGGTATTCAGGTACCTGATCAGTCACAATCATAGTCTAGGCAACTTATTTCTCAGTAACATTTTAACGTTATCCCGAATAGCCCCAAAGGGGCGCCTTGCCCGCTCTCGCGTTCCCAGTTTTATGTTATTTTTGACATCGCGTCGGAACAATTATGAAATATGTCAGTTTATAATACGTCGGCCGCGTTCCCTCCCTCTCGTTCGACGCCCAAATCACTATCCTCCTATCCTCCCACAGCCGGCCCTTCCATTCACACTGCCATCCGCCCGTCGAACGAGCAATGTCCATTCCACCACCACCACCATATTCGTTACACCCGCCACCGACGTACACGCGCAAGCGAGACAAGTCCCGTTCATCATATTCACGTCCCTCGTCACGAGAGATGTTGACCGAGGCTCTGCAGCATGCACAGCATGCAGTCAAACTCGACACGACCGGATCAGACAAGTCCGCCATCATCACAGCCTACGACGAGACTATCGCACTCTTAGAACGGGTCATTGCGCGGCGCACTCAAAAACCGGGAACCAAGGCCGATGTTGACCGCGTGACGGATATTGTGAGTTCCCGCCCTTCCCCTCCCCCCGTCAGGAGAAAAGAACTATTGCTCACACGTTGTCATTGTTACTGTTGTTTCTGTTCTGTTCTTTTTTTCGGTGACGGCGGAATCGCTCCTCTCTTATTGTGATTTTCGCGGGCCTGCTTTTCTTTAGCATGCCAGGTATTCGGACCGTGTACGTGAGCTTTGTCTGACTCACGACATTCCTCTTCCGCACCACGTTCCACCCGCGGAAGCCTCTGCCGAGACCCCACGTCCGACGTCCTTACCTCATCTTCATCCCGCCGGGGAATCTTCCCCGAGCCCCCCACCGCACACACAACCTCCACGCTCTTATTTGCGAGCGTCATTCCGACCGGAATCCCTATTGACGACAGGCCATGGAACGGAATGGGAAGCGAAATCGCCGTTGCCGTCACGTTTCTCCTCCACCTCTTCATCATCGACATCATCATCTTCGTCGTCGTCGTTGCCAACAACGCCCATCTTCCCAGACACGTCTAAAGATGATGATTCGCACGAGTGTCGAACCTGGATGGAGACCGCGGCATGTGATGCCGAACTTGAGGAGTGGGGACAGTACCTGAGCGAGGGAGAGAACGTGCAAGTGACGGTAGCAACGGTTACCCCATCTGCAGACTGGAACAACATGGTTTCGGTGGCGCGCGCGGAATCTTCTGTCTACTATTAGTTTTTTTTTTGGTCGTTTCACCGAAACCTTTCATTTTTTGCAGATCGTGATCAGGTGGGATGATACTTCGCTGCCCTCTGTAACTCCACCTCCACATCGCACATAACGGGATCCGGATTCTCCCGTGCTCTGTTTTTGGAGACCCAATGGGGAGGTTGGGGGGAGCGGTCACATGTTCCCATGGTTGCTCTGTCGTTACGATACAGTACAATATACTTGTCAGGCCCCAGGCCTGGCCCCCTCCTTGTAGATAGCTACGTCACGGACCATCGCAGTTGAGACCACGTGTCTGGTACTTACATCCATTTGGAAATAATATACCCGACGATATCCCCATCCAGCATGCCTCGTGAATTGGAAGAAAACGGAAGGATATACCCCGCGGGAACCTCAAGAGGAGACAGAAGATGATTGACTTGTGTTGGGCGGAGACTGTAGGCCGGCACCGTGCTCAAACACTGTTTAGAGTAGATGTTTTGAATAGCCATTTGTTCCAAATCAAATGGTGGCAGACGCGGCGTACCAAGCCCGAATTGAAAATCGCCTCCGACCAATATTGACCGGCAGACAAACGACCTACCATGGCTCAGCCATTGCTTTTGAAAGTTCGCATTGCCACGGAGTTGTTTCCTTCAAGTTCAGCAGTTTCAGTTACGCAGGGGATGCCTGACGTTGGCAGTCAACATATGCGCATAGAATTGTAGGACGCGAACAATCGTCGATCCTAATTCGTACTCGGATACCCCAAATCATTGATTCATTGATTCGTCTTTGTGGAGGAGAACAATACATAATTGATCAACACGTTTTTACGCTGGCTAGATGGTCATTTATGCATTATGTTATTGTACGTACAATTACTTTGATACAGGGGTGACAATTGAAATAATACAAATCTACTAACAAGAGAGACGTCCCCTACGCCTGTTTTCGGGTATCTTGGCCTTTGATTTGGCGGTTCATACCGCGTAATCGCAACACAAGAGATTGAACAGACCGATCCGGATCCTAATGAGACTCTTTTTTTAGTTTTCCGAAAAAGTTTCATTAGTACTGTACTGTAGGACCTGAACATCGTTAGCGACGCCCTGGTTTATGCGGTTGTCGTATCGACGGGTCCGACGGCGGGGCCGATGTCATGACCGATGTGGCCCCGTATTTTTGAACACCGACTCGGAGATCTCCGCTGTCCATCTCTTCACATCGATCGAATTGTTCACTGTCACTGGCAGAAGCCGCAGAGGCACCCGAATGGTACGTAGACGTGTGCGTGACTTTACAATTAGAAGTGTTGCACTATGTCTACTGACCCAAACTAACGTGTTTTTATTCCAATTCTTTGATATCATTGCCGTGGGAAGACCGTGACTGATAACATTGGGCTTTCGGGTAAGGTTAACTGTGATTGCGCCCTGTAAATTCATGTATCATGGCATTGGGTGTTTGCGGCTCTTTCAGTTTTGTATCTCATCTAACGGTGTCATCGGAGCGAACCCTTCTTACCCTCAAGGAGAGTTCCCTCGGTCTTCCACCGCGCCCTACACTCAGCGGCTTACGAGCAAAACTTAGATCGGGAGCATCCAGTTAGTGTGAGGGGCTGACCAAGCTTCACGGCTTGACACCCGGTCCATCGCGGCCTAATCATGGTCGACAAAAGAACGCTTTATGTAATAGTATGCAGCAGATGAGTTGGAGAGGATAACGAGGCGGAAGTGAGCCGCCAGGCTGCGTCTCAAACCCTCATAAAGATCATCAGTAAATGTGGTCGGAACGATAGTTGTGATATCGACGACGACAGGGTGAAGAGGGGGAGCGCAAGAGCAACAATAATTCTGCTTTGGATTCCGTTTCGTGACTGATTCAAGTTGTCAACTGGAGGCCGCGGCTCCGTCTATGGGGCTCTATGTATGACCAATTTGAAGGAGTGAGAGTGATTCCTCGTTTTTCACGTTGTCATTACGAAACCTTTTAGGCTCAATACAGTACAGCCGATAATATCCCTACTGGGTGGTGCTTTGCGAATTGGAAGAAACGGAAGAAATCCCCGTGGGGTGTGTCAAGAGAAGGGGAGACTGACGGAATTATGTCCGACTTCGTCAGACAGAGGCCATTTCCGGGCCTCGAAGCACGTTGTGTTCAAGTATAGTACATGCAGTGGATACTTCATCATCACCGCCTGCCCTTATGGTCGTCCGCGACAGATCATTGATGGATTTAGTTTCTGTATTATGGAAAGTCGTGGTCTGCCCAACTTACTGGTGCGGTGAACTGATGTACGAACACGGTACGCAAAGAACTGGATGCTTTGCTGGAACCATCGTATCCACGGGGTAGGAGTTCTTGGAGAACTCGAACAAACGGATAGACTATAACGCAACTCGCGTGACGTGGCCGCGTTACCTGAGCCCAATGTCATCCGGGCCCAACTTGACCGTGGTGCTGTGACCGAGTCAGGGAAACCCCTTGGGCCATGTCTGGTGGAGAAACTCCGCTCACTTAGGGGTGGCGTTGAATGCGCTTCGACTTCTTTCAGGGGTTGTATCCGCCAATGTTGTCTCATTTTGACCGCACGCGCTAATATCCTAGTTAGGACAGAAAAACTCGGAGAACAGAAAAACGTCTTCACTAGTGGTCGTTGTACGGCATCCTTTGGCAGGCTAGAAAAACTCGACGATTCACTCGAGATGAGCTGAGAATCTCTGTCTTTCATCATAACACCCTCCTTTCTCTCTTTTGTTCTCAGGCCTGTTAGAGACTGTCCGAGGAACTCGGCCCAATTTCTGTCTACCTGTATGTCACGGTCGTCATGTCCGTAATGGGCATCACATGATGGTTCAGGTTCAAGTGAGCAGACCCGGCCGAGTTGGGTTCGGGGTGCGGGCATGTCCAGATCGTCAGAGAACATACAGTATCGTATTGAGACCGACCACTGGCAGTCATTCATCTCAGAAATTTTACGTCCGACATCACCTTTTTGTTGTGGTCAGTGAGGATGAGAGCAAGGGTGATCATAAGGTACACCAGGAGGAAAAATGATGACTTTGCGGTTGGGTTTCAAGTTCGATGTCTTGACAAATTAGCAGACCCTGGCATAGATATGATCATAGAAAGTGTGACGACAATGGATTTAGATGAATGGCCAGTGAAACGGTGAATAGAGGTAACGAAAACCACGTGGGCCATTTCCACTCCGCGAGGAAGACATTACATAATTTCTCAGGAACTCACTAGAACCAAGTCAGGTCGGCGTCGGCATGGGCTACGATACTGTACAGTTGCCAAGTGGTACGGTACCTAACTGCCATGCTCACAAGCGCCCTTTCCATCTTTTTATCCACATTATACGGAAGCACAACCTAGCCTAGGCTAACCAGTGACGATGCTTCCCCCACCACCGTTGCCCACCGAAGCTGAGTATGTATGACTTGAAATGACCGTTATTGAGCGCTGAGCCCCCAGTGCCTGGAAGTGCTAGACTAGACGACCCACAAGAAAATGCAGTCGGCGCATCGCCTCCCTTCGGGGTCAAACTCACTGGGTACAGACTACTCAACATAATCATTTTACTTGGGTTTGGCCTTGCCAAGTTTGTCTTGTCGTTACAAGGCCTGTCCGTCGCACCAGCTGGATTGGAATGGGTTGCGGGATCGGCATTGGCAGCACTGTGAGGCAGTGCTCCCCCGATCTGGACCAATGCTAACACCGATTTTTTCAACGATCTAGGTTGTATTGGATTGGGTTATACGAAGCTGTAGAGCCGCCTAAATGGGAGTGGTTTCTCCACATTGACTGGGCACCAGCTATTGTTTTTACTTCGAAGTTCTTTCTCCGTGGTGGTGAGTGTTCAAGGAACTGCTTTTAAATTTGGCGCGTGTGTGATCATCTAGATGCAGTCTTTCAAGCATTTGTTTTATCCTTGAAATACCTCTTGCTCTTCAGCCCGCTCCTGTTTGCCATTGGAGTGGTTGTCCTTTTCACCTCGCTTGGAAGCTCTTTGGCGTTGAGTCTGATACCGGGACTAACTTATTTTTTTGTTCTCCTGTGTGAGGCTGAGGTAAGTTAAGCTTCTTTTTGCTTGCCATTTTGATGACTTGAGTTGCAGAGTATCCTAATATGGAACCGACACTTGTTTTGGCCTTCTACCAGAATATTCTTTCAAATGTATAATTCTTATTACCCCACACATACACAATACAGTAAGCATACCTTGGTTTGTGTCCGAGTCTCTCCAAGTACTCACCTCTGATCTAATATGTGAAGGGCTACTAGGTAAAGCTGTATACATCATTGGTCTGCTATCTGGCTTTCTTCTAACGTGGTTATTGCTGCCTATCTTGATGTTTCACTTTATAAATACTGGAAAAAAAGCCTAGATTACTGATATTATGGTGTGGTGCACTAGAAATTATGATAGGCACGGAAGGGAGTATTAAAGGCTTGAACATGGCGTGAGGCACGAAGGAGACAAGGATAAAAACGGCACAACGAAATTATTATATCTCGAGGAGAAAAGTGGACGCCAGGCAAGCCAGCACCAGACAGGAAAACAATAGACACAACACAACTCTGGCAGTACTCCAGGTAGTGAAAGGGAATACGAAGCGGCACAGCATAACCGGCCTTGAAGCGCAACAGGTAATAGTGGCCGAAGGTGCGTCATGGGCACGAGCCAGGGTGAAGGGTATGTATTGTGGCGCAGTCACGGTGGTGGTCCCGCCTGGTCATTGCTATCCTGGTGGCATAAGTTCAAGTTCATGGCTTGCCAAGCTATATGCGCATAGAGGTGGCCCTGCATACCGAAAGCGTCTGGTGACGATTTGAGTGGTGTGCATATTAGGCACCCCGTTCTGTCCTTCATTGTTGACTTCCGCCGCTCATCCCACTGTTCTCAGGTCCCGGTGGGGTTCTTCGGGCTGACCGTATTAGCATGCCCGAGTTACTGGTCACCATGGGCGGCAGATCGCGCGCGCATGTCAATTGTCTTTTGCCCTTAAAGGATTTTGACTTGGATTCCCACGCGCGGCGCCTAGAGAATTGTTCGGTTGACCCCATATAGTTAGCAACACCGTGACGAATTGGTCGAACACAATGGATGTGATGTCGGCTTAGTATCTGATTGGTGTGCTAGTCGTGCTCCGAGTCCAATGTTACCCACTCTTTATTGTCTCTAGTAGTCGGCACCTTGTCGCACCTTGCGTCGCTCTAGCTATTGTGAAGCCGTACGATCGTGATCTGCCGGCGCTGATCTCTACATTGCCTCCAGATATTTTTTTGGTTTATAACCACCTGCTCATCGAACATGCTCATATAGAGAAGCGAGTTTTTCCCAGTCAGATCCTTCATATCATCTCTCCAACTCCAGTAACAACCCAAGAGTTTCTTTCATACTTCATGCAACCTCCACACAACCCACAATTCTGCATGATTAGATTCACCCATAGTCGACTTCGTTTCGTTTGCTTCCACTGTCTCCAACTTCCTTGAATCCGGGCCTGCACACACCCCTCCACTACGTCCATTGACCTAGACGTTGGTGGTTCTTTGCATCATGACACACATACCCCGAATTCTTGCCAGGGGACTATCACGTCCACGACCAGTGCGTTTACCCTCGTCACCTCTTTTACTTTGTTTCGAAAAAAACCTTACGCTAGGACCCATGAATCTTTGCTTCGACTCACGTCCCCACCTTCCGGCTGAGATGCGAAGGCCATTGTCCAACACATCTCCTATTTTATATATTTATTTTTAATTTCCTTCGCCTGTGCTTATACCGCCGCCTGTACCACTTTTAATTCCTTTCTCTCCCCTCAGGCTTTTTCAACTTTCTCGAGAGGGTATGATGGTATTCTGCCATTTATGATCGTAGACAATATATCATAACTCAGTCGGTTTATTTTCTACTTTATAGACACATGCGAACGCTGGAAATGACGTTAAGAAGGTCCAAACATGGACCATCAACTCGAAGTCAAAGACAGGACGCATCGTGAGGCATAATGAAGACCTGATCTGTCATCGCCCGCCAACTCAGATGCCAAGTCCTGCAGGAGCACATTGAGGAAAACGATTATGATCAGAAAATGCCACTGAAGTCCAGCACTACCAAACTGTACTAGTCTCATGTCATAGCATCATTTCAGGGCTAGCGCGTTATTGAGGATAAAGAGAATGCAGGTAAAGGCTCAGTTGCACCCGCGCGCAAGTAGCTCGGATCCGAACTCGAAGTCGCGGATAAGCTCGATAAGGTCTTCTACAGTCCCGGACTTCAAAACAAATGTTATCTAATCATCCCGCTGATCCCCGTGATTGGGACCGTGGGCTCAAATATAGTATGACTGGTACGGAGACGTTGGTGGCGGCATCGTGAAACTAAGGATGACAATAAGACGAAAAAGTGACTTATATTATAGCAATCATAATCGTCCTACGTAAAATCTCGCTAACTGAAACTGCTCTTGCTCACCTGAAGTGTGACCACCGCCATGCTGCAGCCTCTGTGCTTTCGCCCTCCGTCTCTGACCGACAGAGCTTGGAGTTTTGTACGCAGTCATCATTCTGGTTATGTGCTAAATCCGGTCACCGTTGCTCTATAGTAGAATTTAGACATTCAATTGATAATAGTGTACTGTATTAACGCTGGCTGAAGTCCTCAGTTGTACTGGCGGTGGCTCAGCGCTCAGCGCTCATGGCTATACTAGTATTTAAGCGAGGTGATGGTGTCGCGTGGATGAACTTTAATGTATTGGGCTCTCTTGGCGATCGCGAGTGATTGCAACTGGTTCTGAATCTCTCCACCTTGTCTTTCATTTACTTAGTCGAACTAGAAGCGTGATCATCGCCTCATCCCCTAACCGAGCTGGATAATAACATGGATGCTGCTTCTTGAGCTTTCCAGTGGACCACAACGCCGGCTTTGTCTTTCGGATTTCCTTGTGATGCCCACAATTGTTTTCAATGGAGAATCCGAATGCACCTCAATGTCATAAGGAGACGGAAGTGGAGAAGGAGTCTGGCAACGTGTCCCGCGATGATTGCGTGCCAGTGAGGAACGTAGGAGCACACGGTAGTGCGGACACCAGAAGTCTCCCACGATTGTCCGAGTCGGCTCGCGTAGTACACAAGGACGATCTTGAGAGTAGAAACTTCCGAAGCAGGCTTTACTATTCCGGAAGACTCGGATAGTCGTTGCGTGAGGGTATTGAGCTTAGCCAGCCTCTGTGTTTAGTGAAGAACAACCGTATATCAGCTGAAGCTCTGGCAACTGGCCTCAGGCTCGGGAGCGCGGTTGTTCGATAATTGGTTCTAATTTGGCCATGGACCCAGATGGACCCTCTCACAAGCCATGCCTCATTACATGTATCGACAAACACAACGTTATGTCTGGGATACAGAAGGGCCAGACATAATGTCATGTTCGTAATGAGGCATAGTTGTGAGAGGGACCATACTAATACTACAACTATCAGTTTCACTCAATGAGGCAGGACTCAGAGAGCTGCCTTTAAGTTCACAACGCTTGGTGATTCCATCCAATAGCAAGCGAGGGCATTGTCTTTGAGAGCAGCGACACGGTCCCCTTCCTGGTCCGGCCCGACTGCAGTGTCATCATGGGGACAAGGTAGGGGATGAGGTATTCACCACTGCGATTGATTGTGCATGGAATTAACTCCGAGTCTGAATATGGGTCTGAGTATCGCACAGCTTTTCTGAGACCCGGGCCGTCCCTACTAGCTTTTGCAAGAGAAGGGCTCGGATGTGTTCAGTCGATCGGCGACGACTTTGTCGGGAAGGTGGACAGTGGACTCGGGGTTATTCACATGAACAACAACCTTACAATGCAGTAACAATGACAGCGGACTGAACTTGAACGTTATCAAATTTGGAGAGGCATATGACCAGATGACCCGCGAAATGCAAAGAACAGGAAACACTACAGTAGCGAAAGGAAACCTACCACGATCAAGGGTTATGTGAAAACCGGATACTCCCTATTCACGGATAGCAGGTAAGATTAGATATACGGTAAGACCAAGGATCTAGGGCGAGGCTGGTCGGTGGCAAGCGCGGCGCTTCCGCGCTTCAAGTGCGCACAGCCCAGTGACAAAGCCGTCCTGACCCTGCCAGTGGCCCAACATACCGAACAACAACTTGAATTTTACTTTCCACAAGTTCCTACAAAATTTGGCGCATACAACTCGAAGGGTTCGGGCGCAGAACCAAGCTCAATGTCTCCTATCCCTGACGAGCTCACCGCAACCGTCCTATCGGTCGTGCAGTCTCTTCCGAGACTTCAAAAAGCGAAGCTCCTTCTCGACCACTCTCTCTCCCTTCTCGAAGCCGGAAAGTAAGTAATAGTGTGGCTCGATCCATGTCGATAACATGTCGAGTTCTCCTCTAGATATGGAGGCGTGGTCGAGGAGTACTTGGATGTCTATTTAAGAACTCCAGATTTACCAAAAGATGACATCGCAAGAGCCTTGGTTGCGAGGGGCAGGGCACGAAAGGGTGCAGGACAGAGACTGTTGTTGATGGCTTCTCATGGTCTGTGCAACCCTGAGCAGATGATATATTTCGCTGACTGTAGTGCATCATCATCCCTCGAACTGCATATAACGCTTCGTAGACTTTCAGACAGCTTCAACCTTCGATCCGTCCAATCGAGAGCTTCAGTTATACTTGCACAGGGAGCCCGTCGTCCGTCCGCTCTCTCTCGTCAATCTACCACACGTCTTATCTTCCTTCCTCTAGATGCACTTTGCAGGCATCCCCGCCTTCCGATGCGTTCCACCAGAGATCTGGGACCGCGTTGCAAGCTTTATCCCCAGATACTTCCTCCGCACGTGGCTTTTTGTATCTTCCTTCCATCGCGATATTGCGCTCCGTCACATCTTCCACACAGTCGACCTCTACCTATGCGAGGATTCGGACAACTGGAACCGGACACTCGACATCTTTGACAGGGTCAAGGTAGACTCGCTCTTCTCGCGCAGAATCCGAACTCTCCGAGTTCACTGGGCGTATGATGGTGGTGATATGCTTGAAGTCATGTCAAGTGCGTGTCGATTCTGCCGCCCAAGGTCGGCTTGCTAACCTTTGAGACCAGGATTATTCCGGACAGCACTTCCGGAATTCAAGGCTCTCCAGGAGTTTGAGTGGATAGGATACCCGGAATTACAAGCCGAAATGGTCCAAGTCCTCTTTCAAAGCCACCCAAAGCTTGTTAAACTCGGTCTCATGTAAACTTTCAAAGTCTTACGGCTTGATGCGAATCTACTCACACCCTTTTAATTTCTAGTGGGTGGCACTTTGACGCAGTTGGCGTGTCTAAGTTTACTTCCCTCAAACGATTCACCCTCCGTGCCGAAGATGATGATGGCTTTGCCGATATGGACGAAGTTCGCACCGTGCTTGACAACAACGCAGATACGCTCACGCATCTGACGCTCGGCGCATACCTCGCGCGAGCACATTCATGGGACTCTGCATTCGGCTCACCAACGATCCAGTACTTGACACATCTCGAGCTCGTCGATACGCGCATATCTGAGGTCGTCCTCGCGCGCATCGCCCACGCACACAACCTCGTCTCACTCACCCTGCACGGAACGCTAGACATGCCTGCCGCAGCTACCGCCATCTTTGGCGCGGATCACGTACCTCCCAGTCCCGACACGGGCATGCAGGAAAGCGCGATTAATGAGCCAACGCACGTGTTTCTACCTCACCTAGAAGCCTTCCGCTTCGCACTTGTCGGACATGACGACGATTTGGCCCTCTTCGGCGCTGTAGTACAATTCTTGCGCGCGCGTCCGCGCTTGCGCAGACTGGATCTGGGTACCTGTCCATGGGAGCTCGTCCGCGGGCTCTTGCCAGAACTCACTGGCTTGCGAGTCTTGCGCGTGCGCATCGCGAGCCTCACCAACCTCGCTCTCGGCGCGTTCGTCCGCGCATTACCGCGAGAAATGCTCGCGATTCATCTCGCCTGTACCGTCTCCGACCGACCCATGGTACCTCCCATTTTCTCCTCCCTCTCTCTTCCCCCATTTTTTTCTCACACAAAATTACTGTATAGCACGAGTATGCACCCGCGTTTGCGAGCTTCGGAACGCTCAGCATGCTCCACTTGCATGGCGCGTCCATAAGGCGTCCGCAGCCACCTCGCATGCATGGCCGAGAGCTCCAGCTTCAGACGGACGCGAGGCTCGTGCACGCGCGCGACGTTGCGCTCGCCGTTCCAAGCATCGATTATCTCGGCTGGCACGGCGAGCACTTTGTTGTCGTTCGCCACCACCACGACTCGACGATCAGCAGCAGCAACAGCAGCAGTTCAGTTGCGTGCGGCGGTATGACGAGTGGTGGTACGGGTGGTGTAGAACTCAGGGAGCTGCCCGTCCGTCGGCGGCTGGATTGTGGAAAAGGTATAGACCTCGGGAGCGACGACGCGATGTGGGTCGAGCGGAAGGATGTACCGATCGACTATGAGATGTCTAGCCTCGAGTCGTGAGCGCGTGAGGGTATTCTTCGAGAGAGAGTTCTTTGGTTTCGGGTTTCGAGGGTGCTTCAGTCGAATTTGGGACTCTATTATATGTATTGGTCTATCGTATCTAATTTATCGTTGCACGCAATTCATACAACATTTTTTAGGGCATTCACCTCTTCATTATTTAATTCACCCCAAGTCCTCATCACCACTGGCGTAGGCCTTTCGTATCTTCCTGGGTTCTCTACGACGGACGTTGAACCCCAAAAGCGAGTGGAAAAAAGGGCAAGTTCTAGCCCTGTTCCAAAGCTCCATCTCTCAAGAACCCCGAGACGAAAGACGCGTAAAAAGGTTATTGATACGAACAGTAAATTACACTGCGTGTGGGAAGCGGGGTACCATTTGGAATCACAGACAAGATCGACGAAAAGTTGTTACTGAATCGATTATAGTGGCATATTCCGGGAAGGTGAGATAGCTGTAGCCCAGTGGGAAGGAGAGGTCAGCAGCCGCCCACAGATGGATCATGATGTAAACGAGGAAAATGGTATGCCGGGTCACCCTTTATGTTTCCAAAACCGTACCAATGTAGCAATAGATTCAGAGTCGAGACCGTGACATCCATAAGGTTGTCGTTTACACTGAGCGATTTTCATCCTCACAGTTAAAGAGTAATCTCCCATCCCTTAAGGCTCCGGAACTCCATACGCCATAAACGCGGCCAAAACCCGCTCCGCGGCGACACGCTTCGCAGCGCTGCTCGAAACGCCCATCCCTTGACCGACTTGAGCACCGCGGTCTACGTGAATACCAGTTCACATCTTATTCAAAACAACCATGTCGTGTAGTACTCACACATAGCAGTGGCAGTATGAATGACTGCATTGCTTGGGCCTTCGCGAGTCATCACCCAACTGCAATGGACAGTAAGGTTTCCCCTAGGGTGATATTGGAGAAAGTTGTTTAAATCGATATAAGAATCTCCACTTGAACTCGTTATAACTGAGCTAGAACTAGTCTGTTTCGTAGGTGGTGATCAAGGTGTAGGACGGATCAGATAGAGCTACTGGGAGTTGAATGAGAATCACGTACCAAGCTCAAGGGCTTTCCTGCTGCCTCCCGTTCGATCATGAATGAGGAAAATGCATTGCCAGTCCGCCTTACATCAGAATACTGAAGCTCCAGTAGATTGGGCAACAGTTCCAGAGGCGACTCTCCGCCTTCCGAACACAAAGCACGGGCGATTCCTCCATCGAGTGAGGTTGGCACACAAAGCGTCTTCAGAATCATGAATGGTCTGAAAAGTTCGCGCCACTGTGTTCTGTCGACCCTGTTGAGCCACGCTGACGATCCATTTCCGTCCACGTAGCTGAGCGTGAGTTTCTCGACCAGAGAAAGCATGGGTAAAAGTGCACCGAGGATCTGGACAATGGACGATACCTGCCAATCGAGGTGTCTACACGTTATCCTCAAGCCCAAGGGATGTTCCCACAAACTCAGATCAGGGCCCACCATTAAACCAACGAATTCCTCATCGAAAGTGAGTTCGACAGCGCGGGCCCGGTATCGATCCCTGAGATTCGCTGATGCTTGTATGAACTGAAAGAGGTGTGGAACATTGAATATGCGCTGATTGAAAAAATGGATATTGAGTACGCTAAGGGCAGGGGCATTGATCCGAGCAACAAGGACTTCAAAGTAGTCGCTGACCCCTCGAAATGAAAGCAGGTGAAGATGGAGAAGGTGGCGAGTTGTGATTGGGGTGCTCAATAGTTGCCTTTCGACGACACGGTTCGGAAGAGGGGAACAAAAATGAATTGTGAAAGTTTCCAGGAGGGGCGTGAGTGCAATCAGATTGAGTATATGACTTGGCATCAGCAATTGTCCATGTTGCTTAATGTGTGCTTAACGTGCTTAATAAGCACGTTAAGCACAAATTAAGCACAAAACGATTAAGCAGGTTAACGCCACCCCGGTGCTTGATTAAGCACCATTCTGCTTAATTAAGCACATGTTGTGCTTAATTGTGCTTAATTAAGCACATGTTGTGCTTAATTGTGCTTAATTAAGCACATGTTGTGCTTAATTGTGCTTAATTAAGCACATGTTGTGCTTAATTGTGCTTAATTAAGCACATGTTGTGCTTAATTGTGCTTAATTAAGCACAATATTAAGCAAAATTCCAAGAAGTTCAATTACCTTTTAAAGCAGCACTAAGCATCAAATTAAGCACATGTAAGCAATCTAAGCACAACATTAAGCAGTTTCAAGCACACAGAAGTATCAGGTAAAATTCAATCAATGATGAGCATAAGATAGTATATTCAGTCAACTATACTACAACATTAGTACACTATCTATACTCTATCTGAATGTGCATATGGCCTCTTCTATCCACCAGCACCACCAGTGTGCCACAGGCCTTGATATAACAACAGCAGCAGGGAAAGGGAGGAGGGAGAGGAGGACATGAAGGATGCAGAGGCAGAGAGAGGTGGAGGCATTGGGGTGGGCAGCATGGTAAAAAATCGAAAAGACAGTTAGAGCTAGGCACCGAAGACAAAGAAGCGTACAACGTACCGGGGAGGAGGCGCAGAAGGCACGGCGCAGGCAGCGTGCGCCGTGGACCCCCCACAGCCCAGTGGTTCCAAGAGGGCGTTCCAAGAGGGCACGGTGCGGAGGCGAAAAAAAACGTGGAGGTGGTGGAGGCGCAGGAAGCAGAGGACGCGACGGAGGCAGAGGCAGCGCGGGAAGCGACGACGACGGAAGAAATGCGGTAGAGGAATACACGCTCATCCTTGGAGCAGCCGGGTGGCAATCTGGTTCTGTGTTCACAGGTGACATCGCAATGGCAGAAAGTGGCAAGTCGAATTCGGCGGTGGAAACTGACAAGCACCGACAGCGCGTGGCCAAGCGTAGACGGCAGCGAGAGCAACTGCAAGTCGTTGTCTGGCTCTGGAAATGGTGACGGTGACGGAACAGGCAATTCGTCTTCCGCAAACTGCAAGAAACTATTGAGCACCCGTGTCGCTCACGTGAGCGGTTTGCGCTCACCGAAAAAGCCATCAGCACCCCCTACGCGCTCGGAGACCAGCCGGAAGTGCTGAGCAATACGTTATCAAGATCCCATCGCGGCGCGCGTTCCGCCGGCGAGAGACACCGATACCCTCTGCTGCCGAAGAACAGGTGTCGTTTGCGGTATCGGACGAGGATGCGATGGTTGAGGATCCACCGCCGAGCGCAGGCGTTGATCTCAACCATGCCTGGATCGACGCAGGGAGCTTTAACAGGGAACACCGCGAAGAAGAGCGATGACACCTGGGACACATTCGAGCTGAGCCAACTACTATTTGTAGTGGGTCACGTCGCGTTCAAGCACATTGTCTACTTGGAACTCGTCCAACGCGAGTGGAACCGTCAGAAACAGGAAAAGGAACTAGGTATGTGTCTTACGTGTATGAACGAGAGGCGCGGGAGGTGCGTGAGGCGTGAGAGGCGCAAGGCGCGCGGGAGGCGCGGGAGTTGCAAGGGGCGGAAGAAGGGGGAGGGAGAGACTTACAGCGATGCGAATTTGAGTGGAGTGGCGCCGATTTCCTCCATGGAGAACACGCAGCACCCAGCGCCGGCCGACTCTGGGACTTACGAAGCGGGTCCGACGACGGTGGGCGAGTTTGATACCGGTTTGCGAGCCTGGCCCAGCGACGTGGTGTCGCCCGCGACCGCACGTTCCAACGGGAGGCCGATGGTACCGTTATTCTGAACGAAAAGAGGGCATGTGCAAGCGACGTACCGACGCCAGTTGGACTGATTTGGTGGGCTCCAGATTGTCTGAGGGATGACGTGGCCGGAGGGAGAGGGGATATAGTCGAGAAGCCAGAGAGTTGTAGAACGCGTCGGGACGGGTGCCAGGCACGGATGGCTGCGACACCATCAGTGCGTTTGGCCAGCCAGGCACGTTGCCGTACACCTGTACGCTCGCAGCGGTCGTCTTGAGGAGAGATTCGATAAAGAAAGCTGCATCTCGCGAGCCGAACATGGTGTTGTCATCTGAGGGTCAAGCACGGGAAGGCGGTGTACACGAAGACACCGGCCAGCACGCGTCCAATTGACCACTGCCAAGAGGAGGGTCAGCATTAGCCGACGCGCTGTGAGAGAGAACATACAAGTTTACCAGGGAAACTTAAAGAGCGCCTGAGAGCTCTGAGCTTGCTTGGGAGTGGGTGGTGACCATGGGATGCACGGGAGCGTGAGGACTTGGGGGATGCGGGGAATCGGGGGTGGGTCTTGCCTAGCGCATCGTCCTCATCTGCACTCGGCTCGTACGGACCATGCAAGGCGGGGTCGAAATGGCATGCTCTCACGAGTTCACGCCAGGCTTGCTCGTCCTGAACAAGAGCGTGCCACTTGCGAGAGACAGACGCGTGTTCGAGGGTGGTTGACAAAGCTGAGAATGTGGAGGGAGAGTTCTACGGGTAAATCTGCGAGGAAGTCATGATTGAGAAGGGGTGCAATTTGTGTGAATATGAAAAAGAGTTCACGAGAGCATTGAGAGAGGGGATAGAAAGGCAGTGCTGAAAGCTAACAGCAGTGGCAGCGGCAACTTGAAGGGGAAGGCTCGGCAGCAGAGGCGCTGAGACGAGTGACAGCGCCAGGGGCCGGTGATGGTGGGACGGAGAGGGCAGAGACACGAAAGAGTTGGCAATGGGTGGAGGTGAAACACGCGCGTTGAAGGCACGAAAGTCAACATCGTGCCAACAAGAAATAACATGCACGTGATTTGTGCATCGGCACGACTTAGCAAAATTTTCATGAATCACAACTTGCAAAACTTTTTCAGACAGATTAGTTAAATTATGTAAATTTTTTTTTTTGCTTAGCACAGTTAAAAGCCCCTTAAATTTTCATTAGTTGCTTAAATACATTGAGTGTGCTTAATGTCAGTCTTAATTGTGCTGAGCATACTGAGCATGCTTAATGCCAGTCTTAATTGTGCTGAGCATGTTGAGCCTGCTTAAGTTGCTTAATTGTGCTTAAACAAAAATTTCATCAAGCAAAATTAAGCAAAAAACTAAATTTAAGACCATTAAGACCATTAATCACCATTAAGCAACATGGACAATTGCTGATGGGAGGAAAGTAGGCAGATGCTGGGATATCTATAAGTTCGAGATTGACGAGGGCCGGGGTATTTGTAAGTAAAGGATGCCCAATGGAAGCTGTCCAAACGTGACGAAGATTAGATGCTTGAAAGGTTACGGGAAAGACCAGGCGTTTAGAATCTTCGGGTCGAGACCCGACACACATGCATTCCAGAACTGGGAATTCTTCATCTATGGCAGCAACGAACTTCCCCAGGTTCAAGGCCAAAGATAAGCACATTAAGTAATTAAGATGTGTAGGACACTTAAGACAAGCAAACCGGAATAAAAAATTAATTTATGTAATTTAACTAAACTCTGAAAAAAAATATGCTAAGTCGCGACTCGCGAAATTTTCGCTAAGTCGTTACAGTGGGTGTATTATTTACTACTGTTTGCACAATGTTGATTTTCGTGCCTCTTGTAGTCTGCCGCCCCTTTACATCTCTCCCTCTATCCCCTCCGTCATTGTCTGCCCCACCCCAACATGTCCCACCGCTGCCTCCTCCGCGTCCTCTCCTTCTCTGCCCCTGCCTCTGCCTCTGTCACGTCGTCATGCGCCTCCTGTGCCCGCGCCTCCCCCACCACTTTCGCCTCATCTTGGATCCACTGCCTCTGTGAGGCAGTCTACATTGTCACGCTGCCTGCACTGACACCCGGTATGTTGTTACGCTGCCTGCCCCGCCTCAACTCATGCTGACTTTTTTTCTTTTTTTTTTCGTCGCCTCCTCCTGTGCTGCCGCCTCTGCTGCCTGGACCACCACCCCCTGTGCCTCCTCCTCCTATGCTTCCCACACCTCCTCCCGTGCCTCCTCTCGCACCTCCCGTGCCTCCTCTCACGCCTCTCGCACCTCCTCCTACGCCTCCCACGCCTCCTGCACGTTCTCTCGCGTCTCCCATGCACCTCGCCTCCTCCCGCGCATTCTCTCGCGCCTCCCACGCCCCTCGTGTCCCGCGCCTCGCCTCCTCCCACGGCCTCCTCCTGTGGCTCCACCACCACCACCACCTCCCCGTGGCCCTGCAGCCCCCACCCCTGCCAGGGCTGTTCCACCAAGGCTGGTGGAACCATTGGATCTCCTGTATATAGTCATGTTGTAGTTTAGCTCAATATATGATTTTTATTGCCCTAAATTTGTGTGCTTGAAAACTTATGGTAAGCACAGATCTAAGCTGCCATTTAAGTGAACTAAGCCCAAGATAAGCATCAATAAGCCCTGGCTAAGTCAAATTAAGGAGAAGACCTAGCTTAGCCTAAGCATGGCTAGCTTAGAGACATTTTGCTTAAAAGTGCTTAGAAGTGTTGTTAAGTCATATTAAGCATGCTCAAGCACTGTTAAGAAAAACTTGGATTTTCCTGATGGAGAATGAGCTTAGGGCCCATCTCAGACATACAAGGGATATATATACTGGAGTTGTGGGTCATACTAGAATGTTCAGGAGTAAACCTGTAAATGTATGGAACATAGTAGAACAAGCTGGAATGTTATGGAAGTTAGTGGAACATAGGAGAATCGTCCAATGTATCAATGACCATCACATCACATTACTGTGACACCATGTTATGTTTCGAGTTTTTTGCTGATCTTTGAAGCTTGAAACATGAAGCAGATCAGCCTGAGACTGTAGAATACAGAAGCATTGGGAGACTTACTATGATCCACAACTGTACATTAAAAATGCAAGGGGAATGAACATGGTGTGTAAAAAAGAATTGGAGATACTCACGCATTGCAAACTGTTTTGCCTTCATCATCTTTTTGCCATGGAGGTGTTGCTGTTGTGTAACAATTATAACATTGTGCTTCAGAACTAATTAGCCCTGGCTGGAAAGAGTAATTTCAGGGGGCACACCAATGATTGCTGAAGTCTCTAGGGGTGCAGCCCGGGATCGTCCTGTGCCACGGGATCGTCCCGTGCCACGAATCGGGCGTGGGCAATTATGCTGGTCACATGTTCAGCTATGTATACATGTTGTGGGGAGTAGACAGAGCATACCAGTTTGTAGAAAAGCCCACATGCATTGCAGTTGAGCTCGTCATTCAACCCACGACGCCAGAGCGGTGTGTGGGTGGTGCCACAATGTGTGCACTCAGCCTTGACGCCTCCAGGTGCCCTCAGTTTGGTCCAGGGGTCTTCAAGTTCTGCCAGTGACCCCTCACCTGTGGTTGCGCTCTGATCGAAAATCATTGGTGTGGCCTAGAAGAGTGCGGAAATAGATTATAGATAACGTACCAAGCGCACAGGGTGGCCCGCCGCCTCCCGTTCAATCATGAATGGGGAAAATGCATTGTCAGTTCGCCTTCCACCAGAATACTGAAGCTCCAGCAGATCTGGCAACAGTTCCATAGGCAACTCTCCACTCTCCGAACACAGAGCACGAGCGAGTCCTTCATCGAGTGAAGTTGGCACACAAAGTGTCTTCACAATCATGAATGGTCTGAAAAGTTCGCGCCACTGTGTTCTGTCGACCCCGTTAAGCCACTCTGACGATTCAATTTCATCCACTGGCACGTAGCTGAGCGTGAGTTTCTCAACCAGAGAAAGCATGGGTAAAAGTGCACCGAGGATCTGGACAACGGATGATACCTGCCAATCGAGGTGTCTACACGCTATCCGGAAGCACAAGGGATGTTCTCGCAAACTCAGATCAGGGCCCACCACTAAACCAACGAAATCCTTATCGAAAGTGAGTTCAACAGCGCGGGCCCGGTCCCGATCCCTGAAATTTGCTGATGCTTGTATGAACTGAAAGAGGTGTGGAACAGTGAAAGTGAGCTGATTGAAAAACTGGACATTGAGCACGCTAAGTGCAGGGGCGCTGATCCGAGCAACAAGGACTTCGAAGTAGTCGCTGACCCCTCGAAATGAAAGTAGGTGAAGATGGAGAAGGTGGCGAGTCGCGATCGGGGTGTTCGATAGTTGCCTTTCGACGTCAAGGTTCGGAGGAGGGGAACAAAAATGAATTGTGAAAGTTTCCAGTTGGGGCGTGAGTGCAATCAGATTGAGTATATGACTTGGAGGAAAGTAGGCAGATGCTGGGATATCTATAAGTTCGAAATTGACGAGGGCCGGGGTATTTGTAAGTAAAGGATGCCCAATGGAAGCTGTCCAAACGTGACGAAGGTTAGATGCTTGAAAGGTTACGGGAAAGACCAGGCGTCTAGAATCTTCGAGTCGAGAACCGATACACATGCGTTCCAGAACGGGAAATTCTTCATCCATGGCCGCGACGAACTTCCCCAGGTTTGGGGCTGGCATACGGAGGGAGATGCGACGAACACGATCGCAATGCGAGAGTGCGAACAGTGCATCATTTTCATCCTCTGTTGTCATCTCGTGATCACCCTCGTAAAAGAGGATGAGCGGAAGAGGTGGTGAATGTAATAGCATGTCTGCTACAGGGACACCATAAGTACAGAGAAGGTGAAGATCCAGTTGAACTGGTGAAGCCAGAATGACGCATCGCCACGCCCGGGAAACCTGGGTTAGTTTGTACCACCAACGTTGGCGGTCCCACCTGCGGATAATCCGGACGTTATCATCGTTATCTTCGTCTCTGACATCTAGTTGATAGAACTTGAATATCTCGAGAAGGACGTCGTTGTTGAGGATATAGATAGGTGAGTGTGGTCTGCTGCTAGTGGGCTTTGCTAATTCGCAAGTTTGTTTTCGTGCGGTGATAGACAAGTGACTAGACATCGCGGGGCGAGAGTAACGACAAGGATGTGATTGAAAGCTGGAGGCCGTTGGCCTGATTACAGCCTCGTGTCGTGTCAGCTGTTCATGAAAGCGGCGCTGAGCTATGTACAAACGTGGACGCTGGCGCCAAAAAATCGAGCATCTACACATCAATGTCGTCTGCTTGCAGCATTGCTGGAACTACGTATAAGTTGTGTATCCAGAATAACAGTAATCAACGTTTAATCAACGGCGAGCCAGGTCACCGGACGGTCTCGCTGCGCCGTGATTACGTACTCCTACTAGGTCACTTATCACTTCCACAGTGCCTACCGCGATTCCACAATACATACTGTATTTAACCCATCCCATGCACTCTGGATGAGTCGATGCCGATACGCAAGTTCCAAAAGTCCAGGATATTGCCAGAACGCCTCTTTTGTCAATATTATTCTATGGATCCGCGGTCATCAGAACGTTGAACGAGCATTTCTCGCGGTAATGCGCAGATGAGCGCGCCGAGAGTGAGGTTGGTGAGGCTCGTGATGCGCGCGCAAGACTCGCAAGCCAGTGAGTTCTAGCAAGAGCCTGCGAACGAGCTTCCATGGACAGGTACCCAGATCAAGTCTGCTCAGGCGCGGACGCGCGCGCAAGAATTGTACGACAGCGCCGAAGAGGGCCAAATCGTCATCGTGTCCGACAAGTGCGAAGCGGAAGATATCCAGTTGAGGTAGAAACACGTGCGTTGGTTCATTTATCACGCTTTCCTGCATACCCGGGGAATTATATGCAGCGATGCGCTCACGCATCTCGCCAGAGACCTCCATGATGGCACCACGGCCCTCCGTCTCTTCCATCCTATGCCCCACTCACCCCGTCATCGACCCGTCACAATTCAGCATCATCAGGGTAAACTTGTTCTGGATCGCAAGTTTTGCTTTCAGTTTTTCCGCAGTAGGTTTCGCGGCCGGCGGCATCCAACTGGCCCGGCATTACAAGCACATGCCCATCCTCCACGGCCAGTTTTTGAAGAGTGCGCACAACCGGAGCTCTTCGGTTGACCGTGTCCTACGTTTGATCAAATTTCGAAACGACCTGATGTCAAAGTAGTTCCAAGTGGCCTTGATTATAATGTCACTGGGATACACCGACGCTATCTTCGTACCTGTCGGTGTGCCTGTCCTCGTCGTGGTTGTCATCTGGGGTTTGTATTACGCTTTCGCGATTCATCTTGCCTGCACCGTCTCCGACCGGCCCATGGTACCTTCCTCCCTTTATCTTTCACACAATTTTCCTAGCACGAGTATGCACCCGCGTTTGCGGGCTTCGGAGCACTCAGCATGCTCCACTTGCACGGCGCGTCCATAAGGCGTCCGCAGCCACCTCGCATGCACGGCCGAGGGCTCCAGCTTCAGACGGACGCGAGGCTCGCGCACGCGCGCGACGTTGCGCTCGCCGTTCCGAACATCGATTATCTCGGCTAGCACGGCGAGCACTTTGTCGTCGTTCGCCACCACTACGACTCGACGATCAGCAGCAGCAACAGCAGTTCGGTTGCGTGCGGCGGTATGACGAGTGGTGGTATGGGTGGTGTAGAACTCAGGGAGCTGCCCGTCGTCGGCGGCTGGATTGTGGAAAAGGTATAGACCTCGGGAGCGACGACGCGATGTGGGTCGAGCGGAAGGAAAGATGTACCGATCGACTATGAGATGTCTAGCCTCGAATCGTGAGTGCGTGAGTGTCTGCTTCGAGAAAGAGGGTTCTTTGGTTTCGAGGGTGCTTCAGTCGAATTTGGGACTCTATTATATGTATTGGCCTATTGTATCTAATTTATCGTCGCATGCAATCCATTCAACACTTTTTAGGGCATTCACCTCTTCATTATTAATGTACACCAAGTCCTCATCCCCACTAGCGCAGGCCCTTCGTATCTTCCCGGGGTTCTCTACGGCGGACGTTGAGCCCCAAAAGCGAGTGGAAAAAAGGGCAGGTTCTAGCCCTGTTCCAAAGTCCCATCTCAATTAAAAAAAAGAACCAAAGACGCTTAAAAAAGTTATTGATGCGAAGAGTAAATTGAGCTGCGTGTGGAAGAGGGGTACCATTCAGAATCACAGACGAGATCGACGAAAAGTTGTTACTGAATCGATTATAGTGGCATATTCCGGGAAGGTGAGATAGTTGTAGCTGAGTGGGAAGGAGTGGTCAGCAGACACCCACAGATGGAAACGAGGAAATGATATACCGAGTCACCCTTTATATTTCCAAAACCGTACCAATGTAGTAATACATTCAGAGTCGGGACCGTGACATCCATCGGGTTGTCGTTTACACTGAGCGACTTCCATCTTCATATGTAAAGAGTAATCTCCATCCCTTAAGACTTCGGAACTCCATTCGCCTTAAACGAGGCCAAAACCTGCGCGTTGGCGACACGCCTCGCAGCGGCTTTCGAAACGCCCCTCCCTTGACCGACTGGAGCACCGCGAACTACGTGAATACCAGGTCAAACCTTATTCGGAACTATCATGACGTGTACTCACACATAGCAGTGGCAGTATGAACGACTGAGTTGTCTGGGCCTTCGCGAGTCATCGCCCAACTGAATTGGGGAGTCAGGTCTCCCGTAGGGTGATTTTGGAGGAAGTTGTTTAATTCGACAGCAGGATCTCGAGTTGCATTCATTATAACTAAAAGAGAACATAGAAATATCGAGCAGGTATACTCACCACCGCTAGGACTAATCATTGTGATCTGTGTCGTAGATGGCGATCAGGGTGTAAGATGAATCAGATAGAGCGACTGGGAGTTGAATAAGGAATCAGAGGGGATGCTAAATCGAGGCGGCAGAAGGACGTGCGCGGGAGTAAAGTTAACGCCTGCGGGAAGATTCGGGGGCACAAGGCTTTCGGAAACGCGCGAGCGAGGCAGGGGGCACTGGTTTGAAAACTGCCTTTTGAGGCCAACAAAACCTTAACATAATCATAACATATAGTAAGGCTATTTGTTTTTCTTCATTTTTTCTGAGGATAAATACAAATAAAATGATTATATATTGTTAAGCTAGATGTATGACACAAAATGAAATTAAACTACTTTTACTCAAATCTATCTTGTGTGCTACTGTATAACTTAGTTGTTCATGACAGCGCTAAGCTGCGTACAAACGCGGACGTGGGCGCCAACAAGTCGAGCGTCTAATTATCTTTTTTTTTTTTTTTTTTTTTTGATAAGCGATGTATTAGGTAGACGAAGATAGTAACTATGTTACCTAACAGCTCTAACCTAATGCGCTGAAGCGGGCCGTAGTGGTCCGGGCTCGGAGGGAGGGCAAAAAATGCGTTTACGCACACCCCTGTTACGGGGTAGTGTGGGGCTCAGGAGGCGGGTATTTCCACGTTTACTACCCACTAAAAAACCTCTTCTCAAGTAATGAAAATCCTGGTATTTCTTTTAAGGGCATTTTCCCAGGTTGTTTTAGCCCTATGTCACTGATTTCGCTTATAAGATTTTTGTCGCCGCTATCTTATCATCGGCAAGTCTTTTGAAAAAATTCCGCGTTTTTCGACATTGGAGCGGGTGTGGCCGGTCTTTTATTGATTTTTCCTTTCAGCGTTTTTCAATTTTGGGGCTGGTATGATATTTATCTTGATTCACTCTCTCGCACATAGGGCCCATCTCTAGCGGTTTTCATCATTGCAGACTTGTCATTGCTCTGGGGTCGAAATCACGCTTATTACTGGGATGGCCAGATCGGTTTGGGATAAATGCCTGTCCCCAGACATCCTCTATGGGCTAAGTGTACAACCATCGCATTATTCGTCTGCCAGTTATCTAGATTCATTGGGCAGGAGGAGGGGCGATTCCGGCTTTGGGTCCATCACTCACGGGGCAATTCCTTTGTGGTTTTCACTCGCTCATCGCGACTTGGTATCTAATGAGATACTAGTACATGATCAAAGTATGGGGAACTGTGTGATACGGGGATCTCCAGGGTATCTAGATAAGTGAAGCATTCTATCATGCTGGTCCATGCCACCATCCTCGACATGTCGTTCTCCGTGTCTTCCTCACGTTTGCGTAGAACTCAGGTACCATCTCTTTGGCTCCATTCGATTTCGGTGGTCACAGGTATTCAAGTGGTGGTGGTGAGGGATAGACAGGCCCTTTCAAGGCGTCAGGTAAGGGGTCGATTCCGCAATCAGAGAGGGTGGGCAATGAAGTGTCGGTGTCGACTTGGAGAGAAGATGTCGTGGCGCATTTCGGGGTGGAGAGGTACGCAGTGATGATGTGCTCGCCTGTTTAGAAAGCGGACTCCGCAGGGGTGGCTGGGTGGCAGAAGAGACGCAGTATCATGTGATATGCAATTACTGAATGTGAGAGCGGACGGCGGATGTGATTGTCACTAGTTTGCAACAGGTGAAACTCTGACAGGTGCGCTTGGAGATCTTCCTTGGGCTTAGCAACTTTTTCGTCCTGTGACTGAGCACTCACTTCCGAGTCAGATGAGCCCATGCTGGACGTGTTAGGATCAGGCAGGTGACCTGCTTTGAAAACTTCTAGGGATGTCCTCGTAACGCGAACGTAGTTACCAAGACTTATAGCAGTACTGATCGGAGCGTATATTGGCATCGCTATTTTTGCTGCCCGTATCAGACCCCAAGAAAGGGGCGTCGAATGTTCCAGTGGCTATCTGCCGGTGCATCTGGGTGGTGACGTGGTGGCGAGTCGAATATGGTCATGATTCACCGGCTCTATCAGCTCCGGATTGTCCTCGAGTCAAGGTGTCAGAAAAGAGATGAAGGAGTAAGTAGCGTGGTTGGCACGCCTTTGGGTGGAAGGTCGACGGGGGATGGAGCGTGACCAGCACATCCGAACGAAAGTGTTGACAGTTCTTCAGGTGCCATATTAAGACAAGTGAAATGACTGTTGATCGACTGTGCACCTATATGTATGTGGTAGAACAAGTTGGAATGGAAATCTCAGACTCAACGTTGTGGCCGTTGTGGGACAGCATGGCGGGTATCGGGATGGAATCTAGCAGTGTGTGGGCCAATAAAGGCGTGCCCCAGTGAGAGGGCAGATGAGGATAGCTCTCTTAGAGCCTTTGAGCCCGAAAGCTTGCAAGACAGGTGGGAGTTTGTCTGTGGGACAGGGAGCGTGATGTGGGCCGGGGAGCGGTGGTCGTTGTTTTGTCAGTGGGTGCCCCACACCTCAAGGTCGGCGTTTTCTGCCTTGGGGTGGGGAGTTGCTTCCGGGTTCCCTGAGGGAGCGTGTCATGTGGATTGTGTAGGGTTGCAGGGGTTTTGGGGGGGGGTTGGTCATTTGTTCTCTTCGGGGTTTGTTCTGAGAGGGATTCAGAGAGGGCTCTCTTCCGTTTTTGGGATTGGTTTGTGAGGGGGGGAGGTGTCTTCCATGTTGGTTAAGGATTTGGGGTGGGTTGGTTGAGGGCTGTTGTAGCGTTCGGCATGTGCTGTTGGGGACGGGTGGCTACCATTTTGGATAGTGTACCTTACGTTTTCAGGGGGTTGGTTTTTGGGTTTATGTTGGGTGGGGGGTTAGCGGTTGGTTCTCTAGGGGGGGTTGGTGTGGGGGCTCAGCGTTCAGTGTTTATAGTTTTATTCTAGGTGGTTACTACAGGGGGGTCATTGTTTAGGTTACAGGGTTATGTAGGACCTGTTAGGTGGTCTGGGGGGGTCTCCCGTGTGGGTCTCTTGGGTCTGAGAGTGTTTTAGGTTTATTTGTTTCTGGAGGGGTCATCTCCTGGGGGGGCGGGTTTGGTCTCCGAGAGTGAGTTGTGCTCTTCCTCAACCTTGCCCTCGCCGAAGTGAGGGATTGCCAAACCGTGGTGGTGGTTTGGTTTCAAGGTCCCCCCCGCGTCTAATTATCATTACTGAGTGTCGTCTGCTCGCGTGTCGCTGGAACTACGTATAATTGAAATCGTGTATTCCAGCATCAAAAAAAGACATCGTGGGATGGTGTTTTCTTAGGGGAGACATTTGATATTACAGTATCGTAAGATTTACATCCGCTAGTAGTTCAGAGACACGTCACGCCTCTTGTCTCTGGAATTTCATCTCCATAGGCAAAGAGAAATCACAATCTCTCAAGGTTCGGGAAAACCATTCCGAGTCATCCTCAAGTTGGCCAAAGCTTGCAGTGCGGCCTCACGCTTTGCTGCGCCCACCGAAACGCCCCTCCCTTGGCCGACAAGAATGCCGCAGACTAGTGGAGATCAATTTACCATCCTTGCATCTTAGTCAGTGGTGTGGTACTCACACATAGCGTCAGAATAATGAGTAGCTTGTAAGTCGGGGCCTTCCCGAGACATTACCCAGCTGAAGTGGCGAGCCAGGTTTCCCATAGAGAGGAAGATGTTTAAATCCCTGACGGGATCTGGGCCTACGGGATTTGGGCCTGCATACATGAGGAACATAGAAATACAGAGCCAGTAGGTATACTCACTGAGGTTGACCTTAGATCGTGTGCCCCTGAAGCATCAGATAGAGCCGCCATGAGCTGGCTAAGAAAAACCTACCAATTTCAGAGCATGGCCAGCTACATTTCGTTCATTTATGAACGGGATGAGGTCGCGATAAGCATTGAATCCACCAAAATATTGAAGCTCACGCAGATATGGCAAAAGTTCCAGAGGCATTTCTTCACCCTCCAAACATAGAGAATGAGAGAGTCCTCTGACAAGTGTAGTTGATACACAAAGTGACTTTACACTGTTGAAGGGCCCGAGAAGTCCCCGCCAATGTGATCTGCCAACCTCGCCGAGCCACCGACTTTCCTCCACATCACCGAGCGTGAGTTTCTCCACCACAGAAAGCACAGGAGAAAGTGCACCGAAGATCTGGATCGCGGACGATACTTGCCAATCGAGGTGTCTGCACATGATCCGCAAGCGCAAGAAATTTTGCCACTGATTCCGATCAGTGTCCAACATTAAACCAACAAAATCCTTATTGAAAGTGAGCTTGAGGGTGCGATAGCTGAGGTTTTCTGATGTCTGCATGAACCGCAAGAGGCGTGGAACAGTGAATATGAGCTGATTGAAAAGCCGGATATTGAGTACGCTAAGAGCGGGGGCACTGATCTGAGCAACAAGGCTTTCAAGGTAAGTGCTGACGCCTCGAAATGAAAGGATGTGAAGGTGAATAAGGGGATGATCCGTGATCCAGGTGTTTGATAGTTGCCTTCCGACATCAATCACATCACGAATCGGAGGGGGGGAACTGAAATGAATCACGAGAGTCTCCAGATGGGGCATGAGTGAAACCAGAGCAAGTATATAACTTGAGGGGAAGTAGGTGGATGCCGGGATATCTATAAGCTCGAGATTGACGAGACCCCCAGCATTTGTGCGTAAGGGAAATCCAATTGAATCCGTCCAAACGTGACTTAGTTTGGGTGCTTGAAGGGTTGGGGGAAAGACCAGGCGTCTAGAATCTTCGAGTTTCGATCCGAGACATATGCGTTCTAGAACAGGGAACTCTTCATCCATGACAGCCATGAACTTCTCCAAGTTTGGGGCGGGCATGCAGAGGGAAATACGACGAACACGATCACAGTGTGAGATTGCAAGCAGTGCACCCTCATCATCTTCTGCTGTCATCTCGCGATCACTGTCGTTGTAAAAGATGATGAGCGGAAGGGGTGGTGAATGTGTTAGCATGTGCTATGGCAACACCATAAGTGCAGAGAAGGTGAAGATCCAGTTGAACTGGTGATGCCAGAATGAGGCGTCTCCATGCTTGGGACACCTGAGCCGGCTTGTACCACCAACATTGGCGGTCCCACCTGCGGATAACCCGGACGTTCTCACCATCATCTTCGTCTTTGATACCCAGTCGATGGAACTTGAATATTTCGAGAAGGACGTCGTCGTCGAGGATATAGATAGGTGAGTGTGGTATGAGATATCAAGTGTTGTACTCACTGAAGGAGCTTGAGTTCCATAATAAGACGTTGCAGTTTGATCTCCACTAGATCCAGTGGAAAGTCAACTGCCCAGTTGACCTTGAGGAGATACAATATGATGACACCCATACCAAACTTACCCTGTCGCACATAGTGTAATCGACCATTTGAGTCATGACAGTCCTCCCCAAACAAAGCATCAAATCGGCAATTAAAGGTCTCGTGTGGGATCTCGCACTCCTCTGAATTCATGACCAACCATATCTTGTCAGCTTTCGACGCCTTCGACACGGAGTCAGAAAGGGTGTTGAAGAGGATGCCGATCTCCTTGACAAGAGACTTGATGGTAGAGACGGTTGACATTTGGATGGCACAAAGTAGAGTGGTGGGTTAGACCGTTAGAAAGGTGACGGGGGATGGGGATGGGGAAAAATGTCAGGAGTCATCAGATATAAACAAGAATCGAACGACTCACTGGCTTGCCTTCTGAGCAAGTGCAAGAACCTTGAAGGTACCAGTGAAAAATAGCCCATGAAACATAATGAGGACTCACCGGCATGCCAGTGGTGACAGTTCTGACAGAGAAAGTCAAACATGGTCGGGGCGATGGTCCAGGGGCAGTTGAGAAACTTGGATAGAACAGTAGATCGTTGACCAGAAAATAGGTAAAGAAAGACCACAAAAGAGGTAAGAGAGGTTACAGGTCAGAGAAACTACACATGCATGAACTGGATAGTTGTGGCGTCGCATGCCCTGCTTACTAATGCTTACTAATTAGAGCCCCGGCCACACCGGCCGGCTTCGGCTCAACCGAGAGGGGAGCCGAGCCACAGGACCCCTCAAGCCCTTCAGTTGGCCAGCCTTGGCCGGCTGCCGGCCTCAGGCCGGGCTGGAACAACACTATTTACTTGGGACAGCTTGCAAAAGTAAAAAAGGAAGAAAGCTTTTGTACAATTTCCTGATGCAGTGCAGCTCACTTTGGCAAAAAGCTGTCTTCCTTTAATATAATAGATAGAAAAATGACACAAAGGGAAGGTAGGATCATTCTAGTACTACTAGCCTAGAGCAGATCTACAATCAATGGCCACTATGATTTCCCCTCAATGCTTGGCACCATATTCTAACAGCAGTTTCATGAACTCCCCATGTCCAAACCATGCCGCAATTTGGAATGGTGTCTTGCCCTCCATGTCCATAGCCGTTTTGTACGCACCATGCTCGAGCAATGCACATGCGGCGTCGAGCCTCCGAGTTCCCCAGCCAGAGGCCGCGGCTAGATGTAACGGAGTTCTCCGCTGGAAATTCCTTGCGTTCACATCTATACGGCATAGTACAGGTGATGCTTGATCCATATCGAAGCGATCACTGGCACGCTGCGATGTGCGTAATGACGTCAGATCGTCATAATTCCGAACATTGGCATCAGCATCGAGCTCGAGTAGTATCCGAGTTGCGTTGGGGATCCCCATCTCAGCTGCCGAGTGCAGTGGAGTTTGACCCCAGTCATCCCGGGCATTCGGATCTGCACCAAGGCTAAGGAGCGACTGCGCCAATTGGCGATCTCCATCTATCGATGCGCAGTGCAGTGGAGTCATGTTATTGTCTCCTCGAACATCCACTTCTGCACCATACCGACAGAGCAACCGAGAAACTTGGATGTGATTCTCCGTCAACGCCGCATATAGTGGTGTCAGGTGGAAACCACTAATGGCATTAACAAGGCGGGGACACTTGAAAATGAGGTGTTCTACCAGGTCATAAAATCCACAGAGCGAGGCGTAGTATAGGGGCGAGCTTGACCTTGTCCATCTAAAGCGGTGTTCTGATAAAAAAGTAAAATTCAAGTTGAGGGGACCGTGACGTCCGACTTGGAGTTGGTCTATGTCGGAAAGCTTGAGCCACACCAAAAAGTGCGGTTTGTCAGGGTCAAAGAGATATTTCATCCCATTCAATACGGATGACTCGGACGACACCTTCTCGAATTGGGCATGTGTGATCCAATGCTGAGCAGCGTAATATGCCAGTGGAAAGCGAGGGATAGGAAGTCCTTTACACCATTTACCCCATTCTTGGGCATGCCTGTCATCCAAGCGCAGCAGGACGCCTAAACAGGCTTGTGCGAGCACTGTATGGGCAGGTTTGAGGGAAATGTGATACCGTGAGACATCTCTACTTGAACAAGCGACTTGGAGGCGAGGCGAAGTCAGGAACTCTTTCACCGAGAAGTGCGAGAACTGCACAACTCGGGACCGAGGCCTACTTGAACTGTCGTCAATAATGGTGATTAAGCTTGAGCATGCTGCTTGAAGCCCTCTCTCTTGATCCTCCCACCGCCAATCCGGTTTCAACCTTGGGATTCTCTCCGCATCCTCGAAGTCAATCGCGAGGATCTCGGCAAGTTCCTCGACAGTGAGGGGACGAATCGCAACCACAAGACATTGCAACAGACGATAGACGTCGTCTCTGTTTGCCTCGTGGATTCCCTCCAGCAAACGCATGTATGTTTCGTCCAGGGATTTCGGCAATTCTCCGAGCACACGCTCGACATTCCGCGCGAGGCATTTCCGTAGCTCTTTCAGTTGACACGCAACCCAACGAAACCTATGGACAGTCTGAATAAATGTCATGAATATGAAAGAATACTCATACATTCCGTCGGACTTCTTAGATAATGTCTTGAAAGCAAGCTCTTTTATCTCCGGTCTCCATCTCTTCATCTCCTGTTCTTCGTCCGAATAAATCACAGAGCGCACATATTCAGAGATATCCTCCTTTTGTCCATCTTGGTCATGAAGAGAAACCTTGAAATACGCCAATGGTTCAAGGACACTTTGGATGTCGGCCTCAGGACGACTTGTTACACATAGATGCAAGTTTGAACGGCGTAGTTCAACAAGATCCTTCACAATCTGCAAGGCATTTCGACGTGGGGGTGGCATCCCAATATTCTTCGAAATGTCGGGACATTCGTCCAGAGCATCAACGATAGCGTAGATAGGGAGTTGTCCCAAACCCGTAATCACGCATTTGAGGCATTGCAAAAGCGTGTTTTCACTGGGCTGCTGTGTATCAAGTCCTTGGGTGGCGTATAGGTCGAAAATGTGTTTGAAGCACGAATCAGATTGATCGCATAGTTGGACAAGAAATGATGAAAGTAATGCGCGGGAATTTTGTTTCGTTTCGTCCCTGAAGTCAAAGAAGAAGAAGATTGTACACGACTCTTTGCCATTCGAGCGGTGTTTTGTCTCCTGGATGATTGAGGAACTTGACCAAAATATGAGTTTCCCGGGTTAATGCGGAAGGCTAGGTAATAAAATACCTAAGTATGCTTTTGCCAGATCCGGCTACCAAGCCCAACAGAGAGCATTAGTGACAGCCAACACATCAAAGACAGAATATATATACCCTTTCCATGAATCCATAAGAAGGATTCTGAACCTGATGATTTCCAACGGTCAAAAGTTTCGCCTCGAGTGAACCACGTGGCAGTGCCATCGTGGTGAATGTCACGTGCGACGTTATAATTGATAGATGGATCTGGAGGATCTAGCCATCGTTTGAGTTTCTCCCTGGCCTGATATCCTGTGGATGTGTGAGCTTCTCTAGCGGACTGCAGACAAGTTGGGAGATGACGAACGTGAGAGCCCATCTAGATGATCCTCGATTCGATGCACCGCGGCTACAACTGTCTCTCTTACGACTAGGAGCATGAATGTCAAGGATAGTTAGTGAGTAGTTAGGTGTCCTGCACACCATGGACGACCTCGTTTACTCTCTCTGTGACGACCAGGATTTGTGCAATTGCCATCAGACCCTCCTCACTTGAGAGCTTTTCAAGCTTCTTCAGCGCATCTTCGATATCTGTCCTTCCGATCACGGCCTTCAGATATTTCTCTGAAGATGATCAATTAGGAGCAACCTGTGCGTAAGTATTCCGAATCACTCACTGATCCATCGCTGCTTGATTGCTCTTGTTGCAGTAGCAAGAATTCCAAGAACCTCAACCATCATCTTTACCATGAATTCCTTCATTGAATCAGGTAGTCGAACTTGAGCATACGTCTCGAAGCGCTTAAAGCAGTTCTCAACGCGCGAGAAGAGGCCAACGAGTAAATCTCCGCTTGCGTTAACATCCCTAACTGCCTGACACACTTCCCTATCAGGACCATCTGCACCAATCAAGGAAATATACACACTATAAAAAGGACGCCGATTCCCGCAAAAATGATCTTCGCAGGAGAGAAGGCCTGTGAAACGAAAGATTAGAGTGCTAATCGTTGATGACGAGACCAATAGAGGATTACCAGGCCAATGCCCTGTCCAAGGGCTGAAGAAAATGCACAGAGGACGGTAGCGGTAGCACTTAGCCACTGCTTGAGGCTCTTACATCCGACTTGAGATTGAATGAATTGTTGGATGTGGAATTGCTTGTCGAGCACATCGAGAATAGCGCTGGCAGACTCACAACGTTCCAGTTGGTCTGTGAGTCCATGTTGGAGAAGGTCGTTGTTGGTTTTTTTTTTATAATCCTCCAATGCAGCGACGAGAATAGATCGGAAATTAGAGGAGGAAGATGGGGCAGCCGTTGAGGGCGTCTGAGACATTGGGGTAACCGTAAGGAACTGGTTTACGCTGGGATGATTCGGAGAGAAGCTATGGCAAAGGGGGGAACCCTATATGATATTTATCTGTACTGCCTCGTGTCCACACAAATAATACCAGATATAGACGATAGACGCGTAGGCATCAGGTGATGTGCACAGCAGACAGACAGGACGATAAGAGATCAACAAAGCAAAGCAGGAGCCATGGTAAGATTGTAAGTGGTCGGATGCCAATAAATGAGATACTGGTACTAGTATGGCTGAGGTAGTATTATTCAGAGTAACGACGAAGATGTGATTAAAAGCTGGAGGTTGCTGGCCTGATTGCAGCCTCGTGGCGTGTGAGCTGTAGTGTTCATTACAGCGCTGAGCTTTGTACAAACGTGGGCGCTGGCGGCAAAACTTCGAGCATCTACATATCAGTACCGTCCGCTCGCAGAATTGCTGAAACTATGCGTGAATTGCCAATTTTTGGGTCAGTTAGCGAGCCAGATTATTTCCCAGCCTGACTCGGAGTCTCGCGCGCCGTGATTACGTGGCAACCAGCTTTCCGTCGCCCCGAGTCAGCTGAGGAGGTAAGTGGTTCCTCACAATGTAACTTTCGTCGCAGTCAAGCAACTTTTCTCAGCAGCAGTCAAACGTTTTTGTGGCCCCCCAACGTGGCGATATCAACTTCTCCATCTTATAGAGTCGGGACAAGCGCAAGCCACAGACCGCGACGAGCAGAACATCTCCCCTTTCATTGGGCCGCTATTAATGCCCAACTTCCCGCCTGTTGTTACCTCCTCGAGCAAGGTGCCGAAGTAGATGCCCTAGTCGGCGATTTGGTTGCCACTCCAATGCAATGGGCGGCCTGTAGTAATGGCCACCTCTACGTGATACAGCGACTCATTGCTCATGGTACCGACCCAAATATCAAGGATACGCAGGGCTATAGCACCCTACTATACCTTGTCACCCACTCCTCTACCGTAATGCCTCTTTTATTCTTCCTTCACCAACCCATCTCTGTAGATGAACGAGACGCCGTCGGACACACCTCACCTATGTGGGCGGCCTACAAGGCAACGCGCTCTCCGTCGAACTATCTCTCAAACACGGCGCTAATCCAAATACTCAGGACGATGTCGGCCTCACACCTCTACATTGGGCCGTCTTATGTGGGAATAAAGTCTGCATTCGGCGACTATTCGAGAAAGGCGCCGAGATCCACGTGAAGGACAATGAAGGCCGTACCGCGCGTGCTATGGCCGTCGAGCTCAAAAAACATCGGTTCTTGGAAACATGCACTTGAAGGAGGTGGTTTTACGGAAGGTGGTTCTACTGAGCGACAGAAACCGCTTGGCGAGGTGCGTGAATATCTAACATTGGACTCAAATCTTGGCGTTAATCCACTCAGCGGAATTGGTTGTGTTTTTCATGTGTACTCCCTTCATCTACATGATGTTCGCCATGCTTACCGTCCTCCCGTGGTATATGGGCATCATTCTTGCCATGGCAGAGTTCTTTTCAATGCATCATGTAGGCATACCACTGATACCATATCTTAATCTCCCATTCCAGATTGTCACCCGCGTTCTGTTGAACAAATCAACATACACCGGGAATGTCATGGCCAGCCCATACTTCTCCGGGATTGTATTTGGCTCAATGACCTAGGTTGCGTACTCTTGGCTATCTCGACTATTGCAGCGTGGGTGGATCGGTTGAACAGTCATTGGTCATCCGCCTGCGCTTAGCACTGCGTCTCTCTCCCTCGGAGGTATCTCCATTGCCAGTGGTGTAGTCCGTGGAGTACAACTGCGGGAGCAGATCAGGGTAATATGGTACCGGGAAGTTAGACAGGTTGAGCGAAGGGTAGTTGTACGCAATGTTCGCGCCAAGAGCGCCAACAAGCTCGCTCTGCATTGCCGGCGCATACCCGAGGCCTCCATTGCTAACGCTGCTTTGACCGCTAGCAGGATCAACATCGATGTCGTCAAACGCACTGGCGTTAGAGTCAGCCAGCGTGGGTGAAATGCCATCATCCATATCCGCAGATGGACAGCGAGATGCGCCTGGAGTCGCAGAAAGTGTGTCTGAAGCGTGGCCGCTGAGATTTCTGCTACTGCTGCCGCGGCGGGCATCATGACGGGAGCGTTTACGAAGTACATCGGATTTCATCCAGGTTGGATGCGCTGAACCAAAGAATTTGAAGCTTGAAACTGTGTGTCGGCTGCGAGACTTGATGTCGTCCCGAGTGAGATAGTAGGGAAATGGGAAGTATGAGGAGTGAGGAGAGACAGGGATTCGAAACGCTTAGTCGTAACGCGGGACTCGAAACGTTGAGACTTGTCGAGGGGAAATACTAAAGCTTAGAGATCGCACAAAAGTGAGAGAGAACACAGGAATGATGATGATTTTAGAGGAGAAATCTAGGTCTATATATACAGGACAGATAATAGAAAGTAAGCTATTAGGAACAAAGGGGAAAGCGAGTGCTTTGACTGTGGTGTAAAGGGAGAGCTTTGCAGCGTGTGGTGTGAGGTTGGCATTGTGTTGAGGGTCATGGTGATGCCGAAAGGTGGATAGAAAGCATATGATGAAAGGGGTGTGGTAAAGTAGGAAAAGCAAGAAAAGCAAGAAACTTGTGGGCGGTGGTTGAGGCGTTTGCGGCTGTACACCGAGGTCACCTTACACCAGCCTGGGGGTCGAAAAATTGACTGTCCTCAGTCAAAAGTCTTCGTCGTCACGAAAATCCTATTCTTCCGGGTCCGAAACCGTTTCCTACTCCATCTCCGGTACATCTCCTTCTACTTCGTCTCCGGGGTCTTCTTCGGCTTCTTCTCCATCTTCATCCAGGTAGATCTTGGCAAGGGTAGCACACTCAACCAGACGCGTGACAGGAATCGAAGTGCGGGAACGGGCATGATAAGGGACAAGGTGGAATGCGGCAAAGCGCAGTTTCGAAACGGTGCCGTCGAGCTCGGCAAGGCGATACGAGCCGTTAGGGGTGCGACGGACGACGACCATCGGACCAAGGTAGCGTGGCTTGGTCTTGCGTCCGAGGTCCGTCTCGATGCTGGAATTTCGTACTAGGACGAGTGAGCCGGGCTCGAAGTTGTGGTCGCGGATAGTATTCTTAAACTGGCGCTCGAACTGTTGCACGGATTCGAATCGGCTGCGGACGACGTTGGTGTGGATGGCAGCGAGATCGGCTTCGCGTTTCTGGAGCTGGCGGATTCGGGTGGTGATGAGCTCGTCAGTGGACAGGGGCTTCGTGAGGTTAGGGACAAGGAAAGTGGCAAGTGTGATGTCGAAAGGAAGGATAGGTTCGATTCCGTGAGCCATATAAAAGGGGGTGTGTCCAGTCGACTTCCGAGTCGTAGCGCGATTGGCCCAGACTGCGTGAGGGGCGATGGTTGGCCACTTCGTAATGTTGCCTTCACAAGCCTTGACGATTGATTCTCGAATGGTACGGTGCTGTCGCTCGACGATTCCGTTAGTGCGTGAGTTGTATGCGGAGATTCGGATGTGGCGGATGCCATAGCGATCGGCCAAGACATCCAGTGCGGCGACGAAGGCGGTCCCGTTATCAGTCACGATTTCTTCAACTGCTCCCCAGCGGCACAAGATCTCTTCGAAAATAAATGCAGCAAGAGTTCGACCAGTCTCTGAGCGGAGGGCGCGCCATTCGGGCCAAGCGGTCAATGAGCAGCGGGCTTGAACAATATAGCGGTAGCCAGCAGCAGGGGGCATGAACATGGTGTCGATATATGCTTTGCGGAATAGGGGTGCGGGAGCGGCGACAGTGGGTGGAATGCGGACTTTGGTTGTTTGGCGGATTTGGCACTCATGACAGGTGGTGATGTGCTACTTGATGTCGCGGGCAATGGTAGGCCACCAGAATCGATCGAGGATGGTGCGTAGAGTAGCGTAGTAGCCTTTGTGACCAAGCTTGTCGTGTGCATCGAAGATTGTCGAGTTGCGCTGAGAGGGGGAGAGAACGAGCTGGTGCCGGCCTTGTCTGTGTCGCCTCCAGAGTTGTCCGTCGTGTACGAAGAAAGATCGAGATCGTTTGACAAGCTGCTTGCGCTCGGAGGGGGAAACACTGCTCATGGGATTGCTAAGGAACTGGAAGATGCGATCTAAGTCGGTATCGCGAGGGGAAAGACTGGTTGTTGCCGTAGAGGGTACTCCTCCTACCAGGGCTGAAAGAATTTGAACGGTCGGGAGCTGTGCGTGTTGCCTAGAATCTACCCAGATGCCAAGGGAGAGTACTTCATCAATCCAATCTTCTGGGTCTCCTTCTTCTTCATCTTCTCCGGGGATGGGTTCGCGGCGCGAGAGGCCATCTGGGCCAAGGTGCTTGTCTGTGGGTACATGGACGAGTTTGAAATCGAAAAGTAAAATCGCTGCGATCCAGCGGTTCATGGCTGCGTTCGGCTGCATGTCAGGGTTATTCAGCATCCCACGTACGTACTGGGCATCCATTTCTACGATTAAATTAGTGATGCCGATGATGTGGACTCGGAGGGCGCGGAGGGTGCGAAAGAGGCCGTAAAGTTCGATCTTGGGCTGGGAATAGCGGCTCTCGCGCTCGTTCCAGGCAATTGATCCGAAGCGGGAGGGTCGTCGCTGGCCGTCTTCACACTCCTGGGACAGTATCCAACCAACTGCACGCCAGGAGGAGTCGATTGCGAGATAGGTGGGGCGGTCGGTGGTGTAGTTGATCGGGATGAGAGCAGGTGAATTGATGATGGCGTCTTTAAGTGTCTTCATCGCTTTGTCATGTTGTTCGTCCCACTTGAACTCGGCGTTCTTGCATGTGAGATCGACGAGTGGGCGGGAAATGGCTGAGTAATCTTTGATCCAGATTCGCATGGTGCCTGCGGTGCCGAGGAAAGCGCGCACATCAGTAACTGTTTTGCAAGCAGGCCAAGACTGAATCTTAGCCGTCTTTGAATCCTCTGGGATGCGGCCTTCATAAGTACACTTGTGTCCGAGAATAACGACTTCTGGAGCTGCAATGTAGAGTTTCGGGGCTGAGACGGTGGCGCCAGCATGTCCGAGCCGGTGGATAACACAGTGGACGTCGTTGAGGTGCTCCCAGATAAAACGTCGGATGCCGGGGTTCTCGGGGATCGTTTCGTATCCCCCATCCGGGGTTTCGTAACGCAAAGCTGGTCCCTTGATGGCTGTGTCATCTAGAAATGGCTTGGCAACATCGGGTATCTCTGGCTCGAGGATGAAAGTGACATCACCGTGGAATATTGCGACTGCGTTGGTGGAACCTTGGGGGAGAACTGTGCATCGAAAGGCACCGAGGGGGGTCTGGAAACTGGTGAGATCGCGTGACGAGATGTCGAGGGCGCGGTGGTCATAACCGACGAAAAGGTCAAGCATGGAGTAGCAGGCACGCGCAGCCATGCCCTCCACAAATTGATCCACAAAAGGGGGGACTGCGGCATTGCGGATGGTGACGGCGTTGAGGGGCTGGAGGTCGTGAACGATGCGGAGTGAGCCGTTCTTCTTTTTGACACAAAACCATCGGGATCTGTAGGATGCGTCGGAAGGCTCGTAAACACCAGCGGCAATCTTCTTTTTGAATAAGTCGATGACGTTGTCGAGGATGCCTGTGGGAATAGGGATGTTCCTGTGGACCCAGGGAGTGTGAGCGACAGTCGGAATCTTAACGGGGGAAAAGTAGTCATCTCGAAAACGGCCGCGCTCGGCCTCAGTCCAAGCCAAGGCATGCTCATTGAGTTTGAGGATGTGCTGAGCGAGCTTCAGTTCCTCTGGCTGCAGGAAGTCATAGCGGTTGATATTGAGCTCGTCGAGGCGTTCTTGGGTGAGGCGTGTGCCTGGCGTGAACGTGGGAGGGTGGGTCGGGAGAGGTGGTAAGGAGAGGAGGGGGTCTTCTGGCCTGCGGCGGATGATGCGGAAGTCTTCGGGAAGCGAGGCTGAAACTGGGTGGACTTTCTTCGCAGCTTTCTTGTAGGCCAGGACGTTGACGGGGGGATCCGGCATAAGCTGCTGGAAGGTGTCTTCCATCTGTATGGTGGCGTGGCGCTCAAAGGCGTCCATCGAAGGTGGCGCGGGTCTGATTTGGAGAGTGAGAGTGGTGACGTAGTTCACCTGGGCACGGCGTGGGCGGGTCGGGACTGCAAGAGAGCGAGCGGGGTTGGAGGGGTCACGAATGGAGAGATCGACACGTCCATTCGGGTGGTTCTCGAGGCGGGAAAGTAGGAGGTGGTGAAACGGCTGTCCGAGAAGGAGGCGAAAAGGGGCGGTTTCGAGGACGTGAGCGTGTACCTGAAAGTCTATATCTCCGATGCGCATGCGGAGGTTTTCCGCACAACCAAGGGTCCAACTCGTGCTACGGTTTGTGCCTTCCATTTCGAGATGGCGGTTGGTATTGATTGGCGCCTCGAGATCCTGGAGGAGATCAGCACGAATCGCGACAATCTGCGAACCATTATCGAGTACTCCGGCCTCCGTATGCTTCCCATTGATGAGAACGTCGACTTCTCGCAGGGGGAGACAAAACTCGGCTGCACGCTGGGCAGCTGCTCCGAGGACTGAGATGGGAGAAGCATCACTAGGATGTTCTTCGAAAGCTCCAGCCTCCACACGGCGTGTCCGGAGTCGTTCAACGAGGTCTTTGCGGATGGGACCGCTAGCTGCGAGGACATGGGCTGGGGTCGTCTGAGCTAACTTACCATCCAGGAGAAAGTCGCGGAGCTCATCTGTGAGGCGTTGGCTTTCCGCATTGGACTGGTAGCGGAACTGCGGGGCACGGGAACTGCTTGCAGGGGGCGTAGAGGGGGCAGGAGGGGGGGGCAGCGCGGCTTCTGGGAGCTTGGGTGGCTTTGACTCCCGTTTCTTCTTCTCAGCGGCAAAAACTTCGAACATGTCATACAGCTCTTCAGCGGGACTGTCGTCTTCGGTGTCGGAATCTGGGACTTCTGTAATGTATGCTGAGGGCACGGCAGGCTGTACGGCTTCGAAACTGAGAGCCATGCGAGGGGGGGCGTCACGAAGAGGGGCAGCGATGGTTTGAGGCTGGGACGGAGCGGGAGGCATTTCGCTAGGTCGTGCACTGTTAGCGGAGAGCCAAGAATTAATGGCGTACTTTAATCCTCGGCCGCTGCCATCGTTCGGGATGCGTTCCCCGGTAGGGAGATGCATGCGGTTGTCCACAATGCGTGCCTTGCCGGTATTGACATATTCCTCTGCGATTGGGCATCGGCGGAGAATGTGGCCAGGTTGTGCGCAAAATCGACAGCCATCCAGCTTAGGTGTGCGAAGAAAAAATGGGGAAGGAGTGGATGCGGGCTGAGGTACTGCGGCAGAAGGCTGAGACCAGGCCTGGTGCGCTGGCGCTTGGTAAGCAACGGCTGAAGCTGCTGGAGAAGTGTCGGGCTTGGCGAGAGTCTGGACAGCATAGGGGTAGAAGTGGGTGCACTGAGCATAGAGGGCAGCATAAGCAGGCTCGCAAATAGACAGGCCCTTCATCTGATTGATGATATCGACCAGTCCCTGGGGGTCCCGAGGCCGTTCCGGGTTCTGGTCCTGAAAACGGACTGTCTTCGTTTCGTAGTCGGCTCGTTGGGTGTCACGAGGCAGATCACGACCATACGGGGTATAGTGGTCTTGCTGGCGCTGCCTGGTGTTGCGATCGTCGTGCCCGAAAGAAGCGGCTCATCCAGTGGCTGGGATTGGTCTGACCCGCTGGGTCATCGTGAAGGCGGCGTTGCAGGGGCCTGTGAAACTGGGTATTAGCAAAGTAGCCTCGGGCAACTTCATAGATGTCTTCAAAGGCATATGGCTTGTGAGGGGGGTGGCGGGGGTGCATAGCGAAGAGGCGGGCGGCCAACATGTCCCGGTCGACGTGATGGAAGCCTTGAAAGAATTCTGTGCTCTGGTCCTCGTCTGAGATCTGCCGTGCCTTGAGGAGTGGGTTACTGATGGAAAGAAAACGCAGGTAGTACTCCATGAAATCCTGCTCATCGGATAAGCGGGACATGGATGACTTATGGGCGAAATCGACGAGGGCTTGTCGGGTGTAGCGTGTGGTATGGTCGAAGTTGGGGTATAACTTCTCGAGACTCTTGCGAAACGCCGGCCAGTCTTTGGTATCGTAGCCATCGAGAGTCGTCCAGAAGTTTCGGGCTGTGTAGGGGACATACCGAAAGGTACATTCCACCTTCTGATCATCTGTAAGACCATGAGATGTAGCAATTATCTCGTACTCGTGTAGGAAGTCGGCGATCGGATCGCCTGGTCTGCCTGAGAACACGGGTGCGTTGGGGGAACGTGGGCCGGGCATGGCAGCCGGTCCAGTATGCGACGAGGAGGACATTGCGGTTGCAGGGGTTGTAGGCGAAGATATGGAGGGGGAAGCGGAGGGTGAGACGACGGGGGAAGGAGGAGGCTGACTGGTTGAAGATACGGGAGGCGGCTGACTGGCTGAACTTGCGGGAGAGGAAACGGGGGTCGTGGGAGGTGGCGACTGGTTCTGAACGGATGTGGAAGGTGGTGGCGGATTCTGGACAGGTGTGGGAACGATAGATCGAGCTGGAGCGCTGGCGGGCGAAGGTGAATCGAGGTGGGAGGGTATAGGACTAGGAAAGCTGCCTGGGATAGCGGAAGGGGTCTGGATATGCGGGGACGGACTGGGAACTGATGCGGAGGCGGTGCAGCGACTGGTACTGGTATGTTCTTCGATGGGGACTGGTGTGGCTAGGGAACTCGGGGCTGGTGCCGTCTTAATCCAACGACCTTTCTTATCGCGGGGTGGCTGAGCCTGAGTCTTCTTGCTCATACACGAGAGGGGGAACTAAGGGGTGAACAAGGTGGCAACAGGTGTGTAACACAAGTTGCAACCGAAGGTGAACAAAGAAATCTACTAAATTCACCGAGAGTGGGCTCCAGATGTGTGTCGGCTGCGAGACTTGATGTCGTCCCGAGTGAGATAGTAGGGAAATGGGAAGTATGAGGAGTGAGGAGAGACAGGGATTCGAAACGCTTAGTCGTAACGCGGGACTCGAAACGTTGAGACTTGTCGAGGGGAAATACTAAAGCTTAGAGATCGCACAAAAGTGAGAGAGAACACAGGAATGATGATGATTTTAGAGGAGAAATCTAGGTCTATATATACAGGACAGATAATAGAAAGTAAGCTATTAGGAACAAAGGGGAAAGCGAGTGCTTTGACTGTGGTGTAAAGGGAGAGCTTTGCAGCGTGTGGTGTGAGGTTGGCATTGTGTTGAGGGTCATGGTGATGCCGAAAGGTGGATAGAAAGCGTATGATGAAAGGGGTGTGGTAAAGTAGGAAAAGCAAGAAAAGCGAGAAACTTGTGGGCGGTGGTTGAGGCGTTTGCGGCTGTACACCGAGGTCACCTTACAAAACATGAAGCAATCAGCCTGAGACTGTAGAATATAGAAGCGTTGGGAGACTTACTACAGTCTGCAACTGTACGTTATAAAGGCGAGGGGAAATGAGCATGGTGGGTAAGAAAGAACCGGAGATACTCACACATTGCAAACTGAAACTGTTTTGCCTTCGTCATCTTTCCGCCATAGAGGTATCGCCGTTGTATAACAATTATCACATTGCCCTTCAGAACTAATTAGCCCCGGCCGTAAAGATTAATTGCAGGGAGTGCACCAATGATTTCCGAAGTCTCTTGCCGGGGTGCAGCCTGGGATCGTCCCTCGTGGTGGTTATTCCACATGCTCTTCGGGCGTGGGTACTCATGCTGGTCACATGTTCAGCTGTATATACATGTTGGGGGAGGGGACACAGCATACCATTTTGAAGTAAAGCCCACATGCATTGCAGTTGAGCTCGTCATTCAACCCGCGACGCCAGAGTGGTGTGCGGGTAGCACCGCAATTTGTGCACTCGGCCTTGGTGCCTCCAGGTACCCTGAGTTCGGTCCCCTCCCTTGTGGTTGCGCTCTGATCGAAAATCTGTTGGTGTGGCCTAGAAGAGTGCGGAAATAGATAACATACCAAGCGCACGGGGTGGCCCGCCGCTTCCCGTTCAATGATGAATGGGGAAAATGCATTGCCAGTACCCCTTCCACCAGAATACTGAAGCTCCAGCAGATCTGGCAACAGTTCCAAAGACGACTCTCCACCCTCCGAACACAGAGCACGAGTGAGTCCTCCATCGAGTGAGGTTGGCACGCAAAGCGTCTTCACAGTGACAAATGGTCTGAAAAGTTCGCGCCACTGTGTTCTGTCGACCCCGTTGAGCCATTCTGAAGATTCATTTTTGTCCACGTAGCTGAGCGTGAGTTTCTCAATCTGAGAAAGCATGGGTGAAAGTGCACCAAGGATCTGGACAACGGAAGATACCTGCCAATCGAGGTGTCTACACGCTATCCAGAAGCGCAAAGGATGTTCCCGCAAACTCAGATCAGGGCCCACCATTAAACCAACGAAATCCTTATCAAAAGTGAGTTCGACGGCACGGGCCCTGTCCCGATCCCTGAGATCCGCTGATGCTTGTGTAAACTGAAAGAGGTATGGGACAGTGAATATGAGCTGATTGAAAAACTGGACATCGAGTACGGTAAGTGCAGGGGCGTTGATCCGAGCAACAAGGACTTCGAAGTAATCGCTGACCCCTCGAAATGAAAGCAGGTGAAGATGGAGAAGGTGGCGAGTCGTGATCGGGGTGCTCGATAGTTGCCTTTCAATGTCACGGTTTGGAAGAGGCGAACAAAAATGAATTGTGAAGGTTTCCAGTTGGGTCATGAGTGCAATCAGATTGAGTATATGACTTGGGGGAAAGTAGGCAGATGCTGGGATATCTATAAGTTCGAGATTGACGAGGGCTGTTGGGGAAATCGAATCGGGCACGAAGAGGGGCTGACAGCCAAGAACGGCGTGCAGCGTGCGCTGGGACCCTGAGATGGGATTGCCAACGCCCGCGGCTCCCTGAGGGCCCGCCGGCGTGGACAACGCCTGCTCCTCGTTGGGGGCGGGCGCCCACAGCCGCCCATTACGATACCATTCACTTTCTACAGACAAATTCCCTTTTACCTTAGCATAGTTAGTTCACCTGAGCACATGGCAATGTCCCGCCTTGTGCACACTAAGATCGAGTGGCTGTCTTGGCACTAAATTTATTCAGTCCGTAGCACACACACTAGACTACATAAATACCAAAATACGAGACTGGGGGATTAAGGATGCGTCCCACATTCGTTTTGCTCTGCGCTGCCTCTCCTGCTTGTTCTGCTCCCGCGCGCATGTTCATTTGCTGCATCTTCACTCTCGTTTTTGACACCAGGTTATGGGCCCTGGAGTTGCATTCTAAAAATCAGTACGAGATTACACAAAAGTCAAAAACACTCACACTCCTTTTCTTCACAATGGTTGAAGTCCACAGTTCAAAAATCACTCAGCTTGCAGCAGATGGATCCAACTGGGAAAACTACAGAGACAGGATGATCCTGATAGTCAAATCCCACAAATGGAAAGACCACCTAATGAACACATCACCAACGAAGCGATATATTGACGGCGGCACCATCAGCAGCGCGACGCCGGACGAACAGTGGGAGGATGACGAGGCCGCGCTCATGAACTTGATCGCGTCGTCAATCCCCGATTCGGCCTTCAACAAAATAAAAGATAAATCGAATGCAAAGGAGGCGTGGGAGGCACTAAAAGAGCTCCACAAGAAATGATCGCCGATGGTCATCAGGAAAACATCATATTTGCTTACACTAATTAATGGTGCTTACTTTGCTTAATGGTCTTAATTACTGTCTTCTGCTTAATAAAAAATTTCTGTTTTTTGGCTTAAGCACATTAAGCACATTAATCACATTAATCCACACTCAGCACAACTAAGCAAATTTTATTATGATCAATAATGAAAATTAAGCAAACTTTAATCACACTAAGTAAACCAGTAGTTTAAGCAAACTAAGAGAATTTTAAGAGGCTTTTAATCATGTTAAGCAAATGGAAGTATTTTATGTAATTTAATTAAAGTCCGAAAAATATGCAAAAGTCATGAAAATTTCACTAAGTCGTTCCCGTGCACCAACCACGTGCATCTTTTGTTTGTTCTTATTTGCACGATGTTGATTTTTGTGCGTTTTCGTGCCAAGTCTTCTGTCCCTCCCTCCCCTCTGTCGCTGTCGCCCCCGTGTTGGGGACTCCACTGTTGTCACCGCGGCCGGCTCACCGTCTGGCGCTGCCACGTCTTGCCCTCTCTCCTCTTGCCGTCTCTGTGGCCTCTGTCGCCACCGCTCGCCGCCTTGCGCTGCCACAAGCCTCAGCATCCCCGCGTCCTCCTTGCCACCGCATTTCCCCCCCTTTTTTTTCCTCCGCACAAACGCGTCTCAATTCTGCTTCCTCTGCCTCTGCCTCTGCCTCTGCCTCTGCCTCTGCCTCTGCCTCTGCCTCTGCCTCTGCCTCTGCCTCCGCTGCATCATCCTCTGCCTCCTGCGCCTGCGCCGCGTCCACACCCTCTATCGCTTCCTCCTGGAACCACTGGGCTGCAAGGGGTCCACGGCGCACGCTGCCTGCGCCACGCCTTCTGCGCCACCTTTCCGGTATGTTGTATGCTACCTCGCCCCAACGCTTCCTGACCCTTTTTTTTTTGTTCACCTCCACCTCTGTCTCCACCTCCTCCTGTGCCGCCGCCTCCCCTGCCTGCACCACCCCTCCTGTGCCTTCTGCGCACTTCCGTCTCCTCCGCCGTCCCTGCATGCATTTTCATCCCCTCTGCCGTCCCCGCGCCTCCCGTGCCTTCTCCCGCGCCTCTTCCTGCCCCTCCCGCGGCATTTCCTGGGGTTCTCGCAGCATTTCCTGGGCTTCCCGCGCCCCGTGCCTCCTCCCTTGGCCCTCGCCTCCTCCCGCGCCTCTGCCTCCGCCACTGCCACTGCCTCCTCGTGGCCCTGCAGTCCCACCCCCCCAGGGCTGTTGCACCAAGGCCTGTAGATTACTAGTCTTAGATATTCATGTTGTAGTTTTACCAATATATAATTTTGATGCCTATAAAATTGTGTGATTGAAAATTTCAAATTGTGATGAAATTTTCAAATTAGTTAAAAATGTGAAAGATGCTTAATGTTACTTAGATCTTGCTTAATTAGCTTAATTAAGCAGAATGCACTTAATTCAGCAAATGTGCTTAATTCAGCACAGGGGTGCGCTTACTGTGCTTAATCAAGGGTTGCTTAACTTGTGCTTAATTCTTCTCAATGCTTGCTTAACCTGCTTAATGACGAAATTAAGCACACTAATCACACTTTAAGCACGTTAAGCAAATATGACGTTTTCCTGATGGTCGCGATCGAGCTCTGATGGCACATCGGCAACATCAGGTGCAGAGACGACGAGAACCTCCGCACACACCTCGAAAATCTGCAAGTAATGAAAGAAAAATTGGCCTCTCTGGGAAGTAATATCCCAGAACTAGAGTTTGCTTACATTCTGCTCTGATCCCTCCCCCCTTCGTACCAGGGCATAATCAGCGCCATAAACACGTCAGCCGACTTCGCAAAGGCGACCATCACGCCCGCGAGCGTAACCTGACTCGCGCTGGATGAGTACGACTGCCTCCAGGGCGACAAGCCGAAATTGGACATGGATGAAGCGTTCAGCGCGTCCTCTCAAGTGCGGAAACCCGGACGAAGGGGAAAACGATCCAACATCGAGTGCTACAACTGTAAAAAGCGCGGGCACACCAAAGCGGAGTGCTGGGGAAAGGGTGGAGGCCAGGAAGGCCAATGGCCACAACGAGGAGGCACCAGCGCGAACAACGGGACAATGGCAGCCGAAACGAACGACATCAAAGCGTGGGCAGCCATAGAAGAGCTCCCCGACTATTCAGCAGCTGCAGCAAGCATGCCACGAAACGTGCCGATCGACGCTGAGCTATATGACTCCGGAGTGTCAACCCACATGTCCCCCTTCCGAGCGAAATTCACCACATACCGAGAGATCCCGCTGCGTGCGATAATCGCGGCCGACAAACGGATGTTCTACACTATAGGCATTGGGGACCTCAGGGTAGAGGTCCCTCATGGGGAGTCTTCCACCTCAGTTATCTTGCGAGAAGTGCTGCATGCTCCTGACATGGCCATGACAATAGTGTCAATATCACAAATCACGAAGCTGGGAAACTCAGTTACCTTTGAGAAAGACCATTGCACCATAAAAAACGCGAAGGGGAAAGTTGTCGGCACCATCAAAGCGAACACCAGCGGACTCTACAAAGTCGAACACCCTGTGACAGCCTCAGCCGCAGTCACACTCGAACGAGTCACACTTTTCGAACTCTACCGTCGCCTGGGCCACGTCAGCGTCGACACTCTGCGCTCGCTCATCTGACACAACTCCATCCAGGGAATAGACCTCATTGATGAAGGATCCCCCTTCTCTTGTAACTCATGTGACTATGCTAAGACGACTAGGAAGGTGATCAAGCCTGAAAGACAAGCCCCATCTGCCACTTCCTTTGGAGAAGAAGTCCACTCTGATGTTTGGGGCCCCTCTCCTGACAACAGTATTGGTGGGAAATGCTACTATATTACCTTTACTGACGACTATTCTCGCTACACCTGGGCCAGAACCCTCAAGGCCAAGTCAGAGGCATTTGAGGCCTACAAAGAATTCGCCACATGGGCACACATGCAGCACAGCGCGATGATACACCGCTTCCGCTCCGACTGGGGAGGCGAGTACATGAGCAACAACCTCAAGGCGTTCCTCCAAGAGCAGGGGACGGAACAACGGCTCACAACCCACGACACCCCGCAGCACAACAGGATCGCAGAGTCGCTCAACCGGCGTCTCCTAGAACGCGTCTGAGCGATACTCCACCACTCCGGACTTCCTAAAACCCTCTGGGGAGAGGCCCTCCAGCACTCTATCTGGCTGAAGAACCGGTCATCGACCCGCGCGCTAGGCGCGATCACCCCGCATGAACGCCTCCACGGGTGCAAGCCAAACCTAGCCGGCGTCCCCGAGTGGGGCCAACGCATCTGGGTCCGCAACCTCAAAGGCTCCAAACTAGATGCCCGAGGCCTCCCAGCACGTTGGGTGGGCTATGACAAAGAAAGTCCTCATGCCCACAGGATCTACTGGCCAGAGAAGCACCCAAATCCTATCTCAGTTGAAAGGGATGTAAAATTCACCTCTGACACAGTGACACTATACACACCACCTCCACCACAAGCTCAAACACAAGCCCAAACCCAAGTCACAGCCCCAAAAATCCAGCTCACCGCCATCCCGACGCCCCAAGTGCAACAACCTGACGCCAGCGCTCCAGAAGTCGACCCGACCCCAGAACCACCAGACGACAATGCCGAGGCTCCGGACCAAGCGGCAGACGACGACCATGCAATACCACCACTGATCACACCGCCGGAACAAGCACCGCCGCCATCGCAGCTGCCCCGAGCACCCAAAAAAGCGAAGCCGCCGCCGGCACCATGACCCGAGCCGCCCCGACGATCTGCGTGGATAGCCAAGCTATCCCTAGCTGGGCAAACCCCCAACGAAGAAGATGCCCCAGAAATCAGTCTCCGAGGGCACGCGCGCTAGGTGACATTCTCCCAGCGTGGAACAGACTCAGCTAATGAGTCTTTTGCCACAGCACCTGAAGAACCCAGCTACGCAGAGATGGCATTCCATGCTGAGATCGACATGATGATGGCCACGGCAGCCCACGACACGAACGGCGACCCGCGCTCTGTCTCCGAGGTGCGATCCCGCCCCGATTGGCCCAAGTGGCAATGGGCGATGGAACACGAAATCAAAACGCTCAAACGCGCGGGCACCTGGGAAATGGTTCCCTACCCCAAGGGCAAAAATGTCATTGGCAGCAAGTGGGTCTTCCGACTCAAGCGTAAGGCTGACAGCACAATCGACAAATACAAAGCGCGCCTCGTTGCGCACGGATTCACTCAAATTTATGGCGTCGATTATTTCGACACCTTCTCCCCCGTCGCAAAACTAACTAGTATCCGGACCATCCTCGCGATCGCTGCACGATACGATTGGGACATAGATACTTTCGACTTTAACAGCGCTTACCTAAATGGTGAGCTAGGGGAGGAGGAGGAGATCTACATGCAGGAACCCCCAGGCTTCGAGGAGAGCACAGGCAGCGTGAAATGGCTGCAGAAGTCCCTCTACGGGCTCAAGCAGGCCGGGCGTCGATGGTATGACACCCTCACGCGCGCGCTCAACGACCTCGGCCTCTGCATCACGCAAGCCGATCTGGGCGTTTTCCGAGCACAGGAGAAGGACGATGTCCTGATCCTCGCAGTCCACGTCGATGATTGCATCATCACCAGCAGTTCGAGCAAGCTAATGAGGCGATACAAGGCGCAGCTCCACGCGCGCTACGCCCTCACTGATTTGGGGCCGATCAGCTGGCTCCTTGGTATCCAGATCACCCGAGATCGCACTGCACACACCATCTCCCTCTCGCAATCAGAGTACATCAAGTCAATTGTTGCGAGATATGGCCTGGCTGATGCCAAAGCTCAAAATTCACCCATGATCCCTAACACATCTTACTCCAAAGATGATTGCCCCTCTAATGAGACAGAGGCTGCCCACATGCGAAAGGTACCTTATCGAGAGGCGATCGGCAGTCTGATGTATGCCGCAGTCGCCACGCGCCCCGACATCTCGTTTGCGATCTTGACGCTCTCACAGTTCCTCGATAATCCGGGGGAGCTGCACTGGGACGCGGTAAAGCGCGTCCTGCGCTACCTATCGGGAATGCGACACCACGAACTCACCTACGGCAGTGAGCAGCATGACCTCTTGGGGTACACGGACGTGGACGGCGCATCGCAGCCGCACCGCCACGCGATCTCCGGATACACGTTTCTTATCGACGGAGGGGCGATCTCCTGGCGATCCCGAAAGCAAGAGATCGTAACCTTATCGACAGCAGAAGCAGAGTATGTGGCGGCGACCCACGCCGCAAAAGAGGCAGCGTGGCTTTGCCGCCTCAAAGGAGAGTTACTCACTCCTATCGTTAATTCAACTATAATCTACTGTGACAACCAGGCAGCCCTCAAGCTTGCTACAGATGATAACTACCGAGCCAGGACCAAGCACATCGACATTCATTTCCACTTTATCTGGCAAGTTATCAGTGCGGGGGAGTTATCCCTAATCTACTGCCCCACCGATGACATGACAGCCGACATCCTCACGAAAGCGCTACCGGCCTGGAAGGTCACGCGGCACGTCACCGGACTCGGAATCCATCAAGGACAGACGGCGCTCATGGGGGAGTGTTGGGGAAATCGAATCAGGCACGAAGAGGGGCTGACAGCCAAGAACGGCGTGCAGCGTGCGCTGGGACCCTGAGATGGGATTGCCAATGCCCACGGCTCCCTGAGGGCCCGCTGGCGTGGACAACGCCTGCTCCTCGTTGGGGGCAGGCGCCCACAGCCGCCCATTACAATACCATTCACTTTCTACAGACAAATTCCCTTTTACCTTAGCATAGTTAGTTCACCTGAGCACATGGCAATGTCCCGCCTCGTGCACACTAAGATCGAGCGGCCGTCTTGGCACTAAATTTATTCAGTCCGTAGCACACACACTAGACTACATAAATACCAAAATACGAGACTGGGGGATTAAGGACGCGTCCCACATTCTTTTTGCTCTGCGCTGCCTCTCCCGCTCGTTCCGCTCCCGCGCGCGTGTTCATTTGCCACGTCTTCACTCTCGTTTTCGACACCAAGGGCCGGGGAATTTGTAAGTAAAGGATACCCAATGGAAGCCGTCCAAACGTGACGAAGATTAGATGCTTGAAAGGTTACGGGAAAGACCAGGCGTTCAGAATCTTCGGGTCGAGACCCAACACACATGCGTTCCAGAACTGGGAATTCTTCATCCATGGCCGCGACGAACTTCCCCAGGTTTGAGGCTGGCATATGGAGGGAAATACGACGAACACGATCTGAATGCGAGAGTGCGAACAGTGCATTATTTTCATCCTCTGTTGTCATCTCGTGATCACCCTCGTAAAAGAGGATGAGGGGAAGAGGTGGTGAATGTAATAGCATGTCTGCTACAGGGACACCATAAGTACAGAGAAGGTGAAGATCCAGTTGAACAGGTGACGCCAGGGTGACGCATCGCCACGCCCGGGAAACTTGGGCTAGTGCTGTTCTGGCCCAGCTTGGCCTGGAAGCCCCAGCTTTAGCTTGGCTTGAGGTGGCTTTGGCTTCTCTAAATGACGAGCCAGGCTAAAGCCACGATAAGGTGCTTGGCTCTGGCTTGGCTCGGCCTGAGCCCCAGCTAACTGTATCAAGCATCAAGAAAAGTTATATTGACTGTACTACTAGTAGCATTGTCCATCAAGCATTATCTACTAATAGTAACATGAGTTTCAATCAGCAGTATCAGTACTAGTAGCGCCATCTGAGTCCTCGTCATCAGTAATCAAGATCTCTTCCCAAGTGAACTCATCAACGTCCGTCAATTCATCAAGCTCTTCCTTTTCATCGCTACCTTTGTTACGGAATGCAGGACAAGTTGGACCCTATGCTTCCTAAACACGCTTACTCACCCTGATGACGTCCCTTCCACATCGTTCTTATTGTGCTGACTGATTCTATTGTTCTGACTTCCTATTGTTCGTCTCGTTCCGTCCAGTGTTATTGTTCCGAGTCCCTATTGTTTGCATTCCCTATTGTTCGTGATCGCATGCCTATTGTCCACCCCAGTTTGGTAGAACAATTAGCATAAACTGTATAAGTAGGCCTCAGCTGGTAGCTTGTACCCCAGCTTCGGCTTTGACTCAAATCGACTTGTTTTCCTCTCCAGAAAGACAAGAACTTCTCCTCTCCTCTTTCCTCTCTTCTCTTGTCCTCCTATACGCCCTAGTAGGGTCATCGAAGCTTGGTGGTTGTGCTACAACACCACAGGACTCAGCGCGTCGACACTTGGAGTGTCCCTGAGCCCAGGTCTTAGGAGAGACCCGAACAACCAGAACCCTAGTTGGGACCCGGCCCTAGTCGAGCCGTAACAACCTTCCCCTGCTTCTTCTGTTGATGGCACGTACCATTGGAATAGAAGATCGTGTCAAATGGCACACTTGATGCATTGCAGTGCCTCCACGATGTCCCCTTTGAGTGAGTTACGGCGTTTTGATATGGTGATTCCACCTTGAGAAAACGCGCGCTCGCTGGAAACAGAAGACGACATAACAGCAAGATAATCCCGGGCAAGCGACGTCCACGCTGGATGGTAGCGTGATGAATTATACTGCAAATATATCGCGTTCAGCACGGGATAAAATAGATACAACATATGGTACTTACCCCCCACCATCGAATCGTAGTCCATCCATCAGGGACTTGCTCAACGGCGTTGATGTATGCTTGATAGTCACGCAGCCATGGTCGTTGAGGGTCATTCGGAAAGTTCGGCGTTGCCTCCATGGCAGCATCTTCATCATCGCTCAGTTCTCAAAGGAGAACGTGGAGCCCCTTGAACTTGCTAGGCTGCGTTGACGACGGTTGTGTAGGTCGAGCACGGTTCATCGATAACCATCGCTCCTTAAACTGAAAAGGGGGCGGGGGCGTAAATGACATACTTGTAAAAAGGTAAATGCGACTTACGACTTGTTCGGCACATGCTGTGACTTTGACTTGAAGATCCGCTGGCCAGTGGCTCTTGAAATGATCCATCTTCTCCCGTGGGTCAAGGACTGGAGATATGTTAGCTGTGTTTTGAATGTGAAACAAAGATCACTTACGCATTGACATGATGTATGCCGCCGAATCAGTTGTTTTATCATAGTACTGGTCAATCTTGTCACATGCCGCACGAAGCGCAGAAGAGAATGGTGCATATTTTGGGCACGTTGCCCGACTAGACCATGCCCTATGCAGAGCCTCGAGAGCAGGAATTGCGCAGTGGAGAGTCGGAATGCTCTCAGATGAGAAGGCTTGCTGGGCGTTATCAGCATGCTAAATAAAATCTAAGTCAGTATATTCGAGGTTTATAATACAGAAAGTCGTACCCCTAGGAGACCAAGGAAGTGATTGACACGTGTCCATTCGTCGCTGGAGAGTTTGAGCTCACGAATCTTGTCACGTTTGATGGGGTCTTGTTCTTCCCAGCGAAGCTCGTCGACGAATATATCGATACACTGTAAAACAAGACATGAGCGTTGAATATCATAATGTGATGTGAACTCACCTCCTTCCTCCTTTCCGCCTGGTCAAGCATCAAATAAGTGGAAGACCATCGCACCTTCATGTCGAGCTTGAGTTGAGTGGGACTCTGAACGTTTGCCTTCTTCTGAACAGTCTTCCACATTTCCTTTCGCTTTGCTGAAGATCGCTCCTGTGATTAGTTGTGAGTATGTGCAGCAGCACGTAATCTAGGTTCTCCACCTTCACTACAATCGCTCGCACCAGCCCTACCTCATCACGAGACGATGGAATATGTGCGTCAGGGTCCTTTGGATCGAAATGAGGCGCCTTGCTGTAGGTCGATATGAGCACTTGTGTCGCAAGATTGATAACGTGCGCAAGACAACTATGGTGCCATAAGTTAGTAATTGTTGCTGTAAAGCTAGCATTGGACGTACTTAATCTTTCGCTCCTTCCAAATGTATTTCCTCCCTGAGGTGACCTTCAGCTGGGTAGCCAGCTCCTTCATCATGGTCCGATTGTTGGATGCGTTGTCGCAAGTGATATGGCCAACCTACATGGCTAAAGTCAGACACAAACCTTACTAGAGACAACATGACTCACCTTCTGCTCAAGACCCAAACGTTGAATGACCTTGAACAATGCATGTGCAAGGCGGCGACCATTATGAGAGTTGTTGAGGCATGTAAATCCAATCAAGGCAGTCTGGAGCTCCCACTTCACAGGCGTTGTCTCGTCAATCCAGTGTGCCGTAACAGCAAAGTACCTATCGGCATTACTGGCTTGCCATGCGTCACAAGTTAAGCTCACTTCACCTCGAACAGTAGGACCCTATGTACCAATCAGATCAAATCAATTATAAAGTTCAATGCGAGTCATACATTGAATCGTGCCCTCAATTTAATTAGATGGTCCCTGAATGCACGCATGATCTCACAACGCATTGTCTTTCGCCCAGGAATATTAACGCCATTTGTTGCGCGTGAGGTGATATCGAGCAACGCTTTGAAAGTAGAATGTTGGAGAGCTTGAATAGGCTTTTGATAATGAGATACTTGATACCATGATAAGCGTGGAATTTACCTACCTGATCTGTGGCAACAAGCCACTCAATGGCCCTCTGAAGAAACGCCTTGGATGAATATGGAACAACTTGCTTGGCTGGAGGGATCTCCCGGAGATCATCGTCAAGAGTGCGAATTGCTTCCACCGCAGCAGCCTTACGCCTCTTGACGTCACTTGGTAACTTGGATGTGAAATTGACGCCCTTTGCCCACTTGCGATACTTTCCCTGAAACGAACGATGGTCAGTGCTTATCTATGTGAAATATGTACGACCTACCGAGTGCATTGCATCAAGATGGCGACGCAACGTTGTGACCTCGTCGATAATGCTTTTTCGGTCCCTAGGAGGATATTTATTAGTAGGCGTGATCAAGCTGTATATCAAAGGACTCACGGGCATAGTTTACAAAGGCAGTATCGTTTTGTCTTGCCGTTGATTACCTTAGAAATGGCGGGATGGAAAAAGTTATCCACATCCCGCCGTTTATCTTCACGCGTAGTAACAGGAACGTCGTCCAGTCCTTGAACATCCACATCCATAAGTAAGCCATCAGAGTCAACGGCGGTTGGGTTGCCAAGCGTAGATGTAGCTGTACTGGTCTTGGTTCGAGCCTGAGCCTCCCCCTCAGATTCATCACTGCTGATCATGACAAAACTTGCATCCTTGGCGCTGGACCACGCAGATGATGTCGCAGTATTGTTCCTTTGTACTAGGATGAATTTCAATCAGTGAACGCGGAGAGGGAATATAACTACTTACCTTTTTTAAGTTGGTTGTCGGAGCTAGGTTCCTCTTTGACGCTGGGAGATGATGTCGCGGGATTGTTCCTTTTGACTAAGATGACTTTCAATCAGTGAACGTGCAGTGAAATATAACAACATACCTTTCTTCAGCGGGTTGTCGGTGTCAAGTTCATCTTCCTCATCGGTGTCATTTCTGACAGCGATGGTTCGCTTCAACCGCTTTGCTTGCAGGCTCCGGGTGTGAGAGTTGATGGCTGGAAGGATGGACAAGTCGAGTGAAGACCGGTATTCTTGAACTGCCTGGCGCTGAAATGCGAGCTCCAGTACTGAGGCATTTGCAGCGTCCTTCAATTTGGCAGCAGGATTGATGGCACGAACTGGGCGTGACGTTGTCGCATCTCCCCGCCTAAAATAAAGTGAGACCTGACCTGAGAGATGTAACATTGAGCAATAAGACTTACTGAAGAAGCTTGAGCTCTGTGATGAGACGTTGTAACTTGAGTTCCACAAGGTCCAATGGAAAGTCCGCTGCCCAGTTGATTCTAGACAGATACGCGACGATAACACCCATGCCAAATTTACCCTGACGAATATAATGCAATCGGCCATTAGTATCGTGACAATCCTCCCCAAACAATGCGTTAAATCGACGATTGAAAGATTCATGCGGGATATCACACTCGTCCGAGCTCATGACCGTCCAAATCTTGTCAGACTTGGATGCCTTCGGCACAGCATCTGAAAGATTAGTACACAGAGCACCAATGTCCTTGACAAGACTCTTGATAGCAGAGATGGTCGTCATTGAAGTAAAGAATGGCTGAGAATACAGAGGATAAGGCGACTGCGTGGAATTGTGGTGAAGCAAGAAGGGGTCATCAGCAAGCAATATATACCAGGATGCAACTAAACTTACCAGCGGCGATATGCCACCCAGTGCCAGCAATTCCGTCACTTCCGTGGGTGGTCCAGGGCAGTGGTTGTCCAGGTTGACACAGGTTGACCGTATGATGGGGAAGAATCGAAAGAGACTGTCGTTGGCGACAAAACGAGGTAAGGAAAAGGCCGTCATAGGAGAAACAAGCATGCTCTCCGTGAGCAGCGGACACGGCGGACGAGTGCGGGTAATATGAAACAGTAGTACAGTACACAGACGGAGGAGGGAAAAGGAAGTAGCCAAGAGTCCAAGAGCACGGCAGAACAAGTCAGAGAAACCAGACATATATACGAAAGGCAGCAAGGTGTGCGCCGAGGACCACGGACAACTTGCCGAACCACGCAACAAAACACGTTTTGTATTACGGTCAGTTACATGTCAATCATGTCGTATCATTACAGAACAAGCTCGTGACGCCTCACGTCGTAGAAGACAATAGACCAAGAAGCCGAGGCTTCCGGGCTGGGCTCCGGCTTACCTAAAGTGCTAGCCGAGCCGAAGCTTCCTATAAGCCAGAAATTTGGCTCGGCTGGGCTCGGCCCGCCGGGGGTCGGCTCCGTCCGGCCCACGGCTTATTGTCGGGCCGAGCACAGCACTAACTTGGGCTAGCTTGTACCACCAACGTTGGCGGTCCCACCTGCGGATAATCCGGACGTTATCGTCGTTATCTTCGTCTCTGACATCTAGTTGATAGAACTTGAATATTTCGAGAAGGACGTCGTTGTTGAGGATATAGATAGGTGAGTGTGGTCTGCTGCTAGTGGGCTTTGCTAATTCGCAAGTTTGTTTTCGTGCGGTGATAGACAAGTGACTAGACATCGCGGGGCGGGAGTAACGACAAGGATGTGATTGAAAGCTGGAGGTCGTTGGCCTCATTACAACCTCGTGTCTTGTCAACTGTTCATGAAAGCGGCGCTGAGCTATGTACAAACGTGGACGCTGGCGCCAGAAAATCGAGCATCTACACACCAATGTCGCATTGCTGGAACTACGTATAAGTTGTGTATTCCAGAATAACAGTAATCAACGGCGAGCCAGGTCACCAGACGGTCTCGCTGCGCCGTGATTACGTACTCCTACTCTCTAGTCACTTATCACTTCCACAGTGCCTACCGCGATTCCACAATACATACTGTATTTAACCCATCCCATGCACTCTCGGTGAGTCGATGCCGATACGCACATTCCAAAAGTCCAAGAGATTGCCAGCACGCCTCTTTTTCTACGAAAACGTAATACAAACCCCAGATGGCAACCACGGCTAGGACAGGCACACCGACAGGTACGAAGATTGCGCCGATGTATCCCAATAACGATATAATCAAGGCCACTTGAAACAACTTATACATCAGGTCCATTCGAAAAGCGATCAAACACTGGATGTGGTCAACCGAAGAGCTCCGGTTGTGCGTACTCTTCAAAACTGGCCGTGGAGGATGGGCGTGTGCTTGTAATTCCGGACCAGTTGTATTCCGGCGGCCGCAATACCTACTGCGGAAAAACTGAATGCGAAACTTGCGATCCAAAACAAGTTTACCCAGATGACACTGAATTGTGACTGGTCGATGACGGGATGATGGGGCATAGGATGGATGAGACGGAGGCCTGGTGCCATCGTGGAGGTCTCTGGCGAGATGCGTGAGCGCATCGCTGCATATAATTCCCCGGTATGCAGGAAAGCGTGATAAATGAGCCAACGTCGCACGTGTTTCTACCTCACCTTGGAATCTTCCGCTTCGCACTTGTCGGACATGAGACGATTTGGCCCACTTCAGCGCTGTCGTACAATTCTTGCGCGCGCGTCCACCCTGCGCAGACTTGATCTGGGTACATGTCCATGGGAGCTCGTCCGCGGGCTCTTTCCAGAACTCACTGGCTTGCGAGTCTTGCGCGTGCGCATCGCGAGCCTCACCAACCTCGCTCTCGGCGCTCTCGTCCGCGCATTACCCGAGAAAGCCTGCGATTCATCCGCCTGTACCGTCTCCGACCGCCCTAGTACCTCCCATTTTCTCCTCCCCCTTTTTGTTTTCACACAAAATTACTGTATAGCACGAGTATGCACCTGCGTTTGCGGGCTTCGGAGAACTCAGCATGCTCCACTTGCACGGCGCGTCCATAAGGCGTCCGCAGCCACCTCGCATGCACGACCGAGAGCTCCAGCTTCAGCGGACGAGAGGCTTGCGCACGCGCGCGACGTTGCGCTCGCCGTGCAAGCATCAATATCTCAGTTGGCACGACGAGCACTTTGTCGTCGTTCGCCACCACTACGACTCGACGATCAGCGCAGCACAGCAGTTCAGTTGCGTGCGGCGGTATGACGAGTCGTGGTATGGGTGGTGTAGAACTCAGGGAGTGCCCGTCCGTCGCCGGCTGGATTTGTGGAAAGGTATGACCTCGGGAGCGACGACGCGATGTGGGTCGAGCGGAAGGATGTACCGATCGACTATGAGATGTCTAGCCTCGTGTCGTGACGGCATGAGCGTCTGCTTCGAGAGAGAGTTCTTTGGTTTCGAGGGTGCTTCGTCGAATTTGGGATTCTATTATATGTATTGGTCTATCGTATCTAATTTATCCTTGCACGCAATCCATACAACACTTTTTAGGGGAATCACCCCTTCGTCATTAAAGTATTCACAACCAAGTAATCACCAGTGGAAAAAAAGGCGGGTTCTACTACCCATAAAGACGGCCATAACCTTGGTCGCAGCACTTCTCGTAATGCCCATCCCTTTGGCAACTGGAATGCCGCCGAGTGTGGCTGGCACACAAAGCGTCCTCACAACGATGAACGGTCTAAAAAGTTGGTGTCACCGTGTCCTGTTACGGTCGACTCAGACTTTCCAGCTTCGAGTCCGACTCACACCTGAGAATCCATTTTTATCCACGTGACTGACCGTTAGTTTCTCCACCGCAGAGAGCTCAGGTGCACTGCTGGCAATAGATCTATCTGCACATGATCCCTAGGTGCAAGGTATTTTCCAGTGACTCCGACTCAGATCAGGGTCCGCAGTTATTCATCAGGAAAACTGTGCATGCTAACCTCAGCTAGCTGAGGCTACTATGGGCCTGCATCAGAGGGAGTGGGCAGCTCCTGTTCCGCCGCCGTTGCAATGAGATTTTTTGATTTCTTATAAATCAAGAAATCCCATTGCAACAGCAGGCGCAACTGGGAGCTGCCTGTTCCATCAGAGACAAGCATGGGGGGGTAAGCAATGACGGAAAGATCATCACCGGATCACCTGTCAACTCTCCTTGGTGACCTCGGACAGCGCCTGTATCTCGCTGAGCCTGTTGGCGTATTCGCTGAGCTTGTGCAGGATTTCGCTGCCCTTGCGCACCTGGTGAGCCGGTAGATTGTCGTAGCAGACGGCGATGATGCTCGACACGATCGCGATGATCTACATCAAGTTCTGGTTCAGTGTCGGCGGCGGTGTAGGACTCCCCACACCCGACAGCACGCTCTGAATCGCGTAGATGATGGACTCGGTCTGCGCCTCAAGGTATGGCTAGATATATGCGCGCGTCCCTCTTCGTGAGCAAGCAACGCAACTAGCATGAAAAAAAGGACACGAGAGAACGTACTCTGAGCTCGGTCCAGGCGTCTTCTGACCCCTCACTACTGGTTGCGCTCTGATCGAAAATCGTTGGTGCGGCCGAGAAGAGTGCGGAAATAGATAACCTACCAAGCGCACAGGGTGGCCCGCCGCCTCCCTTTCAATCATGATGGAGAAAATGCATTGCCACCATCAGAATACTGAAGCCCCAGCGGATTTGGTAAACAGTTCCAGAGGCAACTCTCCGCCCTCCGAGCGCAGAGCACGAGCGAGTCTTCCGTTGGCACACAAAGCGTCTTCAAAATAATGAATGGTCTGAAAAGTTCGCGTCACTGTGTTCTGTCGACCCTGTTGGCCACTCTGACCATTAGTTTTCGTCGACGTAGCTGAGCATGAGTTTCTCCGCTACAGAACTTGAAAGCACAGGTAAAAGTGCACCGAGGATCTTGACAACGGACGATACCTGCCGATCGAGGTGTCAACACGTCATCCGCAAGCGCAAGGGATGTTTGAGTACGCTAAGGGCAGGGGCGCTGATCTGAGAAACAAGGACTTCGAAGTAATCGCTGACCCCTCTAAATGAAAGCAGGTGAAGATTGAGAAGGTGCTCGATCAGGGTGCTCGATAAGTGCCTTTTGATGTCACAGTTCGGAAGAGGGGAACGAAAACGAATTGTAAAAGAGGTTGAGTATATGACGTAGGGGAGATATCTATAAGTTCGAGATTGACGAAGGCCGGGGTATTTGTAAGCAAAGGATAACCTGTCCAAACGTGACGTAAATTAGATTCTTGAAAGGTTACGGGAAAGACTACATTTGGAACCTTCGGGTCGAGACCCGACACACATGCGTTCCAGAACTGGGACTCGGAATTCTTCATCCATGGCCGCGACGAACTTCCCCACATTTGGGGCCGGCATACGGAGGGAAATACGACGAACAAGATCACGATGTGAGAGTGCGAACAGTGCATTATTTTCATCCTCTGTTGTCATCTCGTGATCACCCTCGGATGAGCGGCAGAGGTGGTCAATGGACCGGCATGTCTGCTACAGGGACGCCAAACGTGCACAGAAGGTGAGAAGGTGAAGATCCAATTGAGCTGGTGAGGCAACTCGAGCGTCTAATTATCATTACTGAGCGTCGTCTGCTCGCGCATCGCTGGAACTACGTATAATTGAAGTTGTGTATTCCAGCATCAAAAAAAGACATCGTGGAATGGTTTTTTCTGAGAGGAGACGTTTGACTGATTGATATATATAGTAATATTTGCATCCGCTACAGTAGACACGTCACGCCTCTGCCAGTGGTCTCTGGAATTTCATCTTTATAGGCAAAGAGAAATCACCATCGCTCAAAGTCCGGGAATCTCATTCGCCCTGAATAGGCCAAAGCTTGCAGTGCGGCGTCTGCCTTGCTCTGCCTATCGATATGCCCCGCCCTTGGCCGACAAGAACGTCGTTGACTACGTGAAGATCAGTTTACCAATCTCGCATCTTAGTCAGTGGTGTGGTACTCACACATAGCGTCTACATCATGAGTGGCTTGGGTGCTGCTGAGGCCGGTCTGTGTAAATAAGAAGGAGAAGTAGAAAGTCAGGTTTCCCCGAGGGTGACCTCGGAGGAAGTTGTTTAATTCCTGGACGGGATCTTGGCCTGAATACATGAGGAACATAGAGATATCGAGCAGGTAGGTATACTCACTGAGGTTGACCTTAGATGGTGATCAGGGTGTGCCCCAGAAGCGTCAGATAGAGTCGCCATGAGCTGACTAAGAAAAACTTACCAATCTCAGAGCATGGCCAGCTACATTTCGTTCATTTATGAACGGGACGAAGGCGTAATAATCACCCAATCCAAAATATTGAAGCTCCTGCAGATATGGCAAGAGTTCCAGAGGCATTTCTTCACCCTCCGAACATAAAGAATGAGAGAGTCCTCTGGCGAGTCCGGTTGATACACGAAGTGACTTTACACTGTTGAAGGGCCTGAGAAGTCCCCGCCAATCTGTTCTTCCAACCTCGTCGAGCCATTGACTTTCCTCCACATGGCCGAGCGTGAGCTCCTCCACCACAGAAAGCACAGGTGAAAGAGCACCGAAGATCTGGATTGCGGACGATACTTGCCAATCGAGGTGTCTGCACATGATCCGCAAGTGCAAGAAATTTTGCCACTGATTTAGATCAGTGTCCAACATTAAACCAACGAAATCCTTATTGAAAATGAGCTTGATGGCGCGATAACTGAGGTTTTCTGATGTCTGCATGAACTGCAAGAGGCGTGGAACAGTGAATATGAGCTGATTGAAAAGCCGGATATCGAGTACGCTAAGAGCGGGGGCACTGATCTGAGCAACAAGGCTTTCGAGGTAAGAGCTGACTCCTCGAAATGAAAGCATGTGAAGGTGAATAAGGGGATGTACCACGATCCAGGTGTTTGATAGTCGCCTTCCGACATCAGTCACATCACGAATCGGAGGGGGAGAACTGAAATGAATTGCGAGAGTCTCCAGATGGGGCATGAGTGCAAGCATATAACTTGCGGGGAAGTAGGTGAATGCCGGGATATCTATAAGCTCGAGATTGACGAGACCCCCAGCATTTGTGCGTAAGGGAAATCCAATGGAATCCGTCCAAACGTGACTTAGATTGGGTGCTTGAAAGGTTGCGGGAAAGACCAGGCGTCTAGAATCTTCAAGTCTAGACCCGAGACATATGCGCTCTAGAATAGGGAATTCTTCATCCATGGCAGCCATGAACTTCTTTAAGTTTTGGCAGAGGGAAATACGACGAACACGATCACAGTGTGAGATTGCGATCAGTGCACCATCATTATCTTCTGCTGTCATCTCGCGATTATCGCTGTCGTTGTAAAAGATGATGAGTGGAAATGGTGGTGAATGTGTTAGCATGTCCGCTACAGGGACACCATAAGTGCAGAGAAGGTGAAGATTCAGTTGAACTGGTGATGCCAGAATGACGCGTCTCCATGCTCGGGACACCTGAGCCAGCTTGTACCACCAACGTTGGCGGTCCCACCTGGGGACCATCCGGACGTTCTCATCCTCATCTTCGTCTTTGATATCCAGTTGATAGAACTTGAATATTTCGAGAAGGACGTCGTTGTTGAGGATATAGATAGGTGAGTGTGGTCTGCTGCTAGTGGGCTTTGCTAATTCGCAAGTTGGCCTTCGTGCGGTGATAGACAAGTGACTAGACATCGCGGGATGAGAGTAACGAGGATGTGATTGAAAACTGGGATTACAGCCTCGTGTCGTGTCAGCTGTTCATGAAAGCGGCGCTGAGCTATGTACAAACGTGGACGCTGGCGCCAAAAAGTAGAGCATCTACGCATCAGTGCCATCTGCTTGCAGCATCGCTAGAACTACGTGTAAGTTGTGTATTCCAGAATAAAAAAAAGACATCAGTAACATAGTAAACGGATGTGCGTGTATTGAATTTTTGGGTCAGTTGGCGAGCCAGATTATTTCCACATGGACAGTCTTCAATGCGATGAATTCGTGAATGCGACGAAAGCACTCCTACCCCTCTAGGCTGTGGGGTAAAGCAGTGGTTAAAAGGACCAATAAGCCCCCTCGTGCCAGCCCTCTTGACGTGTGGCGATTGATACATATTTATTTTACTCGAAATTTACGTTACTAATAATGCCCTACAGGCGGAGACTCGACAATACATACTCTATCCAACCTCCATGCACTCTCGATGAGTCGATGACGATACACAAGTTCCAAAAGTCCTGAAGATTCCCAGCGCGCCTCTTTTGTCAATATTAATCTACGGATCCGCGGTCATCAGACCATCGAAAACGTAGTACAACCCCAAGCTGACAACCACGGCGAGTACAGGTACACCAAGAGGTACGACGATAGCGTCGGTGTATCCCAGTAACATTATAATCAAGGCCACTTGGAACGACTTTGACATCAGGTCGTTTCGAAAAATTATCATACGTAGGACGCGGTCAACCGACGAGCTCCGGTTGTGCGCACTCTTCAAAAACTGGCCGTGGAGGACGGGCGTGTGCTTGTAATGCCGGACCAGTTGTATGCCGGCGGCCGCGAAACCTACTGCGGATAAACCGAATGCCAAACTTGCGATCCAGAACAAGTTTGACCAGATGATGCTGAATTGTGACGGGTCGATGACGGGATGTGTGGGGCATGGGATGGATGTGACGGAAGGCCGTGGTGCCATCATGGAGGTCTCTGGCGAGATGCATGAGCGCATTGCTGCATATAATTCTCCGATTTCCACCGCACGTTGTTTTGACGCAATCCGGTTGGATAAAATCCAAGTATGGTACACGATGGTCCAGACGAGGGAAAAAGAGATTGCACTAGCCTATGGCGGTGTTGTCATCAGAGACGATTGCAACAACGGTAGACATAGCTAGACATAGACTTACGGCTATGAGGATTGCATAAAAACCCCTTTCGTCCGATTGCAAGGCTCCAGTCCAAGTGTCGTCGTAACCTTCACCAACTCTTTGACGAGAGCTCCCATCCAATCTACGACCAACACTGGAAGCAGTGTGACGCGACTCGACAGCTCCTTTTCGTCAGCTTATTGGCGTACCTGTCTTTACAAAAGTAATATACGCACTAGAGTCCGCCGTATCTACGGCTTCAGTGGTTTTCATATCATGCGCTGCAGGGTTATCAGAGTCTTGAGTAGAGTGAGAGACGTTCATTGTTGTTTGTGAGAGGGAAAAAAGGAGTGAGGTTATTATGAAAAATTTACGTGACGTCAGCCACACCTGTCGATCTCTCCTATCAACACCGCATCCATTTCTCAACTCATTTCATCCGCAAGAGACGACTTGGCACCACGGAGAGCAGTGAATAGAACACGTCTCCCAATTAACGTATATGGGCGCTAACGATAAGCGGGAAGCTTCTGGGGCTTCGGGCGCTACGCTGGCAAAACAGGTTAGTCCTAACACCGTATCCGTCCTTTACGACATCCCCTGAATAGCCCATTTCCTTTTCATACGATTGCCCAGTCAATCCACAAGCTTACGAGTAAGAAAACTGGAAGCGTTTGTACTGAACAGGGGAATGTAATGGTGTTTCATAACACGGTAAAGGGCAGCGCCTCTTCACTGTGGCATTGAGGCGAATGTCGACGCGGTGTTGTTGACAATGTCGTTACTTTTCACGGTGCCATCGGTGCCGGCGGGGCCAGTGCCACAAGCGCCGGTGCCAGCGCCAGTGCCAGTATGACGTGCGGATCACGCAGGACACAAAACACGAGGGAGGGGCGTGACGAGAATGTGTGTCCATGTGGGTGCCCGGTGCCCTTTGTCGCCGATTCTTGACTCACTTTCTTTTCCAGTCTTTCAGTTATAGTTCGGAAATTGGTGGTTCTCCAACTTCAAATCCATGACAAAACGCCTTTTTCTTGTCAAACTGCCCTGGCTTAGGCTCGTTTGTCTTGAAGGATCAACATACCGCCCACAAACTCTCGCTGGGTTGGTTTCCTTTTGAACAGTTTTTCATTTTTCGATTCTAAAGCACCTGATCTTTCGCCCGGTCTACGCCGCAACGTTCAGGAGATTTCCTAATGCCAGCCACCATTGAGATCTCCTAAAGTTCTGGCCCCACTTGTTGAAATTATTCAAGTGCCATGGCGTTGCGTCTATCATAAAACCCCTTGTTATATTGAAAAAAAAGAAAAAAAAAGCCCTTGTTTCCCTGCCCTAGTTTCTTCCAACCAACCACTTATTAATTGCTATGCAACTCTTCTCGACTTCAAGGATAGCAAAATAATGGTGTGTCGTGCATAGCCACATCACGTCCTTGTTTTCCGCTCTGACTATATGCGCAGTCTCCCCCATCCCGTCCCGGCGGTCTTCGGAGTCCGCACGACTGTATGTGTGCTCGGATGAGGCCTATATGTAAAGCTCATCTCACAGGGGTGCTCATGGTGACTCTTCACCGCTCTCAGCCATTTATGAGGCACCAAAATCCCAATGGTACGAGGCACGTTTGAAAGCGTGGTGGGAAGTAAAAAGAGAACCAGAGACAAGGAGGCGCTCCCGGGAGGCCCCAAACAAGAACTTAGTGACAGGTCATATGAGAAGCGTGTGGGAGAAAGGGGGCCGCAATGACTGGCTGTGCGGTTCATTGTGCAATCCAATGTTCTAGGTATATTTCATGGCTGCAGTTACTCGCACTAATGGGGCCAACGAACCTTACAGATGCGAGTAATGAAAGCCGGAAGTGAGGTGGTCGAAAAGAGAAATGCATATTGCCTCTCGAGGATGTAGTGGCACAGACCGTGACATGGGAGTGGAATGATAATGCAGGGCCAGAAAGTTAGGACCGGAAGAAAAAAAAACCAGATGCATGTTGCGGAAGTGGCCGTCTATCGATCTATCAAGGCATCTGGCACTGGCACATAGATAAGATAACGAGTTACGGCCTCTTAGTACACTTATCCGCAAACGGCAACAAAGAGTACTTCTGCACCACATTATTGATATGCGACCGTCTGACCCTGATCAGTCCCAGAGCATAACAGGTAATATACTCATCAATGATCATGATTCAGCCCGATATTGCACGCCGCCAAGAACTGTGGTGGCGAATCTGACGCCTCAGAATGATGCCCGCGTTTGCCCCTGTCTACCCTGCCCTGCACCAACCGCCAACTGGCCGGCCCCCAGAAGGAATTGTGATCCCCGCAGGTTCGCCCTGGCTGGTTTTCAGTAGCAGTACAGTCCACACATGCTTACCGTTACTGACTCGCAACACCACAGGGGGAGCACTCAGTGCCATCACTCACACCTGCCTGACTCAGTCCTGCACGGTTGTTTAACCGCCCTCACAAGCAACCCACCCACATCATCGTCCGATGCCCCCTATTTCAGGCGGCCTCATTCCGATCACATCCACTCCCATCACCATATTCGGCACAAGAGCGCACATCTCGCGAGTTTCATCGTCGGTAAACCTCAAGCGTGCATGCAACCTACCTACCGGATCTTGCTGGAATGTCTCGGATCAGATACCCCATTCCACATCACATTTCATTAAGTATCCCGGGCACTCTGAGCGCACGTTCTACGTATAATCAAGGGCATATTTGCAACATGTTGCGCTGTATAAAATGTCATCGGAGGAGTCACTCAGGCTGGTGTACCATGATCAATCCCGCCGATGGACCATTTAATCAGCAGGCGTTAGGGCTGCAATGCGTTCTGAACCGTGTGTTCTGAACCGGACCTTTTTGAAAACCGGACTTCATTAGTAACCGGACTGCGGCATTCTAAAGGTAGTGCGGCCATGCCAGCGGATGGCTTTGGCTTGGGGCTCGATTATGGAGGATTTGCAATGTGTTGTGCGATCATGATGGACTCAAAAGTACCGTAACTGAGTCTGGGTAAGGAACAGCTGGGTAAGGATGAGGAAAAGTCACGGGTTGGCGTGACCTCGCTTGAAAATGTCTGTATTCTTTGGACTTGTTTGCTGCCGTCTCGGGCTAACCGGCCGCGAATGGGTTTGCTTCAGACTCTTCACACTTCATTTCGTTTACTCTACCAGGCTGTCTCCGCCATGACCGCGATCACTTGCGCCCTTTGCGGCTTCCACGTAAGTCCCGAAGTTGTGTCGTTGCTATTGGTTCACCATTGGTGCCAGTATGGCGCTGCCAGCGCCGGTGCCACTGGCCATAGCGCTAAGGGACTATCGACGTCTATCAATTGTGGCGTCCGGGACAGACTAGCCACGTGGGACACGAGGAGGCGGCATGTGAGAATTCCATACAAAGGGTCCGTCATTCTCTTTAGCCTTTCTCCGCTTCCTTACCGAGCTTACCACCTTTCTCTGTTCAGAGATGGGCACTTCCGACTATAACAACACCTTTCTTTTCTTGAAGCTTCTGGATTGAGGTCACTCTGTCTGAACTGTTGAAATAATTGGGCGCTGCCCCTTTACGCACCTTTCATCCCCTAAGCACCATGATCGTACCTACCCTGAGCCCAATTACACAGCAACACTCCAGCGACCTCAAGCGCGAATTTTGACTCAGGTTCTCAACTTCCCCTGTGTTCTGGCTGGCAGGCTGTTCCCTTTACTCGGGGCCTTGAGTGCCAGAGCTATGACATTATAAAAGGATTATATCCTCGCCTTTTCCCTAGCATCTTGCGACCTCCCACTCCTCACTTATCATCTATTATTTGCAACTCTAGAGTATAGCACGTATCATAGTAATGGTATGTCATGCACGCTCACATCCTCATCTTCCTTTCGAACCGTCGCTCTATGCATAGTCTCCTCCATCTCTGCCCGCGCAGCGTCCAGTCAGGAATCAACTCCGGCCCTCCTTGGGACAACCGTACGTATACCCAGATAAGTGTGAGACGAAACGCAACTTAAAAGGATGTTAGCAGCGTTTCGTCATCCAAGTTGACTCAAGTCTCCGCATCACCTTCCACGACCTTTCAGAAGTCACCAGGTTTAAACGCTGCATCCCCATCCGGGCTCATCACAAGACTCCGCAGCACGATCAATTTTCGTCCCACCACGAGGCTTTGGGCCAAGGGAATACAAACCTTCGAAAGCTTCGTGCAAAAAGACCAATCGCGGTGCCGTGCGGCTAGCACTTGGCCTGACCGATTTGGGTCTTGAACTCGCCAAAACTGGCAGTAGATGTGAGCCTCGTCCCTCTACCGATAGCGCACGCATATAACGAGACTAACCATTTCCCAGGTGCGCCAAATCGACATGAATCAGAACTCACTAGCCATCGCCCTCTCACACGGGCTTGACCCATCCATGCGTGTGTTTACGCTATCGATTCTCTCGTTCATGATAAGGCCATGGGTGATCTAAACAAGGCATTCACGTGCTTTTTAAGATCATAGATGGCAGCCTTTTTGTTCATACCGCAAGAGCTGGGAACGACAATTGTACACGGGAGGCGTGGAGATGAGAGGCCACTTTCGCCAGTGCCCGATGGGGCAAAATATTGGAGGTGATGCTGACGTGTTGGAAAGCTGAAACACAAGGAACAATAGCACTTGAAGTACGCTATTTGATACCAAGGGTAGTCACAAGTTCTTGCATCATAGTTTGGCTCTCCGCTTCTATGTCCCGTTTTGTGTTGTAAATAGATCATACCTACGGGATGATCGATGATCCTGTACTCTACTATCCATTTTTTTAATCGCTCCTGATGGCACACAGTCACCGTTGTGGCATGTCTTTCATTCGAGAAAACAACACTTTCTCCTGTCAAACATAATACAGGTTATTTGATCACAAGGGACCTACGCTGTCGCATCACCCCAGGCCACCACGGACATGTTCAGGGCCGTCCGTATCACCCAAAGATCCATATGCCAGATTGCACACTATCACACACGATGTATGAACCCACGATCCTGGCCCCACTATCCAGCACTACACGACGCTTCACTGATGTCGTATAATTGACAGATGCGGCGGTAAACAGCTCGCTCAGCGGGATCCTGGTGGAAAAGTAGTTCGGGTTAGAGGCCATAACGAGCATTTTTCCTTCCGGAGAAACCCAAAATCCAACGTCCAGACGATAGTAATTGATAATGTGCCAGTGTCCGACGAGTGATGGAGAGATGGACAGCAGGAAGGGCGTGAGCTCGGGCAGCGCGAGGGCAAATTTGGACGCGGCTGCCTTTATGGACGGCGTGGTGGGGTCGTTCCAGGATATGGAGCCGCGCGCGCCCCCATTGACGGCGATAATGATCTGTGCCAGGAACTCTGCCCCCGTTGGAGTGCGCGACCAATACTTGTTGGAAGTGCGAACGCAACAACTCAAACAATCAGTATGATCCCCTTTGTTCTGGAATTTTGACATGTTTTGGCCATAAAAGAAAATTCTGCGCACTCAGTAGACCCAAAGCCCTGCGGCACCGTCCACACCGTCTTGGAGCGCTCCCAACCGAGTGCCTCGAGTCGTGTGGAAAAATCAAGCATGCGATTCTGGATATCTACCAAGCCGCCTACGCAATTGTCGCATCCACAGACTCCTTGTATAAGCGTGCAAGGCGTTTTCCATTTGACACTGAACGTCGCGTTGATACCGATGGGATACGTATCTTGCATCAGAATGGGCGTACCGGCGGCGTAATCTGTAAAGAAATAGTCTTGACAGTTGAGCACAAGAGACGATGGTCGGTAAGGGTCTAGAGATTTAATAAGTGCAGCGGCAGCGGCAGGCGCCGAATGGGGATCTTCCAAACCGTCGGGTTCGTCCGCAGTATAGTATAGCAAAAGGTTCGACCGGTTCCTGAGAGACATGACCTGTTCTGTTACTGCCGTCGAGTTCATATAATCCCTGGGTACATATCTCAAAAAAACTTTGGCAAGTCATGGTGAGTGTCAAAACTCTCACCAACGCATGTCGTACATGAGCCATAAGTCAAGTTCTTCCATTTTGTCAACCATGAGATTGAACGCTGTCAAATTGTCGAAAGGTGGGATAGGATGTACCTGGGCCACCAAATTACGGGAGACCCAAATAGTAGATCGACCCATACTGACCACATTGAGCCTGTGTAGATGCAGGTGTCAACCAGTCAATTCGAGAGGTTAGATGAACCCGCACCCTTGGTTTTTAATCTCCTCCAATACGGTGTCATTACCTTCTAAATAGTTTCCAAAGTTGGTATAGAACCCAACGGGGAAGACAGGCTCATAACTTTCTTGCCCGCGCCCTCGCTTTGCCAGGAGACCACCACTCCGCAGGTCTAGCTTCGTGACAGAGCCTACAGAAGCAGGGGGAGTCGGGAGATAAGTCAGGTTTGCAGGAATAGATGTGAAGGTTTGCTTGGGTGACGATAGCGTCGCGGTACAAGATAGAATATAAGGCTCCGGTCGAGGAGAGATTTTGGATAGAGAGAAAGGGATGGTACTTGATCCACCCAAAGGCACAGTCCCAGTTGTCAGAGGTTTTCCGTCAAGCGATACGCTTACACATAATTGGGGTTGGGTATCATTTGATGGGGGTTGAATGAAAGACTCGGCTCCGGCAACCTTTGTATCTCGCACGAGGGCGTCAACGACGATCAGACTAGCTGAAGGATTTTGGAGATCATCAGGAAGGAAAGGAATCAAAGCGGGATTGCATCTCAAAGCCAATTGTGGCGTTGTCGTGGACGCTGGCAAGGGGAATTGGCCTTCAGGGGGAACAACGGCTTCACCAGGTTTGTACACTTTACCACACCTGAAATATTTCATGAATCGTGATCCCATGGACAATTTGAAGGTAAGAAGCCGTACCATTTCTGTGCAAGCGCAAAGGGGACGAGAGCTATCAATAAAAGTGGGAGCATGGCCGTGACGTTGCTGGCTAGCAAGACCCAAGGATTGGGGACGTTGAGTTGGCAGATGCCAGTGTACCGCGCAGAGGTCCAAAAGTCGCTTAAATAAAAGTTTATAGGACCCGGATGGCAGGTGCCCGCGGCAACCATTCATACCCAAAAAATGCATTTTGTAGACTAGTGTTACGACATCGTGTTCTGAGTGTCATTAGTGTCATGACATTTGGAAGGACGCCGTGACCACGTGAGTTCTTGGAGTGCCACAAATGATCAGTTACACACCTATATGACTAGCCCGGGAGCGAAAAGAAGCTCAGCTTCGCTATGAAACGACGGTAGAAATGGAATGTATGAGTGGTGATGGGAGATCTTTTCAGAGTGCAAGGCCAGCGGAGCGTTCAACTACGATACCATTCAGTTTCTCGCTCCGACCCTCTTTTTACGTAGTTAAATTAGCCTCTCGCGTGGGTGACATAGTCCCGCGCCATGTGCAGACCGAGCGTCCGTGTCGGGCTGCAATCGAGCTAGCATAATTGTCTTGTTAAGTTCATCCGCATCGTAGATTAGTGATCTACACAAGCTATCGATCTACAACTTAAAAAAATAGTCCACATGGTCAGTCGAATAGGCATCGCGTTTCCGCCCCACTTTCGTTTTTGCCTCGCGTGGTCTTTTCCAGCTCGTTTTTCTTCGCCTCGCACGCTTGCTATTGTGTCGCACCTTCATTTCGCCCTCTAAGTAGTGCCACAAAGGTTTCTGGTACAAGTTAACTGATGCGGGGAAAAGTCGTTTGAGTGACAGATAGGGACGTATTGCCAGCATCGAAGAGAAGAACAGATCACCCTGGCAATGAGAACGCAATTCTTGGTTTTCAATACGGGAAGAATCAGAGTGAGAAAGAACCAAATGATCCGAAGTCATCGCAGACCTTCCATCTTCCGTGTGGGATGGGAATGAAAAAGTTGGTGTTCCTCCTCGGCGCTCCAAACATGCTCACACTAACGTGATGATTCTCGTAAAAGAAGTAAAGTGAAACAAAGTAGATCAAGGGTCTTAGCTCGGTAAGTCAAGAATGTCTCTGAACATGCAGATCTATCCAAGACGCCTCTGCAATGGCACCAGGAGAGTAGTAACCCGGGCCGAAACTTCCCGAGGAGCCAGTCACGGTCACAATTGATGTATGGACGTGACGTCACCAAGCATCGTACATTATCACATGTATAATAACTGGCTCGAGTACTTAAACAGGCCAATTGGGCTGCTGCAATAACATCTTATCTTGTCCCCTTTCTATTGTCACGCTTCCTCTATTAATTGGTTATGGGCCCTGAGCTCACAGACTGATCAACACCGCCCACCCGTCCTTACTCGCGCTTAGAACTTCTTCTTCTCACATAATACAGCCGACACGTTACGCAATCAATAATGTCTTCAGCCACGAATCAGGCACAGCCATCAACGAATCAGTCATCAACCAGTACGAATCAAACGGGCGTAAGTACCCAAGCAAATACAAACACCGTAGCTCAGCCAAATGTCCCCACACAACCACCCGTCTTCCCAAGCCGACCCATACTTTCACCCGATGATATTCCCCCCACGCCTATGTTCATTTCCGACCCAACATGGCCATCTTCTCTAACACTTGACTTACAACGTTCCAATTGGCCCGAATGGAGCCGCCGTCTTGAACTTCTTGCCAACCGACAAGGCCTGTTCCCATGGCTTAACGGTACACTAGCCTGCCCTGACCCGGCGATTGTCAGCCCTAAGATATGCTGGGTTTGGTGGACCAATGATAGCTCCCTCCGTTCCTTCATTTTACAACATGTCTCATCCTTTGACTACAACATCGCTGATAAATTTCCGACTTCTTCCCTTGCCTACGCAGCGCTCCGAAAACGTCACGAGCAACTCGGCACGCATGCTCAAGCTCACCTTATGAAGCAAATTATGGACACGCAATTTATGCCCGGAACTCCGCTTATGGATACCGCCGCAAAAATCAACAGCCTCCACGAGTCGTTCGTCAAGATGGGGACTCCGGACTTCGACAAAATGCACTGCGCCTGGCTTGTCAATGCCGCCTCTCAACATTTTCGCTCGCTCCAGTCGTCATTACAGGCTCTCACACGTGATCCTTCCTGCACCCCTCAAACTATTCTTGCTCGCCTACAAGATGAAGACGATCTCCACCGTCGCCGTACCGTCCACAGCTCCCAGGACGACACGCAAGCGATCGCCCTATTAGCTCGTCCCGACAATCCCTTCCGCAACATTATCTGCTTAAATTGTAAGCGTCCCGGCCACACGAATGATTTCTGTGTTCGTATAGGTGGAAAAATGGCCGGTCGAACGATCGACGAAGCCCGCTCCGCTCAAGCCCGTTTCCTAGCGCGCCGCAACGCTCGCACCTCGACCCCCAGTCAATCAGCTCATATAGCAACTGCCGTCCCGTCCAACAATGCCCCGACCGCCACCGCTGCTGCGGGAACCACCCCCGCAGCTCCCAACAACGTCGTTATCAATGGAGTAACTTACGCTTTTGTGCCTGTCCAGCCTACCGTCACCCCGCCCGACCCGACCCAGCAAGCCCCGAACTCTCAGTCGTCTATTACGGAACTGACCAACTTGCCTCAAACGCCGATCACTATCGATTCCGGTGAATCCTGGGAAGCGCTTCTCGCATTCGCAGATGACGACAATCCCGATTCCTCGTCCTACGCCCTCACGACTAGTACCGCCGCTTTGATCGATTCTCCCGACGCAACGCCTTTTATTCTCGATACAGGTGCCACCTGTCATATCTCACCGGTACGAGCCGATTTCCGCGTTCTCAATCCGATTCCCCCCAGAGCCATTAAAGGCTTGGGTAATTCTTGCGTTTTTGCTAATGAAATGGGCACGGTTGATATCCCTCTCATGAATGGACGGAGACTAACCCTCTCGGACGTTCTTTACATCCCTAATTCGCGTGTCCGTCTGCTCTCGGTATTGACCTTAAATCGCCATGACAGCGTCTCCACGCACTTTGATGCCAACTCATGTTGGATCACTGATGTCTCCGGCTCTATCATTGCTACAGGTACACTCCTCAAGTCTCGCAATCTTTACGTTCTTCGCACAGCCGCACCCAGTCCGCGCGCTCCGTTACAGTCTCCGTTAAATCACGAACGAATCCTTCTCTCGCAAACCGTTCCCGACCTCGAAACATGGCACCGCCGCCTTGGCCATTGCAACATCCAAACCGTCTTGGATATGGCCCGCGCGCGTGTCGCTGAAGACATGCCGATCGACCTATCGACCCTGCCTGCGAAATGTGTCGCTTGTATTCTCGGAAAACAAACCCGCAGTTCCATTCCCAAGGCCCGTGAAGGCCCGAAATCGACGGAGAAGTTGGAGCGCGTTTATATAGACCTCTGTGGTCCAATGTTGTCGCCCTCTCGGGCAGGAAACCGTTATATCATGAATATCATTGATGACTATTCTAATTTTAGCTGGACCATTCCGCTGAAACGGAAGGACGATGCCATCCTTGCACTTTTACCTTGGCACAAAGCGGTCGAGAATCAGAGCAAAGCGAAATTGCGCTCCATCGTTACCGACAACGGCGAGCTAATAAACTTCATTACGAAAGCGTGGTGCGATAAGTACGGGATTATTCACTATACCACAGCTCCCTATACGTCTTTACAAAATGGAAAAGTCGAACGACTCCATCGAACGATCGTCTCGCGCGCCCGAGCAATGCGTATCGCGTCTCGAGCTCCCGACGATCTTTGGGACGAATTCTGTCTTACTGCTGGCTACCTAACGAATCGCGTCTCGACCACCGCACTCAAGGGCAAAACCCCCTTCGAACTTTGGTTCGGCCGCCGCCCGTCATTCTCACATCTCCGTGAAATAGGCTGTGCCGCTTATTCCCTCGTACACAACCAGACTAAATTACTTGCACGTTCTACCCCTTGCATCCTGATTGGGTATACCCATCAATCCAAGGCATATCGCCTGTGGGACCCCGAATCTGATCGCATTTTTAACTCTTTCCATGTGTCGTTTATTGAACACTTAGACAGCACTCCGAAACCATATCGCCCGGGAAAAATCCTGGGTGGTAAGCCGCCCGACAACCAAGAAACTCCGACGCCCCCGATGACCAGCAATATACACAACACCGAAACCAACCAAGCCGCCAACAACTCTCCGCTCTCACAACCCGCCAAACCGCCGACGACCATGCCCACCATACTACCGCCAATCTCCGCCACTTCCCCAAGCCCGCCCACCATGCCTCCCGCCAACGTCTCCGCCCCGACACCTTCAACAACAACTCAACCACCCGCACCTCCCCAAACAATCTCCACACCAACTCAACCACCGATTCTACCTCCGACACCGACTGAAAACCGTACTGTACCACCCCATGACTCCCCATCTGACACTTCCCCCAGAATCCCCCCCATTGTTATCCCTGCACCTGTTATCCCTGCACCCTCATCCCGCACAAATGAAAATCCGAACACAGCACCTACTATACGAAATACTATACCCATTACTATACCTGATAATGACACTGCGGAACGCCCAACCACCGCAGATTCTACCTTACCTACCATTAATGCTCCTGCGGAACAACCCACCGCTGTTTCTCCAATATTACCTGTTACTATACCTACATTACGACGATCCTCTCGAATACCCATACCTACTTCCCATAATCCACTATTTGATAGCCGTCTCGCCGCTGCCGTGGCCGACAGCTCCGCAGCTGGCGCACGCCGCAAGGCCGCGCGCGACACACCTCCCGCTAACGACGCTCGTACAACCGCCATGCTTGCGGAGTTTTATCCGTTCCGTGACTCGCATTGCCTGATACCGCTAGACTTATCGATGCTCACGCTACCTATCGATGAACTACTCGCAGCGCTTTCAGACGGTACCGCAGACCCCTCCCTCGACGATGACCCTTCTTGGGCTGAAGCACTCGCATCCCCAGAACGCGAGTTCTGGATCGCTGGCGGACGCGACGAACTACAAAGCCTCAAAGACCTGAACGTCTTTGTGCTCGTCCCGCGATCCCATGTGCCCCCGGGTCAGCGCCCTTTGAAGGGGAAGCTTGTCTGCAAGCGAAAGCGCGATGGCGCCGGCAACATCACACGGTACAAAGTACGGTACGTCGCCAAGGGGTACGCACAACAATATGGCGTCCATTACGACAAAACTGCTGCACCCACGACGCGCCTCGAATCGTTCCGCGCCCTACTACACATCGGCGCCGCGCTCGATTGGGATGTCCAGCAATTTGACGTGAAGACAGCCTTCCTCCACGGCGTCCTTCCCGCAGGGGAGAGCATGTTCCTCGAACAGCCCCCCGGCTTCGAAGAGCCTGGAAAGGAGGGGTGGGTTATGCACTTGATGAAAAGCATATATGGGATGAAGCAGGCGAGTCGCGTCTGGAACGTCACGTTCGACAACGCCGTCCAGGAATGGGGCTTCAAGCGCCTTCCTTGCGAGTGGTGTGTCTATCGACGCCAATCCAAGACGGGTACGATTCTGTTTGCTGTCCACGTAGATGATATCATCTCGATTGCTTCGTCTGCGGATGAGAATAAGCGGTTCCAATCATTGCTGACTTCTAGGTGGGATATCTCTGCGTTAGGGCCTGCAAAATTTGCTCTCGGAATAGCAATCTCCCGTGATCGCGCTGCGCGGACCGTTTCGCTATCACAGACAGTCATGATCGATCGCTTGCTGGACAACTTCGGGCAGCTCGATGCGCGCCCTGTTGACACGCCAATGGTCGCTGGACTAAAACTCGAACGTCCGGACAAGGCGGCTCCCATGGATCCCCTTGTCTCAGAATGGTCTACGCGTACCCCCTTCCGCGAGTTGATCGGGAGCCTCATGTACATCGCTATTGGCACTCGCCCGGACATCGCTTTTGCCGTCAACAAACTCGCCTCTTTCCTTGATTGTTACCGCCTCGAACACTGGGAAGCCGGCATTCGTGTGCTACGCTACTTAAAGGGCACGCGCACCTTCGCCTTGGTCCTCGGTGGCAAACTACCCTTATCACTGTCCGGTTACTCGGACTCCGATTATGCCAACTGCCCTACCACCAGCCGCTCTATCTCCGGCTACGCCTTTACCCTTGGCTCCGGCACAATTTCCTGGTGCTCCCGTAAGCAAAAAACCGTCGCCGACTCATCATGCTACGCGGAGTACATCGCCCTTCATGAGGCAGCCCACGAAACCGTCTTTCTCAGACAACTGCTTGACGGCATCGGTTTCCCTACCACATCATCTACCATCCTCCGCTGCGACAACGCCGCAGCCACTACTATTGCCGAAGACCATGTCTGGCACTCCCGCATAAAACATATCCGGGTAAAATTCCATTACATTCGTGAACTCATTGCCAACGGTGACGTGACGATCGCGCGATGCCACTCTGCCGACAACGTCGCCGATATCCTTACCAAGGCCTTGGCCAAACCCACCTTTTGCCGCTTGCGATCCGCCCTCGGATTACGACACTGTGATAGCGACGATCTTGCCATGCGGGAGGAGAACTGCAGTGCCAACACGTAGGGTGTTCCCACTGAGGAGGAGCATGATGGTATGACCCTTTTTCTAACCCACTCCTCGCCTTATGGCACCCTTACTCCTTCTCTCGCCTAATGGCCCCTTTCTTTTCTTTCGTTTCTCGCAATGTCTTATCATAACAGACACTTCTTCCTTCGCTCGCCTTATTGGCACTTTTATGTTTATCATCATCGCTTACTATCAATTGAGCGTCTTCTTGTTCGCCCGCCTCATTGGCACTTTCATTTTATTTTATGAGTGTTCGATTTCTGTACGATGAGGAGGAGAATTGATGTATGGACGTGACGTCACCAAGCATCGTACATTATCACATGTATAATAACTGGCTCGAGTACTTAAACAGGCCAATTGGGCTGCTGCAATAACATCTTATCTTGTCCCCTTTCTATTGTCACGCTTCCTCTATTAATTGTCACATATCTGTCACGAAGTGGAAATGGTACCATAAAACCAGTGGTATAGTAGTACTGTACAGGTGAGGGGAAAAGTACATAAAGTCAACGTGACCTGGAAAAAAAAAGTTCAATGACACGGGTCGTGAGGGATTTGGGGCGCGAGTGCGAGTTCGACGAGGGTTGCGGCCCTTTAGCATCATTATCCGTAACACAGCTTCCTTCAGAAGCATAGGGAGGCGGCTGGGAGACCGCATTGGCGTGAAGAGGGGATGCGACGCGGACGTGCACAATCTCGTATCGCACGAGCGTGGGAAGGACGACGGGCCAAGCAGTTCGGCTGATTCGTGCCCTCTTGTGCTGGGTCTGGTTATTGACGATCACGCGGACTTCCAAGCATATCAGGTCACGATCAACATCTCTAAGCTCTGGAAAGGCATCCTGAGCACTTTCTATGGCTTGCTATATATACCCAACAGTTGTCAAATGCACACGATTGAGCGACAGATCGCCGACAATTGAAAAAAACAAACAAACAAAAGACGTACATCGTAGGATTCTCCTGGTGTGACATAAACCAAGCTTGAGTCATAGGAGAATGCCAGGATGTCAGGAGCAGTCTGAGCCGGCGCACTTGAGGAACTGCCAGTGTTTGGGAGCGAGGCGGATCCTTCAGCAGTTAAGTAGTGCGTGTGGGACATTGGGGTTGCGGCTCTTCTGTATTGCTGACTAAGTTCTGACAAGCGAGCTTTCTATTTCTTGACTAGAAGCGCCGACGGTGTCGGCCTCAACCTTGCTTGAATTTATTTTCCCTGCCAGATGTGGTCATGTGCATTACCGCGGTGTTCCTCCAACATGATTTGACCAATCATCGACTACCTTGTCGAATCCCACACAGTAATCCTCACATGCATGACGTTCTCAACTGTCCAGCTCTTTGGAAAGGAGATTTCAGGGGAGTCTCAGCTGCATTTAGAAGTGATGTCCAATGATCTAGTTTAATCAACAAAAGTACCATGTGCATTTTAGAATGAAGTACTCTGGCAGGTACAGTACAGGGAACAGTTAATTAGTCCCAATTAACGCTTCATTGAACAACTAGTTTTATTATGCCGATGGAGGGAATAATGGTCGTGGTACGACGATCACATGTTCAAAACATTGTCCAGCTATTGTCAGGCCTTGGGAGCGGTAGTCGGTGAATTCATGTGCAGCCATGACGGGCAACTGTCTCGTTTTTGATGTTCTCTTAAGTGAAGATGCCGAAAGGTTGTTGTCCATGTTGTGCTGTGCAACAAAATGAGATGTATTCATAACAGTGAACCAGGAGAAGCACACCAAAGTGTTGGAATGTGACATTAGAGATGTGGCGACCCCTCCGGAGTCGGTATGAAACGAGAAGGAAGAAGCACGAGGGAGCGCTGGGAGTTTCTCGATACACGAGGTGGGCATAATAGGAGTCAGGAGTGTGGCGGAAGGAGTAATGTTCATTCAATTTGATGCCGTGGAATCGGGGAGCGATCAGTCAAACCTGAAAGCGCTCTGCTGCCGCACATCGCGCACTTGCTGCATCTCCCCGGTTTCTCGATACACGAGGTGGGCATAATAGGGCATAATAGGAGTCAGGAGTGTGGCGGAAGGAGTAATGTTCATTCAATTTGATGCCGTGGAATCGGGGAGCGATCAGTCAAACCTGATCACTCTTCGTTTCAAGTACTGTGCCTTCGACCTCTCGGGGAACGAGCGACGCGCAACGGTCGTGCGATAATGCAACATGTCCAAGACACGACGGAGTAACAAAACCCAAGAAGAAGCGGTCAGCACTGGTCAACGCGTCGAACCCTCATCATGATCGCCATTACGTTCCGTCGCGGATGCAAACGAGGGCGACCTAGGGTGCCAACACGCATAGTTGGGGAATCCAGCGGAGGAGTGGTTTTGCGCGACTTGTGATATCATGATTTTTTTATGGGACGAAGAGGGATACCGTAATCGAAGATAGATACTGAAACGTTGGCGCGGGAACGAGCAGCGGCGGCTGCGAACGGAAGCCGCACGGGAGTGGGCGTAAGGGCAACTGTAACTCGAAGGGCGTGAATAACATTGGACAAAGGTCCACCGCAGAGCTACGGGACGGATTGTCACGGTGAGACGATTTATAACGACATGGATGATGTACTCTCTGTGCGCACGCTATGAAATCGGTTTCCTACTTTCCTCGTGCGCTCGCTCTTCTAAATTTCCTCGCAGCTTCGGTGCAAGCCCTTTAGTGAGTTGTGTGACGCCGTGGGCGAAGATCTGTGGTATGTAGTAACCCAGTCAGGAGAGTGTGTAACTGGGTCGAAAAAATAAAGGGGGCTCGCTGACCCTTCCGTCTTGTACTAGGCGCGTGAGCGGGTAATATATTTGAACGCTCAGGCGGTGGAGGTAGCTGCGAGGGTGGGACAGCACGATAGCGCCCAGGGACGGAGATCACGAGAAGTGGGGCCTGGTGCGGGCTCGCGGACCTATCCGTCTTTCCGGATCGCTGACGCGATTTACGGGACGGGCGAACGGTATTTGGCCCAGCATCTCAACAAAGGAATTCGGTTATGTTTTTGGCCGCAGTTTGATGGGACCATCGATGAGGACAACTCCGACAGCGTTGAGAGGTAGAGAAAGGGTCCGATACGAGGGCCAGTAACGTTGTGCGGCGAACGAGGTGCGGAGTGAGAATTGTGGTACTAATAGGCGCGTGGACGGCTTGTACATTGGTACGCTGAGGCGGTTGAGGTAGCTGACGCAGTGACGGGATCGTGGTGTCCAGGCATCAGAAGCTCCGACAAGCGCAGCTGCGATGTCAGCACAATTTGGATACTAGAGACAGGCACTACGCGAACAGGTCCCTATGGAGGACAAGGTATCAATCCAGGGACCTATAAGTAAACATCACCAATGAACAAAGTAACAGATCTATAGGAGTAAACGCACATGACGACGCCTGGCAGGGATGCACCGTCCAGACGCCCTAATGCTCTTCCGACGTGTCACAGATGACACCCCTCTAGCAATCGTGATGTCGATGTCGATATCCAGGAATTGTGGGTCGAGGAGATATGTGTGATCTTCAACGTGCACGGTGGTTGGTAAAGAAATGCGTCGTGGGAGTGGGAGAGTATTAAATTGGGCATACACAAAGCTCAACTCGGGGCATTGGGGAATATCATGATGACAGGGTCAGCACGCAAAATAAGCAAAGTTTGAGACATCAAATTTTTGAAACCAAAGTAGTTTCATTGGATGAGAGTCAGATCGAAGAGATACAAAACATTAAGGCTATTTGAGTTAAGACAGGTTTCAAATTACTCCTCCAGCCTCGCCACTCTTTGCAGTCGCGTGTTTAACCCATTTTGCCACTATTCGATTGTCCTCGCCTTCTTCCGTGCTACCTCGGTAACATTGAATTTTGAACTCATAGTCTCGGATGTAGACTCTTCTTCAATGATGGATGACGGTTCACAGAGCACAGTGAGGGCTTGGACATCAGCATAAAACTGCCAACCCTTTTGAAAACGGTCACAGCTCAATGAGATTGTGGCCAGTACCGTTGCGCCCGACAAGGATGACTCATATTCCTTTGGTGGAATGGGGGATCTGTCGATGTCAGTTGCCGGAAGAGGGTTGAACTGGAAGATGCCCTTCTCAATGATCTCTGCGAGTGCCTTCTTTGCGCCTTCAGATTTGCACGGCATGGCTTTCGTAGAAAAGTCTTCGCCCAGGTCATTCTTGGTGTTTTGTTTGTGCTGGTATTTCATTGTTTAGATGGGTGCATCACAACAAATGTACAGTTCGTACGCACCATAAAAACTGAGTGTCGAATCCTAATCTCATTCTTCTCTAAAATGCTGTGATCAATTCCGGCATCTTTTGCAGTCGAGGTGGCTAAGGTCAGGACCGCGTCCAAGTTAGACACGTAAGCGTCCCAGAACGGATGCAGGTCAGGGTGCTGCGGGCGTCGCAGGCTTCCCCTCGCTCTCGTCTTCTCGAACAGCGTCGGCTTCGCCCAGTTGTTTGCAGGTCCCTTTGGTCCAACCCATCCACCGCAGGGATGCAACCAAAACTTGTCGGGATTTAGCTCACCGACACACTCCAATTTGGCAACTTGGTACTTGTTCTTCACTTTCTCTTTCATCACCAACACAAACCTTCGAGCAGATGGAACCCATTGAACGTGGTCGAGTAGCGACGGGTTCGCTAAGTGCAACTTGTTGTAGCGGAGAAGAGCCAAGACCTGACGAGTGTCCTGGGTAAGAAGAGGAAGAGTGGACAAGGTAGGGTCGTCTTCGTCACGAGTAGTAGAGCTGTTGGTAGATTCCATTTCGTAGCGTGGGTGGGAAAAATTTGGCCCGCGTTGTACGCAGTTTTTATTACTGTCTCGAGCGACTGTTTGTTGTTGATTCTCATTGTGTGTAGGTGTAGACATGAAGAATGCCATCGACCGGGGGGGGGGGGCTTTAGAGCGCCATTGCGAGAGATCGGTACCTGTCTAGCTTCCGAGGCGATCGGAACCAGTGGATGCTGAGTACCAAAGCCCAGACCACTCGACAAGTCCCTTGGTCGTTTCAGTTATTTATGAATCCGTTTACAGAGTCGTGCAAGATTGGCAACTGATAAAAAACCGCGCTATCAAACTTGTGTCATTGACATTTCAAGTGATCATCGCGAATAAGTCGTACTAGTCTTGCGTCGATTTCCGACGCCGTGGTATGTCAAACATCCGATTTGTCGGTCGCTTTTCGTGTTGCGGACAATAACTTTCGATTTGTGCCCGCATCTGTTCCATTCCGACAACTCCCGAGCACCTGTAATAGGAGTCGGCCCCGGTTGAAGCTGAAATGAAGGAACGCTCAGTGTGTACCCGAATGTCGGGCGTGCGTTACTTTCTTTCTTTGTTCACTACTTCCTTCTCGACACTGTCGTCCCTACACACTCACTCTTTCGTCTTGTTTGCGCCCTTGCCCACGCTCGATATCCAATCTAACGCTCAACACTCTCGTATCTCGGCAACTTCATCTTCCTCATTTTCTCAGGCTTCGGAACATGTCCACAAACGATTTGGTCATCTTATTCGCCAACATTGCTGGTGTAGAAGAGGAAACACGCAATCGAGCGTGCGATGAGAAAGGCGATCTGGATAACTCTATGGTCGACATACTCGGGGTACAGTTGTTTGAAAACAATTTTGTCAAGGTTCGTTCACAAATCATTCCGTCTCATTTGTGATACCTATCTATCACAGCACGCGCTGACATAGTTTTATGGAATAAGTCTCCATACATACAGAGAGGACTACGGAGAAGAAAGGCTCACAGTGAAACCAATCCACGAAGGCGTCCATTTTCCACCGCTTTCGCACGGGAAACACCAAGGGGAACATACGAGTCCGAGGAAGTGGTTGTAGCGGAATCGAGGTAGGCGTGTGAATGGGTGGTACGTTTGAACGCTGAGGCGGTGGAGGTAGCTGAGGCAGCGACGCGATCGTAGGACAGCTCGATAGCGCGTATCGCAGGCATCAGAAGTTCCGACAAACACAAGTGCGATGTCAGCGCAAATTTGATGCCAGGTACGGACACCACGAGAAGGGGCGGCTGCTCTTGCCTCTCCACGTCACCTATCCCTATGAACCTGGTTTATACTCACCTTTGCATCACCTATGTCATGAGACAGTAGTCCTTGTGTCCTGCTCTTCACAATTACTAAACTTTATTGAAAGAAATGTTGAATGAAGTGTTGCAAGTTGTTGATACTGTACATGTAAGTCATTTAAAATACACATGTAGACTACATTATGCTTTTCCCCATGTATAGACTTTGTACAATTGTCCAAGAAGAAAGGCCATGATGAAGTAAGTGGTGGGACCTCATAATACTTTAGCAATTGCCCACACATTGTGAACATTGTTCTGCTATATGAATTTCCACATGATGGTTGCTTGCCTGTAGTAAATGTAATCAGACAAAAATTGTGTTTTACTGCCAGTGATTGACATCATTAACACATTTAATGGAGACATAGGCACACAATTTGATTGGTGAGACATACATTGTGGTTGCAATTCCTAGGCTGGTGAGCCAACATTTTTTTTTGGTGTTCTTCCAACTGTTTTTTTGATGGCCACTTGTCTGAGAGAGGTGTGAATGACACATGTCGGAGCAGTGCAACCGGTGATTCAAGGATCAACAGTGATTTAAGCATTCCAATGAAGCACAAGCCATTTGGGGACACCACACAGGAGAGGGAGATAGACACCAGGATGGATGCACCTGTGTCCCGGTGGTATTCACTTGTCTTGCCAGGGTGATCATGATACATGCAGTCTGTTGAGAGGATGTGACAGAGGGTAAGTGTAGAAAAGTCCAGTGCACCCAATTTGTTTTGCTCACCTGCATGGCTATTTTTGAGGGCAGTGTTTGGCTAGTCATATTTTGTGAGACAGGTGTGAGATACAGTGACAGGAGGATTAATGAACATACCACAGTGGAGGTTGTAGTCAAGTTGATGAAACTGTTGCCCTTTATGATGCTACGGGAGATTCTTCTCTCACCAGAGGTGCAACAGGCCAGGAGCATGATGGTGCGCAGTTTGAAAATGTAAGATGACCAGTTTTGACAGAGGAAAACATGTCGAGGACGGAGAAGTGTTAGAGGTAAATATGCATTAGTTGTTCCATACTGCTGGATGCGTGCACAGATGTTGACATCTCCAATGAGGTCAAGTATGGCAGGTTTGTTGTTGTCAGTTTTGCTGTTCAACGACATTGTGAGTGAAGTAGCAGAATAGGTCCACTGAATGTCTTCAAGGCAGTCGACATTGGCAAGGTGACCTTTTTTTCCTCCCAATGTGCTCTCGATCTGGACAGTGCTTAAGCTGAGTCCAGGCACATAAGAGAGCTCATTGTCTTTTTCTTCAAGATGCATGTTGGTCATTGAGTTGAGTGAGGGGAATGTGGATGAGCAGGAATGGACAACGTCAGAGATGACCTGAGGAGATGATGTCTTATCTTGGTGCGATTCCGATGCATCCTGAACGCAGCAGATCGGGCATAGTTTATTGTCATGTTAGGGGAAAGTATGGAACAAATTATACAGTCCAAGTCGTTGGTCGCAAGGAGATACAACAGTCCCGGGAGGTATCGAACATCTGCTTGGCCAGCACTGTATTATCATTGGGTGTGAGATAAATGAATAGGTAGTAGTAGAACGCTGACCACAGGATGATCCCCAGAAATCTGTTGTTTGATGGAGCGGTAAACGCGGGTCATGCTATGACGGTTTCTCCTATGCCGGATACGTCATTGCATTCCCCGGCATCAGGACCCGTTCTTGTAGAATGAGCGTGGGGGATCAGGTATACACGGGGCAGGGAAAGGGGCTGGGAGCGAACATTGGAGAAACATCTTCAAGTTTCAAGCGACGATGGTTGGCGCGGGTAAGGCAGCACGTCAATACGCACCACGCCCGTATCACTTGCGAGGATGATCTTCCACCAGGGCCACGCCCGCACCAGGATGTGAGACAGGGACTCCAACACCGGCTGACATTCGCCTTCATGACGAAGCCGACGACCCGCTTTCCACAGCCAAGGAGACTCTCTGACTGTACAGACATGCCACGCGGAAAGTCGGAACCAGATACGGACGGAAGTAGTAAGAACGGAGTGTGAGTGACGTCGGCGTTTGGAAGAACGGACAAGCATCTGGGCCCAAAATTTTACGAGGGTTATATAGGTCGGCAATGCAGGCGTCCGAAAATCGGATAACGAAAGGAGTCGCATTGTCTGACGGAACTGAGTAAACACGTGCGTTCCCGGCGATGATACAGAGCGTTTTCCGAGATCAGAGAATTGAGTGAAACAGGGACGATGATAAGGTAGACGGAACGCTCACGCAAAGTTATAGGGATGAAAAGGCAAACGTGAGTCTTAGAGAATAGAGTGAGGAATGTAATTGGAGAGACCTTCAGCGACCATCCTATCTTCGGGGTGACGGCAATGAGTGAACATCAAAGACTCATCATCAATGCCGCACCTTATAACCAGTTGCACGCATGTTTCAAAGAGTTTTTACCAGGCGAACGACTGTCTTCCCGTCGCAAGGTGGATTTACTAGAACGGCTGTTCGAGAAGGCAACACCCGCAATCCTCGACCGAATATTTCACATTCTCACGGAACCTGAAGCGGTGGACACGATGTCTGCAGCTAACAAGGACGCAGTACTTCGCACCCGAGGGCGGAAAAGAAAACGGCCAACAGAGGAACGGCCAATACGGGATCTATTGCCAGTGGGACCAGGATCTACTACTGAACCAGTATCAGAACCAACTGTAATGAGTAGCGAAGCAAGCGATCATGTTGACGGACAGCATTATTTGGAGCTTCCAACTACAGATCAAGCCAGGCATTGCTTCCGCGAGTTTTACTCTGCGACCCATCCTAGTTCTTTGCGTACCGCTGTCTGCGCTGTTTGTGCTCGTGAAGAAATGGCAACACCAGACCGCCTGTCACAATACGATGTGAGGCACATACCGAATCTACACCGTCTCCAGCCCCAGGCCCCACATGAAGCACACGACATTTACATGGGTGCGTTGCTGGAACCATCAGGCGTTTCCATCGTGGACGACTGTACAATTGTATCCATCTGCACAGAGTGTGTGCGCGAATTAAAGAAGGCGGTAACGGAGCCACCACGTCACTCGCTTGCCAATAACATGTGGATTGGCCGTATACCTTGGGAGCTCGCGAAACTGACCATTCCGGAACAGTTGCTAATTGCTTTGTTGTACCCACGCGTTTTTGTGTACAAACTGTACAACAAGTCATGGCGCGATCAAGACCAAACGAAACTGCAACGCGGAATGCGAGGAACGGTTTGCACATACGAACTGAATGCAGACAGCGTGTCCTCAATGTTGCAAGGTACCTTGATGCCACGGCCGCCAGCCGTTTTGTCGTCCACAATCGTCGTAACGTTTATTGGGCGCGAAAAACTGAACCCGTCACGTGTCCACAGTTTACTCCGAGTCAGACGGCATGTAGTGATGGAAGCCCTCGTTTGGTTGAAGCGACACAACCAAAAGTACTACGGGAACATAGAAATCGATCCCACGCGGTTGGACCGCCTTCCACAGGACGGTATTCCGGAAGAAATTGTGACCACGATTCGTCACAATAATGATGAAGAGTTGATTGAGCAAGAGAGTGCTCCGTATGTTTGTGAGGAGACAGATGAGACAACAGTGAGAAGTGCGTCTCGCATGGTTCCGATGACGTGCATTTGGTTGATTTACTTTCAACAATTTGGGAATATACAGGGCCTTCAACGGAGAACGAGACAGGGCAACGAGTGAGTGATGGTGGTGATACGACAACTGTTGAAGATCAACGGCCTGAGACGAGTAAGTGCTGTAGCACTGTTTACGAGAGAGGAAAAGTAATGAATTAGCTCTCTCATTAGTCCAAGGCGAAGTTATACCACTAACAACCAACGGTATGTTGGATGTGGACATGAGCAATGTGACTGCATCAGAAACGACTTTACGAGGATTGATGAACCTATGGAACAAGAACCAAGAAGGTCCATACGGCATTCGACACGGATATCGGCCAGTACAGGACCTACCGCCAAACCGGAGCTCTTCAGAAGCCAGTCCTGCGAGTAACCTGTATGAGAAAGCGTTTCCGTGCCTCTACCCATATGGACATGGTGGCCTTGAGGCGCCTCGGCCTGCGTCACTAGGTTTTAGGGACCACATCCAATGGTCGTTGCAATACTTTGACCGGCGATTCCGCAAACACGAAACATTCCCATTTTTCGCTTTTGGAATCTTGCAGCGCAGGGAAGCGTTGACGTCTGCTCGTGTACAGATGAACAGAGCAGCATTTGAACGGGACACTGACATAATTGCTGGAATAACCAAGGAGCAACTTGTGGTCGCTCAGAAGGAAGAGCAGGCGAACAGGCCAATCAGTAATCCCGCTGTCAGGCATCTCCGGAAGACTGTACGTGGGGCTCTCGGTCGAGTGACAGGCTCCAATGAAAGCCGATTTCAAATGCGTGCACAAATCTGGTCAACAAGTGTATATCTCGGTCCTCCGTCATTGTGGGTGACAATCAATCCGTCAGATATCAACAATCCTATTGCGCAAATTTTCACAGGTGTACCTGCTGACACAGAGATGACGGCCAACCTTCCTAATAATCAGGAACGGGCAAAGAACATCGCGGACGACCCTTATGCGGCTGCCCATTTCTTTCACTTCCTGATAGGAGCAATAATTGAGCATTTGTTTCAGGTGAAGGTCGATGGCCACAGTCATAGGGTAAAAAGCGGTGTGGGCGTCTTTGGCCGTGTCTCCGCATATTTTGGTCTCGTGGAAAGTCAAGGACGTGGTACACTGCATCTTCATCTCATCTTATGGCTCGCAGACACGCCGAGATCAGAAACCATACAAGAATTGCTGAAATGTGCAAGCTTTCGTCAACGGGTGGCAAACTACATTCGAGGAACCATTCATGCCTATCTACCGGGCTTGGAATCAGCGGAATCTATCAAGTCGATTAGTATCGATAAGGAAGTCGCATGTAAGGGGCCGCCATCTCCTGATGAACCAAATTACAGCGAGCTGCTGTGCCAAGACGAATTACAGTTGGCCAGAGCTGAACAAATCCACATCTGTAAACAAGGTCGCTGTCTAGTTCTTGATCGGGAAGGCCAAGTACGCTGCAAGCGACGAGCTCCGTTTCTTTGTGCAACAGAAGATTTTGTTACAGAAACGGGTGCCTGGGGACCGAAAAGACTACATGGATACGTGAATGGCTGGTCCCCCGCAATTCTTGTTAATGCAAGGTGTAACAATGATATCAAACTATTGACAAACGGTGGCGACACAAAGAATATTACCTACTACGTGACAACCTATGCAGCGAAGAAACAGGGCCAATCATATAACCTTGTAGCAGTGCTCACAGAGGGCTACAATTACCACCAAAAGCATCCTATGTCCCGGTACCTGAACGAGGTCAAGGAAACGTCACGCCTTCTCATTTTTCGACTGATGCACGCCGTAAACCGACATCAAGAGCTAGCTGCTCCGATGGTGATATCATACTTAATGGGTTGGGGGGATGTCTACAGGTCACATACATATTCGACAATCTACTGGACATCTTTTATTGGCGAAATGTTGCGCACATTTCCATCCTTGGTAAATCAAGCGTCGTTAGTATTCAACGTAGCATGTGATGAGGCCATGAAGCACTAACAAGATCTCAGGATGGAACCGTATTGCGCCACAACACACGACAGGTCAGTCGTCATGACAATGTCTCGTTCTTTACATACAAACATGCACCAGGAATCGGCGACAGATGCCAGAGATAGCAGAGCGAACCATTACAAGCACGGAGGATTCACAGGATCATGTAAGATACAGTTGCGGATTATTTCCACGTGGTTGAGTCTTTCGTTTTTTCGCATTGACAGGATGGCACGGAACACGTCACACTTGATGTCGCACCTCATGATGGAGTCCGTCGTGTATTTGCAACCAGTCAAATTGTGGACTATCAGCACCGAGGGGACGCTCTCTCAGGTTACAATGTGTTACAGTTTTTCGTTGACACATACGAAGAGCGGGTGAAACAAGCAGTGGTAAACACGGCAGACTCGGATTCGGATTCGGAGGCAGTTACGCAAGAGAACAATCGACCCTGTGGCATGGGCAGACCAAAACACGATCGCGTACGATACAGGGAAGGCCATCCCAAGGCTAACTTGTGTCAACGAGTTATCCGTCCCCAGGGTCACCGGAACCTGCCCAATTTTATGGGCCGATATTTTCCCCGAAATGACGACCCAGAAATCGGAGATTTCTACTACGCATCCGTTTTGATGTTGCTGAAGCCTTGGCGTAACGTCGGTACGGATCTAAAAGGAGAAAACGACAGCTGGTCGAGTGCGTACCAAACCTTTGTGAGTGACACATCGGCACACGTGCGCTCAATTATATCCGGTTTACAATACTATCACGAATGTGAAGCAAGTGCCAACAACACCGGGGACAGTGAACCCGGGCATGGTGAAGAGCAGCTCACAGAGCCCGGAGCAGGGAACGATGTTGGAATGGATATCACTGGTGTCCGAGAGGAGAACGAGGAAGAGCGAGAAAGGCTACGTCAACAAATGTTTACAGAAGAGAGGGTCGCGAAGCTTCTGGCGTCAGAATTCTCATTTCAGGAACAGAACCACGGAATGCTTGCAATCGAAATTGCGAAGAGTGCCGGGGTATTTCGGGGAATATTAGACTCGGACACGTGGAACATCCAAGAGAACGCGCAGAATCGTAATGCGGTACACGAAGATGAGGCTCGGCTGACGAGGTGGAAGTATCAAATGCAAAGGGACGTTGCCGCACAAAACGAAACGCACGTGTTGCCATGGACGGACAGTGAAGATGGGAGCCACGCCGATGTACAAGTATTGCAGGCAGTGAACTTGAACAGTGACCCGGCAGGAGTTAGTTTACTACAAGGAGACGAAGGCACAGCTACGATCGCCGTCGAACCGAAACAGTTGAACAAAACGCAGAGCCGCGCTTTTGACATAATTGTCAATCATGTGTACGACCAGCTGTCAGGGAAGAATCCTAAAGGGCTTCGGATGATCTTGTACGGTGAAGGAGGGACGGGGAAGTCGAAAGTAATCGAAATGGTGACAAACGCATTTGCGGACGCAGGTGATTGATGTTTGCCCAGGAGAAGTCATACATTTCAATTAACTGACCAGGAATGCAGGTGTTGCACACTGGTTGGCCAAAGCAGCGTACACAGGAGTAGCGGCAGCCTTGATTAATGGAAAGACCACGCACACAGTCTCAGGAATAGGAGCACGATCTGTGAAGAATCTGGGTAGGAACACCAAGGCGAAACTGGAAACATATTGGAAACCCAAGAGGTACTTGATCATCGATGAATTCTCCATGCTTTCAAAGACGTTTCTGGCCACAATGGAACGTAACATATCTATTGCCAGGACGGAGTCCCCGGCAAACGGCAGAGACTCGTTCGGCGGCCTCAGCGTTATTTTGTGTGGTGATTTACACCAGCTTCCTCCAGTTGCAGAACAGAAGCGAGAGTTCTTGTTCCAACCTACCGATCACACATTCGATCCACCGGAATGCAAGAGGGGAGCGTCGCTATACAGAGAATTTGAAACAGTTGTCGTACTAACAGAACAGATGCGCATAACCGATCCAGTTTGGCAAAACATGCTGACCAATCTAAGAAAGGGCGATGTTCAAAAAGAAGATGTGGACATGTTACGAGGGCTCATGCTCGGACAAACGGTGCAAGACAATTTCGATGTCGAGCCATGGTGTTCGGCATGCCTAGTAACACCCCGTCATGCTGTTCGACAGCAATGGAACGATGCATGCGCACGCAAGTGGTGTCGAGAAACAGGCCGGCAATTGTTAATTTGTCACGCAGAAGATCGTAAGGGGGAAGACCGTTTAACGCTTGAAGAGCAAATATGCTTTCTGGAACATCTGAGGGACAAGGGCGGCAGGAAGAACAAACTACCACACCAAGTCGAGCTGGCGATAGGGCTGAAGGTATTGGTTACCAACAACATCGCAACAGACCTGGACATAACGAACGGAGCAAAGGGAGAGATCGTTGACATAATCCTCGATAAGAACGAACCGCCATTGAGCAACGACCCAATCGTTCATCTAACCAAGATGCCATTGTGTATTCTGGTCAGGTTGGAAAGAACCCGTACAAGTCAGTTGGAAGGGCTCGCAGACAATGTTGTTCCAGTGGAACCCATCAAGATACAAGTCAAATTTTACGTCAGGGCAGTACAACGAAATGGCAACCGCACACAGTTCCCTATGACATTGGCATATGCACTTACGGACTACCGCTCACAAGGCCAGACCATATCACACGCCATCGTAGATCTGGCGCAACCACCAACAGGTTCGCTATCCTTGTTCAACGTGTACGTCGCATTGTCTCGTAGCAGAGGGCGGTCGACAATTCGGTTGCTCCGCGATTTCAAGGACGGTTTGTTTCAAAAGGGTGTCGACAACGAGCTTCTAGTAGAAGACGAACGCCTGTTAAGGATCGATCGAGAGACAGAGAAGGAGTGGGAAGAGCGAATGAAGTACGTCAGTTGCAACACGAATTTAAGGTGGAACGGATACTCACCCTGTAGAAGCAGTACTCACACATGAGCCTGCAATAACACAACAAAGGCACTCAGCAGCACCTAAGTGGGCCAGCCAAAACGGCGGAGTGAGACGAATGAGAATGGTGAACCGAAAACGAAGGGGAATGAGCGTAAACTGTACATGTACATCTGGGTTTGAGATGATGAAGGATTACTGTGGGGAAGTGAACTTTTCGATAAAGACGTCCTTGCGTTCCGAATTATGCATGATGAGCCTCTGAACACGTCAAGACCGGAGCGGCGGAGATTCATCGAGTTGATGGCATCGAACAATCGCGCCAAACAGTCTTGTGACGGTGAAGAAATAGTTGTCAAGAGCCAGGAGGAGGACGGGCTAGCCAAAGATATGTCGACGATTGGTCAAATCAAATTGGAGTGTTTAGGATGCGCACCTCGAACATCTGGATGAAGGGATGGGGTGTAGTACATTGACCAAGGGAGGGTGGGACGGACAGCGGGGTAACGCACATGACCACACCTGGCAGGGAAGCACCGCCCGTCAGACAATGCGAAGGTCCTCGGTAAGCGGAGCGGGCCAGCGCCCAAGGGACGTCGTGGGCTCACTCGGGGGAGTATTGGCCGGGTAGTGAAGGGGGGAAACGTACGACCGGACGCCGACAGCTGCGGTGGCAAAAGTGATCACGGAGAGCACCGGGTGAGATCAGCACGGAGTGGGGATATTAGGGATGCTACAAGGCAGATGGAGAGAATCAATGCAAGATCGTTCGCCTACTTATTGTGTACGTTCCGCGCCATAGAAAACATTTGTTGTTGCTTATAACGAGTATGTTATTCACACGCTCCAGTTCGTTGCCTCGCGGCAAGGGGAGTCGGCACGGTAACGAGCGTGTGAATAACATACCTGTTACGAGCAAGAACAAATGTCTTCTATGTCGCGGGACGGACAAATTGAGTAGGTGAATAAGCGCAAAAAGGGACGGAAGACCAAATACAGGAGGACGGATGGCCAATATAGGGAAAAAGATCACGTGAAGTGGATTACTAACCGGATTAGTAAGAAGGCGACTTTCGACTTCTACAGAATACCTTGCAAGCAAGGTAACTTGCCCCCAACGTTTCTCTCCTTTGTTCGAAATACCCACCAAGTCTGTGATAGATGCCAGGAACATTGAACGTTGAAAAGATGCAGAAATATTGTGCACGCTTCTGCTGCAACCTATTACTCATCTCTGGTCTGGACAACCATTGCATCGCGACAGATGGGAAGGCCGTGAGAAATGGGCACTGAGTTAGGCATCTCGTCCCTGGGCAAGTGAGAGGGGAAGAAAGGACAAGTTATCATCGCCGTTGCCATCAACGGCATACACATACATGCATCACAGCCGTCCGCAGGAACCGCGGTATCGACAACCTCACCGTGTTCACTACCTCCCTCGTCGACGGATTCCCGACACTGAGCACGTCCGGAACTTCCACTCCCTGCTTCCCTCAACAACAGCCAGGAGCAGCCGTTACAGCCACTACGCTCACTGCTCCCGTACCCGGGCCCGCACCTGCTACGTCATCCGCGGCCGCCACCGCTACACCCGCTTTGCGCGGCTGGGACACCCTAGAGCATGCATGTCGACGCAATGGACCAGTTCCTGCCTCCTATTGGAACTAGCCCCGGTCCTGGAAGCAGTCCTGGCGCGATGGCCGAGTATTTGAGGAGTTTGGTACAGAAGCGCATCATCATGCCGATTATATGCGGAACGTACATGATGGGTGTGTGTCCGCTCCTCCTCCTTTCTTTTATTGAATTCTATTGTCCCACGTGGAGCGGCGGTGGGTTGCGGCAGGCGAAGTCATTGGTTTCATACGATCATAGTGCCGCGCGTGGAACGAACTCGATCGGGTGTTCAATGATACAGAGGAGCGTTCGTCCCCAGCTCCTTTTTATTGATCTGAAGGGTTGTACTGGTGTGAAATGATGGCTGGCCCTGCGTGCCCCTCGCATAGAACCCATCGTTTTTCTGTCCTCGCCATGTCACTATCATCGCTCTTCGATGTCTCACAGCCAACAGACTGTTTGAGCGCGGCGCTTAACATGCTCACAGAGTACGAGCAGGCCAACGAAGAAAACGACTGGTCAAAGATAGCATTCCCCGTCTTTTCTCTTCGCCATCTGACACATCGTTTAATCACCGCTTGTGCAGTGTGCATCGTCAATGCCTGGTCCGTACCTGTCCGCTCATCGACCGAGCCACCACGGGGATGACTGAACCACAAAACCAACTTGTAGCCTTCCCGATAGACTATACCCAGACTCTGCTCTCGCTTCTGGACATCCTCTCCGCATTCTATGCCAAGCTCGCCAAGCTCCTCGGGCCCTCGCCCTTCCCAATACATGCTCGGCCTCTCGCGCCCCACCCATGCGTTTCTTACCTCTTCCATGATCAGATGTCGGCAGACGAGTCGCTCTGTTGCATCACCCTCGGTTCAACACTACTCAGCGGCACTGCGGGGCAAGGTGGTCCCCCAGGTCCGTTGAACAGTCCCCCGCCGAGCTGGACGCCAGCGCTCGGCGAGCATGTGCTCAAAGTGGAGAAAAGTTCAAGGTGCCTTCCCTTTAATGCTGCAATGGCAATTGGCTGAATTTGGAACTGCTCTTGCGCACGCAGAAAATCATCTCTGTGCTCCTCAAGGATCTTGACGTTTTTGCACGTAATAGCATCAAAGACGAGCTCGCGTCGCTCGACCCGCTCTTGCGTAACGTCGGTGGGTGGAGCGTCCCTGTGGGCAATGGCGACGAAGGACGGGCGACGTATGAATTTGATCCGGAGCACTAGCCCTGTCCTTTTTGGTGCGTAGTATTGGTTTTTATTTGTTTATTTTTCCTTTTTTTTCGTTCGTATAGAGTTAGCTGTGGTGGAGATAGCATATTTCTGAGTGTTCGTTGACTCTTATTATCCCTTCCGGTTCGTTGTCCTGTACTATACTAAAAAGTCACGTATACCTCGACATGATACACTTTTTTTTGGAGAGAGAGTCCTGGGAGAAGCTGCTTATGCTCTCTCGACGTGGATAAACTCCTTTTACGCAGGCGTAATACATTCCTTCACCCCGTCCTGCCCCCCGGTGCAGCTGCAGAGCTTCGGCCATATCGGAGCACGTGACTCAACCCTCCGAGTCTCCCGCCGCAGGTATCTCGAGGTCCAACAAAAGTAGTGAAGCGAAGGTTGAAGGCTTCAGTGGCCACCTCAAGTTTAAGTCGCTTCCTGTCCATGTAAGCTGATGCAGGGTGGTGATGTAAAGTGTCGCGGGAGGGGGACAAACTGAGTTGAAAGAGCCGGATCGTTCCGTACTAACACCCCACAGGATAACGCATTTCCTACACGCACTCTACACGCCTCACGCGCCTCACTTCTTAATGGCTATTGTTGTACATGTATTCCTTGAGACTGTAGAGGCCTTCGCTACCTCTGTGCGTCAATACTCGAATCATTTTCGCTAGCCGTGTCCGGCGAACCTGACTCGGAGTCCTCATGCCATGTTCTCAATTACTTTCAGTTGGCTTGCGCACACCTAGCACAGGGCGACTGCACAATCTAGAACTTTTGTCATCAGCAAGGTTTAATTAATTTTACGCCGGCTAGGCCTGTCGGCTTCTATGCGCGACATGTGGTATCCTGCATGACGCTACACTGGGCAATCTTTCCATGACCACGTGAATTGCATGATGTGATCACGGCCTGTCCAGCACGTTAAATATGGCCCCAACCGTGCACACATCTCCCCTTTCCGACTCAAGCTTGAATCTCATTCCCTTTCTATCCCAAAGTCGTCCTCTGGCTGTTTGTGATTTACTTTTTCGGAATTGAGATATGGACACTGAGGAATGTGAGTCAAACTTTCGATTAATTCTGTGTGACCTATGAACGTATCTTATTTTGCAGACTCTCTTCCTGATATCGAGGGCTCAATTTTTGGTCTTGAAATTATCATTTCGTCACTATCTCGATTTGATCTTCGGCGCGGCTATTATCTTACCCTCCTTGTAAAATGGAGACTCCGTCACTACAACCTGTCTGGTTCGAAGGAGCAGCTGGATAAATCAATTCTCCACGCGGTAGAAGCACAACTCCTCCTATTGGCCAGTCCTATGGCAGTAGCTCCCATTCGGTTTTTTCCCAGGCTCGTGAAGGTCCTTTTTAATCGGTTAGTCGAATTCAAGCAGCCAGACGACGTTGAGTCTTGCGTCAAGTACCTTCGTTATTTGCGAAACCAACGGTGTCAACTTGAAGTCGGCCTCGGCATTTCACACGAAGACGTCACATCAGATCTGGTGGAGGCATTGGCAATTCGGGTGGAGTTGAATACAGGCGACATCAACTCGGACATCAGGGAGATGACGATTCTCTGTCGTGAATTGCTCAACTCGGATATCTCGGGGAGCCTTCTTCACGGTCACCTTCTATCCTTGTTCCAAGTCTTTTTCAAGACACCCGACATATTGCCAGTGGAAGAAGTTCTAGATCCGCTGATCGAATGCTTCCAAGAAGCGAACGTTCGCTTGCCATATTCCTACGACCTTTCCTTGGCACTTGCACTTTTTCTCGCCCATCGCTTCTGCTTCATCGAAAACCATTCGATTATTGATTCCGAGGAGGCAATAATCATCCTAAAGAAGATCCTAACTTTCCCTTCCGACCTCCCTCAAGACCTTCGAAGTCAATTCCAGGACACTGCCTTGATGGAGATTGCGGAGATTTCCTATCGCCGCTTTTACTTCTTTAACAACCCAGAGTATTTGGAGGAGGCAACTTTTCATATCAGGGTTTATCTTAGATCGGCTTCTCGTGATCATCCGCTTCGCCCCGATTTATCCCAACGTCTCGCTGAACTCACGGAGCAGCGCGCGATTGAATTCGGTGTCGATGAAGGGCGTTACAGGGATCCAGACGTTTACAAACTTCCATGCTTGTCATCCCTTGCTGCTTCTATTACCGACCCAAATTCTTCGATATCCGACGAGCAGTGGGGCCAACACCTTCGAGCACTTAACTCCATGGAGTACACTGACGACATAGCGGAGATTGAAGAGGGGATCAAGTACTGTCGCCTGGTGCTCGCTTCAATTCATTGTGTTCCAAGTCTTGAACACCGAAAGCACGTCAATTTGTATATCGCGCTCAGATCCCTTCTCCTTCAGGCATTTCATCGCACTGGAAAACTCGAGTACATCGATGAGTCAATTGCCGTACTTCATGATGGTTTGAAGACGTATGACACACCTAATGATCGTTTTGTACTGTCTTTTCGTGCTGTGCTGCCATTAGCGGCCCGCATCTGGCGGTGTCAACAAAAGGAAGACGTGGATGAGCTCATCCAAATATTCGCCAGCCTTACAAACGATGATACTCGCCTGGGGCCATCCTACCGATTCCAGTTTTCATACGGGTGGGCGATTTTTGCGCATTGTTTTGGTCATCCTTCCGTGACGGATGCCTATGAGAATGTCTTCAAGCACATGCAAGACTCTCTCTCATATGCCCCTACACTCGAAAGTCAACATTATCGTCTTGTTTCTATGCGCCTGGGCTTCCATGATCTGCCGTTAGGCTATGCTTCGTACCAGATCGACAAAGGCCAACCCATCAAAGCAATCGAGACTCTCGAGAGAGGAAGGGCCTTACTCTGGTCCGAGATGCGTGATTTCCGTACCTCCACTGACCAACTTCGTGCGGCGGATCCGACTTTGGCAGCGGAATTCGAGGCGATCAACAGGGACCTCGAACAAGTCACCATGTCCATGGCGCCTTGCGGAAACATGGAAGCAGAGAGTATCAAAGTAGAAGACTCCTGGATAACGAATCCATTCAGTCATCAAGTGGCAAAGCAACGACAGTTTTTGAATGATCGCAATAAACTTATTTCACGGATTCGAGCCTTGCCAAAATTTCGCAACTTCTTGGAGCCCCCGTCGTTTGACATTCTTCGCTCCGCTGCGCTACACGGACCAGTCATCTTCATCAACCATTGCCATTGGCGTTCCGACCTCCTGGTTCTTTTCCGCGACTCTCTTTCCCTTATCCCTACGACCGATGACTTTTACCGTCGTGCGATCGAGCTAGGCAATCGGCTGGTGGATGCTAGAAAGCATCATCGTCTCGAATCAAAGAAGTACGAGCGCGCGCTCCGTTCCGTACTCCAGAGTCTTTATGAACTTGTAGGGAAGCCAGTCATTGAGGAACTTCGCAAGATGAAGATACCAGAACAGTCCAGAGTCTGGTGGTGTCCCACATCTGTATTTTGTTATCTTCCTCTCCACGCGATGGGGCCAATCCCTTCGGACGACGGCGTCACGCGCTATTTCTCGGACATATACATTCCCTCATACACTCCAACACTATCTGCACTCATCGCATCGCGCAAACCTCAGGCTGAAGGGAAAACGTTCCAAAAGCCTTCAATACTTCTGGTTGCACAACCAGAATCCCTGAAGCACGCGATCCCCGAGATCTGGACCATACAACGTCTCACTACAACAGTCACCTCCCTTATCTCAAAGAATGCGACGCCTTCTAGTGTAGTGGAGGGTCTCAAACATCACCAGTTCTCCCATTTTGTATGTCATGGAAACTTGGAAGATGGGAAACCATTCAACGCATCGTTCAAGCTTTCTGGGGGAAAGCAGCTAACCCTACTTGAGATTGTGCGCTCTCAGCTCCCGACAGCTGAATTTGCGTTTCTTTCGGCCTGTCACACCGCTGAGCTGACAGAGGAAAGCATCTCCGATGAGGCACTGCACCTTACAGCGGCAATGCAATATTGCGGGTTCCGGAGTGTTGTCGGGACGATGTGGGCGATGGCAGATCAAGATGGACAATATCTAGCTGAAGATTTCTACAAGTCAATACTGTTGAGCGATGAGCCGGGGGTACCTTATTACGAGAGATCGGCGAGGGCGCTTCGGGATGCTGTGAAGAACCTACGGTCCAAAAAAGTGCCTTTGGAGCGATGGGTGAATTATGTGCACTATGGCGCATGATTAGTGGTGTTGCTACAATTTCTGTGAGTCGTTGGGTTTTGTCTGAAGTATGAATATTGAACCGAGTTATTAGGGTTAGGGTAACCACTGCCCCTTGGGAATTCGCGTTCAGACTCTTGTTTTCAAAGTTGCCATTTCTTCACCCACGCTCTCTCCACCATCCTCCGGATTCCAGTAATGATCGTGGACCACTGATGCAACCCTTTCCTGCGATGCCACCTCGGCTATGACCTCGGGATTGACTCAACCATGAGGTTGTGCCGTCTCATGCCACCTCTATTACCTGAACTGCGCCCCGTGTCGTCTATTTGCCTTTCTGATCTAGCTTGCCTCATATTGCCTTCTGTCTCTAGATGTGGTGATCTCATGCCATTTATGTCGTCATTCCCACTGAATCGCTTCGGGTTGCGTGCTGCTCACGGAAAGCTTGTTTTGTAACTCTAATCATCTATCTCCTCATCCACGATTCATGAAAATATGTCGATTTGAGTGAGGACACCTACCTTATTATCACCTTAGGAGTGCTTGAGCGGCTGCGCCGCTAATTCGGACAAATACGACAAGATTAGTAAGCAGGCCCAGCGTCAACCTCTGGAAAGATTGCTACTGTACAGAGAAAGCGAAGTGAAAAAAAAAGGTGGCAAAGCTCAAGTGTCAAGACAAAGGAAACCAAAAAGCCCCCCCCAAAAAAAAGTCAAAAGAGGAAACACATAGCAACGATGCTCGCAAAGTGGGCTCTCACCTGTGGGAAAAGATTAGAGTCACTACTAGTAGTAGGACTTCTGGCTCTTGTTACTTACAGGTTCACCTGCAGTGATTGTATCTGTGTAGATCGTCAAATGACATCGTTGCTAGTCCCCAGCCCAGTCTGAAGCCCCCCTCGAGTCAAGGCAATCAGTCTAGGCGCAAATCTTACTCTTGACGACTGAATGTCTGAACGCCTGAAGACTTGGGTCTGGCCTTGTTCTGACGGCGGTGATTGCCTCCTCTCTCATCTTGCTCTACCTAACTCACCCATTCGCTCCTGCGGCGCATGTATTAAAACAAAAGGAGGACAACAACTAAATACGGTACATAGCTACTCGCGAGTACGGGAAGTTGAACCGAGGTACTATAGGTGAGGAGAATCACAGTAAGGATGTCAGTAGTAGCAGAGCGAACAAGGAGAAATGCGACTTTAAAGTGAGACCCGACACATGGATGTTCCGAGTCACTCCAGCCAGCTCATGGATTCATCGAACGCTCATCTACTGAGTGGGCTGCATGATGTACATCACACAAGGTTCAATGGCTTATCGACTTCCTCTTTAAGACCGAATTCAATGGGGAGAGCAGTAACGTTGAGCGCGACGATGGTGATACCCATCTGATGGCGGTCACGCGGTTCCCAGCCTTCGGGGAGACGTTCCTCGGTCAAGAAGGTGTATAGGTCGGGCACAACCCCACCAAAGACGTGCGACAATTGTGACGCGCTGTCAACCAAGAAGAGATAATGATGAGATGGAAAAGAGAAGAAATTTTTAGGAGACGAACTTGGCTGAGTTAATTAACTTGTGTTTAAAGTCTATCGAGTACTGCCCATTATCGCGCCTGCATTCACGACGACGCGCATCAAGACGCCGGCCGAAATCCCTTGGGGTCAAGGTGCGATTCTTATCAAAGTCGGCCAAACCTTTCGCGGCTTGCGCTGCGACGCCGTAATAGGGCGAGTCGTCCGGGGGCAGAGGTGGGTCAAATGATGTCGCGTGGATCCGGGGAGGTCGGCCAGTGGCGCACTTGAGCAACGAGGCTACCAACTGACCCTCCGGCATACTCTGGTCAGGTTGGAGGTGCGAGTCAGGTCCTGTATTGTTGTCCCATAAGGAGGATTTTAAGTGAGGGGAGAGGCGGGGTTGGTCAAGAGAGCCAGGAATTAGAGGGGTTTTATGAACAACATACGGGTGAAAGAGGCATCATGCTCAATGCCGTCATGTACATCGGCGTCTGAGAGGTCGAAGGTCCCAGTCAAGTAAGAGCGGTCCAAGATCTGAGACAAGGCGCGCGTCATGAAGAGGGCGAGCGAAGGAGAAAAGTTGAAAGTTGTGCGGGCCTTCGCAGACACCTCGCGAAAGGAGATGTTGCGACCGTCTCGTGCGATGATGCCTAGAGCACGTGAGACATAACTTTTCCAAAAACTTGGGCGAAAGGGGACGAACCGTGATTGGCCATCGCGTTTAGCGCGGGACATGAACTGCGACTGTCGCCGGGTTGCGGAGGGATATATTCTGGCCAGACACCACCTGCTCCTGGGTGCCCCTTGGGCGTCACCTTACCAACCTTGCGGTTACAGGTAATCGCATTAATGAGTACAAGGGAAATGTCCCATAAGATGAGGAAGACTGTATAGCCGAACTGAACTATTGACGAGGCGATGCCACGTACAAAGCGGCGGAGAGTTGTGATGATGAGTCCCATGGGAGATGGGTCCTAGGATTCAGTGACCTCACCAGAATTTATACGGAAGGCTTTACCTGGTTTCGAAGAATTGAACCACCAAATTCAGATAAGTTGGAGTTCCTGCTGCTTACCGAAAACTTAATGACGACCTTGTCCAGGGGCCCAGGCTTGCCCCCATTTTCAATGCGACACCTGTCTCTGAAATGTCAACCCGGGCATTCCGTACTTAGACAACAATATGACCGCGAGATTGGCCTATTCCCACACAAGTGGGGTAACTAAGCTGAATTTGACGTGTGGCGCAGGGTGAGCGTCCGCGTACAGTAGTGTATAGGCAATAACTTGAAAATCACGTGAACTTTCGCTGGTTCTTGCAAGGCACGGGAATATGGACCTGGTCGAACATCGCCGCGCTTACAGCAACCTTCCAAGAAAGGGTATCTCTGCGGGCTCAGACGATAAGCATATTCGCAGCTCAGTTTCCTGCGGAAGTCCGCACAAACGAAAGGGAGGGAGTTAAGCAAACCCAAATGATGAATAAGAACCGGCCCAGGCAAAAAAACGCAAAGTGGATGCGAGAGGTGTGAAGGAGGAGCCGATCAATCTCCGTTCTGGCTTTCGTAACGTAAGGCGTTGCAGAGGTGCCGAACTTGATTGTGACCTGGCTGGTGACCGGTCAGGCCTACAGTAGTCAGGTGTGTCGACGAATGACAGCGGTCGCAGCCTGTCTTGGAATTCGCATTCCGACTCATTTCCATTTGCCTTGTTTTTCAAGTTGCCATGCATCTTTTTTGTTGAATCTGCATTATTCGTCAATCCCGGCCCTGTCACGTGATAAGTTGAACTGGGATTGACAAACATGTGAACTGACGGTGGACTGGTCCAATACAGTAGCGCAAGATGTTAATTGCTAAAAAGACGTGCTCGACTCACGGAATAACAATCTAGGTACTCATTGTTGTAGATGGTGGGACCGCGTGGACCGCGTGCTTTGAGTGGGGCTTGGGCGATAGCCCAGACAGGTTAGCCCTGATCCTCTGCTTCTCGGTCTATCACACGCTTGTGTCTCCTCAATGAAATTAGCTAGAGCTTCTTCCGCTTTCGTTCCGAAAATAGTGCTGGGCGCCAGCTGGGCGCAAGCGTTGGAGACGCTGGCTAAGCAGGTGGTCCCGGGCTGCTCGATTCAGCTCGAAAGCGTGCGCATGGAAGATGACATCATTGACGTAGGTGGGGTTCTGTAATGGGGTGCGGCTCCACTGGCAGTCGTGTGGGTCAGGCGCGCGTGGGCGGTGTTGGGCATTGTATTCTCCTGTGAATGTGTGTTCGGTGAGGAGTCGAATTGCCATGCAAAAGACTGGCAGGGGAAACGTTGCAATGCCCTGCATGAATTCAGGAAGCTCTTCCCGAGGGTCCTCAGTCAATATCTGTTCCCAGTCTGCAATGGAGTCCCGGCGTGCCAGTACGCGGAGGGCCTCGATGGTGGGAGACGTGATGAGCAGATCTGGGGCAGCGAGGGTCGCCGCCTCAGTAACGATGGTTTGAACACGTTTGAGGGGGTTGAAGGAGGCTGTTCCCGAGAGCCAGCGTATTGTAATGTTCGGCTCTGGGTGTATGGAAACACATCCACAATTGTGTCGCGGATTACCCTGCGCGCGTCCGCGTTATCGTGGCAAACCGTGACCTGGCAGTAGGGGAGAACATAACGGTCAGCTGTGAGCAGGGTGACGGGAGGTGAGGGGATCGT